>WTXC01000004.1:0-600000 GCA_022496195.1 Lactifluus subvellereus | reverse complement strand
GATCAAGGAGAATCCAAAGAGGAGAATGAGTGGGAGAAGCTGGATGAAGATAGATCGTGGTGCAGCCGGCTCCTGTGGCTGTTGGGGCCGTGCGCGTGCCGTATGAACGCGAGTTGTGCGGAAACCCCCCGGTCCAAAGCTAGCCGTGAATACTATGAAATCGGGATCAGCACACGCGCTTGGCCCATACGCTACGCGTAGAGGTTCACCTGGACCGCCACCGAAATTGCCACCGAAAGCTGAACCGCCGCCGAAGAACATGTTGAAAAGGTCTTCTGGGCTGAGCTCCCCATCAAACGCGGCGCCGCCGAATGGACTGGTCGCGAATCCTGGTGAAGGCCCCGAAGACGACATGCCACCAAACCTTGACTCAGGGTCACCTCCACTGCGGTCGAATATTGCCCGTTTTTGTGGATCTGTTCCACCAATACGCGTGAGGCATCTCTGGAAAAACATGATCAAATACGAACCTGAAAGAACCTGAAAGGCCTTGGAAACCACTGGAAGTAAAATGAATACCGATAGAGTGGGGAATGTCTCAAAGAGGGTACACACTCTTGAAGGCCTCGTCAGCGCCCGGCGCGCCGTTTTTGTCCGGGTGTAAAGCAAGCGCCAACTATACGTGGACAAAGGTTGGACGTACGCAATACCTGCGTATGACACCGTGGCTCACCTTGCGATACGCCTTCTTAACTTCCCCCTCATCGCAATCCCTTTTAAGCGCAAGGATCTCGTAGTATTCAGTCACCTTACACCCCCGCACTCGCTTGACTACTGCGAGATTCTCAGCCGTATACTCCCGCTTCTCCTTCGTGCCCTTCGACTGAGAGGCGGTGGAAGGCGCGTGTCGGTGTCTCGTGCTAGACGCGGATGGGTGTGTCTCGGTGGCGGATGTGAAAGAGGTGGGATCTGTTGACGCAGACCCGGACGTTGACGTCGACCCAGCAGAAGATGCTGACGACGATGATGAGGCGGCTTCGGACTCGATCACTTCGAGTAGTTTGACCGCCTCAGGCGTTGAAAAGAGCGCCAATGACTTCTGCACAAACTTGCGCGCGGAGGAGAGATTTCCAGCTTCGCGGTGTCGCTGGGAGATATGGAGACAGCGGAGTGCCTCGTCTTTGTTGCTCTCCATCAAGATATCCGTTCTATGTGGTGGTTCAGAGCGACAGCGGAAATGAAGAGTGAAGAGTGGGGTATGCCTGGAGAAGACCAGACTCAACTCACGAACGGTGAGATGGAAACAGCGAGCGGGCTGGGTTCCTGATCACGAAGGTCGAGGGATAGATTATGTAATTATTACGGTCATTTGCACAGCCTTTTAGTCAGCTGTAGAACGGAATGATCCTTATAGACGCGTGAACAGTCGATACTCTATCGACCTTCATGTCCATGACTGCTGTTGAGGAGCAGGAGACAGAAGAGCTCAGGGACTTCCGGGAAAACTGGAAAAGGGAGGTCCGGGAAAAGCAAAGCTTGCAGCAGGCATCGCAAGATTCTGTAGATCCCACCGCTGCTTCCCCCAACCAGGCGTCCGGTTCTGAAGCTAGGGCCCACCACCATTCGAGTCGACTGCAGTCGCTCAACGATGCACTTGAGGTGTACGTCCGAGCCGTCAAACATGAGCAAGCAAGCGAACTCGACGAGGCGCTGCGATTGTATCGGCAGGCTTTCCGCATGGATCCTAATGTCGACAGGGCCTACCATCTCAGAGAGCAGAGGCTTTCTCGAGCTCCGGAAACCTCCCACGGCGCTGAGGCTGCGATGTCTGTTCGGCCGCACGCAGAAAACAGGATAGCGGGTTCTATCGAGCCAGAAGTCGATGATGGAGTGATACACGTGAAGCCTCTGTCCTTGAGCTCTCATCATCCCGGGCGACAAGTATCCGGTATGCTCGCGCGCATCGTGGCAGACTTTCCGCTGTCCTTGTCTTTCGAGCCCGAAGACGAAAAAGAACCTCCATATCTTCGGCGACTTCCAGACGAGCTATTGGTACACATCCTCAGCTACCTCGGCGTGTCGGCAATCGAACGTTTTGCCCGCGTGAGCAGAAAAGCAAGGATAATGACTCTCGATACCATAATCTGGAGGTCAGGTTTTTCTTTCTTCCCCTCGTATCTATGCACAGAATCGATCATTCATATATTTCGAACCTACCTGTTTAAAGGGCCTCACGCGCCCGTTGTCAATAGACCGTACAGTTCTCATCCCGCATCTCTTACAGGTCATTTGTAGAGACGATATACAAACCACCACAAATCTCACCAGAAGAGGACCTCGACGACATTGTAGACAATTACTCCTCAGATTATCGCCGCGTGTACATAGAGCGGCCGCGCGTGCGGCTCGATGGCGTGTACATCGCGGTATGCCATTATATGTATTTGCTTGTTAACATAGTGCATTCTTCATATGATTCACTGAACGTTGCAGACGACAAGGACTGAGCGAGAATGCATGGGTTAATGTTCGTATCACGTATTTCTCACGTGAGTGTATGGTCTGACCTGGCACAGATAAGTCACCTTATCACCTATCATCGCTATTTGTGCGTAACTCACCTATTATGAGATCTTTTCCCGAACGTTCTCTGATGAGTTCTCACCCAGGCGGTTCTATCCCAATGGGCAAGTCATCTCACTGCTCGCGAACGAGGAACACGAACCTCAACATGTGATCACCGTGCTGAGGCCAACTCTCCGCATGAAGGTGCGGGACGGGCCGAGGGCACGGTTCTCCTCTCTAATAATGCTTCCAGGGGTTCTATATCGGCACGTGGAAACTGTCCGGATTGACGGTGCACATTTCGAACTTGGCGGATCCATCCGACCCAAACGCGCGCTACTCGTTTCAGATGACCCTGACTCTTCGGTCACGTCCATTGGGTCGGTGGAATAGATTAGAGTTTAACGAATACGAATCTATAAAGTTAGAGGACGGGGAAGCAACACCTCTGGCGCTGAAGAACGAGAGACCGTTTTGGTTCTCTAAAGTCCGGTCATATACAGTAGTAGCAGGATAGAGTAGAGATCGTTGCCAACACGCCCGCGGAATGGCTTTTCGACCGGTCCGATTCCCGCCCGCGGGGAACAGAGTCAAGCAGCCAATCACAACACGAGTTGAGTAAATTTTGAATGATCCGAGTCTCCGAGTCCGTCGACCCGAACCTCATCACGGGCAATTGGCAGGGTTCTCCCTGTACAACTTTGTTTCCCCGCGTCGCAGATTCGGACGCCTAGGCAACAGCCAGCCAAAGCCTGCCTGCCAGCCAACCAGCCACCGGTCATTTCATTTCACCCTTCCCCTCAGGCGGATGTGGCTGTTTTTTTTTTCGTCCCGCTCTTTTTCCCTTTCATTGTTATCCGGTACCTGCGCCACCCTCATTTAATACCATATCCTCGTCTCTTTTAACAGGCCACCCCCACCCCTCCTGCTTTCCGTTGACATACCTCCTTGTCCTCCCCTTACCAGAAGGCCAACTCACCCAGGCGAGACCCCGGCGTTCAGTCCTAGAACCGCTAAATGCATCCGGCACTCCTCGTAGATGAAGTCCTTAGAATTATCCTCGACCATATAGACCACGATTCAAACCGACCACCTGCTCTCAAAGCCTTTTATCGCCTTGCTACCGTTTGTCGGGCTTGGAAGGACCCCGCTTTGGACTATCTGTGGGCGTCCCTTACTTCAGTCGACCCTTTGCTTGGCCTCCTTTCAGACGTGAGTGAACTACCCATGACGTGCTTAGCAATTCTGACAAGTCTGGGTCTGTGTTACAGGATACACCGCACGGTGGCGTGTCCCCTGATGCTCCTTCACGGTTCTATTCCTACGCTTCGCGGGTCCGAAATCTGGGCCAGAGCACTTGCTCTCTGCCTAGGCTCAAGCTATGTCCCAACATTATCGGCGCGATCGTCTCCGGAAGTCTTGTTCTTCCTTCACTTCGGTCCGTGTGTCTTGTCCTGAAGGACCCAACCAAACAAAAGTTTCCTTTCAACCTATATCTGTCACAAAGCTTGCGAAGTGTCTCTGTCGATGTCGGCTTTCGTTCCAGTAAGGAGATGCTGGGTCTGTGCGAAGCGCTGCACGTGTATCTGGATGCAGTCGCGCGCATCTCAACCAATTTGCAGCACCTGCGCTTGCGGGGCCAGCTTTCGGATCTAGTTGTAAACACTGTCCCATCAATGCGCGAGCTCCGTTCCCTGAGTATATGCGGCGGCTCTCAGCTCATGCCACGTACGCTAGCATCCATCGCGTGCTTCCCGAAGCTGGAAGATTTACGCCTACAGCTGGACTGTCCAAATATAGCGTATCTCGCCGATTCTTTGTCCGCCGGCCCAAATACCTCGTTCTTCTCGGCTCTTCAATCCCTTCGAATCCAGGTATCGCCGCCAGCGCTGAAGTCCTTTTCGCACACCTTCCAGGGGGCAAACTGCGCACCGTCCACCTGGAATCCGACCTGAAGCTGCGCTCCGTCGACGCCTGGACGCCCGCGCTCGCCATCCTCGCCGAAAGAACCCACTCCACCCTGACCGACCTGACACTCGAAGCCCTGACTAGTTTCTGCGAAGCATTTGACGATCACGCCTTCCCCCCCAAACTCCACTTCACTCTCCCGGCCCTCGCCCCGCTCGCCCGCCTCACTCACCTGCGCCGCTTCACCCTCGACTCGTCCCTCCCTCCAGACCTGGGCGACGCAGACCTCGTGACCCTCGCGAGCTGGTGGCCCGAAATCGAGGAACTCGCCTTGTGGTCGCGCCCATTCGACGCGTTCGACTTCCCGGCCTACTTTACGACGGCCACGACGACCACGACGACGCAGCAGCCTCGCGCAACGCCCGCTAGCTTCGCCGTCCTCGCCGTGCGGTGCCCGCGTCTGCGCCAGCTCAGTCTCCCCATCGACCTCGCGGTCCTGCCCCCGCGCGCCCATCCGCCCCTCGCCGTGCCCTCCCAGACCGCCCTCGCGCGCCTGACGATCGGGTGCGTGCGCACGGGCGAAAAGACGATAGACCCCGCCGGGCTCGCCGAGTGCCTCTACCGCGCGTTCCCCGCGCTCGAGGAGGTCGAGTTTGACTGCGGCGAGGCCGAGACGTCGTGGACGGACGTCCTCGGGTGCTACTATGGCCTCGGTGGCCGCGCGGTCCCTATCTGACTTTGGCAGACGGAGCTATTCCCTCCCCTCCCCTCCCCTCCCACCCCCCTTTCCCCCTTCCTCTTCACACCCGCTGATAAAGAACTTACTGCTCAGCTGACTTAATACGTTTCGTTCGTAGAGTGGCCATAGAAACTATAGATAGGCCTTGACGCCGGACAAGGTTTGATACTCTAATGAAGTGTAATTAATCCCCACAGTCCGGTCTCTACATCTCTTTTCTCGTTTCCTTGTACATATCGCTTTCTTACGGATGTCGTCTTACTCTTGAGGCTTTTTATTTATGTCACTGCCTTACAGTCACGAGTATCCATTTCACGTTCACGGATGGGGGGCTCTGGAGAAAGCCTTTGCACTGTAGAATGAATCCACGTTCATGCACCTAGTCATTGTCATTGCAGCTCATTCAATCATTCAGTGTACCATGCCTGATATGTGAGAATGCATGTACGTGGCATTACATTATCGACTGCTAATACATGGCGCAGATTACGCTACTGGAGGCTTGGTACCAGGCTGGAACGTGTATGTCAAACCGCACTTGCCACAGTACTGACGGTCTTGGTGGAAGGACATCTGCGAGCAATCGAGTATAAACGAGGCTGGTGACAATCTGGAGTAGGTGCACGTACGAAGACACCAGCGCCGCAGGTAGGGGTTGGACACTCCCGGCGGAGACGCTTGATCTTTCCATCAGACTCTACCTTGTAATACTTCAAGATGGCCATCTTGACCTTCTTGCGTTTATGTTTGACCTTTTTGGGGGTCTATGTACATTGTGCGCCTTGGTAAAACGACAAAATATTAGAATCAGGCTGAAACGCACGTTGTACGTCTTTTTCTTGCGCTTCTTGGCGCCACCGCGCAGGCGGAGGACAAGGTGGAGGGTGGACTCCTTCTGGATGTTATAGTCATTCAAAGTGCGTCCATCCTCAAGCTGCTTTCCGGCGAAGATAAGGCGTTGCTGATCCGGAGGAATGCTAAGATTGCACCAAAATTGTCACTAAAAAAAGCGTGATGTGCATAACATCGTACAGCTCACCCTTCCTTATCCTGAATTTTGGCCTTGACATTGTCGATAGTATCAGAGGATTCCACCTCAAGGGTGATGGTTTTGCCAGTGAGACTGCGAACGGTATAAATACGAGTTTCGTGAAGTAGAATCCACTCCAGAACTCACGTCTTAACAAAGATCTGCATCTTGTACTGGGAGGAGAATCAGCAGAGGTCTAATACAACGGGGAACATGCTGACCGGACGCCTCTATCTATCCAACGAGCTGAGCGGTGGAGTCTTCGACGAGGCAAGCCGGTCTTTGGATAAAGTGTAAATGCAAATGATTGATCTGGCTTATGAGCTTTCGTTGATGGTCTGTGCGTGGGTACGAAATAAGGTTCGGCTCGCGTTATCCCGAACACGTTCACACGATTGACGCGTGAGACGCGTCGGGTCCGCTGGACGCGTCTTCACTATACAACTCTCGTAACTTAGACGCACTCAAATATGGACAGTGACGAAGAAATGCAACAGAATGATACAGAACTTCCCTCTTTTCCATCTATAGTCAAAGGCAAGGGCAAGGCCACCCTTCATGATGAGTTCGAGGACGCTCGAGCTGGAAGGGATGACACACTTCCTTGGTAAATGAGTCTTCTCTCGCGTTTAAGATAACGGCCAACAGAGAGCACATACAGGGTAGAGAAATACAGGCCGGTAACATTGGATGACGTCGTTTCTCACAAGGATATCACTGGAACAAGTCAGCCTACAACCTCTACTAGTTTCCGTTCGGCTCATCGTGTCCCAACCAGTTGAACGGTTTATTGAAAAGAATAGATTGCCCCATCTCCTATTCTACGGTCCGCCTGGTACCGGAAAGACTTCCACCATCATCGCCGTAGCAAGGCGAATATACGGTCCCACCTTTCGTAAACAAATCCTTGAGGTAGGACCCGTCCTTGGCACAAGGTCTAGTTAAGGTGCTTAACCTACTAGCTGAATGCCTCTGACGACAGAGGCATCGATGTTGTCCGTGAACAGATCAAGCAGTTCGCAGAGACCCGGACGCTCTTCTCCAAAGGCTACAAACTCATCATCCTTGATGAAGCAGACATGATGACCACGGCGGCGCAAGCTGCACTTCGCCGTATCATCGAACAATACACAAAAAACGTCCGTTTTTGCATCATATGCAACTACGTGAACAAGATAATACCAGCTATTCAAAGCCGTTGTACGCGCTTCCGTTTTTCACCACTCCCTATAACAGAGGTCGAGAAGAGGTTATACCACGTCGTAGAGGCTGAGAAGTGCGGGCTATTCATTGCGCACCATTCTCCCTGTTGACACTTCCGTGTAGCGTCAACCTCACTGATGATGGCAAAGCAGCCCTACTTAAGTTATCCAAAGGAGACATGCGGCGTGCTCTTAACGTACTGCAAGCCTGTCACGCAGCCTACGAGCGCATAGGGGAGACGGAAATCTACACTTGCACCGGAAGTCCACATCCGTCGGATATCGAGGCGATTGTGAATTCAATGCTGACTGACGAATTCACCACCTCTCATCAGAGTGAGCACTCCCGCATAAAGCCTTGACATAAATCTGATGATCGGAACCAGTGATTACTGCGCTCAAGACTGACAGGGGGCTGGCTCTTCAAGACCTCCTTGTTGGAGCGTATGAATATATAGATACCATTGAATTTCCTCCAGCGGCGAGGGTATATCTCTTAGACCAACTTGCAACGACAGAGTCTGTTTTCTTATGCGTCCCGCTCTACTGCGCACTGCTTACCACCTTCCAGATATCGGCTATCAGCCGGGGCAAGTGAAAAGATCCAGTTGACTGCTCTCTTGGGGGCGTTTAAGAATGCAGTCGAACTAACGGCCAAGGCAAAGTCAAAAGAGTAGTGCTCTACATGTTTAGATGGCCTGTTCATTACGTCTTAGCCTGCATGACAGGTATATTTTACCCTGACGCGCCCTTGGTGCCTAAATGAGTGTCACCCGACTGATATCCAAGTTCCGCGGTAATTACACTATGCACCGATGTGCGAACCAGGATTATTGAATGCGGACAAAGCCCCGCCTCAAAGGACCGACGAGGAAGTAGACCGTAGAGTTCATGAGAGGCCCAGACCTACAGTATTCTCCGGCTTTCCCCCGGGTTTCACAGAATTAGTTAAAGAGACTAACTATCGTTAGTCGGGGTCGCCGGCCCGCAGGCACGTTGCCTTCATGCAAGCGGGGCCTGGTTGAATACAGTATGCCTTACCAATGGCGTTCCCAGTGCCCTCTCATCTACCGCGCAAAGCAGCACCTCAAGACATTTCTTCGTTAATACTCTCGAAAATTTCTTCGACCAATGCTAAAACATTAAGTGCAGAGGTGGCAGCGTCGTGGGTCGCGGAGCTGGACAACGCGATCGTCGAGTCCAAAGTGCATCCCACCGTCAAGCTCTACACGTCATGTTCTGACGCTTCCACAGACTAAAATACACGACCGGATACACGAAGATTTTTCATTGTTTGAACAACAGTTTGCGTCCTCAACGGTGGTGCAAGAGCGTCTCACGGCGCTTACTGCAAATGTGAATGAGCTCAGTGATGCCGTGTCGCATCCAGAGGTAGCTGAGGGTTCTCCAGCCTTGCTTCAATGTCACAACTAATCTCTGTCAAGCTGGGCATCATACCCACCCTACTACGTGCCCTGTCCACGCACGCCACGTTGGCGCAACAAACTCAGGACGCCGAAACGACATATGACGCAATGGAATACCTTTTACGATGTCGGAAGGAATATGATTCCCTTTCCAGTCTTTCCAATGAAGGGCAGCTTGTGGAGGCTGTGGAAGCCTCAACTCGGCTTCAGAATCTACTTGATGTCGCACACCCTGCCTTGACAGAGGCAGAAGTGTTCTCACACTTGAAGGTGCATGTGGTGCAATGCATGGCTATTAAGGGTGACTGAATACTTGGGTTTCTGTCTAGGCTGCGTTCAGGACCGCGAGGGACCGCGTAGAAGAGCAGCTCACCGACGCGTACTCGAGGAGTGTGGTGCTCTCCCAGCCCGAACTCACCATCCGACCCTCAGTGCAAGGTGAGCCTATGGCAGTTGATGCCACTGAGGATGCTTTCTCACTTTTTTTCAGTGCGCGATTCAATGTCTGTGCTCAGCTTATCGTCGATCCTCTCCTCCTTATCTGCCGCCTCCCTTTCAAATCATCTTGCCGTGCTTCGTCGCGACATCAATACCTACTACATTGGCCATCTTCTCACCCAACCTGCTTCTCTTACCCACTCATTCGCGAAGGATTCTTCTGGAATCTCGTCCGAGACCCTCTCCTTTCTTCCTTCTCCATCTACTTCCGAGGATTTGTCAATGCGTCTGAAAAACCTGACCTCCGTTTTGGATTTTCTCGATGCACATCTATTTACCGCCCTGCCTTCCTCGCTCGTGGCAAGTTTCAAGAAAACACTGTGCAAACCGGTCACAGTTGCTTTGCTACAGCAGTTCCTGGTCTCACACCTGCCGTCCTCCCTCGCTGCTCTACCACCGTATCTTCACCTCGTGACACAGGCCAAGGAGTTAGAAGAAAGATATATCGTGGGCATGCTTGGCCAGGATCCACGCGACCGTGAAGTGAAAACCTGGACGGACACAGTGTCTTCCCATTATGAGCGGAAGCGAAGGGCACAAATCCTGGAGAATACAAGAGAGATGATTCTACGGGGAGACGACGGCGTACATATCCGTGTTGAGGTTGATTTATCGAATCTCCCACCACCACCACCTAGCTCTGGCCCGGCTACTCAAAGCTCTGGTTCTAGCTCGGATGGACCCGGAGATGTCAGCGATGGTGCGTGGGGTTTGGAAGGGGAAGAAAGTGGAGACACTGACGATTTAGTCTCTGCCGCGGAGGAGGATGCATGGGGTTTCGATGATGGTCCAGTTGAGTATGAGCCTGCTAAACCTGGCGCCTCACCAGAGTCGCCTCCCCCAACAGACACATTAGCGGAATCGGAAATAGCGACTCCTGTAGATGAGGCTGCCTGGGGTTGGGATGACAGTGGCGAAGAAGCGAATCCCCCTGTGAATACCTCTCCGCAGGCATCTTCCTCAGATAATAGTGCAGATTGGGACGACGACCCTTGGGGAGAGTCCTCCAACCCTTCCCCACCGCCACCTGCACCTACTTCTGTGCCTAAACCTGCCAGTCGTCTCGAGAAGCTCGCGAAAAAGGCCAAGGCCAAGGCCCCTCCTCCACATACACCAACCTCGGCCATGAGCTCACCTGCCGCCGCTGCTCGACCACCACCGCCTGCGCCGGCTAGGCCAAGCAAATCCGTTGAGACGAACAACATCACTCTCCCAGGCAAGAAGAAAGAGGAGCCAAGGCCAATAACCCAGGCAGAGACGTACGCCATATCGAAGCGTGCGCAACTACTTGCCGATACCGTGGACGCTATTCTGAATGAAGGCGAAGAGTTTGCTGCCGCAACCATTTTCGATTCCAAGACACCCTCCTCAGGGCAGGCACGAGGGTTGGTGATATTGCAGACAGCACCCGCCGTGCTTGATCTATTTAGGGCGCTGTATCCAGTCAAGTCTGATAAGCAGCCAACTGAGCCCAAATCCATCGTGTTTGCGAATGACTGTACATACACACGTGGAAGGGCCCTCGGTGCCGCACGACGATGTTCTGGCGACGCCAAGGACAGGCTTCTTGAGACGGCAGATTCTTTGAACGCACTAGGAAAGAGATGGTTTGAGCAAAGTGTTGTGAGTATTCTTGAATTTCTCACGCTCAGTTGAATTAACGGATCCCACAGGAGATACAACAAAACTTGGTAGCAGGCTCTCTGACAAAGGCCGAGGGTTTCATCGGGACTGCCGAACAGGAACGGTATGATGAATGCGAGGAAGCCGTAATGGGCGCTCTTTCGCAGGTGCGAACGGTAGCAAGACATTGGAAGGTGACCAACCTAGCCCATACGCATCACCGCTTTCTAAATGGGGCAAACGCAGGGCGTTTTGAGCAAAACCAAGTATTTTGACGCGCTCGGGTCCCTCGTAAATTTCTGTCTCACGTGCATTATGAACGACATACTCGCGCTTTCAGACATCACTGAAGTCGAATCCCACCGTCTGAGCGAGCTCTGTCGGATATTGCATGCCCTCGAAGGGTTGTTCACTGACGATCCTGACCAAGTACGTGCTTCTGTGTCTGTTGCCCCTCATAACACTCATATAGATGTAGCCTTCCTTTGTTGTTGCATGCGTTCCCGCGTGGCTCAAATTCTCGTATCTTTCCGAGCTTTTGGTGTGTCGTTTTTTTTCTGAGGCAGGTTGAGACTGGGTTGAACGGTTTTCTTTGCAGGAAGCCTCTCTGGCAGACATTAGCTACCTCTTTGACGAAGGCGCTCTCGTCGACTACGAGACACAAGAACTGGTCAAGCTCGTGCGCGCACTCTTTGCCGATACACATCAGCGTGCAAATATGGTTCACAAACTAACGGCCGGACATCCTCACTCGCCTTGATTTCGTGATCGTGTTCGCCGTATGCGTGATAGGATACCAATGTACTCTGCCATACCTTCATAGATTTCTCACTGTCCAAACCCGCGAGACTAGATTCGCAACTTTGGAATCTCATGGCCAGCGTATTCTCCCGAGTGTGGAGAGGAGAGTTTTGGCATGTCGATGGGGGGTTGCAGGACATGTGAAGGAGGGGAGCAGTTCATGTTTTGGGCGTCTATATCGGATATTACGAGACTAGGTTCAACTGTTTCTGCTTGATGAAAAACCAGACGGCAGAGCTTGTGTCGGTTGTACCTGAACACCGGTCCTCACGAATGGCCCCAAGACGCGGGTAACGAACAGCCTAATAATCAGTGATATGTTCTCCAAAACCAATATCCAGCAATGAAGGCAAAGGGGTGGAAAGAGGCCCATCATGTTGGGTGCTAAGATAGGGACTGAATGAGAGAAGAGGCCATAACTTGCGCCTAACAAACCAGGGCTGCTCCGGTGCCATCATAAGTTTGTGTGGATGAGAGTCGAGCCACTTGAGGCTGACAGCCCCAGACCCTTATTGTGCCAGTGTAACAACAGTGACAAACAAAGTCCCTTCCACCCTTCCCTGGCCCTGGGGCACCTAACCCAACCTGTTACTAACTTTGAACTTAGTCTGCTTGATAGCAAGTGCACAAATGCCCTCATTAGAGGTGCGGTCGCTTTATCTCTGCTACGACGCGCGAACTGATCATCGTGGCTTGTCAGGAGTTTGAGAACGCCCTCAAAGATGTTGTATCGTCAAAGCGAGTGTCACTTTCCAAGATGAACAAGTTGAGCGAGGTAGCGAAAAAATGCTTTGAGGTGCGTTCCGATCTCTATTTTCCAGCTCGCCTTCGCTGCCCCTTGCTTCGCCACCGCCAGAATTGTGTGCTCACATTCTTCTCTCTTCCACTCTCAGAACGATGCACAATTGGTGTCCATGTTGTACCGTACGCACAAATCCCTGCAGCCTCAGTTTAAGGTGCCTAGTCTGTATGCATTCGACGCGTTGGCACGTGCGGCTCGCAGCCACGCCACCAAGCACGGGTTCGCTGGTGACGCTCAGTCTGGTAACAGTGCAACCTTCCTGCTTAAACTAGAAGCTGTCTTGGAGGGTTTATTTCAGGACATGATGGGTTCTGGTGTGCCGGAGGGCAAGGTCAGTGAAACATGTACAGCTGATCTCCTTATCACACTCGGGAGAATCTCTTGTGTTAGTTGTCTCCTTTCACAGGGCATAGGGTAGGGTCTACCGAGGCTATTATGCCGGGTATGGCGGCAGCATTGCGCCTTCAAGGGCACACATGCCTGCTGCTGTCAAATCTGAGCTTCCCGAAACCGGGGTACACGCGTCGTAGCTCGTTATATTGAACGCCTCACAAGATCCATCACTGCGCCTTGATCATATGATGTTACGCTTGGTTCCATAGTTTCCATCTCTTTTCTGACTAGGTGAAATGGACGAGGGTTCTAACTACTTGCTGCTGTGCTACATATTTCAGGAAAAGGCGAAGAAGATACTCGACATCTGGACCAAATCGACTACTTTCCCACCTGCGGTATTGACGAGATTGGAGAACGTGCTAAAGGGTGATGACGCTACAGGTGCTTATCTTGTTTCGATTTTATGTTCGCTAAGTATTTCCCCTTTGTGCAATCCCAACTATGCTTTCGCTTTACGCTTTTTGGAAAGTGAGAGAATTACCGAATGTCTGATTGTTTCGTGCTAGTTCCCGCACCCGTATCCGACGCCGTAATCGAGCCCGTGAGGCGCTCGGCGCCTCCACAGGCGGCTCTGAATCTGCCTGTGAGCGCTGAGACACCTACAGACCCCGCCAATCAGGCCTCCTCCGTGCAAGCGGCGCTACTCGCCTTGCTCTCCCAAGTTCCAGTGTCTGCTGCAGACGGCCTGTGAGTCTCTCGCGGATCGTCCAACTTGGTTAGATCCCTGACTGGGCTATACAGACAAACAACAGCAAACAACTCTCAATCTGCACAAGTGCAACTTGATGCGAATCAATTAAAATTATTTCAGCAATTAACTCAGACGGTTCATTCTTCTGAGATAACACCTCCCCCAATTCAGACGCCACTTGTTCCGCCGCCACTAGCGCCTATCTCAGCTTCCTCCGAGATTTTAGCTGGCCCGTCCCATCAACCTACATATTGGAATAACTCACGAGGTGTACCGGATAAGCCGTGGGATGCTGGACAAGCTGGCCGTAACTACCAGACGTCCTCAATCGAGGAGAATGACTATCACAGTCCTAGGGGCAGATTCAGAGGGGGTTACCGGTCCCGTGGCCGCGGGCGTTTTGGTGATCGTGATCTCGAAGGTTACCGTGACCGTGACCGATTTTACGACCGACCTTGCAGCCCCGGCTCCGTGAACGTTCGAAGGAGTCGATCCAGGAGCCCGCCCCGAAGTAGATACGGCGCTGGCCGAAGAGACGTAAAGCCGTACAGTCCTCCACATCGACCGTCCATCGCGGACCAACCCGACGTCGACGTCGAAGCCCCGTCCTCACATCCCGAGGTCGACGAGTTTGGGCGCGAAATCAGGCTCGCTTCCGATGACGATGGGAGTATGACACCGGATGACCTCAAACAACAACGGCCGGCGCAATCGCCGCCACCGCCGCCTGCCGCTCTCTCGGCTTCCGCCGTAGAGACGTCACCAGCCTCGGGCGAACGTGTATCCCCGGCTACCGCTCCACCCCAGGCGACGGCGTCTGCGGCTAGCAGCAGTGGGGTAGACGACGAAGCACACGGAGACGCAAGCCAATCGGGGTTGCATTCTTTCGACTACTCGACGTTCGATCCAACTTCGCCCTCGTCATGGGAAGCTCTGGGCCAGGCGTGGGCCGTTACGAATGGGCGTCCGCCGTCGCAGGAGGAACTGATGATGTTTGTCATGGAGTTCACCGTTAGCATGGCGAGCCAGGCATCTCCCACTCCCAGTGGGCCTCCGATGCAGGGCAACCAACGGGGTGGCTATGGGTGGATGGGCGAGCCTCGTGGAGGCCCTCCGCGTGGAGGAGGTCGGGGTAGGGGCGCGTTCGGGACACGAGGCGGTCGCGGGGGCTTCGCATATAGCAACGCGGGAGACGGCCAGGCACAGTGGGACTATGGAGGCGACGGGTATGCGGGGGGCACCGATGCGATCGTCTTGGGGGAGCACGCCAACACCCAAAACGGCTTTGGCTGGGCACAGGGTAGTCACGAACTGACGCAGGGTGAGGAGGGCGGGGGGCAGGAGGGGAGCCAGAGCGCATCGGGAGGTCGGATGCAGAATGTAGGGGACACAAGGGTGTTCAGTTGAAACGATGGTTTCTCATAGCCACGCATGGCATTTATGAATTCTCTACGGCCCCGTTACTCGCACGTGAAGTTTCAAATAATCCTGTCCCATCTCCAAAGGTGCCAGTGGGCGATACAGGCCATTCCTAAGCATGGAATTTCCAGGAAGGCGGGTGCAGTCGCCAGCAATCCCGCCTCCTACATCGTCTGCGAGTTTACCCCACGCACTGAGCGTTGCGTGCGGAAAGAGAATGTGCTCCGTGCCCCAATAACGAAATTGATGAAACAATGACGGCCCGTCCTTGTTTGTACAGTAATCACACCTGCACGCACATGAACCGCGCAGCCGAACGGGGATACTAGATGAATTATAATAGGGTCCATTCATTTTCCATCAGTCCACGCCACTTGGGGGAGGGCCTCAAGCCCAAGTTTTCCGGGGTTGCGCCAGTCACGGTTACTGAAGTGGGTCAGGTACGGTGTGTACTGTATGTCTGGCTGCGGTTGGTGGAACTTATGAGCCCGTGAGACAAGAACCGGGTCCTCGGATCAGCCACTCCCGTGTCTGTCTGAAGTCTAATCAAACCCAAATGGTAGACAATTTCGCAAAGTTCCGTCAGATAGGGCGGTGTCCCTCAGTCATCTGGGTGCAACTTAGGTCACAAGGTGTGCGTTTTCGTTACAAACTTAGTCCAGAGGCCTCTAGCGTATAAATACAACATGCGGGGGAAAACCGGTAATTCCTGGCTTCTTAGATACGGCCTATCACATCTCTAAATGAATGAACGTGATTTTCAATCTCATACCGAGTCGAACTCGGCTCCTCCTGGCACTAGTCTGTAGTCATCGCCTCCGGATCTACTAGAGGCGTCGCTGGCCGAAGCCAGCCTCGGGCGACCCGTCATCTCCGCTGAGAAACTGGCCGCAGAGAAAGGGTTTGGCCAGTAGGGAAGGTAGCAGATGGTTCCCGAGAAAATACCGATAAGACCCCCGACAATAACGTCTTCCTTATGGTGGCGCTTCGAAGGTAATCAGTCCAGCGCGGAAGGGGGGACAAGCGGGGGGGACATACATAGTCCTCGATACGAGTAATGGCAATCCAGGTGGAGAAAGCAAACGGTGAGAGGACAAGGCATAGGCGAGCAAGTCGGCTGCGAAGGAAGGAGACGGGAGGAGGTGAGATGCTAAAACATAAAGCAGCCGTTTTGCCTGCCAAAAACAGGGCGGTAAAGGTCATTCCGACAAAGGCCGTGGACGAGTGGCCAGAAGGAAACGATTTCCGACCATCAAGGATTTTATTGACGTCTCTGTGTTTTGTGAACGATGATTCGGTAGGAAATAATGCTCATACGAACCCGGTGCATGCATGTTGTAAGGGGTCCCACTGACATCGAGCTAGAAAATCTGGGCGAAGTCGACCTGGGATATACATATGCATAGATGAGAAGCTTGAGTCAGTCATCATATTCTAGAATTTACCGACGCGGTTCTTCAGGGTTTCCGTGATCAAGCGGCACAAGGCACTGTGGATAGGGATTACGATGAGGTTCAATGCCTTTTTGTGGGGTGCGACGAACCTGCCAGCGGTTGTTGCAAGTAAGCCGTGGTGAATTTCGTGTGCTGAGTTTCGGTATCCCCCTATGAAGACAGCAAGTACAACAGGTACTGCTGCGGCGATCATGTTATTTATGGATGACGGGATTCTTTGAATTTGGCTTGCGTAAGTGCTCGGAATCAGGCTGACGCAATAAATATATTACTGTTCAGAAGTGTGGGGGTGCTGAATAAGTGGATCATTAGGAGAGAAGTCTCTCTCGAAGATTGGCTGCGTTTGTATGAAGAGGGAGAGAAAAAAGAAGGCTAACACGACAGTCCTGGGAGAGGCGGTTTGTTAAGGTCATTCTAGAGGATGATTTGGACACTTGCCAGTCGACGAAATAGGAACCATCAAACCAATAAAAGGAACCATCGCCAGATATGTCGTTAATCTTGTTCTGTGCTTTACGGAGGAGGCCAGTCATCATGATGGCCATGACAGCGATGGTCACTCGCTGTAGCCGCGTGTGACAGTCGTGTCATGTTCTCGTGACGGTACGCGATCATGTGTCGTCCCACGCGCCTATGTCGCTGAGTCACGTTGATTAGTTGCGCACCCACTTTCTCTTCTCTCACACTCACACCCCACTATCACTATCTCCCTTCTTCGTCATGTCGTCCGTTAAAGATCGAATGAAACAGAAGAAAATATCTTCATTCTTCAACAAACCAAGATCTGAACCGGCTGAAGAAGAAACGGAGGGTACCTCTGCCGAAGAGGTCGCCTGTGATCGCCGTATGGACATCGACATCGACGAAGAGGAGGAAGTGGACGACGAGGGTGGCATTACTGCCAAGAAAGATAAGTATGTCTCGCCGGAGGACTCGTCTTTACCACCCATTTCTCGTCTACCCGACATCTTTCATGATATCGTCTCCCGCCTACCCGAGGTCAAAACGCTGGCAGAGCACATCAAGGGTCGGAAATTACGCGTTGCAACAATGTGCTCCGGGACAGAGTCCCCTCTTCTCGCCCTAAATCTCATTAGTCGTGCCATGACTGAGAAGTTCGGCACTACTATCGAGGTGGAGCATGTCTTCTCCTGCGAGATTGTTCCCTTCAAACAAGCGTACATTGAGCGGAACTTCCAACCACCGCTCCTTTTCCGGGATGTCTGTGAGCTTGGTGACGATTATGCGTGCGTCGCGCAATTTCCTTCGCTCGTCAATAAGCCCCTCACAATACTATAGTTACACCGCCTATGGCGCTAAAGCTTTCGTCCCTGGTAATGTCGACGTCCTCATCGCCGGTACATCTTGCGTCGATTATTCCAATCTCAACAACGAAAAGAAGGACATCGATCAAGGCGGAGAGTCTGGCCGGACATTCCACGGTATGCTAAACTGGGTCAAAAAGCATCGTCCTCCAGTTGTGATCTTGGAGAACGTATGCAGCGCCCCTTGGCAAGCCGTCGTCAAGAAATTCGAAGAAGCCAAATACAGCGCAAAGTCAATCCGCTTAGACACAAAGGCGTATTATGTGCCTCACACACGGACCCGTGGCTACATGATGGCAGTCAACGCGCAGTCTTCCAGCATTCCGACCAAGTGGGTAGATCGCATGGCTTCCATGAAACGCGATGCGTCTTGCACCCTGGACGCCTTCCTTTTACCTTCTGACGATCCTCGTATCCATCAAGCCAGAGAGAAACTTGTTCAAGAAAGTTACAACGCGCTGGACCGCAGAACAGGTCGGACAGACTGGGGTCGTTGCGAGTCTCGTCATCAGCGTACTCGCTTGGAGGAAGCCCTTGGATCCAAACGTCCGCTGACGAATTGGGATGAAGGTGCGTACTCATGTCTTTCTAACATCAAAACTGCCGTTTACCTTTGCCAAGGCGGCTCCGTCAAAATGCTTGATTACGGTTGGGCAGATTGGGTATCCGGACAAGTCGAGCGCGTTTGGGATCTTATGGATATATCGTTGCTCCGATCGGCTGTGCTTGGCGTTGACCCTGCTTATAAGAGGTAAGTTGTGTGGTCCTTTTGTTGTAACCTCTGACGCATCCTTCCCTCAGCCAAGTATGGAACCTGTCGCAAAACGTGGATCGCTCGATTGGGTCGAACCGGGTTGGCATCTCACCTTGTCTCACGCCCTCCATGATTCCCTATATTACGAATCGCGGTGGACCAATGGTCGGACTAGAGGCCCTCCACTTACAAGGTCTTCCTATAGACGAGCTGTTGCTGACACGCGAAACTGAAGATCAACTCGCCGACTTGGCCGGTAATGCCATGTCTACAACGGTCGTCGGGACGACAATTCTCGTTTCTTTGGTTCTCTCGATGAAATACTTGACACTGGGCCATGACAAGAGGACGTATGAGGAGAAACATGGCACGCAAATCGCCGAGATTGACGAAGACGTTATGGAAGTCGATTTGCCTTCCGACTCCGTGTACGACCGTATTTTTGGCGAGGAGCAGCTCCTAGAGAGACCCTTCGACTTTTCCGAGACCACCGGGCAATCCCTCGCTACCCTGTTGAGGGACGCTATGAAGAGCGTACGTTTCTGTACGTGCGAAGGCCGCAAGGATATGACCGAGCGCGAGGTCCGCCGCTGTGACGATTGTGGTTTCACAGCCTGCGTTAAA
This sequence comes from Lactifluus subvellereus, assembly GCA_022496195.1. NCBI lineage: Eukaryota > Fungi > Basidiomycota > Agaricomycetes > Russulales > Russulaceae > Lactifluus > Lactifluus subvellereus. The sequence continues at coordinate 580,802 of WTXC01000004.1, read as the reverse complement.
TGCGGTGGCCGTCCGGAGCATAACGCGCGACCGATTGACGTGAAAGCCCACCCTAGGCTACCACCGTCTACCTTCGAGCGCAGTCTCAAGTCCGCTCTCCCCATGTGTCTTGGCTTATCGGGTATCACAGAACGGCTGTTGGACACTCTAAAGCAGAAGTTCGGTGCATCAATACCATCTAAACGTTGGGACATCTGGCGGAACGCTGTCATTGAAGCTGTGGGTCCAGAGCTGCGCTTTGTCGAGCTCAAGCGTCAGGAGTTGTGGTATGTCACTTATGAGTCCACCAAAGCACTCCTGGAACTCTGCCTTCACCCGCAACGACCCGAATGGCTGTTCTACGCGAAGCCGTCCCCCAACGAGCCCGCCAACGCCGAAATTCGCAAGCTGCTTATGAATCCTGCTGCTCGTCTCGCTTGTAATGAGTCGCTCTTAAACGGTCGATGGGAAGTGGCACTGCCGCATACGACTTCGGTGGAGATCTCTATTAGAGGTGCCGAAGAGCTGGTACCTTCATGGGAGTCAAAGGTCGGTTTGCTAGACCCCAAATTCCTTGACAGCACCGTTTTCTCTCAGCTAGAGGTATCGGTTCCCCCTGAAGATGTCGTTCACTTTGATCGCGACATTTCCGGAACATACGTACTCCTGGACAAATGCGGTACTGCCAATAACGCGCTTCACAAGAAAATCTCAACTCAAGAGGACGCCACTCTCCCTCCGCTCTTCCTACTCCTCGATCCGACTCGTTCCGGGAAGCCGAGCGATGACGCCTTTGTCTTCTCCACGAACATTCGCCGCCTTGAGTACCGCGAGACACGACCTATCTTTGCTCGTCTACAACCTTCGTGGCGGCAGTCAAGCAAGGATGGTCTCAACGTGTCTCGTGCGTCATTTCACAGAAGTACGTTTTCGTAGAGGATGTCAGTCTCGAGGTACGTTTCTGCGTTCCACGGTTGTATGTACATCCCTAACGTCATTTCGTACTCGATAGCCTTCATACACCCAGGGTGCTCGCTACTCCGTCCCCCAAGACAACCTCCGCATCCCAATCAGTAAAGACGCTTGCAAGTCGGCGAATGCTTTGCTCGTTGCGCGTGTTCCCCTTCGTTCACAAGCTGGTCCAGAGTGGCCAAAGGGCGCATGGCAAGAAGTTGAACAGATCCATGAGCGTGCCACTTTCCGTGCCTTATCTTGGCTGCTGGAACGCATCAAGGTCGTAGACGGCACCTTCACTACCTGGCAGGAGGTCAAGCTTCCGCGGGATCACTCAAATTGCGAGCGCTGCGCTCCTCTTCCCCCTTCTTTACACTGGATCAAACAAGGGAAGAAAGTCATGGCCATTGAAGACAGCGCCGAAGCTGGCGAGTACGAACGCCGCTTGAAACGTCGTCCTGCACCGTTCGTGACCCAGCTCAAGTTGGACGACGACGGCGTTGGAACTGTTCGCATTGGTGTCAACGTGGCATCGCTCACTCATCGTGCTCTCGCTCGCCTTCCCACAGCAGGGAGGAAGGGGAAGCCAACCTTGTCTTGCGGTTGGACACCAACTTCAAGCCTCTTGTCAAGCTCGTCTTGCCGAAGTTCTCCTTACTCAGCAATCGACCGGACCCTCAGCATCCCCAGCCTCCTCATTTCGAAAAGTTTCCCCTCCGCGTGGAACAACTACGTTCGCTTCACTGGATGTTGGAGCAGGAGAAACCAAGTGCACCACCCTTTATCGAAGAGGAGGTTTCTGAAGCCATGCTTGAGCCTTTAGGTTGGCGAGCGGAGGGGCGTGCTGAACAACCCGTGCATATACGTGGGGGTGTCCTCGCAGACCAGGTTGGCTACGGGAAGACAGCTATCACCCTTGGTCTGATCGATTGTACGCGCAAGGAGGTCGCTCGCGAACTCGATGACGCTGCCGAAATCCCTGGAAAAATTCGAGTCAAGGCTTCCCTCGTTGTCGTCCCTCCTCACCTTACGCGTCAATGGTCGACGGAGATCAAGAAGTTCGTGTCACCCGAGGCGAAGATGCAGGTTGTCACACTCACAACCGCATCCAATCTCAACTCCCTCACCGTCGAAAAGGTCATCGAGGCGGACGTCATCGTTGTCGCGTCCAATCTCTTCAAGAGCACCGTTTACCTTGCGAATCTCGAGGCCGTCGCCGCCGGCGGTGCTCTTCCAGCTTCGGACGGTCGCTACTTCAACGCGCGTCTTGACACCGCTCTTGAGACCCTGGGTGAGCAAGTTGACCGGTTGCGTAACGAGGGATCTGTAAGCGTCATGGACGCGATACATGCGGCCCGGAAGAGAGGTTCGTCGAAGATCATCCACTTTCTCACCTGCGTACTCACATATACACAGACCAGGAGTCCGAAAAGGCAGCGCGACCGTCGAAGCGCATAAAGGGAATTCAAGAAGCCCCGAAGGCGAAGGCCAAGTCCACAGAGACACAGGCCGCTTCAAAGTCGAAGACGAGCGGTAAACCTAGCAGTAGTTCCGGGACCTTAGTCTTCAGCCACGTCGAAGTCCCTCGTTTGAAGGACATCCAGAAGCAGAAGGGTCGGCGCATCGAGGCCATCGAAGTTACGTCGTCCGAGGAAAATGATCAATCCGATGGTGGGGAAGAGCAACCAGTTCGACGCCTCGGCCGGAAAGTCTCGGAAATGGCTGTCTACAACGTTGACTCCGACAGCGAAGAGGAAAGGCCAACCAAGGCCGCACGTATATCCAAAAAGAAGGCCCGATCCGAATCTCCCGACTTTATCGTCTCCGATTCCGACAACGACGACGGGGACGACTCCGTTGAAGTTTCCGACGGCGAGGACTCCGACGCACCTAAAGCTAAATCTCGCGCAAAACCGAAGGCTAAGCCCAAAGCAAGCGCGTCCAAGAAAAAAGCTCGTACCTCGGAGAGCGAAGACGTTATGGACGTCGACGAGGCTGTGTCCACGTCCGCGGCCTCTTCCTCCAAATCAAAGAAACGGAAGCGGGTGGAGGAGAAGCCCAAGGAACTACGTGAGGCGAAGGACCCGTGGAAGCTGCGTGGCGCGGCCAAGCTCGACTGGAAACAGATGCAATCCCCTCCCATGGAGATGTTCCACTTTGCGCGAAAAGTTGTCGACGAGTACACGTATTTGGACGGCAAAATTCACGCTTTGGTGACGCGGCTGTCTTCAGATCGACACTGGGTGCTGTCCGGGACGCCTCCAATCCATGACTTCGCCGCCGTCAAGACCATTGCTGCCCATCTCAACTTACACCTCGGAATCGACGACGACAACGAGGCAAGTCCGTTGAGGTCAAGAAACGCCGTCGGGAACAAACAGGTACGTCAATGGCGACTCACCCACGGCGTTATCTCTAATTGCGTCTTTCTAAAGCCGTCGAGAAGTTCCACTCCTTCCGCGAAACGCACAGCTTGGATTGGCACGCGCATCGTCATGAGCTTGGGCAGAAGTTCCTGGATCGCTTCGTCCGTCAGGTGCGTATAGTCGGCTTTTTGCTAGCCCCTCCAACTGAACCATCCACTAGAACATTGCCGAGATCGACGAGATTCCCTGGGAAGATAAGATAGAAGAAATCTCGTTGCCAGCCGCCGAACGCGCGATCTATCTTGAACTCGAGCATCATTTACGCGCCTTGGACATGACCATCAAGAGGGGCAAGAAGACAGATAGCGACCGCGAGAAGCGCGTCGCACAGTCCCTTGGCGACAGCAGGTACGCATAACCTTCCTTACAAATTACCCACTGGACCTGACATGGTTGGACCCCCAGCACGGCAGAGGAAGCTCTCCTCAAGCGTTGCTCTCACTTCGAGCTCGACACGTCAAATAAAGAGAACGCGATGAGGGCGTGTGAAGTCATAGTCCAGGAGCGCAAGACGCAGCTTGAGGACTGCCGAAATGACCTATTAAAGAAGCTCAAAGCGGCGCTCGAGAAAGAAAAGGAGATCGGCAAACGGCAGGACGACGAGCCCAAGGAGTCCATGTTCCGAGAGTATGTGCGAGTCTGTCGTACGGAAGGAGTCGGCGATGAGGAGGGAACACAACTCGTCACGGAGCTACTCGACACTGCGGGCGCCGGAGAACACCGGCCTTCTAATCCAGGTCGCAAGATGAAGGATAGCGAGCGCAAGGAGACGATCTGGGCGCACCGCGAGCAGACCCACGTGATCCGCAGGCTGACCAAGGAACTTGTTGGGCGTGTACGCTCCTTACGATACTTCACCATCGTGCGGGATCTCCAGAAGCAGCGAAGCGAGCCGCCCGTAGTATCATGCCCCGAATGCGGGCGGGAACGCGTTCCTCTCGAAGAAATCGCCGTCCTATCATCGTGCGGCCATGCTGGCTGTATCAACGACGTGAAAGCTGCAGCCGAGAGCGAGACTTGCGTGTACGCTCGTTCGGGTAAATGCAAGGCCGCCGCTCGAGTCCTCAACATCGTCAGAGGCGACACTCTCGGGGTGGACGATTACGAGCGCGATGGGAAAGGGAAGCACTTCGGGATGAAGCTAGAAAAGGTCATCCACTTGATCAGGTACGTACTACTCTTTCCGCGGCGTAGATATGATGCCTGACTTTTTTCGGCTGCAGAAAGCGCATCCCGTCCGACGAGCGCGTCCTCATCTTCGTTCAGTTCCCCGACCTCATGAAGAAGGTTGCGGAAGCACTCAACGCCAACAAGGTCCAGTTCCTTGAGATCAAGGGCTCCGCCGCGCAGAAGAGCAAGAACCTGGAGAAGTTCCAAAATGACAGTGAGGAGCGTGTGCTCCTGCTAAACGTGATGGATGAGAGCGCTTCTGGCGCGAATCTGACGTCCGCTAATCATGCGATCTTTCTTTCGCCCCTGCTCGCGCCCACGCAGGAGATCTATCAGGCGAACGAGACTCAGGCGATCGGGCGTCTTCGTCGCTATGGCCAGACAAAGACGGTTTATATTTGGCGGTTTCTGACGAAAGACACTATAGATATCGATATCTACGAAGCGAGAACTGGAAAGAAACTTCACTGATACCCGCGATACTGTATCTATATTACAATATACTACATTCTACAGGACTCATAGATTTGGTCTGTCGTCTTGCTTTTTTTTGCTATCTTCGTGCCATCCATAACGCTGCACCCGTTTCGTGTTGTACTGTAGACTAGTTCTATACCATACTACAAATGAACGTTAATGAACACTTGACCTTCTTTCAACCCCTACTCTCCGCGAACGTGTCAAACATACATGTGAAAATACTATTAAAGACAACCATGAACACGTCCGCTCTCGGATGAATTAACGAAACATTGCTCACACGATTGTAAATGGACGGGTCCATCAGCTGGTGATCTCTGAAAGCCCATACAGCGGCTCCAGGTAATTCACCCTCCATGTTGCAACAGCAACTGCGTGATATTGTGATGACCAGCTGCTGAAGCTTCCTGGGACGGTGTCCGCCCCTCGTAGTTCCGCGCATGGATATTACCCATGCCCTGCGCGAGGAGTGACTGTACGAAATGGATGTGCCCTTCTCGCGACGCTACATGCAATGCAGTCTGGCCACTGTCATTCTGGGAATTCGCATCTGCACCTCGCTCGAGAAGGAGCTGAGCAACTTCGAGACGGCCGTCTTGCGATGCTAGATGAAGCGGAGTTCGGCCCGCCACATCCCGAGTATCTGCATCTGCGCCGCGGTCGAGAAGGAGCTGAACGACTTCGAGACATCCTGCGTGCGATGCCAAATGCAACGGAGTCCGGTCACTCGCATCCCAGGTATCCGCATATACGCCACGTTCGAGGAGGAGCTGAGCCACTTCAAGACGTCCTTCTCTGGATGCCAAATGCAGCGGAGTCTGGCCACTGGCGTCTGGGGTATTCGTATATGCGCCACGCTCGAGGAGAAGCTGAACAATGTAGAGACGTCCTCCTTGCGACGCCAAGTGCAATGGAGTCCCCTTGTTTTCATCCCGGGCATTCAGATATGCACCATTCTCCAGAAGGAGCTCAGCGGCTTCGAGATGTCCTTGTTGTGACGCCCTATGCAACGGTGTCCGCTTGCTCCCGTCTGGGGCATTTGCATATGCGCCACGCTTGAGAAGGACCTGAGCAACTTGGAAGCGTCCTTCTTGCGATGCCAGATGCAATGGAGTCTGGCCACTGTCATCCTGGGTATTTGCATACGCGCCGTGCTCGAGAAGGAGCTCAGCAGCTTCAAGACGCCCTTCTTGCGACGCACAGTGCAACGGAGTTCGGTTGCTCCGATCCCGGGTATCCACATTTTCGCCACGCTCGAGAAGGAGTTGGACAACATCGAGACGTCCTTCTTGCAATGCCCAATGCAGTGGCGTCCGGTGGCTCCTATCCTGGGTATCCACATTTTCGCCGCGTTCGAGAAGGAGCTGAACAATGTCGAGACGTCCTTCTTGCAATGCCCAACCAAATGGAGTCCGGCCACTCCCATCCTGAGCATTCGCATCTGCGCCGCGCTCGAGAAGGAGCTGAGCAGCTTCGAGACGTCCTTCTTGCAGCGCCCAATGCAATGGAGTCCGCTGGCTCCCGTCCCGAGCATTTGCATCTACGCCACGCTCAAGAAGGAGCTGAGCAACTTCAAGACGTCCCTCTTGCAATGCCCAATGCAATGAAGTCCGTTTGCTCCCGTCTCTGGCATTCGCATCTGCGCCGTGCTCAAGAAGGAACTGAGCAACCTCTAGACGTCCCTCTTGCAACGCCCAATGTAGTGGAGTACGATCGAGAGCATCCCGGGGATTCGCGTAAGTCCCGCGTTCGAGAAGGAGCTGAGCAATTTCGAGACGTCCTTCTTGCAACGCCCAATGCAATGGAGTTCGATCATTCCCATCCCGGACATTCGCATCCGCGCCGCGCTCAAGAAGGAGCTGAGCAACTTCGAGACGTCCTTCTTGCAGTGCCCAATGCAATGGAGTTCGGTCGTTCCCATCCCGGGCATTCGCATCTGCGCCGCGGTCGAGAAGGAGCTGCGCAACTTGGAGACGTCTTTCTTGCAATGCCAAACGCAACGGGGTCTGGCCACTGTCGTCCAGGGTTTTCGAGTCTGAGCCACGCTCGAGAAGGAGCTGAGCAATTTCGACATGTCCCTCTTGCGACGCCCAGTGCAATGGAGTCCGCTTGCTCGTGTCCTGGGCATTCGCATCCGCGCCCTTCTCGAGAAGGAGGCGAGCAACTTCGAGATGTCCTTCTCGCGATGCCAGATGCAATGGATCCCGGTTGCTCTCGTCTTTGGCCTTCGTATTTGCATGGTGCTGGAGAAGGAGCTGAGCGATTTCGAGATGTCCTTCTTGCGATGCCCAATGCAACGGAGTCCGCCTGTTCTGGTACTGGGGATTCGCGTTTGCGCCATGTGAGAGTAAAAGCCGTACAATTTCGATATGTCCCAATGCAGATGCCACAGACAACGGGGCTTGATTCTTGGGGGGCTCATAGTGGTAGGTGCCATAGTAGCTGTTATAGTTGCAGCTGCCGTCATAGTTGGATATATTTTTCAGGAACACTGCTACATCACTGCAGCCATACATAATCGCATAATGTAAGGGGGTTCCGTTGGTTTGCGACGGGGTTTTGGCGCGTGGGTGGGGGGGCAGGTATTCATCTAGATTGTATATGGAGATCCAACCGAAAAATGTGGTTTGCTCGCATCAAGGAGAAGTTGGACAGTGCCTTGGGTCGGCACATGGTCCACCCCGTGTCGGGCAGCATAGTTAGCGAGAGGGAAGTTTCTGGCGCTATACCTGCTGATTTCCCCGTCGAAGGATAGCAGGACACCTAGACAAGCTTGCGCGACGATGGTGTGCGCACGTGCGATATCAATGTGGTAACGGGAACTTCTGCCTCCTGCTTTGGCGAGGCCGCTGGATGTCAAGAACTCCTTCACTGAGGAATGGGAAATTTGAACGATCCTTGAACCATTTACGTCGACGACGGCGAGAAAACCAGGGCACATAGATAACACAGCATCTTCTGGGTCTGTCGGGCGCCAACCTGCCTCAAGCCTCGGCATCGATCCAGTGCCGAAGTCAAGCGCGAGAAACTCCGCAAGCTCCTCAACAAGAAGAGGGCGAGAGCACACCAGAACGCATTGCAGGAGAAGATGGGCAGCTTCCCACTTGGCATCAGGGATTTCTTCCAGGGCCCGTTCATACATCCCACAGAGGGTCACCGGAATTTTATCCAGAGTGCTTCGGATATGTCGCGAGAGACAGTCGGGGAGGACATCCAACTGACATACAACCCATCTGAACCTGCATTACAAGTGTGAGCGAGCATCGTGAGGCATCTGCAGCTGATCGTCTTACATCCCGTCAGCATTTTGCGAAAGCTCGTCAATCACTAGTTCCTTGTCCTCCACTGTCCAGTTTCGCATCCCTGGATTTGAGTCAACAACCGACCTGACATAATCGATGATTTCCTGGATTTGTCCTTTCTCGTCATGAAGCGAAATGGAGTGAAATGCTAAAGGATGAATGATAGTTTTGATGTCGACTTCGGTACGACTACTGATGCACACGTGCAGATTCGGAAGGTGTAAATCGACAAGCTCCTCGATAAGCGTCAGGACATCCCCCCGGGGGGCAGTCTGCCAGAGGTTCTCGGACATTCGTCGATGCCATCTACAAGAATGTAGATTGGGGCCCATCCCGGGCAATTCAGGATATCCTTTAAACATTGTGTGAGTGAGGCGTCACTAGGATATTGTGATCCACGACGGTGTGCCGAATAGAAATTGGAAAATATGTTCAAGTAAGAGTCGGACTGATCACAAAGTTGGTAAAGGAGGGAGGAGAGTAAGTTGCGGAGGCCTTCTTTTGTCATCCATATGGTCAAAATAGAAGAAAGCTAATGAAGCTAATCCAGCCTTTCGCATGCGGTCGATGTCCTCGATGATCGCAGAACTTGTTGATAGATGAGTTCCCGTGACGGGGAAAATATTGGAAAACTGACATACCAAAGTATTGTCTTCCCTGAGCCCGCTACGACACGGATGTGATTAACTTCTCGCTCAGATTAGTAATATCAGAATGAGAGACAAACGTTTTCCGTGAATCCATAGGAGGGAACCAGACGATTTCCATTCGGCGTAGGTGTCACCTTGGATGAGCCATGCCGCGGTTCCATTACGGTGAGATTTTAACGCGATGCCATGATTTTCCCACGGATCAGGGGCAGACAGCCAGGTTTGAACGCTTTCCTGGAACTGGTCACCTGTGGGACAGTCTCAGCGTTAGAGTCGGGACTGTCAACACTGGGAAATAACCGACGATTGGCATTGTCTGTAGATGCCTTACAGTCTAATAAGGCAGTCAGTCAGAAGAGCATGAGTAACAACCGAGTGAGATTTTACTCACGCTCCATCACCACGCTCATATTCTGCATAAGTCGGTAGACAACATCAAGGGTCTGTGCTGTAGCTGTCCGAGCCTCATCCTGCGTGAGCCTATCTAGTCTCTTCAGCACCGCCTCAACCTCACCCCCTTCCAAGAGCTTCTTTCCGACTTTCTCTGCGCTGCATTCAGTCAAGTGACGTACGGGCAAGGGTCCCTCCTTCATTTGTTTATCTGCCAGAGCAAGGGTAAAGAGCAGCTCGACCATTATCTTAACTACTATTTCTGTCATAGCTGCCGTAGGAGGGATATTGATATAGATATCAAGTCGGTGAAGGAAGATTGTGATCGACTCGAACAGGTTGACGAGAACATCGAATCTCGCACCCCCGTTGACGACAGCCTGACAGACTTCTATGTCACAACGACACATACATATGATTGAAAGTAACCATCACCTTGTCGTCGCCTCCTCGGGATTCATGGAAAGCTCGTGCTTGCTCTTGGAGAAGGGCAATGAGTGACCCGAAAGAGTGGCATGTCTGGAGTTGGATGGCGAGTGGGTGTTTAATGAGGTCTGCCCCTGTCCGGTCTTCGTATTCCTTGCAGGCAGCCTGAAAAAGTACTTGAAAGACAGAGGATTCCGAAGGGGCACTCATACTACGGAAACCGGATGGTGTGGTAGTAGTGGTGGTTAGAGCGAATTATTCCGCAGCGCGTACAACTGGCAAAGAGGCGGACACGTGCCAGTGACTCGGTTGACCAGGGCATGGGGCGATGAGCCAACATGAGCTAAAAATGACCCAGACATTGCGCCGTGCATGTATGTATCGAGATGGCCGCTGAGAAGCGCCTGGTCGGAGGTTTGGGAACTTAGCACAGTATCCCCGTTCTGTTGATATCAAGTCCACATGAGTGATGTGGGCGCTGACAACGGCCTGGGGACGCAACGTCAAGTGCACTTGAGATCTGTTGTCAATCCTTTTCATCCCAAAGTTTTTTACACGTAGAGGGCCCGATCGCACCCACAGGTTTGATGAGGTTGCTGAAGACCCTTGTCTACGGCCTTCTCTGAAAGTTCCCAGGTTGCCCCAGCGATTATGCAAATACTTGATCATGCTCCTCGAGCATCTCTTTCGTTTCGACGTTCAGCTAGTAAGGGCCCGTTCGGTAGCTCCGGTTTCGAAACCGGCGCCCGCCAAATAGAACGTCCCGATTTCGAAAACAGCCGTTTTGCCAAATTTGGACCAAACACGACTTTGGGGCAGATTCGAGGCTGTTCGGCTGCAGTCCGGTTTCGAAACGGCACTGTCACGCTGCGCTGGTCTTGTCCTTATCGCGTCCTCTCCCTCCCCCTTCTTTTTCCCGTTTACGGAGGCCCGTAAAGCCCTTGCCTTTTGGGAAGTAGTAGAGCCCATTATCACAAGGCGCAAGCGAGTGAAAAACGAGGTAGTGGCCGTTACTGGGATGTGTGACATAAGTGTGACTCCACGTCATCGCCGGTTTCGCGTTCCCAGTTTCTAAATCGGGCAGTCTCGAAAACGGCCGGTTTCAAAACCGGAGCTACTGAACGGGCCCCAAGTCGCCCCAAGTCGCACCACACTCACCTTCTCTTCTCCACTCGCTGTACAATTCCGACTCTATACCTGTTCTTCCGCACTCTGACCGAGTCACCCCTTCACTGTCGCTCGTCCATTGATACACAGAACACTCGTCACGACCCGCTCTACCACCCCACACAAGATCGAGCCCATGTCCGTTATTGGCCAAGGTAACCTCCCACTTGACATCACTGGGATGCTACTCACGCCGCCGGCCATTCTCGAAAAGTACGACGCCCGTCCATCCACGCCCGACGTCCTGCACTGCTCAGCCGTGCACTACATATCTATGATCGGACGGCGACTTGGAGGCCCGATCCAGATAGCCTTCACCACTGAGCTGCGCGAGTTGCCGGCTCTCTGGGACACACCGTGACATCCATGGGTCACGCTCGCACCTGCCAGTGAGCCTGAGTTTCTTGCCTCGCCTCCCGACCGGCATGGAACCCCTCACGCCATCAATCCTGCTGCAGAAACGCGCTCCCCTTCCACGGCGACTCGGACGATGCCCGTGGCCCGGGCTTCCAGGCCGCGGGCGCCACTGCTGCGCCAGATCCTTGTCCTCGTACTGGCCGACGGGTCCCACTGCGGACGGACAACGTCCCACGCTTTGCGCTCGACTAGCGAGTATGCGCCATGTTGGCTGGGGCGCGACGTCCCTCCTGCGTGCCGACCACGTCGTGAAACGCGTTAAGTTACTACAATACAATTCCTGCCCTGGGCCGGGCTAATTCCGCACTAAGCGCGAAGGTGCGCGGAATGGTGCAGGCCGCGCGCTCCGCCGGGTCTACACATACACACTCGGGTGGCCACTGGCAGGGGCGCCGTCGGCGTGCTCGCCCGTCACGACGATGCTTAACACGTACGCCGTCGCGGACGCGATCCCAGCGGACCATTGGTTGTCGGCACGGGGTTGCGGTGGTGCCGCTTGCCGGGTATTCGGACGAAGCGCTCGTTGCTGACGGGGCAAATCTGGAGAGCGTGCCGACAGGAGGTTGAGGAGGGCGTTTAAGAGAGTGTCATGCTACTAAGGGGGGAGGGACATGGATCCGAACTACAACTACGAAGCAGTATATTACTACTACCAAGCACCGCAAGATGAAGAAAAGCGAGCATAAGGAGATGATCTAGGAACACCGGAATAATGACATACGAACCACAGGCTAATAAAGAAACCTGTTGAGCGTGTGCGTTCGTTTCGATACTTCACCATGTGAGATCTCGAGGGCCAGCGATGCGAGGCGCCCGTACCATCATGCCCCAAATACACCGTGACACGCGAGCGGGTTCCTCTCAGAAAAATTGCATCGTGCGGTCATGCCGGCTGCTTCGACGCGACGCGAAAGCCGAGAGCGAGTTGCGTGTACGCGCGCTCGGGTAAATGCGAGGCTGCCGCTTGGGTCCTCGACATCATCAAGGGCAACACACTTGGAGTAGACGCCGATTGCGACTGCGATGGGAAAGGGAAAGCAAGTTGGAATGGAAATAGAAAAGGTAGGTGCCACGTTTTCCGTAGTATAGATACGGTACCTGACTTTTTGGTTGCAGAAAACGCATACCATCGGACGAGCGCATTCTTATCTTCGTTCAGATCCCCGGTCTCATCAAGAAGGCTACGTAAGTGCTCAACGCTAACCTGGTCCGGTTCCTCGAGATCAAGCGCTCCACCGCGCAGAAGAGCGAGAACTGGAGAACTTACAAAACAAGAGTGAGGAACGCGTGGATGAGAGTGCTTCTGGCGCGAATCTGACGTCCGCTAATCGTGCTATCTTTCTTTCGCCCCTGCTCACACCCACACAGGGGATCTGATCTATCAGGCGACTGAGCGCTTTCGCCGTTATGGCCAGAACAAAATGGTTTATACTTGGCGATTTCTGACAAGGGTCACTATTGATATCGATATCTAGTACGAGGTGAGAACTGGAAGGAAACTTGACTGACGTCCTGCGGTACCGTATCTATGCTACAATATCTTACAAGACTTTCCAATGGATTTAGTCTGTTGTTTTGCTTTTTTGTTCACCGTCCTCATACTGTCCGCAACGCTGCATAGACTAGTTCAATACCATATGAATGGACGCTTGGTCGTCCTACTCTCCGGCCTGAACGTTTCTAACTTACACGTGAAAAATACAACCATGAACACGTGTCCACTCTCGGATGAATTAACGAAACATTGCTCACGGTTGTTAGCGGACGAGTCCATCAGCAAAACTTTACCCTCCGTGCTGCAACAGCAACTGCGTGATATTGTGATGACCAGCTGCTGAAGCTTCCTGGGACGGTGTCCGCCCCTCGTAGTTCCGCGCATGGATATTACCGATGCCCTGCGCGAGGAGAGACTGTACGAAATGGAGGTGCCCTTCTCGCGACGCTACATGCAATGCAGTCTGGCCACTGTCATTCTGGGAATTCGCATCTGCACCTCGCTCGAGAAGGAGCTGAGCAACTTCGAGACGGCCGTCTTGCGATGCTAGATGTAGCGGAGTTCGGCCCGCCACATCCCGGGTATCTGCATCTGCGCCGCGGTCGAGAAGGAGCTGAACAACTTCGAGACATCCTGCTTGCGATGCCAAATGCAATGGAGTCCGGTCACTCGCATCCCAGGTATCCGCATATGCACCACGTTCGAGGAGGAGCTGAGCCACTTCGAGACATCCTTCTCTGGATGCCAAATGCAGCGGAGTCTGTCCACTGGCGTCCGGGGTATTCGTATATGCGCCACGCTCGAGGAGAAGCCGAGTGATGTCGAGACGTCCTCCTTGCGACGCCCAGTGCAATGGAGTCCGCTTGTTCTCATCCCGGGCATTCAGATATGCACCATTCTCCAGGAGGAGCTCAATAGCTTCGAGATGTCCTTGTTGTGGCGCCTTATGCAACGGTGTCCGCTTGCTCCCGTCCGGGGCATTCACATATGCGCCACGCTCGAGAAGGAGCTGGGCAACTTGGACGTGTCCTTCTTGCGATGCCAGATGCAATGGAGTCTGGCCACTGTCATCCTGGGTATTTGCAGATGCGCCGCGCTCGAGAAGGAGCTCAGCAGCTTCAAGACGCCCTTCTTGCGACGCACAATGCAATGGAGTCCGGTCGCTCCCATCCCGGGTATCCACATTTTCACCACGCTCGAGAAGGAGTTGAACAACGTCGAGACGTCCTTCTTGCAATGCCCAATGCAATGGCGTCCGGTCGCTCCTATCCCGGGTATCCACATTTTCGCCGCGCCCGAGAAGGAGCTGAACAACGTCGATAAGTCCTTCTTGCAATGCCCAACCAAATGGGGTCCGGCCACTCCCGTCCCGAGCATTCACATCTGCGCCGCGCTCGAGAAGGAGCTGAGCAGCTTCGAGACGTCCTTCTTGCAACGCCCAATGCAATGGAGTTCGATCGTTCCCATCCCGGGCATTAGCATCTGCGCCGCGGTCGAGAAGGAGCTGAGCAACTTCAAGACGTCCTTCTTGCAATGCCCAATGCAATGGTGTCCGTTTGCTCCCGTCTCTGGCATTCGCATCTGCGCCGCGCTCAAGAAGGAGCTGAGCAGCCTCGAGACGTCCCTCTTGCAACGCCCAATGTAGTGGGGTACGACCGAGAGCATCCCGGGGATCCGCGTCGGCCCCGCGCTCGAGAAGGAGCTGAGCAATTTCGAGACGTCCTTCTTGCAACGCCCAATGTAATGGAGTTCGGTCATTCCCATCCCGGACATTCGCATCTGCGCCACACTCGAGAAGGAGCTGAGCAATTCGAGACTTCCTTCTTGTAACGCCCAATGCAATAGTGTCTGGCCACTCCCGTCACGAGCATTCGCATCTCCGCTACGGTAGAGGAGCTGAATAACTTGACGATGTCCTTCTTGCAATGCCAAACGCAACGGAGTCCGGCCACTGTTGTCCAGGGTTTTCGGGTCTGAGCCACGTCGAGAAGGAGCTGAGCAATTTCGACATGTCCCTCTTGCGACGCCCAGTGCAATGGTGTTCGCTTGCTCGTGTCCTGGACATTCGCACCCGCACCCTTCTCGAGAAGGAGGCGAACAACTTCGAGATGTCCTTCTCGCGATGCCAGATGCAATGGATTCCAGTTGCTCTCGTCTTGGGCGTTCGTATTTGCATTGTGCTGGAGAAGGAACTGAGTGACTTCGAGATGTCCTTCTTGGGATGCCCAATGCAACGGAGTCCGCCTGTTCTGGTGCTGGGGATTCGCGTTTGCGCCATGTGAGAGCAAAAGCCGTACAATTTCGATATGTCCCAATGCAGATGCTACAGACAACGGGGCTTGACTCTTGGGGTGGATTAAGCGGTAGCTGCCATAGTTGTCGTAGCCGTAGCGGCTGTCATAGTTAGATATATTCTGCAGGAACACTGTTACGTCATGGCAGCCATACATAGTCGCATAATGTGAGGGGGTTCCGTTGGTTTGTGACTGGCTTTTGGCGCTTGGGTGGGGGGGCAGGTGGTCATCTAGGTTATATATGGAGACCCAGTCCGCAAAATGTAGTTTGCTCGAATCAAGGAGAAGTTGGACAGCGCTTTGGATGTCGTTTGGTACATTCCCGGACGGAACATGGTCCACCCAGTGCCGGGCAGCATAGTTAGCAAGAGGGAAGTTTCTGGCGCTGATTTCCCCGTCGACGGATAACAGGACACCCAGACAGGCTTTCGCGACGATGGTGTGCGCACTTGCGTAGTAGTGTGGTAACGGGAGCTTCTGCCTCCTGCTTTGGCGAGGCCGCTGGATGTCAAGAACCCCTTCACTGAGGAATGGGAAAATTGAACGATCCTTGAACCATTTACGTCGACGACAGTGAGTAAACCAGGGCACGTAGACAATACAGCATCTTCTGGGTCTGTCGGGCGCCAACCTGCTTGAACCTTCGGCATGGATCCTGTGCTGAAGTCAAGCGCGAGAATATCCGCAAACTCATCAACAAGAAGGGGGCGGGCAGACACCAGAACCCATTGCAGGACAAGACGGGCAGATTCCCACTTGATATCAGGGATTCCTTGTAGGGCCTGCTCATATGTCATACTGAGGCTCGCCGGAATTCATCCAGTGCTTGTCGAATATGTCGCGGGAGGCAGTTCGGGAGGATGTCCAACTGGCATGCAACCCATCTGAACCTGCATTACAAGCGTGAGCGAGCATCGTGAAGCATCTGCGGTCGATCGTCTCACATTCCGTCAGCATTTTGCGAAAGCTCGTCAATCACCAGTTCCTTGTCCGCCACTGTCCAGTTTCGCATCCCCGGATTTGAGCCAACAAACGACCTGACATAGTCAACTATGTCCTGGATTTGTTCTTTCTCGTCATGAAGTGAAATGGAGTGAAATGCTAAAGGATGAATGATAGTTTCGATGTCGACTTCGGTACGACTACTGATGCACACGTGCAGATTCGGAAGGTGTAAACCGACAAGCTCCCGATAAGCATCAGGACATCCTCCCGGGGGGACAGTCTGCCAGAGGTTTTTGGACATCCGTCGATGCCATCTACAAGAATGTAGATTGGGGCCTGTCCCGGGAAACTCAGGATATCCTTTAAACATTGTGTGAGTGCGGCGTCACTAGGATATTGTGATCCACGACGGTGTGCCGAATAGAGATTGGAGAAAATGTTCAAGTAGGAGTCAGATTGGTCATAAAGTTGGTAAAGGAGGGAGGAGAGTAAGTTGCGGAGGTCCTTCTTTTTGTCATCCATATGGTCAAAATAGAAGAAAGCTAATGAAGCTAATCCAGCCTTTCGCATGCGGTCGATGTCCTCGATGATCGCAGAACTTGTTGAAAGATGAGTTCCCGTGACGGAAAATGTTTGGAAACTGACATACCAAAGGATTGTCTTCCCTGAGCCCGCTACGACACACGGAGGTGATCAGCTTCTCGCTCAGATTAGGAATATCAGAATGAGAGACACAAACGTTTTCCGTGAATCCATAGGAGGGAATCAGACGATTTCCATTCGGCGTAAGTGTCACCTTGGATGAACCATGCCGCGGTTCCATTACGGTGAGATTTTAACGCGATGCCGTGATTTTCACACGGATCAGGGGCAGACAGCCAGGTTTGAACGCTTTCCTGGAACTGGTCACCTGTGGGACAGTCTCAGCGTTACGAGTCGGGACTGTCAACACTGGGAAATAACCGACGAGTGGAATTGTCTGTAGATGCCTTACAGTCTAATAAGACAGAGAGTCAGAAGAGAATGAACAGCAAAACGGGTGAGATTTTGCTCACGCTCCATGAGTCGGTAGACGACATCAAGGGTCTGCGCTGTAGCCGTCCGGGCCTCATCCTGCGTGAGCCTATCTAGTCTTTTCAGCACTGCCTCAACCTCGCCCTCTTCCGAGAGCTTCTTTTCGACTTTCTCTGCGTCACATTCAATCAAAGTGACATACCGACGAGGAGGAACTCACCCAGTCGTCCCTCCTTCATTTGTTTATCTGCCAGAGCAAGGGTAAAGAGCAGCTCGACCATTATCTTAACTACTATTTCTGTCATAGCTGCCGTAGGAGGGATCTTGATATAGATATCAAGTCGGTGAAGGAAGATTGTGATCGACTCGAACAGGTTAGCGAGCACATCGAATCTCGCACCGCCGTCGACGACAGCCTGACAGACTTCTATGTCACAACGACACGTACATATGATTGAAAGAAACCATCACCTTGTCGTCGCCTCCCCGGAATTCATGGAAGGCTCGTGCTTGCTCTTGAAGAAGGGCAATGAGTGACCCGAAAGAGTGGCATGTCTGGAGTTGGATGGCGAGTGGATGTTCGGTGAGGTCTGACCCTGTCCGGTCTTCGTATTCCTTGCAGGTAGCCTGAAAAAGTACTTGAAAGACAGAGGATTCCGAAAGGGCACTCATACTACGGAAACCAGATGGCGAGTGGTGGTGGTGGAGGTTAGAGCGAGGTAGTGTGGGGTGCCACCCCGTTATGCATCGATATCGATAACCGCCCGAATGGCCACAGACATTGACGCCGTTGACTTCCACACGTGCCGCATTGATGTAGCATGAGAAGTGCCTACGGTTTGGAAACTTAGCACAGTGACTCCACTCTGTTGATATCAAGTCTACATGAGAGAGGCGAGCGCTGACAACGAGAAGTAACACGCCTTTGCAGAGCGAGCCACCCACTGACACCTCAGGCTATAGACTGTCACGATGCTCACCTCGTTCGATACAGTAGTACGGCCCGGGCCGGCGCATTGCCGATGCGGCATTTGAGAGATCTGCTGCCAGTCCTTTTCATCCCAAAGTTTTTTACTGTGCTTTACACATAGAGAGCCCGATCGTACCCACAGGTTGCCCCAGCGGTTATGCAAATACTTAATGTTCCTCGAGCATCTCTTTCATTTCGGCACTCAGCCCGTAAGTCACGCCAAGTCGCACCACACTCACTTTCTCTTCTCCACCCGTTGTACAATTCCGACTCTATGCCTGTTCTTCCGCACTCTGACCGAGTCATCCCCTCACTGTCGCTCGTCCATTGATACATAGAGCACTCGTCACAACCCGCTCTACCACCCCACACAATATTGAGCCCATGTCCGTCATTCAACTTGAAGTTCGCCAAGGTAACCTCGCACTTGACATCACTGGGATGCTACCCACGCCGCCGGCCATTCTCGAGAAGTACGACGCCATTCATCCATGCCCGACGTCCTGCACTGCTCAGCCATGCACTACGTATCCATGATCGGACGGCGACTTGGAGGCCCGATCCAGGTAACCTTCACTACCGAGCTGCGCGAGTTGCCGGCTCTCTTGGACACCCATCCATGGGTCCCGCTCGCACCTGAGCCTGAACTCCTTACCTCGCCTCCCGGCCAGCATGGACCCCCTCACGCCATCAATCTTGCTGCAGAAACGCGCTCCCCTGCCACGACGACTCGGACGATGCCCGTGGCCCAGACTTCCAGGCCGCGGGCACCTGATCCTTGTCCTCATACTCGTCGACGGGCCCCACTGCGGGCGGACAACGTCCCACGCTTTGCGCTCGACTAGCGAGTTTACGCCGTGTTGGCCGGGGCGCGACGTCCCTCCTGCGTGCCGACCACGTCGCGAAACGCGTCAAGTTACTACAATCCCTGCACTGGGCCGGGCCACTTCCGCACTAAGCGCGAAGGTGCACGAATAGTGCGGGCCGCGCGCTCCGCCGGGTCTACACACTTGGGTGGCCAGGGGCGCCCTCGGCGTGCTCGCCACGACGATGCTTAACACGCACACCGTCGCAGACGCGATCCCAGCGAACCATTATTGGTTGCCGGCGCGGCGTTGCGGTGGTGCCGTTTTCCGGGTATTCGGACGACGCGCCCGTTGCTGACGGGGTGAATCTGGAGAGCGTGCCGACGGCCGTCGAGGAGGGCGTTTAGGAGAGTGTGGCATGCAATACGACCAGCGGAGGACGATTGTCGATGAGGAGATAAGGCTTTTGCGTGGCAATGGGCAGGGAGTTCGTCTCTCTCAAGACCTTTCCTGTGCTTGTCCACCTAATGGTAGGTGAGCAAACAGGGATCACGCTTCTATTGGATCAACTCGACACATTGTGGGTTGACATGGCCCCGAAATGGACAGTATCGTTTGCGAAAGGTTCACGTCATTATCTTATCTCTACCTATTTCGCCACTAGTGACTTATAAATGGATCAACCGTAGCTGGATTGTGCAAGCAACTTACCATGAAATCCTTGATGTATGATCAAGGATCCCCTCAACGACGTCAAGCTTGGAAAGTAAATGTTCTTCCTAGTCTTGATTTTGACCCTCCTAGCAGCTTCGAAGGCAGCGGCAGTACCTTGGTTGCTTAAGATGAACCAGGTCTACTCGTATCCCTCCTTGCTCTTGATTTGTCAAGTGATGGACCACAGGTCTCTAGCCCCAAATGTCTTACACCAACACAGTCAGTAGCCAATGGAATATCAACTGAGCGTAGATCAGGCACAGAACATTCGATTGCAAACTACTACTGCGGAAAACAACACGCGTCGTCACGCGACAAAACAAACGTAGAACAAGAATCAACATATCATCGGGGGACGTGCATATGAGGAAAGCAGAGACAGCACCAAATCCGAATCAAGAAATGGAAGTAGAGAAGAACTACATATGATTGCACGTTCAACCGTTGGAATGACTTCGGCATGGAGTGCACGACGCCACGTAACGTCAACCGGCCAACACAATGCATGGACAACCTACATCGAGGTTGCTTATCCTCTGCTTGATGAACAGGGATAGTGACAACCATCTTCTGGTGGCAGGACGTGCCGCAGGGGAGTGGGGACGGAGACAAATGATGCGCTAAGATTGGGTGTCATTCAAGTTGATGCCTGAAGAACGTATTGAAACTTCTCACAACGATATTATTCGGCCACTATTCTGATTTCCTTGACGTCATTGCACGCGCAGCTTCCCTTAAGATCGATGCGTCCCTTCCTACACTTTGTCACGTCATCCTCTGGTACGTGGAGGAAAAGCGACGGCTGGCATAGAGGCCCAGGATGGATCGTAATCCGACGACGCCGAAGCCTGGTCGCGATGTTTAGAATCGCAGTGACGTTTCAGGTCATTATTGCGTCTGAAGGGTCGTTCGCAGCTACTGTGAGGACACACAAAACGCTTTGGGATCGTCGGGTCGTGGGTCTCCATGTGTGTCTTGAGGTTATATAGACGCTTGAAAGCTGTCAGGAGTAAGCCAAGGAATATTTCCGATGAATCTATCTCACCGTGACCGCATTTGGGGCATTGATGTTTCCTGGTAGGTCCCGAGCGAGGCTGGGCGTCTGGTACCACCTGGACGGGGGGGACAGCGGGAGCAGAGGGGATAATGGCTTGCTGATCGGGGAGGGACAACGTACGGAGGAGTGGAAAAGCTGGGGGAGAAGGGGGCAGTGACCCGAAAGAGGCATTGGGGAATGGAGATGGGTGAATAAAGTCGTCTATGATATCGACCCCTCCGTACGCCGAATTGACTCCGATGGATTCAAAGTTCAAGGCCAACGACGCTGAATGGTCGGATGGAGGGCCTGTAGAAGACTCGGACGGAGCGGTGTCGGAACTGAACTCAGTGGAGTAGGTAAATACGGATGGCGAGGTAGATACTGGCGCGGGGTCACGGTGAGAAAAGGTATCTTCGAGAAATAACAGGAAAGACCGGTCAAATTCCAGTTCCCCAATATCTTTATCAAATAAATCGGGATGAGGAGCATCCACCGAAGTGAACGGATCCAAGAGAGGCAGTAGACCCATGGCACTCTCGTTGAAAGACGAGGGCCAGATAGTATTTGATTCCGTAGACATGGCTAGAGAGATGCAGAGACGTCGAATTCGAGCGATATAAGGGAATTCGAACGTGCTGCGGGATCAGCACAAAGTGTCGCAAATACGAATACGTGTCAGAAGACGACTGCGCCTTTCCCACATGATCATTTCCGTCCACGCCACTCCCGCCCGCGCCCGCCGTTCCACCCCCAATCACTCATGCCAACGTACAACCCTGTCATTTCACCCCTCAGAGACCTTGCTTACTTCGGATTAGCATGTTTTGCCGGTTCGTGTAGATTCCACACGACGTGGTCGCTGATTTCTATCTGCGCACATCGCATCCGCATATTGCCGAAAGTACCACAGAGCGCATCGCAAGTGTCATACAGGTTGTATTGCAATAGCAGTGTGTCTACGTGTGGGTCATAAACGTACAGCTACTTGTAAGGAGTGTGCGTTTTCTGGCTTGGGAGAAGTGATTTAGAAGTACGCCGCAGCCAATAGCCTGTCTTGAAACCCATGGGTCATGTCCGCGCGTGTTAGCGTCAGTATCGAAGGATAAGTCGAACGATGTAAAAGAAAATGCGGTGTTGTAGTAGCGAATGTGGTGACGAAACACCATTGCTTGAAGGTCATCCCTGGAGAGGAAGTGCTGTGATTCTGGTGGAGGACCAGGGGGATGGGTAGACAGACAGAACTCGGATGTTGTTGAGCAAGCCAGTGAAGAGCACCACAATAGACACAGACCGTGTCCGAGTTGCCAAACACGCATGGGGAGACAAGTTCGATATACAGGCGCGTAGCGACGGGGAGGGCCCGAATGGCAGCAGAATAAGCGATCCGAGGGTGACGGTGTCATAGAGAACACCTAGAGAAATTCAGCTATTAGACTGCCTCTCAGAAAAGGAGGGATAGATACAAACGCAGAGCAGAAAGACGAGGAAGGATACTATCATGTATCATCGCATCGTGAGGACCTATCAATCGTGAGTCACGGAAGTCACATCACGCCGGCAAGCCATTTTCATTCTCCGCTCTCGTGAGGGCAACGTACTTGTCTGCCACGCGACGCGTCTCACGATTAGGTAAACAAGGATTGAAATTCCGCTTTCGCCCGAGCGTGACATCTCACGAAAGAGAGGCAAAGCAAAGCACTCAATGATTAATGTGTCTTTTACCCTCAAACCACCTGTGATAGCATTGTATACTCTATTAGAAGTGTATTGTAGAAGAACTAATGGAGAGGGTTGCAAATAGCGGAGAAATTAGCAGACTCACGATTGATAGGTCGTCACGGTGCGATGATACGTGATAGTATTGACAAGGATCATCGACCATGGCCTCAAATGGTATCAGCGAAGCCTGTTTCTTCCGAGAGGTGTCAGGCGAGCCGTCTAAGGGATTTGCCGAATGAAATGAGGCTAGCTCACCGAACTAGCGATGGCATACGGAGTGTGGGACGGAGAGACTGATGCAGCGTGAGATGGGGTGGGGGAGGGGAAGAAGACGACACCACAGATCCACTGGTAGCGGCAACGTCTTGTGAAAGAGAGTTCGCATCATCCAGAGGACAACAGGATGGTCAGAGTCAGGACACGTCTCCGAACACGAGGAAGAGGCTTGAACCTGCTACAGGCGCTCACGTTCGCTTCTAAGTTACTAGTAGCACGCTGGGCGATCTGCATTTTGGAAGGGCTTGATGAAGCCGTCAAGGCGAAGGTTGGCGATGATGCTCGGCCGATCAACATTGAGTGGACAAAGTGCCCACGAGCAAGGGACGCCCAGGGCGTGGCCCGCGTGGGCCAGCTATTCGCACCATACACCGTGATGGCGGTCAGGAACGGATAAGTGGGGTGACGCGGAGTCCGAGTCTGCTTACAGTATCAAGGACATTACTGTAATTGACTGTGGGGTTAATCGGACTCCGCTTCAAGTTATCCGTTCCTGCCCGCCGTGATAGAGGAGGACTTGGAGGCAACTTGAAGTCGCTCAAGTTCATTTGTCAGTCGGTCATTTGATCCTTAGTTCAGTTAGTTGCACCTTGTGGCCAATGTGTTGTCTTTACTCGTGTTAAAAAACTCGATCGCCCGAAATTTGCATGAATACTCTAAGGAGCACATCCCGAGTCCTAACCGCCCACTGGCAGCCTCGGCCGCCTACTGTAGTAGTTCGAGGGACCACAGCTCAGCGACGCAATGTTCCTTGCATCACATCGCCCTCAGACTCGGAAGTGGTTCAGCTCATCGCTTCGTTTCTATCTTCGGGGTACGCTGCAGTCTTGACCAGCGTAGGTGTCACTATCGATCACTGTGTCTCAAACTATACCAGGGTAAGGACGGGAGCCTGAGGGACATGGATCCGATCTACAAGTACGAAGCAGTATATTACCGCCACCGAGCACCGCGAGAAGAATGGCCTGGGAACACCGGAACAATGACATACGATCCACAGGCTGACAAAGGAACTTCAAGTTGTTGGGCGTGTGTTCGTTTCGATACTTCACCACCACGTGAGATCTCGAGGGCCAGCGAAGCGAGGCCCCCGTACCATCATGCCCTGAACACGCACGCGAGCAGGTTCCTCTCAGAAAATTTGTTGTCCTTTCATCGTGCGGTCATGCTGGCTACTTCGACACGACGCGAAAGCCGAGAGCGAGACTCGCGTGTACGCGCGTTCAGGTAAATGTGAGGCTGCTGCAGTGCTCGGGTCCTCAGCATCGTCAAGGGCAACACACTCGGAGTAGACGATTGCGACTGCGATAGGAAAGGGAAAGCACGTCGAGATGAAAATAGAAAAGGTCATCCTCTTGATCATGATCAGGTACGTGCCACGTTTTCCATGGTGTATGTACGGTGTCTGACTTTTCGGTTGCAGAAAACACACCCCATCGGACGAGCGCGCTCTTATCTTCATTCAGATCTCCGATCTCGTGAAAAGGTTGCAGAAGCGCTCAACGCTAACAAGGTCCGGTTCCTTGAGATAGAGGGCTTAGCAGCGCAAAGAGCCAGAATCCAAAACAACAGTAAGGAGGGCGTGCTGCTGCTGCACGTGATGGATTAGAGTGCTTCTGGCTGGTGAATTACTAGTAATCATGCTACCTTTCTTTCGCCCCTACTCGCGCCCAGACGCCTTAGCCGTTATGGTCAGACGAAAAGGGTTTATATTCGGCGGTTTCTGAGGAAGTTCGCTATTGGTATCGATATCTAGTACGGAGCGAGAACTGGAAAGAAACTTGACTGACGTCCCCGCGGTTCAGTATCTATGCTACAATATCGTCAGGATTTTCAAATGGATTTAGTCTGTTTTTATCGTCTTCATATTATCCGTAACACCGCATAGACAAGGTTAGTACCATAACGAACGCTTGACCCTTCTTTCAGCCCCTATTTTCATTTGAAAATACTATTAAAAAAGACAACCATGAGCACATGTCCACTCTCGGATGAAATATTGCTCTCACTTGTAAACAGATGGGTCCATCATCGGTGATCTCTGAAAGCCCATACAGCTGCCCCAAAAACATTATCCTCCGTGTTGCAACACCAACTGCGTGATATTGTGATGACCAACTGCTGAAGCTTCTTGGGATGGTGTCCGCCCCTCATAGTTCCGCGCATGGATATTACCGATGCCCTGCGCGAGGAGAGACTGCACGAAATGGAGGTGACCTTCTCGCGAGGCCAGATGTAATGGAGTTTGGCCACTGTCATTCTGGGCATTCGCATCCGCACCTCGCTCGAGAAGGAGCTGAGCAACTTCGAGACGGCCTTCTTGCGACGCCCAATGCAATGGTGTCCGGCCGCTCACGTCCCGGGCATCCGCGTCTGCGCCGCGGTCGAGAAGGAGCTGAACGACTCCGAGACATCCTACTTGCGATGCCAAATGCAATGGAGTCCGGTCACTCCCATCCCAGGTATCCGCATATCCACCGCGTTCAAGGAGGAGCTGAGTAGCTTCAAGGTGTCCTTCTCTGGACGCCAAATGCAACGGAGTCTGGCCACTGGCGTCCGGGGTATTCGTATATGCCCCGCGATCGAGGAGGAGCTGAATAACGTCACAACGTCCTCCTTGCGACACCCAGTGCAATGGTGTCCGCTTGCTCTCGTCGCGGGCATTCGCATATGCGCCATGGTTGAGAAGGAGCTCAGTAACTTCGAGACGTCCCTCTTGTGACGCTCGATACAATGGGGTCCACTTGCTCTCATCCCGGGAGTTCACATATGCGCCACGCTCGAGAAGGAGCTGAGCAACTTCGAGACGTCCTTCTTGCGATGCCATGTGCAATGGAGTCCGGCCACTATCGTCCTGGGTATTTGGAGATGCGCCATATTTGAGAAGAAACTGTGCAGCTTCAAGACGTCCTTCTTGCGATGCAAAATGCAATGGAGTTCGGCCGCCCCCATCCCGAGTATCAACATTTTCGCCGCGCTCGATAAGGAGCCGACCAACCTCGAGACGTCCTTCTTGTAACGCCCAGTGCAACGGTGTCCGGTCGCTCCTATCCCGGGTATCCACATTTTTGCCGCGCTCGAGAAGGAGCTGGACAACGTCTAGACGTCCTTCTTGCAAAGCCCAACCGAATGGAGTCCGGCCGCTCCCGTCCAGGGCATTCGCATCTGCGCCGGACTCGAGGAGGAGTTGAGCAACTTCGAGACGTCCTTCTTGCAACGCCCAATGCAATGGAGTCCGGTCGCTCCCGTCCCGGGCATTTGCATCTACTCCACGCTCGAGAAGGAGCTGAGCGATTTCGGGACGTTCCTCTTGCAATGCCCAATGCAAAGGAGTCCGCTTGCCGCCGTCCCTGGCATTCGCATCTGCACCGCGGTCGAGAAGGAGCTGAGCAACTTTGAGACATCGAGATGTCCTTCTTGCGACGCCCAATGCAACGGAGTCCGCTTACTCCCGTCGGGGGCATTCGCTTTCGCGCCCTTCTCAAGAAGGAGCCGAACGACTTCGGGATGTCCTTCTTGCGACGCATAATGCAATGGAGTCCGGCCGCTGCTATCCTGGGTCTCCAGGGCATACGTAAACACATACCCATATTCTCCTTGCCCGAGAAGCCGAGCAATTTCGAGATATCCTCCTCGCGATGCTAGATGTAATGGTGTCTGTCCATTGTTATCCTTGGTACTCGCAGATGCGCCGCGCTCGACGAGGAATTGAGCAACTTCTAGATGTCCTTCTTGCAACGCCCTATGCAATGAAGTCCGATTCCTCTCGTCTTGGACATCCATAGACACACCGCTTTCGAGAAGGAGCTGAACAACTTTGAGATGGCCTTCTTGCGATGCCCAGTGCAACGGATTCAGCCTGCCCGCGTAGCGGCAACCCGCACCTGCGTCACGTGAGAGCAAAAGCCGTACAATTTCGATATGTCCCAGTGCAGATGCCACAGTCAACGGGATATGCCTTTCGCGGTTGTTATAATCGTATATGTTCTGCTGGGATACGCCAGCCAGGAATCCCGCCACGTCACGGAAGCCATACATAGCCGCGTAATGTAAGGGGGCTCCATTGGTTTGTGACGGGCTTTTTGAGCATGGGTGGGGTGGCAGGTATTCATCTAGATTGTATATGGAGATCCAGACCGAAAAATGTGGTTTGCTCGAATCAAGGAGAAGTTGGACAGCGCCTCGGACAGTGCTTTGGATGTCGTACGGCACATTCTCGGACGGGACATGGTCCACCCAGTGCCGGGCAGCATAGTTAGCGAGTGGGAAGTTTCTGGCGCTATACCTGCTGATTTCCCCATCCAGGGATAGCAGAACACCCAGACAAGCTTGTGCGACGATGGTGTGCGCAAGTGTACATGTGTCAATGTGGCAAGGATAACTTCTGCCTCCTACTTTGGCGAGTCCGCCGGATATCAAGAACTCCTTCACTGAGGAATGGGAAAATTGAACGATCCTTGACCATTTACGTCGACGACGTGAGCAAACCAGGGCACGTAGATAATACAGCATCTTCTGGGTCTGTCGGGCGCCAACCTGCCTCAAGCTTCGGCATCGATCCAGTGCCGAAGTCAAGCGCGAGAAACTCTGCAAGCTCCTCAACAAGAAGAGGGCGAGAGCATACCAGAACGCATTGCAAGAGAAGACGGGAAGCATCCCGCTTGGCATGAGGGATTTCTTCTAGGGCTCGCTGATACATCCCACGGAGAGTCGCCGGAACTGTATCCAGAGTGCTTCGGATATGTCGCGAGAGACAGTCGGGGAGGACATCCAACTGACATGCAACCCATCTGAACCTGCATTACAAGTGTGAGCGAGCACCGTGAGGCATCTGCGGTCGATCGTCTTACATCCCGTCAGCATTTTGCGAAAGCTCCTCAACCACCAGCTCCTTGTCCTCCATTGTCCAGTTTCGCATCCCTGGATTTGAGCCAACAAACGACCTGACATAGTCGACGATGTCCTGGATTTGTCTTCTCTCGTCATGAAGCGAAATGGAATGAAAAGCTAAAGGATGGATGATAGTTTTGATGTCGATTTCAGGACGACTACTGATACAGACGTGCAGATTTGGAAGGTATAACCCGACAAGCTCCTCGATAAGCATCAGGACATCCTCGCGGGGAGACAGCCTTCCAGAGGTTCTCGGACATTCGTCGACGCCATCTACAAGAATGTAGATTGGGGTCTGTCCCGGGCATTTCAGGATATCCTTTAAACATTGTGTGAGTGCGGCGTCACTAGGATATTGTGAACCACGACGGTGTGCCGAATAGAAATTCGAAAAAATGTTCAAGTAGGAGTCGGACTGGTCATAAAGTTGGTAAAGGAGGGAGGAGAGTAAGTTGCGGAGGTCCTTCTTTTTGTCATCCATATGGTCAAAATAGAAGAAAGCTAATGAAGCTAATCCAGCCTTTCGCATGCGGTCGATGTCCTCGATGATTGCAGAACTTGTTGATAGATGAGTTTCCGTGACGGAAAATATAGGAAAAAACCTTACATACCAAAGTATGGTCTTCCCTGAGCCGGCTACGAAACGAGATCATCAATTTCTCGCTTTGATCGAGAAAATAGGGAGGAGAGACACAAACGTTTTCCGTGAACCCATAAGGGGGAGTCTGACGATTTCCATTCGGCGTAAGTATCACCTTGGATGAACCATGCCGCGGTTCCATTACGGTGGGATTTTAACGCGATGCTGTGATTTTCCCACGGATCAGCAGGAGACAGCCAGTTTTTAATGTCTTGCTGGAATTGATCACCTGTAGGGCCGTCTCAACGTTACTAGTCAAGACTGTCAACATTGGGAAATAACCGACGTTTTGAATTGTTTGTGCCAACCGCAAGTTGTTGCATGATCACTGGCACCCAGTCAGATCTAGCGCTTGTCGTGTATTCCTACTAGGCAAACATACTGAGAGCCTCCCGGACACTGTCCGTAGATGCCTTGCATTCTAATCCGACAGACGTTCAAGGAACTGTGAGTGACAAACAGTGTGAGCATTGCTCACCGTCCATAACCACTCTCACATTCTGGAGAAGAGTGTAGACGACCTGAAACGTCTGCGCTGCGGTCGTCCGAGCCTCGTCCTGGGTTAGCCTATCGAGCCTCTGCAGTACCGGCTCGACCTCATTCCCTCCTGGAATTTTCTGTCCATTTTTCTCTGCGCTGCATTCAGTCAGGTAATGTACCAGCCAGGAGAGACTCACCAGGTTGTCCCTGCCTTATTTGTTTGGCTGCCACAGCGAGCGTGGAGAGCAGCTCGACTATTATTTTCACAACTATCTCTGTCATCGCTACCGAAGGAGGGATCTTGATATAGATTTCAAGCCGATGAAGGAAGATTGTGATCGACTCGAATAGGTTTACGAGTACATCGAAACTCCCATCGTCATTCGTGACACCCTGACAGACGTAAATGTCACAACAACACGTACGCATAATTGGGCGATATTATCACCTTGTCGTCGCCTCCTCGGAATTCATGGAAGGCTCGTGCTTGCTCTTGGAGAAGAGCAATGAGGGACTCGAAAGAGTGGCATATCTGGAGTTGGATGGCGAGTGGATGTTCGATGAGATTTGTCCCCGTCCGGTCTTCGTATTCCTTGCAGGCGGCCAGAAAAAGTGCTTGAAACACTGAAACTTCAGAAGGGGCGCTCATAACAGGAGTCGAGATAAATCGGATGATGGTTTGTGGTGGGAGAGGTTGGGGCGACTCGGAAGGTATGTACACTACCTCGTTGTATATCGTTATCGATAACCGCCCAGATGAGCAGAGACATGGCGTAATTGAGCTTCCCATGTGTGTAACACGCGCTGCATTGAGATGGACGCCAGGAATTGCCTCGCTTCGTGACTTGAGGCTTGGACTGACCGAAACAACCAGTGTGGCAGGATGAGAAACTTAGGACAGGGTCCAAGGTAATATGTGCCTCGTTCGCGTTCCGGTGATGTCAAGTTCAGGTTGGCCACACAGTAGGCTGTCACGGTCGCCCATCGGCGCCTCTTCAAGTTGTCACCGTTCAAGCTCCGCAGAACGGGCTGCCACTCGCGCTCACCAATAGGCCACTGCCATGGGCCTAAAAAGCAAGGTACGTTTGAGACCTGCATTGCATTTTATCCTTCCCAAAATTGTTTATTGTACAGTACCCGCAGAATCGCACACAAGTCTGATCACGCTGCTGAAAACCCTTTCCTACAGTCCTTTGAAAATGTCCAGGTTGGTGCCAGATGTCCTCACGTAGCGTCGGTAGCGATCCCCGGCCCGTCCACTTATCCAGTACACCTCTCATCCCTAAAGTCCCACACCACTAACCTTCTCTTCTCCATCAGTTGTACGATTCCAACTTTGAACCCTGATAGGCACCACACTCGTCACGCTCCTCTCCACCCTATACCCAGGACGATGCACATCACGGTGTCCGTGATTAGCCAAGGCAAAGTCGCTCTCGACATCGCCGGGATGCTACTCGCGCCGCTGGCCATCCTCGAAAAGAAAAGCAAGACATTCTGCATTGCTCAGCCGGGCGTCGCGTACCCATAACCGGATGCCGAGGCCCGCTCCAGGCCGTCTTTATCACGCAGAAGCTGCGCGAGTTGACTGCCGTCGCTCGCGCACCCACGGCCCCGCTCGCACCCGAGCACCCTTCCCCTCCCCCAGCAGGCGCAATCCTGCATTTCGCAGCCCCTGCAGCAACTTGAAGGCTCCCCCTGCCACGACGACCCTGGCGACCCCCCCGCCACCGGCCGTGGGTACAAGATCCTGGTCTCCGTTTTTTGTTCTGCTTGCTGACGTGCCTCACAGCGTGGGCAAACAGCATCTCGCGCCTTGCGCTCGACCCGGCGCGTCTGCCCCTCGCGGTGCCCCTGGCGCGACATCCCTCGCAGTGACCACGTGACCGCGCCCGTAGCCACCCGGATCCCTCCGTGGCGTGCCATGGTCCCACGCTTAGCCACTTGCACGTTGACCGCGGTGTGTGCTAGGTGGCGCCGGCGCTGGGACTACGTAGCCAGGTGGACAACGACAATGATAGACGCGTACCCCGTCACATTTTGACGGCCGGCGCTGTGCTGCAGTGGTGCCGCTCGCGAGGGGTGCATACTCGGAAGATGCGCTTGTTGTTGACAACATGGATCTGGAGAGTGTGCCAAGGGAGGTCGAGGAGGGCACTTAGGAAAGACGGATCGTGGAGTACGGTCGGACGCAGGTGAAGATAATTAGTAAATGAAGGCGTGTGCAGCCAAGCCCACGCACCGACAACGCCGACTTCACTCTCGGCACTCGCGATCCCCCATTTTCCGGTCAGGGAGGAACCGTAGTATATCCGAGAGGTGGCTGAAAAAAGGGGGTAATCAACGACAATGTGAATTAAAGGAGCAACGTATATGCGTCAAGCCGGTGGCCAATTTTTCACACCATGCTGCCTGAAGAGGATAGGACGCAGCCATACCGGAGGCGAAAAAGGGTGAATCATAAGAGGGACGCCCACTATTAGATGGCATTTACGTGGGCACACCACCGCCATCCCGTCGATGAACTGTATCTTGTACTTACAACAGGCAAAGTCGTGGTGGAACTCGAGACACTGGCAGCAGTATTCCTACTTCAACACAAATCTTCCCATAACTGTAAAGCATAGCCCGGGGCCACGACAGCCGCGAGCCGCGTTGAAATTCTGTCATCTTCACACATCCACAAACAATCACATCTATCTCCGCCACACAAGAGAGTGAGGGTCTTGAGCAACTTGACTTCTTAGCATGGCAACCAATAAGTTTTCTGTTAGTTTTGTGGAGGGTGAGAGTACTCCGGTGAACACATTTTGTGGTGACCAGAGATTTTTTTAAATTTAAAATTTACAGCTGATTCCAAAGCAATAGACCAGAATCCATTCTACTCTGCTCAGGAACGCTATTTACTTGTGGCGTTGGTACAAACAACCTATACCAAACATGGTAAACACGGGATTCACGGGATTCAAAATTAAGTTTGGTGTTTGCGTGGTGCTCGTCAGTCTTTGTGGTACATGGTTGGCAAGCAGCGACACATCCCTTGCTCAACCAAAGAGCATATGGTCATTCTATCTGCCTACATGGACTCTCGCAAGGTTGCTGAAGTCTGTGATGTCAGCCACTGCACTGTAAATTGAGTGAAATGTCTTTCAGCAGCAAGTGCAGCGGAATGGTAGAATCTGTGGAAACGCCCCGGGCCGGCAGGGAACTCAGGACTCAGACATGATGTTCTCTAACTTCTTGAAGTCCATCCCAGTCTCTTACTCAACTGTTAAACTTGCTGCATCAAGGCTCCAACATTGGCTTAGGATAGTGAGTGGAGAAAAATATGCATTCTATTGCAGTGGATAGACCCTGGCACAGCAGCGCCGCAGTGGCAGACTCAGAATGGTGGCTGAATCCCGTGAATCCCGTGCTTCCCATGTTTGGTATAGGTTGTTTGTACCAACGCCACAAGTAAACAGCGTTCCTGAGCAGAGTAGAATGGATTCTGGTCTATTGCTTTGGAATCAGCTGTAAATCCAATTTATATACCGCGTGAGTCTGGCGACAAGCTGCGGTCTCCCGTGTAGAGAAATACATGAGAAGCTTCAAGTGACTAAAAGGGCTAAAACTACAAGGCACGATTAGACGAATATGAGACAAGGTGGTCATTGGTACTGGGGGCGGGGACCGGAAAGATAGGCTATACGAGCTATCCTGGGTTGAAGGGATAGTCGTGAGGTTTGAAGCACGCTTTAGTTGCTTCTAGGAAGTTGACCATGGCCTTGCCTCCTTTGGTGCCAAAAAGCATGGAAAGAGGCAGGTCGGGGGCTATCGGGGCAGCGGAGGCATTGTTCGATGACGTGGGTGACTGTCTGGGGCTGACACTGCACTCGGGGCGTGAGTGGCCTTCCGAGGGTGGAAGCGTGCGGTGTAAAAGCAGAGGTTGTTTTCCGACTTGTTCGAAGTGAAGTCACTTGGGCCCGGGCCGCAAGTAATGATATCCAAAGAAGGCCCGACCCGAATCTCCTGCCTTCATCATCTCCGATTCCGGTGACGGCGATGTGGACGACTCCGACGCTGAAGTCAAATCTCGCACAAAACCGAAGGCTGAGCCGAAGCAAGTGCGCCCAAGAAAAAGCTCGTAAGTTACCTCAGAGAGCGAAGACGTCATGGACGTCGACGGGGCTGTGTCTACGTCCGCGGCCTCTTCTTCCAAAGAAAAGAAGCGGAAACGGGTGGGGGAGGAGAAGCCCAAGGAACTGCGTGGCGCGGCCAAGCTCGACTGGAAACAGACGCAATCTCCTCCCGTGGAGATGTTCCACTTTGCGCGAAACGTTGTCGACGAGTACACGTATTTGGTTCACGATTTGGTGACACGGTTATCTGCAGACCGACACTGGGTGCTGTCCGGGGCGCCTCCAATCCATGACTTCGCCACCGTCAAGACCACTGTTGCTCATCTCAACTTACCTTGGAATCGATGACGACAACGAAGGCAAGTCCGTCGAGGTCAAGAACAAGTGCGTCAGCGGCGACTCACCCTCGGCGTTATCTCTAATTGCATCTCGCTAAAGCCGTCGAGAAGTTCCACCCCTTCCGCGAAATGCACAGCTTGGATTGGCACGCGCACCGTCATGAGCTCGGGCAGAAGTTCCTGAATCGCTTCTTCCGTCAGGTGCGTATAGTCGGCTTATTACCAGCCCCTCCAACTGAATCACCCACTAGAACATCGCCGAGATCGACGAGGTCCCTGGGAAGACAAGATAGAAAAAATCTCGTTGCCAGCCGCCGAACGCGTGATCTATCTTGGACTCGAGCATCATTTACGCGCCTTGGACATGACCACCAGGAGGGACAAGAAGACTGATATCGACCGCGAGAAGCGTGCTACACAGTCCCTTGGCGACAGCAGGTACGCATAACCTTCCTTACGAATTACCCACTGGACCTGAGATGGTTGGACCCCCAGCACGGCAGAGGAGGCTCTCCTCAAGCGTTGCTCTCACTTCAAGCTCGATACGTCAAATAAAGAGAACACGATGAAGGTGTGTGAGGTCATAGTTCAAGAGCGCAAGACGCAGCTTGGGTACTGCCGAAACGACCTATTAAAGAAGCTCAAAGCGGCACTTGAGAAAAGAAAAGGAGATCGGCAAACGGCAGGGCGACGGGCCCAGGGAGTCCATGTTCCGAGAGTATGTGCGAGTCTGTCGTATGGAAGGAGTCGGCGATGAGAATGGAACACAATTTGTTGTGGAGCTGCTCGACACTGCGGGCGCCGGAGAAATCCGGCCTTCTAATCCAGGTCGCAAAATGAAGGATAGCGAGCGCATGGAGACGATCTGGGCGCACCGCGAGCAGACCCACACGATCTGCAGGCTGACCAAGGAACTTGTTGGGCGTGTACGCTCCTTACGATACTTCAACATCGTGCGGGATATCCAGAAGCAGCGAAGCGACTCAAGCGAGCCGCCTGTAGTATCATGCCCCGAATGCGGGCGGGAACGTGTTCCTCTCGAAGAAATCGCCGTCCCATCATCATGCGGCCATGCTGGCTGTTTCAACGACGTGGAAGCCGCAGCCGAGAGCGAGACTTGCGTGTACGCTCGTTCGGGTAAATGCAAGGCCACCGCTCGAGTCCTCAACATCATCAGAGGCGACACTCTCGGGGTGGACGATTACGAGCGCGATGGGAAACGGGATGAAGCTAGAAAGGGTCATCCACTTGATCAGGTACGTGCTACTCTTCCGTGGCGTAGATACGATGCCTGACTTTTCGGCTGTAGAAAGCGCATCCGTCCGACGAGCGTGTCCTCATCCTCGTTCAGTTCCCCGACCTCATGAAGAAGGTTGCGGAAGCACTCAACGCCAACAAGGTCCAGTTTCTTGAGGTTAAGGGCTCCGCCGCGCAGAAGAGCAAGAGTCTGGAGAAGTTCCAAAATGACAGTGAGGAGCGCGTGCTCCTGCTAAACGTGATGGGTGAGAGCGCTTCTGGCGCGAACCTGACATCCGCTAATTATGCGATCTTTCTTTCGCCCCTGCTCGCGGCCACGCAGGAGATCTATCAGGCGAACGGGACTCAGGTGATCGGGCGTCTTCGTCGCTATGGCCAGACAAAAACGGTTTATATTTGGCGGTTTCTGACGAAAGACACTATAGATGTCGATATCTACGAAGCGAGAACTGGAAAGAAACTTCACTGATACCCCGCAATACTGTATCTATACTACAATATTCTACAGGACTCTCATATAGATTTGGTCTGTCGTCTTGCTTTGTTTTTTGCTATCTTCGTGCCATCCATAACGCTGCACCCATTTCGTGTTATACTGTAGACTAGTTCTATATCATACTACGAATGAACGTTAATGAACGCTTGACCCTTCTTTCAACCCCTACTCTCCGCGAACGTGTCTGACATACATGTGAAAATACTATTAAAATGACAACCATGAACACGTTGTCCACTCTCAGATGAATTAACGAAACATTGCTCACACGATTGTAAACGGATGGGCCCATCAGCTGGTGCTCTCTAAAAGCCCCAGCGGCCCCAAAACCTTTACCCTCCGTGTTGCAACAGCAACTGCGTGATATTGTGATGACCAGCTACTGAAGCTTTTTTTTTTTTTCTTTTTTTTTTTTCGAATCCATTAATCTGCGCCTTGGGAGCTGCTGAAGCTTCCTGGGACGGTGTCCGCCCCTCGTAGTTCCGCGCATGGATATTACCGATTCCCTGCGCGAGGAGAGACTGTACGAAATGGAGGTGCCCTTCTCGCGACGCCAGATGCAATGCAGTCTGGCCACTGTCATTCTGGGAATTCGCATCTGCACCTCGCTCGAGAAGGAGCTGAGCAACTTCGAGACGGTCGTCTTGCGATGCTAGATGTAGTGGAGTTCGGCCCGCCACATCCCGAGTATCTGCATCTGCGCCATGGTCGAGAAGGAGCTGAACAACTTCGAGACATCCTGCTTGCGATGCAAAATGCAATGGAGTCCGGTCACTCCCATCCCAGGTATCCGCATATACGCCGCGTTCGAGGAGGAGCTGAGCCACTTCGAACATCCTTCTCTGGACGCTAGATGCAGCGGAGTCTGTCCACTGGCGTCCGGGGTATTCGTATATGCGCCACGCTCGAGGAGAAGCTGAGCAATGTCGAGACGTCCTCCTTGCGACGCCCAGTGCAATGGAGTCCACTTGTTCTTATCCCGGGCATTTAGATATGCGCCATTCTCCAGGAGGAGCTCAGTGACTTCGAGATGTCCTTGTTGTGACGCCCTATGCAACGAAGTCCGCTTGCTCCCGTCTGGGGCATTCACATATGCGCCACGCTTGAGAAGGAGCTGAGTAACTTGGACGTGTCCTTCTTGCGATGCCAGATGCAATGGAGTCTGGCCACTGTCATCCTGGGTATTCGCATGTGCGCCACGCTCGAGAAGGAGCTCAGCAGCTTCGAGACGCCCGTCTTGGACGCACAATGCAATGGAGTTCGGTCGCTCCCATCCCGAGTATCCACATTTTCGCCACGCTCGAGAAGGAGTTGAGCAACATCGAGACGTCCTTCTTGCAATGCCCAGTGCAATGGCGTCCGGTGGCCCCTATCCGGGTATCCACATTTTCACCGCGCTCGAGAAGGAGCTGAACAAAGTCGAGACGTCCTTCTTGCAATGCCCAACCAAATGGAGTCCGGCCACTCCCGTCCCGAACATTCGCATCTGCTCCGCGCTCGAGAAGGAGTTGAGCAGCTTCGAGACGTCCTTCTTGCAGCGTCCAATGCAATGGAGTCCGCTGGCTCCCGTCCCATGCATTTGCATCTACGCCACGCTCGAGAAGGAGCTGAACAACTTCAAGACGTCCCTCTTGCAGTGCCCAATGCAATGCAGTCCGTTTGCTCCCGTCTCTGGCATTCGCATCTGCGCCGCGCTCAAGAAGGAGCTGAGCAGCCTCGAGACGTCCCTCTTGCAATGCCCAATGTAGTGGAGTACGACCGAGAGCATCCCGAGGATCAGCGTCGGCCCCGCGCTCGAGAAGGAGCTGAGCAATTTCGAGATGACCTTCTTGCAACGCCCAATGTAATGGAGTTCGGTCATTCCCATCACGGACATTCGCATCTGCGCCACACTCGAGAAGGAGCTGAGCAAATTCGAGACTTCCTCCTTGTAACGCCCAATGCAATAGTGTCTGACCACTCCCGTCCCGAGCACTCGCACCTCCACTGCGGTGGAGGAGCTGAATAACTTGACGGTGTCCTTCTTGCAACGCCAAGCGCAACGGAGACTGGCCACTGTCGTCCAGGGTTTTCGGGTCTGAGCCACGGTCGAGAAGGAGCTGAGCAATTTCGACATGTCCCTCTTGCGATGCCCAGTGCAATGGAGTCCGCTTGCTGGTATCCTGGACATTCGCACCCGCGCCCTTCTCGAGAAGGAGGCGAGCAACTTCGAGATGTCCTTCTCGTGATGCCAGATGTAATGGATTCCGGTTGCTCTCGTCTAGTGCGTTCGTATTTGCATTGTGCTGGAGAAGGAGCTGAGCGACTTCGAGATGTCCTTCTTGCGATGCCCAATGCAACGGAGTCCGCCTGTTCTGGTACTGGGGATTCGCATTTGCGCCATGTGAGAGCAGAAGCCGTGCAATTTCGATATGTCCCGATGCAGATGCGACAGACAACGGGGCTTGACTCTCGGGGGTGATTAACTGGTAGATGCTGCAGCCGTAGTTGCTGTCATAGACGTGGCCGTGGTAGCCGTCATAGGTGGATATACTCTGCAGGAACGCTGCCACGTCAGGGCAGCCATACATAGTCGCATAATGTAAGGGGGTTCCGTTGGTTTGCGACGGCTTTTGGCGCCTGGGTGGGGGGGCAAGTATTGATCTAGATTGTATATGGAGATCCAGACCGCAAAATGTGGTTTGCTCCAAGCAAGGAGAAGTTGGACAGCGCTTTGGATGTCGTTTTGTACATTCCCAGACGTGACATGGTCTACCCAGTGCCGGGCAGCATAGTTAGCGAGAGGGAAGTTTCTGGCGCTATACCTGCTGATTTCCCCGTCGAAGGATAACAGGATACCTAGACAAGCTTGCGCGACGACGGTGTGCGCACGTGCGATATCGATGTGGTAACGGGAACTTCTGCCTTCTGCATTGGCGAGGCCGCTGGACATCAAGAAACCCTTCACTGAGGAATGGGAAAATTTAACGATCCTTGAACCATTTACGTCGACGACGGCGAGCAAACCAGGGCACGTAGACAATACAGCATCTTCTGGGTCTGTCGGACGCCAACCTGCTCGAACCTTCGGCATGGATCCTGTGCTGAAGTCAAGCGCGAGAATATCCGCAAACTCTTCAACAAGAAGGGGGCGGGCAGTTACCAGAACCCATTGCAGGACAAGACGGGCACATTCCCACTTGACATCAGGGATTCCTTGTAGGGCCTGCTCATATGTCATACTGAGGCTCGCCGGGAATTCATCCAGTGCTTGCCGAATATGTCGCGGGAGGCAGTTCGGGAGGATGTCCAACTGGCATGCAACCCATCTGAACCTGCATTACAAGTATGAGCGAGCATCGTGAGGCATCTGCGGTCGATCGTCTTACATCCCGTCAGCATTTTGCGAAAGCTCGTCAATCACCAGTTCCTTGTCCGCCACTGTCCAGTTTCGCATCCCCGGATTTGAGCCAACAAACGACCTTACATAATCGACTGTGTCCTGGATTTGTCCTTTCTCGTCATGAAGTGAAATGGAGTGAAATGCTAAAGGATGAATGATTGCTCGATGTCGACTTCGGTACGACTACTGATGCAGACGTGCAGATTCGGAAGGTGTAAACCGACAAGCTCCTCGATAAGCATCAAGACATCCTCTCGGGGGGAGAGTCTGCCAGAGGTTCTTGGACTTCCGTCGACGCCATCTACAAGAATGTAGATTGGGGCCTGTCCCGGGCAATTCAGGATATCCTTTAAACATTGTGTGAGTGCGGCGTCACTAGGATATTGGGAACCACGACGGTGTGCCGAATAGAAATTGGTGAGAATATTCAAGTAAGAGTCGGACTGGTCATAAAGTTGGTAAAGGAGGGAGGAGAGTAAGTTGCGGGGGTCCTTCTTTTTGTCATCCATATGGTCAAAATAGAAGAAAGCTAGCGACGCCAATCCAGCCTTTCGCATGCGGTCGATGTCCTCTATGATCGCAGAACTTGTTGGTAGATGAGTTCCCGTGACGGAAAATATTGGAAACCTGACATACCAAAGTATTGTCTTCCCTGAGCCCGCTATGAGACGGAGGTGGTTAACTTCTCGCTCAAATTAGGAATATCAGAATGAGAGACAAACGTTTTCCGTGAATCCAAAGGAGGGAACCAGACGATTTCCATTCGGCGTAAGTGTCACCTTGGATGAACCATGCCGCGGTTCCATTACGGTGAGCCTTTAATGCGATGCCGTGATTTTCCCACGGATCAGGGGCAGACAGCCAGGTTTGAACGCTTTCCTGGAACTGGTCACCTGTGGGACAGTCTCAGCGTTACGAGTCGGGACTGTCAACACTGGGAAATAACCGACGATTGGAATTGTCCGTAGATGCCTTACAGTCTAATAAGACAGACAGTCAGAAGAGTATGAGGAGCAAATCAAGTGAGATTTTGCTCACGCTCCATTACCACGCTCATATTCTGCATAAGTTGGTAGACAACATCAAGGGTCTGCGCTGTAGCCGTCCGGGCCTCATCCTGCGTGAGCCTATCTAGTCGCTTCAGCACTGCCTCAACCTCGCCCTCTTCCGAGAGCTTCTTTCCGACTTCCTCTGCGCTGCATTCAGTCAAGTGACGTACGGACGAGGAGGAACTCACCCAGTCGTCCCTGCTTCATTTGTTTACCTGCCAGAGCAAGGGTGAACAGCAGCTCGACCATTATCTTAACTACTATTTCTGTCATAGCTGCCGTAGGAGGTATCTTGATATAGATATCAAGTCGGTGAAGGAAGATTGTGATCGACTCGAATAGGTTGACGAGAACATCGAATCTCGCACCGCCGTCGACGACAGCCTGACGGACTTCTATGTCACAACGACACGTACACATGATTGAGAGAGACCATCACCTTGTCGTCGCCTCCTCGGAATTCATGAAAAGCTCGTGCTTGCTCTTGGAGAAGGGCAATGAGAGACCCGAAAGAGCGGCATGTCTGGAGTTGGCTGGCGAGTGGATGTTCGGTGAGGTCTGTCCCTGTCCGGTCTTCGTATTCCTTGCAGGCAGCCTGAAAAAGTACTTGAAAAACAGAGGACTCCGAAGGGGCACTCATACTACGGAAACCAGATGGCGGGTGGTGGTGGTGGTGGTTAGAGGGTAGTGTGCACTGTCACCCTGTTATGCATCGATATCGATAACCGCCCAAATGATCAACTTGGCACAGAAGCGGACACGTGATGACTACCAGGCAGGGCCCCCGGGCGAAGCCAGCATGAGCTAACACGACAGGCAGGAATGGATAAGCAGAGTCCGCTTATGTCCAATAAACTGATGACTAAGTCAAGTCCGTTAATCAGACTGCAAATTTTAAATAAATATAGTCTGCTAATTTACTGGGTGAATAGTTTAGCCGGTGGAATGAATTGATATATTGGCTAAACTATTCACCCAGTAAATTAGCAGACTATTTTTATTTAAAATTTGTAGTCTGATTAACAGACTTGAATTATTGGACATTAATTGATCCCTAAGCGGACTCTGCTTATCCATTCCTGCCCGTCGTGTAAAAATGACCTAGACATTGCGCCGTTGACTCCCCGGAGGTTTGGGAACTTAGCACAGTGTCCCCATCCTGTTGATATCAACTTGAAGTCCGCATGAGAGAGGCGAGGGCTGACAATGGGACGCGACGCCAACTGAATGTGCACTTGGGATCTGCCAGTGTTGCCAACTTGAATCCTTTTCATCCCAAAGTTTTTTACACGTAGAGAGGCTGATCGTACCCACAGGTTTGATGAGGTTGCTGAAGACCCTCGTCCCCGGCCTTCTCTGAAAATTGCCAGGTTGCCCCAGCGATTATGCAAATACTTGATGCTCCTCGAGCGTCTCTGAGTCTTTCGTTTCGACGCCCACCCCGTAAATCGCGTCAACTCACCTTCTCTTCTCCACTCGTTGTACAATTCCGGTTTTATACCTGTTCTTCCGCACCCTGACTGAGTCACCCCCTCACTGTAGCTTGTCCATAGACACACAGAACACTCGTCACACCCCGCTCTACCACCCCACACGAGATTGAGCCCGCGTCCGTTATTGGCCAAGGTAACCTCCCACTTGACATCACTTGGATACCCACGCGACCGGCCATTCTTGAGAAGTACGACGCCCATTCATCCACGCCCGACGTCCTGCACTGCTCGGTCGTGCACTACGTATCCATGATCGGACGGCGACTTGGAGGAGGCCCGATCCAGGTAACCTTCACCACCGAGCTGCGCAAGTTCTGTTGCCGGCTCTCCCGAGTCTTGGACACACATCCATGGGTCCCGCTCGCACCTGAGCCTGATTTCCTTGCCTCGCCTCCCGGCCGGCAAGGAACCCCTCACACCATCAATCATGCTGCAGAAACGCGCTCCCCTGCCACGACGACTGACTCTGTCCGTGGCCCGGACTTCCACTGGCAGCCTGAGGCCGCGGGCACCAGATCCTTGTCCTCATACCCGTCGACGGGCCCCATGGCGGACGGACAACGTCCCATGTTTGCGCTCGACTAGCGAGTCTATGCCGTGTTGACTAAGGCGCGACGTCCCTCCTGCGTGCCGACCACGTCGTGAAACGCGTCAAGTTACTACAATCCCTGTAGTAGGCTGGGCCACTTCCGCACTAAGCGCGAACATGCGCGGAATGGTGCGGGCCGCGCGCTCCGCCGGGTCTACACACTTGGGTGACCAGGGCGCCCTCGGCGTGCTCGCCACGACGATGCTTAACACGCTCACCGTCGCAAAGGCGATCCCAGCGGACCATTATTGGTTGCCGGCGCGGCGTTGCGGTGGTGCCGCTTTCCGGGTATTCGGACGACGCGCCCATTGCTGACGGGGTGAATCTGGAGAGCGTGCCGACGGCCGT
The DNA here is from genome assembly GCA_022496195.1 of Lactifluus subvellereus. Taxonomy (NCBI): domain Eukaryota; kingdom Fungi; phylum Basidiomycota; class Agaricomycetes; order Russulales; family Russulaceae; genus Lactifluus; species Lactifluus subvellereus. The sequence goes on along the minus strand of WTXC01000004.1, from coordinate 539,083 downwards.
CGAGGAGGGCGTTTAGGAGAGTGTGTCATGCAATACGACCAGCGGAGGATGACTGATGATGGAAGATGCGGCTTTTGCGTGGCAATGGGCAGGGAGTTCGTCTCTCTCAAGACCTTTCCTGTACTTATCCACCTAATGGTAAGTGAGCAAACAGGGATCACGCTTCTATTGGATCAATTCGACACATTGTGGGTTGACATGGCCCCGAAATGGACAGTATCGTTTGCGAAAGGTTCACATCATTATCGCATCTCTGCCTATTTCGCCACTAGTAACTTATAAATGGATCAACCGTAGCTGGATTGTGCAAGCAACTCACCATGAAATCCTCGATGCATGGTCAAGGATCCCCTCAACGGCGTCAAGTTTGGAAAGTAAAATTTCTTCCTAGTCTTGATTTTGGCCCTCCTAGCAGCTTCGAAGGCAGCGGCAGTACCTTGGTTGCTTGAGATAGACCAGGTCTACTCGTATCCCAGCTACTTCCTTGCTCTTGACTTACCAAACGATGGACCACAGGTCTCTAGCCCCCAAATGTCATACACCAACGCAGTCAGTAGCCAATGGAATATCAACTGAGCGCAGATCAGGCACGGAACATTCGATTGCAAATTACTACTGCGGAAAACAACACGCGTTGTCACGCGACAAAATAAACGTAGAACAAGAATCAACATATCATTGGGGGACGTGCATATGAGGAAAGCAGAGACAGCACCAAATCCGAATCAAGAAATGGAAGTAGAGAAGGACTACATATGATTGCATCCGTTCGACCGTTGGAATGTTTGGCATGGAGTACACGACACCACGTAACGTCAACCGGCCAACACAATGCATGGACAACCTACATCGAGGTTGCTTATCCTCTGCTTGATGAACAGAGAATAGTAACAACCATCTTCTGGTGGCGGGACGTGCCACATGAGAGTCAGGAAGGAGACAAATGATGCGCTAAGATTGGGTGTCGCTCAAGTTGGTGCCTGAAGAAAGTATTGAATCTTCTCACAACGATGTTATTCGGCAACTATTCTGATTTACTTGACGTCATTGCACGCGCAGCTTCCCTTGAGGCCGACGCGTCCCTTGTTACACTTGTCACGTCATCCTCTGGTACCTGCAGTAACGGCAGGCTCAGGGACACAGGATGGATCGTAATCTGACGACGTCGAAGCCTGGTCGCGATGTTTAGAATCGCAGTGACGTTTCAGGTCATTCTTGCGTCTGAAGGGCCGTTTGCAGCTACTGTGAGGACACACAAAGCGCTTTGGGATTGTCGGGTCGTGGGTCTCCATGTGTGTCTTAAGGTTATATAGACGCTTGAAAGCTGCCAGGAGTGAGCCAAGGAAATATTTCCGATGAATCTGTCTCACCGTGACCGCACTTGGGGCATTGATATTTCCTAGTAGGTCCCGAGTGAGGCTGGGCATCTGGTGTCACTTGGACGGGGGGGACAGCGGGAGCAGAGGGGATAACGACTTGCTGATCGGGGAGGGACAACGTACGAAGGGGTGGAGAAGCTGGAGGAGAAGGGGGCAGTGACCCGAAAGAGGCATTGGGGAATGGAGATGGGTGAATAAAGCCGTCTATGGTATCGACCCCTCCGTACGCAGAATTAACTCCAATGGATTCAAAGTTCAAGGCCAACGATGTTGAATAGTCGGATGGAGGGCCTGTGTATAAAGATTCGGACGGAGCGGAGTTGCAACTGGACTCAGTGGAGTAGGTAAATACGGATGGCGAGGTAGATACTGGCACGGGGTCACGGTGGGAAAAGGTATCTCCGAAATATATAGGTAACTGGAAGGACCAGTCAATTGAGTCAAGTTCCAGTTCCCCGATATCTTTATCAAATGAATCGGGATGAGGAGCGTCCACCGCAGTGAGTGGATCCAAGAGAGGCGGTACACCCATGGGACTTTCGTTGAAAACCGAGGGCCAGAAAGTAGTATTTGATTCCGTGGACATGGCTAGAGAGATGTGAAAGAGGCAGAGACGTCGAATTCGAGCGATATAAGGGAATTCGAACGTGCTGCGGAATCAGCACAACGTGTCACAAACTTACGTGTCAAATAAAAAGAAGACGACTGCGCCTTTCCCACACACATGGCCATGATCATTTCCATCCACGCCACCGTGACTCGCCCGGGCCCGCCGTTCCAATAACTCATGCCAACGTACAGTACAACCCTGTTATTTCACCCCTCAGAGACCTTGCCTACTTCGGATTAGCATGTACTGCACGAACCGGAGATTCTACATGACGTGGTCACTGGTTTCTATCTGCGCACATCACATCCGCACATTGCCGAAAGTGCCACAGAGCGCATCACAAGTGTCATACAGGTTGTATTGCAATAGCACAGTGTGTCTACGTGTGGGTCATAAAAGTACAGCTGCGTGTAAGGAGTGTGCGTTTTCTGGCTTGGGAGAAGTGATTTAGAAGTACGCCACAGCCGATAGCTTGTCTTGAAACCCATGGGCCATGTCGGCGCGCGTTAGCGTCAGTATCGGAGGATAAGTCAAACTATATAAAAGAAAATGCGGTTTTGTAGTAGCTAATGTGGTGACGAAACACCATTGCTTGACAGCCATCCCTGGAGAGGAAGTGTTGTGATTCTGGTGGAGGACCAGGGGATGGATAGGGAACCAGTGAAGGACACAATAGACCAGACCGTGTCCGAGTTGCCAAACAGGCATGGGGAGACAGATTCGATATACAGGCGCGTAGCTTTGGGGAGAGCCCAAATGGCAGCAGAATAAGCGATCCGAGGGTGACAGTATCATAGAGAACACCTGGAGAAATTCAGCTATTAGACTGCCTCTCAGAAAAGGCGGGATAGAGACAAACGCAGAGCAAAAAGACGAGGAAGGATATTGACAGAGATCATCAACCATGGCCTCAAATGGTATCAGCGAAGCCTGTTTCTTCTGAGAGATGTCAGGCGAGCCGTCTAATGAATGTACCGAATGAAGTGAGGCCAGATCACTGGAGTAGATGGCGATGGATACGGAGTGGGAAGGAGAGACTGATGCTGCGTGAGATGGGGTGGGGGAGGGGAAGAAGACGGCACCACAGATCTACTGGTAGCGGCAACGTCTTGTGAAAGAGAGTTCGCATCATCCAGAGGGACAACAGGATGGTCAGAGTCAGGACACGTCTCCGAACACGAGGAAGAGGCTTGACCTTACTACAGGTGCTCACGGTCGCTTCTAGCACGCTGGGCGATCTGCATTTTGGAAGGGCTTGATAAACCGCCGTCAAGGCAAAGGTTGACGATGATGCCCGGCCGATGAACGTTGAGTGGACCAAGTGCCCACGAACAAGGGACGGCTCAGGTCGTGGCCAGCTATTCGCACCATACACGGTATAGGTCAAGGACATTACAAGCGGGATAGACTCTTTTTTTTCTATTTTCAGCCATAGGGCTGAGATTGAACGCGGTTCGGCAGCTCATGCCGATTTCTTTTCTCACACTAAAATTATTGTAGAAATAAATAAAATTAAAGCTAAAAATAAAATTACGTAATCTTTACCAGTATTTCGAGGTAAACGAGGCCCACAGGACTCCGGTTACCCGTTCCTGCCCGCCGTGATAGAGGAGGACTTGGAGGCAACTTGAAGTCGCTCAAGTTCATTTGTCAGTCGGTTATTTGATGCTTAGTTCAGTTAGTTGCACCTTGCGTTGTCTTTACTCGTGTTAAAAAACTCGATCGTCCGAAATTTGATGAATGGTCTAAGGAGCACATCCCGGCGCCGAGTCCTACTCGGCCGCCTACTAGGAGTTCGACGGACCACAGCTCAGCGAGGCAATGTTCCTTGCGCCGCATCGCCCTCAGAAGTGGTTCAGCTCATCGCTTCGTTTCTATCTTCAAGATACGCTGCAGTCTTGACCGGCCTAAGTGTCACCGTCGACCACTGTGTCTCAAACCATCCCAGGGTAAGGACAGGAGGGACATGGATCCGAACTACAAGTACGAAGCAGTGTATTACCGCCACCGAGCACCGCAAGAAGAATAGCGAACGCAAGGAGATGGCCTGGGAACACCGGAATTATGACATACGATCCACAGGCTGACAAAGGAACCTCAAGTTGTTGGGCGTGTGCATTTGTTTCGATACTTCACCACCACGTGAGATCTCGAGGACGAGCAAACCGAGGCGCCCGTACCATCATGCCCCAAATACGCTCGCAAGCGGGTTCCTCTCAGAAAAATTGCTGCCCTTTCATTGTGCGGTCATGTTGGCTGCTTCGATGCGACGCGAAAGCCGAGAGCGAGACTTGCGTGTACGTGCGTTCAGGTAAATGCGAGGCTGCTGCTCGGGTCCTCAACATCGTCAAGGGCAACACACTCGGAGTAGGTGATTACGACTGCGATGGGAAAGGGAAAGGACGTCGGGATGAAAATAGAAAAGGTCATCCTCTTGATCAGGTACGTGCCACGTTTTCCATGGTGTAGATACGGTGTCTGACTTTTGGTTGCAGGAAACACACACCATCGGATGAGCGCGCTCTTATCTTCATTCAGATCTCCAGCTTCGTGAAAAGGTTGCAGAAGTGCTCAACGCTAACAAGGTCCGGTTCCTTGAGATAGAGGGCTCCGCAGCGCAGAAAAGCAGAATCCAGAACAACAGTGAGGAGCGCGTGCCGCTGCTGCACGTGATGGATGAGAGTGCTTCTGACCGTGACTGGTGCGAATTAATCATGCTATCTTTCTTTCGCCCCTACCCGCGCCCACAGGAGATCTGATCTATCAGACGAACAAGAATCTAGGCGATCGAGCGCCTTCGCCGTTATGCTCAGACGAAAAGTGTTTATATTCGGCGGTTTCTGATGAAGTTCGCTATTGATATCGATATCCAGTACGGGACGAGAACCGGAAAGAAGCTCGACTGACGTCCCCGCGGTTCAGTATATATGCTACAATATCGTCAGGGTTTTCAAATGGATTTAGTATGTTTTTATCTTCTTCATATTATCCGTAACACCGCATAGACAAGGTTTGTACCATAATGAACGCTTGACCCCTCTTTCAACCCCTACTCTCCGCGAACGGGTCTAACATACATGTGAAAAAAAATACTATTTAAAAAAAGACAACCATGAGCACATGTCCACCCTCGGATGAAATATTGCTCTCACTTGTAAACAGATGGGCCCATCATCGGTGATCTCTGAAAGCCCATACAGCAGCCCCAAAAACTTTATCCTCCGTGTTGCAACAGCAATTGCGTGATATTGTGATGACCAACTGCTGATGCCTCCTGGGACGGTGTCCGCCCCTCATAGTTCCGCACATGGATATTACCGAGGCCCTGCGCGAGGAGAGACTGTACGAAATGGAGGTACCCTTCTCGCGAGGCCAGATGTAATGGAGTTTGGCCACTGTCATTCTGGGCATTCGCATCTGCACATCGCTCGAAAAGGAGCTGAGCAACTTCGAGACGGCCTTCTTGCGACGCCCAATGCAATGGTGTCCGGCCGCTCACGTCCCGGGCATCCGCGTCTGCGCCGCGGTCGAGAAGGAGCTGAACGACTCCGAGACATCCTACTTGCGATGCCAAATGCAATGGGGTCCGGTCACTCCCATCCCAGGTATCCGCATATCCACCGCGTTCGAGGAGGAGCTGAGCAGCTCCAAGGTGTCCTTCTCTGGACGCCAAATGCAACGGAGTCTGGCCACTGGTGTCCGGGTATTCGTATGTGCCCCGCGCTCGAGGAGGAGCTGAATAACGTCACAACGTCCTCCTTGCGACACCCAGTGCAATGGTGTCCGCTTGCTCTCGTCGCGGGCATTCGCATATGCGCCGTGGTCGAGAAGGAGCTCGGTAACTTCGAGACGTCCCTCTTGTGACGCCCGATACAATGGGGTCCACTTGCTCTCGTCCCGGGAATTCACATATGCGCCACGCTCGAGAAGGAGCCGAGCAACTTCGAGATGTCCTTCTTGCGATGCCATATGCAATGGAGTCCGGCCACTATCGTCCTGGGTATTTGGAGATGCGCCATATTTGAGAAGGAACTGCACAGCTTCAATACGTCCTTCTTGCGATGCAAAATGCAATGGAGTTCGGCCGCTCCCATCCCGGGTATCAACATTTTCGTCGCGCTCGATAAGGAGCTGAACAACGTCGAGACGTCCTTCTTGTAACGCCCAGTGCAACGGTGTCCGGTCGCTCCTATCCCGGGTATCCACATTTTCGCCAAGCTCGAGAAGGAGCTGGACAACGTCTAGACGTCCTTCTTGCAACGCCCAACCGAATGGAGTCCGGCCGCTCCCGTCCAGGGCATTCGCATCTGCGCCGGACTCGAGGAGGAGTTGAGCAACTTCGAGACGTCCTTCTTGCAACGCCCAATGCAATGGAGTCCGGTCGCTTCCGTCCCAGGCATTTGCATCTACTCCACGCTCGAGAAGGAGCTGAACGATTTCAGGACGTTCCTCTTGCAATGCCCAATGCAAAGGAGTCCGCTTGCCGCCGTCCCTGGCATTCGCATCTGCGCCGCGGTCGAGAAGGAGCTGAGCAACTTCGAGACGTCCTTCTTGCAACGCCCAATGCAATGGAGTTCGGTCATTCCCATCACGGGCATTCGCATCTGCGCCACGATCAAGAAGGAACTGAGCAACTTCGAGACGTCCTTCTTGTAGTGCCCAACGCAATGGAGTCTGGTCACTCCCGTCCCGGGCATTCGCATCTGCGCCGCGGTCGAGAAGGAGCTGAGCAACTTTGAGACGACCTTCCTGCAGCGCACAATACAATGGAGTCCGGCCCTTTTCGTCCAGGGTTTTCGTTTCTGCACCATGCTGCAGAAGGAGCTGCACACTTTCGAGATGTCCCTCTTGCGACGCCCAATGCAACGGAGTCCGCTTGCTCCCGTCGGGGGTATTCGCATTCGCGCCCTTCTCAAGAAGGAGCCCAACGACTTCGGGATGTCCTTCTTCCGATGCATGATGCAATGGAGTCCGGCCGCTGCTATCCTGGATCGTCAGGGCATACGCATGCCCGAGAAGCCGAACAATTCCGAGATATCCTCCCCGCGATGCTAGATGTAATGGTGTCTGTCCATTATTATCCTCGGTATACGCAGATGCGCCGCGCCCGACAAGGGATTGAGCAACTTCTAGATGTCCTTCTTGCAACGCCCTATGCAATGGAGTCTGCTTCCTCTTGTCTTGGGCATTCGTATTTGCACTCCTTTCGAGAAGGAGCTGAACAACTTCGAGATGTCCTTCTTGCGATGCCCAATGCAATGGAGTCTGCCTGCTGTTGTATAGGGGATTCGCACTTGCGCCATGTGAGAGCAAAAGTCGTACAATTTCGATATGTCCCAGTGCAGATGCCACAACCAACGGGGTATGCCTTTCGCGGTTGTCATATCTGTTTATGTTCTGCTCGGATACAGCCAGGAATCCCGCTACATCATGGAAGCCATACATAGTCGCGTAATGTAAGGGGGCTCCATTGGTTTGCGATGGGCTTTTTGCACATGGGTGGGGTGGCAGGTATTCACCTAGATTGTATATGGAGATCCAGACCGAAAAATGTGGTTTGCTCGAATCAAGGATAGGTTGGAGAGTGCTTCGGACAGTGCTTTGGATGTCGTACGGCACATTCTCGGACGGGACATGGTCCATCCAGTGCCGGGCAGCATAGTTAGCGAGAGGGAAGTTTCTGGCGCTATACCTGCTGATTTCCCCATCCAGGGATAGCAGAACACCCAGACAAGCTTGCATGACGATGGTGTGCGCACGTGTCATGTCGATGTGGTAACGAGAACTCCTGCCTCCTGCCCCGGCGAGACCGCTGGATATCAAGAACTCCTTCACTGAGGAATGGGAAAATTGAACGATCCTTGGACCATTTACGTCGACAACGGCGAGCAAACCAGGGCACGTAGACAATACAGCATCTTCTGGGTCTGTCAGGCGCCAACCTGCCTGAAGCTTCGGCATGGATCCAGTGCCGAAGTCAAGTGCGAGAAATTCTGCGAGCTCCTCAACAAGAAGAGGGCGAGAGGACACCAGAACGCATTGTAGGAGAAGATGGGCAGCTTCCCACTTGGCATCAGGGATTTCCTCTAGGGCCCGCTCATACATCCCACGGAGAATCGCCGGAACTTTATCCAGAGTGCTTCGGATATGTCGCGAGAGACAGTCGGGGAGGACATCCAACTGACATGCAACCCATCTGAACCTGCATTACAAGTGTGAGCGAGCATCGTGAGGCATCTGCGGTCGATCGTCTTACATCCCGTCAGCATTTTGCGAAAGCTCGTCAATCACCAGTTCCTTGTCCTCCACTGTCCAGTTCCGCATCCCCGGATTTGAGTCAACAACTGATCTGACATAATCGATGATTTCCTGGATTTGTCCTCTCTCGTCATGAAGCGAAATGGAATAAAACGGTGAAGGATGGATGATAGCTTTGATGTCAATCCCAGGACGACTACTGATACAGACGCGCAGATTTGGAGGGTATAACCCGACAAGCTCCTCGATAAGCGCCAGGACATCCTCGCGGGGGGATAGCCTTCCAGAGGTTCTCGGACATTCGTCGACGCCGTCTACAAGAATGTAGATTGGGGTCTCTCGGGGGCAACTCAGGATATCCTTTAAACACTGCGTGAGTGCGGCGTCGCTAGGATATTGTGAACCACGACGGTGTGCCGAATAGAAATTCGAAAAAATGTCCAAGTAGGAGTCGGATTGATCATAAAGTTGGTAAAGGAGGGAGGAGAGTAAGTTGCGGAGGTCCTTCTTTTTGTCATCCATATGGTCAAAATAGAAGAAAGCTAATGAAGCTAATCCAGCCTTTCGCATGCGGTCGATGTCCTCGATGATCGCAGAACTTGTTGATAGATGAGTTCCCGTGACGGAAAATATTGGAAACCTGACATACCAAAGTATAGTCTTCCCTGAGCCGGCTACGAAACGGAGATCATTAATTTCTCGCTGTGATTGGGAAAATAGGGATAAGAGACAAACGTTTTCCGTGAATCCATAAGAAGGGACCAGACGATTTCCATTCGGCGTAAGTGTCACCTTGGATGAACCATGCCGCGGTTCCATTACGGTGAGATTTCAACGCGATGCTGTGATTTTCCCACGGATCAGAGGGAGACAGCCAGTTTTTAATGTCTTGCTGGAATTGATCACCTGTAGGGCCGTCCCAACGTTACTAGTCAAGACTGTCAACATTGGGAAATAACCGACGTTTTGAATTGTTTGTGCCGATCGCAAGTTGTTGCATGATCACTGGCACCCAGTCAGATCTAGCGCTCGCCGTATATTCCTACTAAGCAAACATACTTAGAGCCTCCCGGACACTTTCTGTGGATGCCTTGCATTCTAATTCGACAGACGTTTAGGGAACTGTGAGTGACAAACAGTGTGAGCATTTGCTCACCGTCCATAACCACCCTCACATTCTGGAGAAGAGTGTAGACGACCTGAAACGTCCGCGCTGCGGTCGTTCGAGCCTCGTCCCGGGTCAGCCTATCGAGCCTCTGCAGTACCGACTCGACCTCATTCCCTCCTGGGACCTTCTGTCCAATTTTCTCTGCGCTGCATTCAGTCAGGTAATGAATCAGCCAGGAGAGACTCACCAGGTTGTCCCTGCCTTATTTGTTTGGCTGCCACAGCGAGGGTGGAGAGCAGCTCGACTATTATTTTCACAACTATCTCTGTCATCGCTGCCGAAGGAGGGATCTTGATATAGATTTCAAGCCGATGAAGGAAGATTGTGATCGACTCGAATAGGTTTACGAGTACATCGAGACTCCCATCATCATCCGTGACACCCTGATAGACGTGAATGTCACAACACGTACGTATAATTGAGCGATGTCATCACCTTGTCGTCGCCTCCTCGGAACTCGTGGAAAGTTCGTGCTTGCTCTTGGAGAAGAGCAATGAGGGACTCGAAAGAGTGGCATGTCTGGAGTTGGATGGCAAGTGGATGTTCGATGAGATTTGTCCCCGTCCGGTCTTCGTATTCCTTGCAGGCGGCCTGAAAAAGTGCTTGAAACACTGAGATTTCAGAAGGGGCACTCATGCCAGGAGTCGAGATAAATCAGATGATGGTTTGTGGTGGGAGAGGTTAGAGCAAAGGTATGTACACTATCTCGTTGTATATCGTTATCGATAACCGCCCAGATGAGCAGAGACATGGCGCAGTTGAGCTTCCCATGTACACGTGCTGCATTGAGACGGACGCTGGGAATTGCCTCGCTTCGTGACTTGAGGCTTGGACTGACCGAAACAACCAGTGTGGCAGGATGAGAAACTTAGGATAGGGTCCAAGGTAATATGTGCCCCGTTCGCGTTCCGGTGATGTCAAGCCGACCCGAAAGGTTCGACTGCTGGTTGACAAGATACAGTAGCGCGTGAATGGCGCTTCTCCGAGTCAAGTTCAGGTTGGCCATCATGACTATACAGTAGGTTGTCATGGTCGCCCATCGCCACTTCAAGTTCAAGTTGTCACCGTTCCCGGCGCAGAACGGGCCGCCACGCGGCCACTCGCGCTCACCAACCAATAGACCATGGGCCTTCTTAAAAAGCAAGGTACGTTTGGGACCTGCATTTTATCCTTCCCCAAATTGTTTATTGTACCCGCAGAATCGCGCAAAAGTCTGATCACGCTGCTGAAAACCCTTTCCTACAGCCCTTCGAAAAAGTCCCGGTTGGTGCCAGATGTCCTCAGCCTCACGTAGCGCTCCCCGGCCCGCCGCGGCCGCGGCCGCCCACTCATCCAGTAGTACATCTCTCATCCCTAAAGTCCCACACCACTAACCTTCTCTTCTCCATCAGTTGTACAATTCCGACTTTGAACCCTGCTCTGTTACCCTCTGACAGAGTCATCCCCGCATTATCGTTCGTCTATCGATAAATCCTACACTCGTCATGCTCCGCTTCACCCCATACCCAGGACGATGCACATCATGGCGTCCGTGATCAGCCAAGGTAAAGGCGCTCTCGACATCGCCGGGATGCTACTCGTGCCGCTAGCCACCCTCGAAAAGCAAGACATTCTGCATTGCTCAGCGGGCGTCACGTACCATAACCTGACGGCGAGACCCGCTCCAGGCCGTCTTCATCACGCAGTAGCTGCGCGAGTTGACTGCCGTTGCTCGCGCACCCACGGCCCCGCTCTCATCCGAGTACCCATCCCCTCCCCAGCAGGCGCAATCCTGCATTTTGCAGCCCCTGTGACAAGGCTCCCCCTGCCACGACGACCCTGGCGACCCCATTGCCACCGGCCGCAGGTACAAGGTCCTGGTCTCCATTTTTTTCTGCTGGCCGACGTGCCTCGCGCGGGCGAACAGCATCTCGCGCCTTGCGCTCGACCCGGCGCATCTGCCCCCCGCGGTGCTCCTGGCGCGCGCGACACCCCTCGCAGTGACCACGTGACCGCGCTCGGGGCACACGATCCTCCGTGGCTGGCGTGCCATGGTCCCACCCTTGGCCACTCGCGCGTTGACCGCGGGTGTGTGCTAGATGGCGCGGGCGCTGAGACTACGTACCCAGGTGGACGGCGACGATTATTGACGCGTACCCCGTCACGGACAACATCCTGGCAGATCATTTTGACGGCCGGCGCCGTGTTGTAGTGGTGCTGCTCGCGAAGGGGGCATACTCGGAATATGTGCTCGTGTTGACAACATGCATCTGGAGTATGTGCCAAGGGAGGTCGAGTGGGGCATTTAGGAAAGACCAATTGTGGAGTACGGTCGGACGCAGTAGTAAACGGAGGCATGTGTGCAGCCAAACCCACGCGCCGACAGTGACTTCGCTCTCGGCACTCGTTCCGATACTAGTTTATTTATTATTGCGACTGACGTGGGGATCGCGACGTAAGGAGCCTAAAGAACCCGGGCAACTCAAGAGAGATTTCACTGGCGCTGCAGTGAACAGGCCAACTTTTTTCTTTTTTCAAGCATGCTCGGCCAGTCGTATAGTAGTTGGTATAGGGACAGCTTGGGGTATCCCCTGGGTGAGGAGGTGGGTCCAGACACAGACCCGATAAACAACGGACGTCCGAGTCGTCATGAGGCTCATTTTGCTGGCTGGTTTCGAGCCCCGTCACGTGTCATAAGTCATGAAGTATGGTCACGTGGGCCAACGTCTTGTAGACGATCCGACTCTAATCATGATCATGATAATAACTTTTCATGGAGGTGTAGAGAGACCCGTTCGCAATTCTCCCAGCGGCATATCGTGAATTCCAAGCATTCCAATCCTACACACGTTAACCTCATCCATTATGTTTAACTTCTGTACGAGATCCAGTTCCACACAGCTCCAGAAGCCTTGCCACTTATGTGGCACGACACCTTCAAATCAACCTCTTTCATCATACAGCCTGACACCCTCTGCACACCAACGGTACTCGACGCGCTCCTTGCGCGCCCACGCTAGCCACTGATCCACTCCCCTGCCAGCCAGAGCTGCCTAGACGACTTTTCCGGCATCTCCACTTTGACGGGCGCTGAGGCGCTCCCGCTTCTGCATTTTCTGTACGTGAGTCCTGCAACTAAGCAAGCAGCTGGACGTCGGCTCGGGCGACGGCTATCCGCGGAGATGTCAAAACTTGTGGTGAGATGTGGTGTGCGAGATGTCTTGATGAACGAGAAGAGCTACGTGGTAGATCTTAAACCTCACCCTGCTCAGGTACGAGTTGGGGTCATCCATGACATTGCCAGCAATCATATGCCAACATTGCCAATTTTTGAAAGCTGGCAGGAGTATCGAGCATTTCTATCATTTCAGGTTACGTTGGTCCGGGAAAGAAGTACAGTAGTAGGAGTAGGGAAACATGTAACGCTGATATCACATTGTGGGGGTGTCTAATCAACAGTGATATAACAGAGGATAGAACCATGCCTGTCGTCATGAATACATGACTGCGCTGTTAGTTTGAGTAAGTGACGTGAGGATGGTAAGGGAACGGGTGGATAGCACACCTTGCACACTCAACAAGGATACACACTTAGATATCGTCGATGTCCACCTCCCCATCTTCACCGAACTCGAATGTGCATTCGCCTTCCTCCTCTCCGAACGTATCCGTCTCGTTGATCTTGGCATTTTCTGGAAGTTCACCATACGCTTTTACTTTTTTTGAAGTCAGCGTTTACCTTGGATATATCCAAGAAAATCAGACCGACTTACGGTTGCGAGCCTCGTCCGCCGTGTATTTCACAATCACATCCGCCTTGCCATCTTGGAATTCACGTAACGACAATAAGATGATGTCTCCCTGGTTTATCCACACCTGATTCGGAGAGTTGGCCAAATATCACGAGGAAGAGCAGGATGTGAACACACACCTTTTTACGCATCTTTCCCCGTATATGCGCTAGCCGCTTCTCACCGTCAAAGCACAGAGCCTCCAAGCGCCCATTTCCTAGCATTTTCGTCACTTGGGCGTACTGCTGCCCATCCTCACGGAATACCAACTCGCGCTTGTCATCGTCGTTCTCGTTCTTTCCACGTCTCCTATTCTTACCACCCTGTGAGATATCGCAAATCAATACCAAACAGCGGGGAAGCGTCATGAAGGTCGCAAACCTTTCCCTTGTTCTAAAAAATGAGAATGGTTAGTCATGGCGCTTAAGGGTAGTAGCCGTGCAGGGAACATTACCTTCGGCATGCTGAGTTATGGATTTACTGTCGGTGCAGACCTTGAATGTGCCTTTTATGAGGGGGTAGGAGTGGGGTACGCCAAAGGGTGTCAGCGGGCGGGGCAGAGGGCGTGATGGTAGATAATTTTGAGCGGAGATCCATTATTGCACGTAATAGCTAGGATTATCTAAGGTAACTTCTGTACGAAGGGAAGGAACAGGGAAGCTAGAGGCGTATGGAGGTTCGAGGAGAAAGTATAAGAAGGCTTAGTAGGAAGAGGAAGGTGCGCGGTGTGGTTTCGATATCATGATGCTGTAATGGGGAGCTAGCTGCTCCTTCAATTCCACAGAGGCTTTAATTACACGAAGAGAGGTGGTCACCCGTGGCCAGTGCGAGGCTGTGGAGCGTCTAGTATGGGAGCAAAAGTAATCCGACGGACCTATCTGGTACATATACTACGGATAGAGGTGTAAGAGAGGCGATTGGAAGTGAGATAGTCGAGCTTCGAAGGGCACCATGCCCGCAAAAAGCGTAGCGGTACAGAGGAGAAATCGAGACGGTAACGCAGAAGTGATGATAAATGTACGGCATGAGAACGAGGTATGAAGCGCGAACTGAGGAGGGGTGCAGTGTAGGTACAGTAAGCAGGCCGTGAAAGGAGGGGGAGGTGGAGATATGGGCCGGAACAGACAACGCAAACCAAGCGTCAAAAAAAAAAAAGCGAAACACGAGGCAAGGTAGCAAGACACTAGGTTGGGCGGAGGGTTCGAAGTCGAAGGGCAGCAGACACGCTGACCTTACATCTCCCGAAGGGTTCAAATCTTGACAATCCAGGCCAAGCTTCTCTTTTGCTGTTCGAGCTGGTAACTCCCTTTTCGGCAGTCGGAGGGTTGTCTCAACCCAGGAGGCAGCTGACAGGAACGGGGTCATAGGAGCGGGCATAGAAGTGAGCAAGGCGAAGGGTGTAAGAGTGGGAAGGGAAGGGGAACAGTCAACAGGGTGCGGCAGCTGGTGCGGAAGTCGTCGAGAAGGGATGCCAGCACAAGATAGACCTTCTCCTTGTAGGCCAAGGTGGAGACAGAGGGTTCTGAATGCTGCTGGAATATTTCGTTGTAAATCCTAACTCGGTAGGCACAGCGAGCTTCAACGCCAGGAGGCAGGCCGGGACATGGGTGCAAGGGTCCTAAGGAAGCTCACATGCATTTCGCGAGCCCGAGTGGGGATCAAAATAGCACGAACTGGGTCAGCGTCGAGGCGTCGATGTGTCCGTAGGGGTGGCCTTCGAAGCGGCATAAGAAGTGATGGAAGGGGCGGCCAAGGAGAAGCGACATGTGGCTGCCTCTGCGTCGGCCCGCCGGACAGTCAATATGGTTGTCGGAAGTTGGCCAGGTCAGGCTTCCATTGGATCGGAACAAGGACACTAGGTTATTTTGTCCCTCCACCCTACAGTACAGTACGCTCTGCCACCCCTCCCCATGTCTGTTCCTTCGCTTGGGACGATACTGTGCCCTCGCAGCCACATCTACATCGCTGCCAGTGATTGGATATAAACTCTTTCCAATGCGATCAGACTTTAAAGTCCTCTATTGTCCCTCTCCGCCCTCCAGCTGCCGTAGTAAGTTGGCATGCCCCGAATGTGGGCGCTAGCGGGTCCCACTCGATGAAACTGCACTCTCATCGCGTGGTCATGTTGGTTGCTTCAACGACGTGAAGGCTGCAGCCGAAAGAGAGACTTGTCTACACGCTCATTCAGGCAATCCAAGGTTGCCACTCGGGTTCTCAAGGCCCTCAAAAGCCGACACTCTAGAGTGGATAATTACGAGAGCGATTGGAAAGGGAAGGATGAAGCTAGAAAAAAAAGGAAAGTCATCCACTTGATCAGGTATGTGCACTCTGCAGCATATATACGACGCCCGCTTTTCGGCTATAGAAAGCACATCCCGTCAGACGGAGGCGTTCCCGAGATCAATCCGCGGCGCAGAAGACCAGGACTCAGGAAGGGTTTCAACACGACAGCGAGGAGCGCGTGCTATTGCCGAACGTAGTGGACGAGAGTGCTTCTGGCGCGAACCTGACGTCTCTTAATCATGCGATCTTTCTTTCACCCTTGCTCGCGTCCACCCAGGAGATTTATCAAGTGGATGAGACTCATGCCATCGGGTGTCTTCGCCAACGAAAACAGAATAGATCTGGCGGTTCCTGAAGGACACCATAGGTGTTGATATCAAGGAGTCGAGAACCGGAGAGAAGTTGAGTAATGTTCCTGAGCAACTGTAGATCAATACTACTATCATATTTTGCGGGAATTGCACATGCATTTACTTTATCATCCTCCTAATTTTACATCATACAGATAGACGCTTGACCTTTCTTTAGCCCCCACTCTCCTTCGCGAACGTCTCTAACCTACATGTGAAATATGCTTCTACATAGGCACTTTGAGCATCCCTTATTCTCTTATGAATTAACGATACATACTCACACGGCGATCGTCTCCCACGGGACCATCTGCTAGTGAACGCCCATACATCAGCTCTGAATTCGGAGCAGTTAGACTTTATCCTGGTGCGGCAAAAATAACTCCATGATATCGCGGTGCCCACCCGCTGACGCTTCCTGGAACGGAGTACGGCCCTTGTTGTTCAGTGCATCGATACTAAGCCCATCTTGCGCGAGCAGATGCTGTACAAGATCGCGATGTCCTCCACGACATGCCAGATGCAATGGAGTCTGGCCACTCTCGTCCCAGGCGTTCGGATCTGTGCCGCGCCTGAGAAGAAGCTGAGCAACGTCAAGATGTCCTTCTTGCGAGGCCCAATGCAATGGAGTCCGGTCACTCCCATCCCGGGCATCCGCATCTGTGCCGCGCCCGATCAGGAACTCAGCAACTTCAAGACGTCCTTCTTGCGACGCCCAATGAAGTGGAGTCCTGTTGCTCCCGTCCCGGGCATTCGCATCCGCGTTGCGCTCGATCAGGAGCTCGGCAACTTTGAGACGTCCTTCTTGCGACGCCCAATGTAGCGGAGTCCGATTACTCCCGTCCCGGGCATTCACGTCCGCACGCCGGTCGAGAAGGAGCTCAGCAAGTTCGAGACGTCCTTCTTGCGATGCCAAATGCAATGGAGTCCGGTTGCTCCCGTCCCGGACATTCGCATCCGCACGCCGATCGAGAAGGAGTTGAGCAACACTCAGACGTCCTTCTTGCGACGCCCAATGCAACGGAGTCCGGTTGCTCCCGTCCCGGGCATTCGCATCTGCACCGCGTGAGAGCAAAACTTCTGCAGTCTCGACATGTCCAACTTCACATGCCACACCCAACGGTGTTTGGTCGTGTGAGGTGCCAAGGACATTGATGTCATCAATGCCCCACCGGGATATGCTGGCCAGGAAATCCACTATACCAGGGAAGCCATACATTGCCGCATAATGTAAGGGAGTTCCTCTGGTTTGTTGTGAGCTTTTTGAGCGTGGGTGAGGTGGTAGGTATTCATCTGGGTTGTATAAAGAGGTCCAGACTGAAAAATGTGGCTTGCGTGGGTCAAAGAGAAGGTTCATAGCGTCTTTGATGTGTTGTGATACGTTGTCGATCTGCGCATGGTCCGCCCAGTGTCGGGCAGCATAATCAGCGAGAGGAAAGTCCCTGATGCTATCCCTGCTGGCGTTGCTATCCAGGGAGAGCAGGACACTCAGACAAGCTTTCGCAACGATGATATGTGCATGTGTCACATCCACGTGGAAACGGAAGCTTCTGTCTCCTGGCTTGGCGCGTCTACTAGATGCCAAGAACTGTTTCACTGAGAAATGGGGAAATTGAACGATCCTTGAATCATTGACTTTGACGACGGTGAGCAAACCAGGGCAAATAGACAGCAAAGCATCTTCTGGGTCTTCCAGACGACAATCTGCCTGGAACTGGGGAAGGGGTCCTGCGTCGAAATCAAACGCAAGAAACTCTGCCAGCTCCTCAACAAGAAGTGGACGGGAAGACACAAGAACGCATTGCAGGAGAATGTGGGCATATTCCCACTTGGTATCAGGGATATCTTGGAGGGCACGCTCATACGTCCAATCGAGGGTCGCGGGAAATTTCTCCAGAGTAAGCCGGATACGTAGCGGGAGGCAGTCGCGAAGGACGTCCAGCTGGCATGCAGCCCATCCGAACCTGCATTACAGATGTGAGCAATCATCATGAAGCATCTGTGGCACTATCGGCTTACATCCCATCAGCTTTTTGCGAAAGGACGTCGATAACCAGTTCCCTGTCCTCTACTCTCCATCTTCGCATCCCCGGATCCGAGTTGACAACAGACGTGACATAGTCGACTATGTCCTGCATTTGTCCTTTTTCATTGTGAAGGGAAATAGGATGTGATGTTAAAGGATGAATGACAGCTTTGATGTCGATATCTGGGCGACTAGCGATACAGATATGGAGATTTGGAAGGTGTAAACCAACAAGCACCTCCACGAGGACCAAGACCTCCTCATGAGGGTACAGCCTTCCAGAGGATTTCAGGCATTCATCGATCCCATCGACAACAATGTAGATTGGAGCTTGTCCCGGGCAATTCAGTATGTCCTTCAGACATTGTGTCAAGGCGACGTCACTTGGATATTGCGATCCACGATGGTGTGCCGAATAGAAACCGGAAAAGATATTGTAGTAGGAGTCGGACTGATCATAAAGTTGATAAAGAAGGGACGACAGTAAACTGCGGAGGTCCTTCTTTCTGGGGTCCCTGGAGTCAAAATAAAAGAAGGCCAGTGAGGCCAACCCAGCCTTGCGCATGCGGTCGATGTCCTCGACGACCGCAGAACTTGTCGATAAATGAGTTTCCACAGTGGACTCGGAAAAGGTTGAGAAGGTGACGTACCAAAGGATTGTCTTGCCTGAGCCCGCTACAAAATCGAGGTCATCAGTCCCTTACTTTTACCGAGAGAAGAGGAGTGAGAGACAGACGTTTTCCGTGTATCCATATGAGGGAACCGGAGGATTTCCATTCGGCGAAGGTGTCACCTTGGATGAACCATTCCGCCGTTCCCCTCTGGTGAGCTTTGGACGCGATGCCCTGATTTTCCCATGGATCTGGGGGAGATAGCCAGTTTTGAATGTCCCGCTGCAACTGGTCACCTGTAGGACAGTCTCAGCATTACTAGTCGACGATGGCGGCAATAGAAAGTAATGACGTTTTGAATTGTCTGTATAAGCCTTCCAGTCTAATGCGACAGACGTTCAGGAGAGTATGAGTGATGAAAAGAGTGAGATTCGCTCACCCTCCATGACTACGCTCATATTCTGGAGAAGATGGTAGACGACCTCAAGGGTCTGCGCTGTGGCCGTCCGAGTCTCGTTCTGCGTGAGCCTATCTAGCCTCCGCAGCACTGCCTCAACCTCACTCTCTTCCAAGAGGTTCTTTCCAATTTCCTCTGCACCGCGTCCAGTCAAGTGATCTATCAGCGACGAGGCACTCACCCAGTCGTCCCTGCTTCGTGTGTTTGGCCACCAGAGCAAGAGTAGAGAGTAGCTCGACTATTATCTTGACAACTATCTCTGTCATCGCTGCCGTGGGAGGGATCTTGATATAGATATCCAGCCGATGAAGGAAGTTTGTGATCGACTCGAATAGGCCCACGAGCACATCGAGGCTCGCACCGCCGTCCACGACACCCTGATATCCTTGTATGTCACAACGACACCATATATGATTGAGCAATACCATCACCTTGTCGTCACTTCCTCGGAATTCATTGAAGGCCCGTGCTTGTTCTTGAAGAAGGGCAACGAGGGACTCAAAAGAATGGCATGTCTGGAGTTGGATGGCGAGTGGATGTTCGATGAGGGTTGTCCCTGTTCGCCTTTCGTATTCTCTACAGGCAGCTTGAAAAAGTGCTTGAAAAACTGAGAATTCAGAAGGGGCGCTCATATGACGAATTGAGGGAGACCAGATAGGGCTGTGGGGGTAGAAGCTAGAGTGGGGTTATGCGCACTAGTAATTCGTTTATATACCGTATCGATATTATCGATATCGATAACCGCCCGAACAAACACGCATCATGGTGCACTTGACTTACCCCTGTATATGAGGGAAGACGGGGATTGCCCTGTCGGAGGTTTGGACCTGTTAATTAGAACAGGCCGGGGTCCAAGATGATTTTTTATGCGTCTCCCTCCGACCTGAGAGGTGAGTCCGTGCATGGCGGCACCTTTCCCACAGAACGAGGTCTCATCGAACAGTTACCCCAGTCAAGGTGAGGGTTGAGTCCTCTTTTTTTATGCCAAAGGTTTATTGCACTAGAATTTTACGCACAGGTTTGACCAGGCTGCTAGAGACCACCTACCCTTCTTTGAAATGTCCAGGTTGGTCCCAGACGCTCCTAATATGATCTCTCTCACCACTAGACACGCCCCGCTTTACCACCCTCCACACAAAACGGAGGACGTGTGGGTAATCGGTCAAGGCAATGTCGCGTTCGACACCGCGCAGACCCTACTCTCTCTGTCGGCCATCGTCGAAAAGAATGGCGTTTCCACATTCGTGCTCGACATCATGCAGTTTCTCAGCCGTGCGCCACGTCACCATCATTGAACGGCGAGGCCCGCTCCAGGCAGCTTTCACCATGAAGGACTTGCACGTCCGCGCAGTGCCGGCCGGCGCGACGCCCCTCCTGCGCACCGGCCATGTGGTGCCCGCCCTCCGGCACCACGCAAACTTTCTGCGACGTAGTACGATCTCGCATTGGACCAGCTACTCACTGGCCGCAGGCGCGTACTGGATGGTGCCGGTCGCGCTGCGCGGGGTCGACGCACGCAGGTGGGCAGCCACAGGCGCACGGGGCGTGCTCACGACATGGATGGTCGACGCGTACGCCGTCGTGGATGCGATCCTGGCGGACTATCTTGACGGGCGCGCTGCTACGGCAGTGCCCCTCGCGAGCGGCGCGTACTCGGATGATGAGTTCGTTGCCGATGATGTGGTTCTAGAGAGCGTGCCGAGGGAGGGTGTGGCGTAGCAATAGACAACATGTGCGAGGACGTGCGCGTGTTTTCGTTGAGTGCGGGCGTATGGCAGAGTCGATGACATAAAATAAGCCTTCGTGAGCTCTCTTCCAAAGTTACGGACTTCGATGTTGCTATCTTGGGCACTACACCGCTCAATCTTATATACTGTAGCACAGTATAAGAAGAAAATAGACAAATGAGACAACTGTATGAAGGCTATCGGACGGCCCGTACAGTGGTCCTCACGGAGAAGGTTGAATATAACAGCGTATTTAGCGCCATGCGCGAAGGGGTTAAAACTCAAATTCGTTTCAGCCTCGTTCAAGGACCTCGGCTTGTTTACAGCCCACGGTGAACAGGAGAACCGTTTTGTTCTAGTGTTTTGTTTGAGGCATAGACATGCGTAGAGCGACATCAGAACAAACAAGATTAACTTGGAGGCTAAATATTCACGAGACACGGTCACGGTAAGATAGAGGATACACCAAATACTCATTGGCGTCATGATATCCGGGATTGTAGAACTCAGTAAGGGTGGCCCTTTCTAGTCATCGATCATTCTCCAATGGCAATGCAAAAGAGATTCTTTTGTCGTCTTCCCGCGACTCTTGGGCTTGGACTCGCCGAAAGAAGGTCTATGTGGGCTAGTCGTTCTGCATGGCCTTCCATTAGATAGTAGACTAAGGAGATGTGTGTAAACGGGCTCTAGCTGATGCGAAGTTAAAATGAGGAGTACACATACACGTAGAACGAGTATACAAATGCGACTTCCCGCATCGAGAGGTGATCCAGGAACGTTGAAAGGACAAATCTAAATCACTTGTTTACCATTTGGTAACCAGAGGTGTCTAGGATTTGTTTTCCGCATATAGAGCAGAGTCCCTTCTTGAACGCACACCCTACGAGTAGAGTCGCGTTAGTAAAGGGGGAAAAAGGATTAAAAAACCGCACCGTGGCAGTATTTCGCTTGGTTCTGCGTTACAGATTGTTTGCAGTCTTTGCATTTGCCTGCGTAAGGCTGACACGAAAGGACATCAGGACCGGTGCACGGACGTCACAGTTGACAACTGCATCCTCTAGTACAAAGCACACACCTGATAACGGTTCTTTGAACTCGTGGCAGAGGCGCCCCTGCTGGAGCTTGGAGCTGCTCCTGGAGGTTTGGGGCGTCCGATCAGTTTGTTCTCGCCGATCTTTCGAGAGCCATCCTTGATGCTCGCCGTCGTCGATTTAAACGGATCGGGTGCTGCGACTTTGGAAAGTTTCTACGTTGGGTCAACACGATGGCAGCCATAAGGAGTTGTGGAGGACATACCTTTTCGCACTTGGTGCAGACCATGACGTAGTTAAGTAATTGTAGTGAATGGTAAGATGGGAAGCTTGAGGTAGTGAGAGGGAGACGCTTCGTCGGTGTGCTGACTGATGAAGTAACCCCTAACCTCATTCTATGAGTCCGGCGCATCGGGCAACATGCCGTAACATGCCGTCACTCCGGGAAGTTATATGCGGTTTCCGGTGGTTCCTATGTTCGTTGACTGGGTTTAAAAACGCGCACAAAGTGTCGGTGTGGAAGGCGTATGTAGGAACGCGCCTTGAAGGTGTGCTCTCAGCAAGCAGGGCGTCGTATGAGAAGCGAAGTTCAAGGCAACGTTATCCGCTCTCAGTGTGGCTTTCGCCACTCGTTCCGAGTCCGGGATGAACATCGCAAACGCCACTAGAGAAGGTTCAAAGTTTTATTTTTCAAGATGAGATCATTGAAGATGTACTGTAGTAAATGAACCATTGACGCAAGGCCAGACGATATCTAAAGGAGCGACACTCCAGATTTCTCATTACTAGTCGTTAACTCAAGCCACAGCTCTGATCATACCAAGCACTGCGCAGATAGCGGAACAAACAACAGTTGTTTCCACACATTCACGCACAGCGTGGATATGCTTGACACCTAACGAAAACCGGGGACGCCTTGCAATTCCCCAAGCATCACAGACCACTCACAAATCCCCCCACTTCAGCACACACCAAACGACCCATCGTCTCCGCTCCCGCTCGTCCTCACTCTCGGCCCGTCGAACATCCCATTCCCGACGACCGTTTCCCTGCACTTCACGCTCGACCGCTTCGATAAGCATCAGACCCGCCTCACGCGCCGCGCGAAAGAACGAGTCAAGCGTGTACCGGCCCGTGTGCAGCCCCGCAACGAGGTGCGCGCGCGCAACGCAGGTGCGAGCGAGCACGGCACGGATCGTGCGCAGCAGCGCGGCGTGGAGGTCCGGGTTCCAAAGCGTATCCGCTGCGAGGATGACGTCTGCCGTGGGCAAAAGCGGGGATGGGTCCGTGGCCCCCCAGGCGTGCGGGACGATGGCGCAGTTCCGACTCGCGTCGTTACGCATCACGTTCTCGCGGAGCGTGCGGATGAGCAGCGGGTCTGGAAAGTCGCTCGCGACTACGCGGATGTGTGGGTAGGCCTTGGCGATGAGGATGCTTGGCAGGCCGGCGCCTGCGCCAAGCTCCATCAACCGCAAAGGGGTGGAGGTCTCCTTTTGGGGCAAACCAAGCTCCGAGATGTGGTCGGCAACGTACAGTGCAGAGACCCAAATGGAGGAGGCATGAAGTGACCAGTGCTCGGCTTGCGTGTCTGGGGTAGATACTGTGATTGTGAGTGGGGGCGAGTGAGGATCTTGGAATCTGTAGGTGTACGTGAATAATCCGCCTGGTGATGAGTGTGTGGTCTGAGCGTAATCGTAAAGCGTCCCAAGAGATGTCGATAATATCTCTTCAGGGTCCATCCCGATGTTCTTTAGCACTGCAGGAGGAGGGTGCCACCTAAGGCGATATGATGGAGTTACAGCCTGAGTAGATAAGATTAGATATGATATGTTTATCACGGCAGTCTCAATTACACGTCGCTAATCCCCTCCTCGTACACGGACCATCATGCGCACAATATAACGAATTCTGTATGCACATCGTGAATTCTGACTAGATGATTTTGTCCAGGGTGCCTTTATTGTCCATCTGACAGAAATCGTCAGCATCTCCTGTGTGGAAATCGCCGACACAGCTGTCATCTGACAAGTTATATCATACGACCCGCTTGCCAGAAAATGAAAACTCTATTTCACTTTGCGCATAGCAGATTCACGCCCGAACAGGTTACTCTCACATTTGTCGCCGACTGGATTCGCCGACTAACCGAACTGCAACATGCGACAATCCCACATCTCTACAGTTTTATCGAGCCCGACGCTCGTAAGGTTAAACGGGGTGCTATTTGTTTCAGTCTAGCGCAGGCTCCTCACTCGGGACCGCGTTTACGGTGAGGACCGCGGCGGATATCGGTGCCATGATTGCATTCGAGGTCGGGGCAGAGGGAGAGCGGAGGGGACAGTGCCGTCCCCAGAGCAGGTCACTACCAGGTCCGGCTGATGTGGAGCAAAGAGGTATACACATTCGCGGTGTGCTCGCGGCATCGTAAGAGAACACGGATACTAGGGGATCCACCATGAACTGCGATGAGAGGGAATCAGAGGCACGAACACATCCTATTTCACATTGCAGTCCATGTAGCACGATACAAATTGATCCTGGGTGTTGGACCAGTCCATAGCGTACAGCTCGCGCATGTGCCAGTGCTCGCGCCAGGCCAGGGTCTAGACCCCTTGTGGCACTTCCTCCTACCGTCGGTCGGGAGGGGATCTGAGTAGGTGATTATATTCAGCATTACTTTCCCCATCCTATGACGCGGTGACGAGCTGGTTCTCGTGGACCTCTGATCACACAAGGTCGTACAGATCAAGCTTGTGATTCATAACTGACAGTTTGGCATGAGCTTGACCACGGAGGGGAAAGGCAAGCGGACTTACTTCCCTAAACCTCATCTTAACTTGACACCCAGGCTTATCAGAGGAGGGACTTGGGAAAGCTGAAGCGACATCCAAACGACCGTTTTCGACGATGCCATAGTTAGCAAACTGTGCTGTGGCAATGCGCGTGATATGGAAAAGTCACCCAGCACGTAATATTGGGAAAAGCCAGAGTATGAAGCCCGGCGGGCGTAGAAATTCGTGCACCCAGCGGATGTTTGACTAGTACTCGACTAGACTAGGGCTAGCTTGATGGGGGATCAAGTGGCCCGGGACGACTGCTGGTCAAAACCAAAGGCGCTCGATCGCCGATCGCCTAAGCCTGGTAGATCAGATCTCCTGTGGGCGCGAATAGGGGCGAAAGAAAGATACAGGAGTGAGCCCGACTGGGTCGGGTCGTAGCTACAAGAAGTTGGCCCACGTGACTGGGCCCGATGATGACGACGTGACGACGTCCGCTGTTTATCGGCTCTGCGTCTGGACCCAGCTCCTCACCCAGATACCAGATTGCCCATGATGTGTGAGAAAATGAATGCTTTGTTGAGACGAGATGAACTGAATCCCAAGCTGTCCCTACCAACTACTATACGACTGGAGAGCATGCTTGAAAAAAAGAAAAAGTTGGCCTGTTCACTGTGGCGCCAGTGAAATCTCTCTTGAGTTGCCCGGGCTATTTAGGGTCACGTCAGTCGCAATAATAAATAAACTAGCACCGGAACGATTGCCGAGAGCGAAGTCACATTTTGCCGTTGTCGGCTGCACATACCTTCATTTACTAATTATTGTCACCTGCGCCCGACATTACTCCACAATCCGTCTTTCCTAAATGCCCTACTCGACCTCCTTGGCACACACTCCAGATCCATGTTGTCAACAACGAGCGCATCTTCCGAGTATGCCCCCCTCGCGCGAGCGGCACCACCGTGACTGCAGCACGGCGGCGGCCGTCAAAATGATCTGTCAGGATGTTGTCCGTGACGGGGTACGCGTCAATCATCGTCGCTGTCAACCTGGGCACGTAGTCCCATCGCCGGCGCCATCTAGCACACACCCGCGGTCAACGCGCATGTGGACAAGCGTGGGACCATGGCACGCCAGCCACAGGGAGGTGCCCGAGCGCGGTCACGTGGTCACTGCGAGGGATGTCGCGCGCGCCAGGAGCACCGCGGGGGGCAGACGCGCCGGGTCGAGCGCAAGGCGCGAGATGCTGTTCGCCCGCTATGAGGCACGTCGGCAAGCAGAAAAAATGGAGACCAGGATTTTGTACCCACAGCCGGTGGCAGTGGGGTCGCCAGGGTCGTTGTGGCAGGGGGAGCCTTGCCACAGGGGCTGCAAAATGTGTTGGAGTTATGGGAACCCACACTCTAGACAGGAAGGGCTGGGTAGCCTAGTGGTAAGGCACCCCAGTACTAGTGGGAAGACCCAGGTTCAATTCCTGGTCTGGCCAGATTTTAATGCTGCTGCAGGTTATGGGCCCTGCTTAGTAGCATCCCTACTGTGCACTAGCCACTGCAAACTGGTCCCTAAATGAAGCTCCAGAGGGTATCTGGAAGCACCAGAGGGTTTCTGAGTGTGGCTTCAGGGGAGTGTTGGAGTTATGGGAACCCACACTCTAGACAGGAAGGGCTGGGTAGCCTAGTGGTAAGGCACCCCAGTACTAGTGGGAAGACCCAGGTTCAATTCCTGGTCTGGCCAGATTTTAATGCTGCTGCAAAATGTAGGATTGCGCCTGCTGGGGGAGGAGAAGGGTACTCGGGTGCTAACAGGGCCGTGGGTGCGCAAGCGACGGCAGTCAACTCGCGCAGCTTCTGCGTGATGAAGACGGCCTGGAGCGGGCCTCGCCGTCCGGTTATGGTACGTGACGCCCGGCTGAGCAATGCAGAATGTCTTGCCTTTCAAGGATGGCCAGCGGCACGAGTAGCATCCCGGCGATGTCGAGAGCGCCTTTACCTTGGCTGATCACGGACACCGTGATGTGCATCGTCCTGGGTATGGGGTAGAGCGGAGCATGACGAGTGTAGGATTTATCGATGGACGAGGGGTAATGCGGAGATGACTCGGTCAGAGGGTAACAGAGCAGGGTTCGAAGTCGGAATTGTACAACTGATGGAGAAGAGAAGGTTAGTGGTGTGGGACTTTAGGGATGAGAGATGTACTGGATGAGTGCCAGTGGGCGGGCCGGGGATCGCCACGTGAGGACATGTAGCACCAACCTGGACTGGACATTTTCAAGTTCAAAGGACTGTAGGAAAGGGCTTTCAGCAGCGTGATCAGACTTGCGTGCGATTCTGCGGGTACAATAGACAATTTTGGGAAGGATAAAATGCAGGTCTTGACTTGAGTTGCGTTTTAAGAAGGCCCTTGGTCGATTTAGTGCCCGGGCCAGTGACTCCGAGCGCGAGTGCAGTGGCCCGTTCTGCCCGTTGCAGGAACCGTGCGCAATTCACGCGCTACTGACTGGGTATCTTGTCAGCCAGCACTGCAGGTCGAACCTCTTGACATCACCGGAACGCGAACGAGGCACATATTACCTTGGACCTTGTCCCAAGTTTCGAGGTAATTCCTGGCGTCCATCTCAATGCAGCACGTGTACATAGGAAGCTCAATTGCGCCATGTCTCTGCTCATCTGGGCGGTTATCGATAACGATATACAACGAGGTAGTGTACATACCTTCGCCCTAACCTCTCCCACCACAAATCATCATCTGCTCGACTCCTGCTATGAGTGCCCCTTCTGAAGTCTCAGTGTTTCAAGCACTTTTTCAGGCCGCCTGCAAGGAATACGAAGACCGGACGGGGACAAACCTCATCGAACATCCACTTGCCATCCAACTCCAGACATGCCACTCTTTCGAGTCCCTCATTGCCCTTCTCCAAGAGCAAGCACGAGCCTTCCATGAATTCCGAGGTGATCACAAGGTGATGATATCGCTCATGTATACGTACGTGTTGTTGTGACATTCACGTCTGTCAGGGTGTCGCGAATGACGATGGGAGTTTCGATGTACTCGTAAACCTATTTGAGTCGATCACAAACTTTCTTCATCGGCTTGATATCTATATCAAGATCCCTCCTTCGGCAGCGATGACAGAGATAGTTGTGAAAATAATAGTCGAGCTGCTCTCCACGCTCGCTGTGGCAGCCAAACAAATGAGGCAGGGACAACCTGGTGAGTCTCTCCTGGCTGATTCACTACCTGACTGACTGCAGCGCAGAGAAAATCGGACAGAAGGTCCCAGGGGGGAATGGTGTCGAGCCGGTACTGCAGAGGCTCGATAGGCTGACCCGGGACGAGGCTCGGACGACCGCAGCGCAGACCTTTC
This sequence comes from Lactifluus subvellereus, assembly GCA_022496195.1. Classification (NCBI taxonomy): domain Eukaryota; kingdom Fungi; phylum Basidiomycota; class Agaricomycetes; order Russulales; family Russulaceae; genus Lactifluus; species Lactifluus subvellereus. Next base: position 511,272 of record WTXC01000004.1, on the reverse strand, counting down.
AGGTTGTCTACACTCTTCTCCAGAATGTGAGGGTGGTTATGGACGGTGAGCAATGCTCACACTGTTTGTCACTCACAGTTCCCTGAACGTCTGTCGAATTAGAATGCAAGGCATCCACAGACAGTATCCGGGAGGCTCTAAGTATGTTTGTTTAGTAGGAATACATGGCGAGCGCTAGATCTGACTGGGTGCCAGTGATCATGAAACAACTTGCGATCAGCACAAACAGTTCAAAACGTCGGTTATTTCCCAATGTCGATAGTTTTGACTAGTAACGTTGGGACGGCCCTACAGGTGATCAATTCCAGCAAGACATTAAAAACTGGCTGTCTCCCTCTGATCCGTGGGAAAATCACGGCATCGCGTTAAAATCTCACCGTAATGGAACCGCGGCATGGTTCATCCAAGGCGATACTTACGCCAAATGGAAATCGTCAGACTCCCTCTTATGGACTCACGGAAAACGTTTGTGTCTCTCATCCCTATTTTCCCAATCAAAGCGAGAAATTGATGATCTCGTTTCGTAGCCGGCTCAGGGAAGACCATACTTTGGTATGCTAGGTTTCCAATATTTTCCGTCACGGGAACTCATCTATCAACAAGCTCTGCGATCATCGAGGACATCGACCGCATGCGAAAGGCTGGATTAGCTTCATTAGCTTTCTTCTATTTTGATCATATGGATGACAAAAAGAAGGACCTCCGCAACTTACTCTCCTCCCTCCTTTACCAACTTTATGATCAGTCCGACTCCTATTTGAACATTTTTTCGAATTTCTATTCGGCACACCGTCATGGTTCACAATATCCTAGTGACGCCGCACTCACACAATGTTTAAAGGATATCCTGAATTGCCCGGGACAAGCCCCAATCTACATTCTTGTAGATGGCGTCGACGAATGTCCAAGAACCTCTGGAAGGCTGTCTCCCCGCGAGGATGTCCTGATGCTCATCGAGGAGCTTGTCGGGTTATACCTTCCAAATCTGCACGTCTGTATCAGTAGTCGTCCTGAAATCGACATCAAAACTATCATCCATCCTTTAGCTTTTCATTCAATTTCGCTTCATGATGAGAGAGGACAAATCCAGGAAATCACCGACTATGTCAGGTCGTTTGTTGGCTCGAACCCAGGGATGCGAAACTGGACAACGGAGGACAAGGAACTGGTGATTGACGAGCTTTTGCAAAATGCTGATGGGATGTAAGACGAGCGACTGCGATGCACCACGATGCTCGCTCACGCTTGTAATGCAGGTTCAGATGGGTTGCATGTCAGTTGGATGTCCTCCCCGACTGTCTCTCGCGACATATCCGAACCACTCTGGATAAAATTCCGGTGGCCCTCTGTGGGATGTATGAGCGGGCCCTGGAAGCAATCCCTGATGCCAAGTGGGAAGCTGCCCATCTTCTCCTGCAATGCGTTCTGGTGTCCTCTCGCCCGCTTCTTGTTGAGGAGCTTGCAGAATTTCTCGCGCTTGACTTCGGCACTGGATCGATTCCGAAGCTTCAGGCAGGTTGGCGCTCGAAAGACCCAGAAGATGCTGTATTGTCTATGTGCCCTGGTTTTCTCGCTGTCGTGGACGTAAATGGTTCAAGGGTCGTTCAATTTTCCCATTCCTCAATGAAGGAGTTCTTGACATCCAGCGGCCTCGCCAATGCAGGAGGCAGAAGTTCCCGTTACCGCGTTGTCATGACACGTGCGCACACCATCGTCATGCAAGCTTGTCTGGGTGTTCTGTTATCCCTGGATGGGGAAATCAGTAGGTATAGCGCCAGAAACTTCCCACTCGCTAACTATGCTGCCCGGCACTGGGTGGACCATGTCCCGTCCGAGAATGTGCCGTACGACATCCAGAACACTGTCCAAAGTGCTGTCCAACCTATCCTTGATTCGAGCCAACCACATTTTTCGGTCTGGATCTCCATACACAATCTAGATGAATTCCTGCTACCTGATCCACGCTCCAAAAGCTCGTCACAAACTAACGGAACCCCCTTACAGTATGCGACTATGTATGGCTTCCGTGACGTAGCGGGGTTCCTGGCTGGCGCATCCCAGCAGAACGTATATAGCTATTACAAATCCAACCGGCAAACCCCGTTGGCCGTGGCATCTGCACTGGGACATATTGAAATTGTCCGACTTTTGCTCCCACCCGGCACAAGAGCGTATTCCAATTGCGATAGCTGGCAGAAACCGTTGCATTGGGCATCGCAAGAAGGTCATCTCGAGGTTGTCCAACTCCTTCTCGAGCGCGGTGCAGCTTCGTCGACCACAGACGAGAGCAACCGGATCCCGTTGCATGTAGCATCGCGACAAGGTCATCTCGAAATTGTTCGGCTGCTTCTCGGGAATGGAGCACAGGCATATGCGTATTCGTATGCCCTGAATACTCGGGATAGGAGCGGCCAGACTCCACTGCATTATGCGTCGCAAGAAGGACATCCAGAAGTTGTTCGGCTCCTTCTTGACAAGGGTGCGAAAGCGAATGCCCCCGGCGGGAGCAACCGAACTCCATTGCATTGGGCGTCGCAAGAGGGACATCTTGAAATCTCTCAGCTCCTTCTCGAGCGTGGCGCAGACACGAAAATGCTGGACGACAATGGCCGGACTCCATTGCAGTGTGCGTTGCAGGAAGGACGCCTTGAAGTTGCTCAGCTCCTTCTCGAGCGCGGCGCAGATGCGAATGCCCGGAACGGGAGCTACCAGACTCCGCTGCATTGGGCGTTACAAGAAGGACGCCTCGACATTGCTCGGCTCCTTCTCGAGCGCGGCGCAGATACGAATGCCCGGGATGGGAGCAACAAAGCTCCATTGCATTGGGCGTTGCAAGAAGGACATCTCGACGTTGTTCAGCTCCTTCTCGAACGCGGGGCAGATGTGGATCCCCGGGATGCTCTCGGCCAGACTCCATTGCATGGGGCGTTGCAAGAAGGACGTCTTGAAGTTGTTCAGCTCCTTCTCGACCGCGGCGCAGATGCGAATGCCAGGGACGGCGGCAAGCGGACTCCTTTGCATTGGGCGTTGCAAGAGGGACGACTCGAAATCGTTCAGCTCCTTCTCGAGCGTGGAGTAGATGCAAATGCCCGGGACGGAAGCGACCGGACTCCATTGCATTGGGCGTTGCAAGAAGGACGTCTCGAAGTTGCTCAACTCCTCCTCGAGTCCGGCGCAGATGCGAATGCCCTGGACGGGAGCGGCCGGACTCCATTCGGATGGGCGTTGCAAGAAGGACGTCTAGACGTTGTCCAGCTCCTTCTCGAGCTTGGCGAAAATGTGGATACCCGGGATAGGAGCGACCGGACACCGTTGCATTGGGCGTTACAAGAAGGACGTCTCGACGTTGGTCAGCTCCTTATCGAGCGCGGCGAAAATGTTGATACCCGGGATGGGAGCGGCCGAACTCCATTGCATTTTGCATCGCAAGAAGGACGTCTCGAAGCTGCGCAGTTCCTTCTCAAATATGGCGCATCTCCAAATACCCAGGACGATAGTGGCCGGACTCCATTGCATATGGCATCGCAAGAAGGACATCTCGAAGTTGCTCAGCTCCTTCTCGAGCGGGGCGCATATGTGAATTCCTGGGACGAGAGCAAGTGGACCCCATTGTATCGGGCGTCACAAGAGGGACGTCTCGAGGTTACTGAGCTCCTTCTCGACCACGGCGCATATGCGAATGCCCGCGACGAGAGCAAGCGGACACCATTGCACTGGGTGTCGCAAGGAGGACCTTGTGACGTTATTCAGCTCCTCCTCGAGCGCGGGGCATATACGAATACCCCGGACGCCAGTGGCCAGACTCCGTTGCATTTGGCGTCCAGAGAAGGACACCTTGGAGCTGCTCAGCTCCTCCTCGAACGCGGTGCATATGCGGATACCTGGGATGGGAGTGACTGGACTCCATTGCATTTGGCATCGCAAGTAGGATGTCTCGGAGTCGTTCAGCTCCTTCTTGACCGCGGCGCAGACGCGGATGCCCGGGACGTGAGCGGCCGGACACCATTGCATTGGGCGTCGCAAGAAGGCCGTCTCGAAGTTGCTCAGTTCCTTCTCGAGCGGGGTGCAGATGCGAATGCCCAGAATGACAGTGGCCAAACTCCATTACATCTGGCCTCGCGAGAAGGGCACCTCCATTTCGTACAGTCTCTCCTCGCGCAGGGCACCTGTAATATCCGTGCGCGGAACTACGAGGGGCGGACACCGTCCCAGGAGGCGTCAGCAGTTGGTCATAACAATATCACGCAGTTGCTGTTGCAACACGGAGGATAATGTTTTTGGAGCCGCTATATGTACTTTCAGAGATCACCGATGATGGACCATCTGTTTACAAGTGAGAGCAATATTTCATCCGAGAGTGGACACGTGCTCATGGTTGTCTTTTTTAATAGTATTTTCACATGTATGTTAGACCCGTTCGCGGAGAGTAGGGGTTGAAAGAAGGGTCAAGCGTTCATTATGGTACTAACCTTGTCTATGCGGTGTTACGGATCGGATAATATGAAGACGATAAAAACAGACTAAATCCATTTGAAAATCCTGACAATATTGTAGCATAGAGACTAAACCGCGGGGACGTCAGTCAAGTTCCTTTCCAGTTCTCGCCCCGTACTAGATATCGATATCAATAGCGAACTTCATCAGAAACCCGAATATAAACCCTTTTCGTTTGACCATAACGACGTTGGCCGGCTCCCCGGTCCGGCTACAGTCCACCGAGCGGCGATTAAACTGCAGACTCCTTGGGTATATTCTATGTGTGCCTTTAAGTCCTCCCTACCACCCTTTCCACCGCTGCACAGCGCGTTGCCGCAAGCATGTCGCCCTCAAACACGGTCCCAAGTCAGCACATATCATCTCGTTTTTATTCTCGGGCCACGCTACAGTCTTGACTGGCGCAGGTGTCGGCGTCGATGCCCACCACGGAAGGTACACGGATCCGAATCACAAGTGCGCACCAGTGTAGTACTGCTATCGACCCCCGCGAGATGAGGGATAGCAAGCGCGAGGAGTCGATCTGGGAACACCAAGAACAACCACACATGATCCTCAAGTTGATCGAGGAACGTGTCGGACGTGCGCGTTCTTTATTGTACTTCAGCATCGGATGGGGTCTCCTGGGCGATACTCCGCAGGTTGCGAAGTGGACTACTCGCAGCGTTTTTCCCCGAGTGCAGCCGCAAATGGGTTCCTCTACAAGAAATCGCCATCGTTCATCGGGCGGCCGTGCCCGCTGCTGCCGGAAACGGGCCTTCAGTGACCACCTGTTCGGGTAAATGCAAAGCTGCCACCCGGGTCTCCAAAACCGTCAAAGGCACACTCTTGGAATAGACAATGATGAGCGTAACAGTAAGGGAAAGCATCTCGGGATGAGACTAGGAACGGACATCTGTCATCTACTCGATGAGGTACTACGTATCACGTTTTCCTTCGCGTTAATAAGGTGCCTGACTTTTGGCTACAGAAAGCGCATCCGACGAACACGTTCTCATAGTTCAGTTCGCCCACCTTAGGGTTGCGAAAGCCTCAACGCCAATGATGTCCAGTTCTGAGATCAAGGGCTCTCCCTCGCAGAAGAACAAAAAATATAGGGCAGTCCCGAAATGACAACGAGGAGCGCGTACTAGTCTTGCTGAATGTGTAACGTGTTGGGCGAGAGTGCTCCCGGTGTAAGCTTGGCGTCCGTCAATCACCCGAGCTTTCTTTCACGCCTCCCCTCGCCCACAGGAGATCTATCATGTAATCGAGACTCAGGCCATTGTACCCCTTCGCTGTTATGGCCAGACAAAACAGCCTCAATCTGGTGCTTCTAGACGAACGATACCATACACGTCGATATCTGCGAGGCGAGAACTGGAAGAAACTTGATGTCATGTTCCCGAGGTACATGTCACAATAATGATAGAACCCTCACATGAATCCAGCCTGTCGACTTGCTTTGTTGCTTTCATATTATGCCAACCGTAACGTTGCGCCTGTTTCATGCTATACCATAGACCAGGTTTATACCATACGAGTGAACACTTGGTCATTCAGTTCCACTCTGTCGCAAATGTATGTGTGAAATTAAGGCACACACGATATTCTGCTCACGTGACCGCATTCACACCATTAATCTTCGAATGCCAGTGGCGCCTAATTCGTATTAAATTTTCCTAGCTTCGTACTCCAACAGTAACTGCATGATATCATGATGACCACCTGCTGCCGCCTCCTGGAACGGAGTCCGGCCCTCACGGTTCGTCTTATTGGTCATAGACGTGCTCCGTGCGAGTAGGGCTTGACCACGATGGCGATGTCCTCTCAATTCCTCGGTATTCGGAATTGCGCCCTTATCGAGAAGGAGCTGAGCAACTTCGAGACATCCATTTTGCGACGCCAAATGCAATGGAGTATTGAGCCTTCTGTCCTCGGCATTCGGATCTGCGCCCTTATCGAGAAGGAGTCGAGCAACTTCAAGACATCCATTTTGCGACGCCAGATGCAATGGAGTATCGCACTTGTTGTCTTTGATATTCGGATCTGCGCCCTTATCGAGAAGGAGCTGAGCCATTTCGAGACATCCTTTTTGCGGTGCCAGATGCAATGGAGTCTGGCCATTGCAGTCCCCAGCTTTCGGATTTGCGCCCTTAACGAGAAGGAGCTGGGCAACTTCGAGACGTCCTTCTTGTGACGCCAGATGCAATGGAGTCTGTTTAATGTTATCCCTGGCAGCCGGATCTGCGCGCTTATCGAGAAGGAGCCGAGCAACTTCGAGACGTCCTTCTCGCGACGCCCAGTGCAATGATGTCCGCTTGCTCCCATCCTTGGCATTCGGATCTGCGCGCTGCTTGAGAATGAGCCGGGTGATTACGACATGTCCTTCTCGCGATGCCAGGTGCAATGGAGCCTGGCCATTAACGTCCGCAGTAGTCGCGCATGCGCCGCGCTCGAGAAGGAGTCGAGCAACTTCGAGACGTCCTTCCTGTAACGCCCAATGCAATGCAGTCCGCTTGGTCCCATCCTGGACGTCCATATTTGCGCCACGCTCGAGTAAAACCCGTACGATTTCGATATGTCCCATTTCACTTGCTACAGTCAACGGAGTTTCCTTGTGGGAGGTACCAAGGGCATTTATGTTCTGCCAGGACACGCTGGCAAGGAACTCCGCCACATCACGGAGGCCATACAATACTGCATAATGTAAGGGAGTTCCTCCGGTTTCTGATGAGCTTTTCGAGTGTGGGTGTGATAGCAGGTAACCATCTGGATCATATAGGGAGATCCAGGTTGCGAAATGTGGTCTACCCGGGTCCAAGAGAAGTCGGATAGCATCCTGGATATATTGCGATTTATTGTCGAACTTGGCATGGTCCAACCAGTGCCGGGTAGCATAGTCAGCGAGAGGAAAACACCTCGTACTATCCCTGTTGACTTCGTCTTCCAGGGATAGCAGGGCACTCAGGCAACCTCGCGCGAGAACGGTATGCGCACGTGTTATTTCAACATGGTAACGCGAACTCCTGTGTGTTGCCTTGGCAAGGCGACCGGATATCAAGAACTCCCTCACTGAGAAGTGGGGAAATTGAACGACCCTTGAACCATTGACTTCGACGACAGTGAACAAGCCAGGACAAGTAGACAGCAGCGCATCTTCTGGGTCTTCCGGGCGGCAATCCGCCCGAAACTGGGGAAGGGGTCCAGCGTTGAAATCAAAAGCGAGAAACTCTGCGAGCTCCTCAACAAGAAGTGGGCGGGAAGACGCAAGAACGCATTGCAAGAGAATGTGGGCACATTCCCACTTGGTATCAGGGATATCTTGGAGCGCCCGCTCATATGCCCAATCGAGCGTCGCCGGAAATTCTTCCAGGGCACGCCGGATATGTAGCGGGAGGCAGCTGCGGAGGACGTCCAACTGGCATGCAGCCCATCCGAACCTGCATTATAGATGTGAGCGACCATCATGAAGCATCCGCAGTACTATCGCCTCACATCCCATCAGCTTTTTGCGAAAGCATGTTGATGACCAGTTCCCTGTCCTCCCCTCTCCACCCTCGCATCCCCGGATCAGAGTTGACAATGGACGTGATATAGTTGACGATGTCCTGCATTTGTCCTTTCTCGTCGTGAAGGGAAATGGAATGGGATGTTAAAGGATGGACGATAGTTTTGATGTCGACTTCGGGGCGACTAGTCATGCAGATGTGGAGATTTGGAAGGCGCAAACCAACAAGCTCCTCCACAAGCATCAGGACTTTGTCACGGGGGAACAGTCTGCCAGAGGATTTTGGACATTCGTCAACCCCATCAAGAATAATGTAGATCGGAGCTTGTCCCGGACAAGTCAGCATGTCCTTCAGACATTGTGTAAGGGCAGCGTCACTGGGATATTGCGAACCACGACGATGCGTCGAATAGAAACCGGAAAAAATCTTATAGTAGGAGTCGGATTGGTCATAAAACTGGAAAAGGAGGGAAGAGAGCAAGTTGCGGCGGTCCTTCTTTTTGTCGTCCCTGGAGTCAAAATAAAAGAAAGCCAGTGATGCTAGTCCGCCCTTGCGCATGCAGTCGATGTCCTTGATGATCGCAGAACTTGTTGATAAATGAGTTTTCGCAACCGAGAGTATTGAAAAGCGAACGTACCAAAGTATACTCTTTCCTGAGCCCGCTACGAAATCAAGACCATCAGTCTCTCACCCTCAGCGAGAACATGGGTGCAAGATACAGACGTTTTCCGTGAATCAATAGAAGGGGACCGGAAGATTTCCATTCGGAGAAAGTGTCACCTTGGGTCAACCATGTCGCAGTTCCGTTGTGGTGAACTTCGGAGGCGCGGCTATGGTCTTCCCATGGATCTGAAGGAGACAGCCAGTTTTGAACGTCTTGCTGGAACTGGTCGCCTGTGGGACAATCTCAGTGTTACTAGTCAGCGGTGGCCACATTAGGAAATAACTGACGTTTTGAATTGTTCATATCGGTCGCAATTTGACGCGTGATCACTGGCATATCGTCAGAGATAGCGCCGCTAGCTTATTCCCACCAGCATAACATACCTAGAGCCTCTTGGACACTGTCTGTAGATGCCTTGCAGTCTGATGCGACAGAAGGTGAGGAGACTATGACAAACCAAGTGGAACTAGCTCACCATCCATAACGACCTTCAGATTCTGGACAAGACCGTAGACCACCTGGAGGGTCTGCGCTGCGGTCGTCCGAGCTTCGTCTTGGGTTAGTTTATCCAGCCTCTGTAGCACCGCCTCAACCTCATTCTCTTCTAGAACCTTCTGTCCGATTTTCTCTGTGTCGCATTCAGCGAAGTAATGTATCATCAAGGAGGTACTTACCCAGCCGTCCCTGTCTCATTTGTTTGGACGCCAGAGCAACGGTGAGAGCAGCTCGACCATTATCTTGACAACTATCTTTGTCATAGCTGCCGTAGGAGGAATGTTGACATAGATGTCAAGGCGATGAAGGAATATTGTGATCGACTCGAACAGGTTGACGAGCACATCGAAGCTCCCACCACTGTCCGTGACACCCTGACAGACTTTTATGTCAGTGACACTCCCATGTAATAAGCGATATTATCACCTTGCCCTCGCTACCATGACCTCGGAATTCGTGGAAGACTCGCGATTGCTCTTGAAGTAGAGCAATGAGAGACTTAAAAGTGTGGCATGTCTGGAGTTGGATGGCGAGGGGGTGTTCGATGAGGTTTGACCCCGTCCGTTCTTCGTATTCCTTCCAGGCAGCCTGAATAAGGGCTTGAAAAACAGAGGATTCAGAAGGGGCACTCATAGCAGGAGTCGAAATAAATCAGATGGCAGGCTGTAGGGTAGAGGTTAGAGTGAGGATACTGTACGTACATTACTACCTCATTACATATATCGATATCGATAGCCGCCCGAAAGACCACAGGAGTGGCGCAATTGACTTTCTGATCGACATGTATTGAGGGGGGGAATAGATGGACGCCTAGAATTGTCTCATTGGGAGAGTTTGGACAGATTGTAAGATGCCACAGCCTGAGGATAAGGAACCTAGGACATGGCCGAGATGGCCTCTGAGTCGTTCGCTGACTCGGACTTGACCGTGAGAGGCGAGCCGCGGCGCCGGCATCGGGATAACGCGTGTCGCAATTTCCGCAGAACGGGCCCCTTCAAGTTGCTACAGTACTGTAGCACTCACTTATGGGACTTTGTGCGCCACAATACCCGGTTCGATACGGCAGACAATCACAAGTCAGGGCGCGTTTGAAACCTCCTGCTTTTTATCTCTAAGTTGTTTAGTGTACCCGCAGAACTACATGTGCCAGTTTGATCCCAAAGACACCGGTATACACTTGACTCTTTGAAATTTCACGGTCAAGGTCTGCATCAGACATCCCCAGTAATCCCCACATGCGCTTTCAATATCTCTCTCAGCCCTAAAGATACACTGCAGCACATACCTTACACTGGCAGCTAGTAGTATGAACTCATATTTTTAAAGTCGATCCGGCTTATTGTGCGCACTCGCACTCCCCTCGATGTGCGCGCACACATCACTCCTCGAGCGTCCCTTGTCTAGTTGATATCTCCCTAGAAACACGAAACTCACCCGGTACGTCTACCCCTTCACCCTTGAGTCATACGTGCTCGTCGTTTAATCCAACTGCTGCGTAATGATCGTGGTCCACGCCGCACGTCGCAAAGCCTACCTCCCCCGAGCACGCGAGAATAAGAGGCGACGCCGGAAGCGAGGCACTTTTCCGGACCGCACCTGGATTTGAGCCACGCAGTGGCCGCTTATTCCTGTGAAGATGGGCACGGTGGTTAGTCAGCAACAGGGACAGGAGAGGCAGGGGAGCGAGGTTGCTGTTGATGGTGCTTGTAGACAGGGTCATGGATGATCTTGTAGACAGGCCCATTGCGCTGGAATCGACCTCAGACTCTTGAAAGCCGGTATGGATTAGGGGAGGAACTGAACAGCTCAAACGGCACTACCAACAGTTTCACCCTCTCCAGAATGGCAATAGACGCACCAAGCGGGAGCCACCGCTGCACCCGCTCACGGCTTTGCCCTGTTATACGAGTCTGAGACTGGCAAAGCGGTCCCAAGTTCGTCTCCCATTTTATTATAATTCCCATTCCAACCTCCGCTGACCGCAGATCTCGCTCGCATTCACCAACTTATCAAAAACCTCAGAAACTGCGAAATACCATTGACACTACAAAAAGCAGAGATGCTCAAGCGCGACTAGGTGACTTTCGTACTTACATCAAACACTCCAAGGTCCCGTTGGCTAACCTGCATCACACCCAGCTCGCACATGTCCGCGCAGAGCGCGATGTTTTGGCCAAATTGACCGTTGCCGTGGGTCGTGCAATTGTATTATAATGTTTTTCTCAAAAGATGTGATGCCGTTCTACATGCCAGTGGTTGAGTTCACGCTCGCCATCGAGGCCGTGCACAATCTCCGGTTTATCCATCGGCGCGCCATCCGCTCTTACACTCCCAGTTCTGAGCCGTCACTTCGTCTCCCGTTCATCTGCGTCACTGTGCTATACGTTCGTAGGCGCTGGCCTGCCAAGAGTCGTCATCGCAAAATGATCCCTCTGGGGGCACGTGACGCGCAAGGACACGAACTGTAGTGTCGCCCCCCAGACCTGGGGCGTCGTGCACCAGTAGCCTCCCTCCACTTTAGCCCGTGCTATGTCGTACACTGGCACAGCCCACGCTCCGCACGAATGCAACTCATTGCGAAGTGACATATGGGCCAGTACATGCTCGAGTTGTTCTTCCACGCAATATACTCTTCAAATCGGCACTGTATGTGTTTTTGCATAGCCACCAAATAGAGCTGGGAACAATTTCTGGTGAGAGGGTTGCGCGCTAGACCATAAAACGGGGTTAGGGGCTAGTTCATTGGTCGACCACTCCGTCTTGCTCTGCCTTGCGTGAAGCGCATCGTGACGAGAAATGGACGTATCAATGGATAGGCGACAGTGCGGGGACAACTCGGTCAGAGGGCGACGAAGCAAGAGCAACGTCAGTATTATACAATCGATGGGGAAGAGAGGGGAGAGAGTTATCGTCCAGGGAAAGTTCTACCTGAAAAAGTGAGGGACCTTTGTTCATTCATGAACAGTTTTGTTTTTTGCCTTTTGCTTATGGGTCTAGGTATGCGTAGACTTGGGAGACTGAATGAGCGGAACGCGAGATGCCGCGGATTCGGCGCGGAACAATGTGACCTCGTGCGGTTGACGCGTTGACAGGCGATTAGTAGCATAACAATACATATATCTCTCGGAGGATACATTAGTCGTGAGACATCCATCAATGTTGGTACAGTAGTCCTTGCGTGGCTAGCTGCGGAGTCTGGATCTGCATGCACTAGCAGGGGAAGGCCAAATCTAGCCTGGCGCAGTGACGGTTACCAATTTGTTTGATAGATTAATATAATTCTCTAACTATAACACTCGAGTTAAGCTGCTGATAAAATGTTAAATTCCTTGATTACATCGGCACTACTCGGAATGATGATGTTCATCAGATTTTGGTTGCTACAGTACAGTAAAATGCGACCTTTTCTTTGGCATAGACGATCAAAATTTGATGGAGAAATCACCGGCTAGGTTCTGAGCTGCCAATCTAATCAAGGTAAAACATTTTACAGCAGCTTAACCTCAGAGTGAAAACAAAAGAAAAAATATTTCTATTAAACAGGTAGCTGTGCTATGGGCAATGATTTTACTTTATCCACCAACAAAGGCCTACACCAGCCAGGCTAAAATTGGCCCTTGCCCATAGTGGGTTCAACAGTGGCGGTAAATCGGAGTTGATCGGGGCCAGATCGTGGATGGCGATGACGGACGAAATTGGCACAACTTGACCCGCGGGCACTTCGGGTGATGGACTGCCGGACGACTCGGACACACACCCTCCTTCTGATTGAACGCACGCAAGGAAACGCTCGGCATCTGGGGCTAGCACATGGGCCACTCTTTGGGTTATGATGCGGTCCAATTACCTGGCCTGTTGCAAACTCGTGGAGCCATGATGGATTGCTTTGTTCGATAAGCGCGCTGCTCCTAAGTGCGTGTTCCATTTTACACAGCCAGGGCACCTCTTCAATTTCTATCTTTCCATATATAAGTCCGTCTCCATATCACAAAGGGCTCTTCGGGTCAACGCTCTCAGGACCCCTTTCTTTCCAAGCTCCCCCTGTTCACCAAGCGCTGCTGTCCCTGTCCCCAGCCTGCATGATATACGCAACACCGCCTCCCTCCTCTTTGTCGTCATCTCCCTCCCCATCACCATCCCTTGCCATGACACCACAAAAATTCGCGCTTGCACAGGTTCACGACGATGTCTGTCTCGTGCAGGGTGAGCCGTCATGCCAGCTTTACTCTTCTACCTTTTGACGCGTTCTTCCAACTCCCAATCCCGCCTTACTTTGTTCAGTGTGCTCCTCGCTCGCCCACGAAGGCTGCCACTCCGCCCTTTGCGCGGTCGAAGCCCAAATCTACGCACACGAATTCATCACCATCTTCCGGTACTCGCATCCGGCGGTCCTTCACCCATCGGACATCCGGATACTCGAGTGGCTCGACGAGCAGAGCGTGTTGGACGAGGCAGACAAAGGCACAGTATTCCTCGCACGAGACGTCATGGAACGCCTGCGACGACTCACGGACCGGCGGTGGTCGATAGGGCGAAACATAAGGGCGCCGCGGGCAACCTATTCCCGCGGAGGAAGATGGATGTCATGATCCCTCCTCCCGGAAACAGGGGAGATGGTGGCAGGCCGTTTAGTGGACACATAAATTCGGCCGGGTATCTGTTGCATTCACGCATCGGAGTTCAGCGTAGTGCCAGGGCCAGTTGTACTTGTATCTGCTCGTGGGTAACTTATGTTCGCGCTTACGTAGAAAAAGCATACTTAGATCCCTACCTATCAAAGTACCAGTTGATGTTGTATTTATATCCTCTTGAAACGAAATTAGTCGAGAACAGAAACGAAGCTCGCTGGCGCTTCTGGTTTGTTTCATCGGATCGTATCCAGTGATTCCAGTTACAAACTCACGTTAGTCGGATATCGCGCTTTATGGCGCTATCGTCCCGAGAATTCACGAATCCCGCTGTATAATGAAAGCATCGAGCATTTCTTGGCGAGAAAAAGCTTCGCAGACAAGCGGCGGGTACATTTGTATGCACATAGCTTACAGTTTTTCACCGGTCCTTACTTGATCGCGGTGCGTCACGTGAAGCACCGCGTCTGACGAGAAACGCTTAGAAACACCTGAATCCTTCTCTCTAACAAAAATTTCTCAGAATATAGAGGGATAGATGGACGGGAAGACACACACTCTTCACCCCTATTCATGGGCGTGCTTAAGAGCTTTCCTACGCGTTACATAATAATCGAGAATAATCTTATCCAATCTTAGCCGGGTTGTCGGACACATCCCAACAAAATTAACAGCTTTTTGATGTTTACTGGACACGAGAAGCTTGAGAATTCCCACAGACATGGCAGGTGTAACACGAAAGGGCATCTTTCGAAAAAGATTTCCGACAAATTCAGCAATGACCAATGTAGAACTTGCAAGAAATGCTTCTGACCCGAGGACCTGTGGTGACACGAGGGCCGGTAACAAACTGTAAATAAATATAGATTCATCACACTCAGGCTACACGTCGTCACGCGTCGACCACCTCGGTCCCACCGCGAGTCAATCATTGCTGCGCTTTGGAAGAAGCAGCAGCAGCAGCGGCGGCCATCTTGGTGTCGATGAAGTCTTGGATACTAGTGATCTGGATGTTGTTCCCGGAGCTGAGCGTGAAAATGAATATGGACTCGCTGTTGAACGTAGCGGCGTCATTGTAGAGCCTCGACTACACGTGGGAGGTACGAATTGTCAGCCCTTGCACAACTCACGCCAGTGCTCATAATATCCACGACGTACGTGGACCCAGATGCTCCCTGCGGTCTCATTCAGTTGAAAGATCTCGTACTGTTGGACGGTGCACGTTAGATGACTCGCCATCAGCGCGTGTTGGCTGGCATCTACCACGTACCTTTATCGGGACGTTGCCGAGTAAAGCCGCGACGGCCTTTGCGTGCGCGATGCCCTGGGCCTTATTTTTCGGCGCTTCGCCTGCGGATGCGGGAAGAGTCGAATGCTTGTACTCATCCGCCATCAACGAGGGGAGAAGGTCGAAATCCCAGGTTGTAACGGCCTTGTACCACTGCAGCACGACGCTGAGTTGCGGGGAGGGGTTGGGGAATGACATCGTTGCGCAGGTCCTGGAATTTCCAATCGTTTCGTCACCACCTTTTGTATCTGGTCAGAGTCAACTGTAACCCGGATTGGAAGCGATTTGCGTTTCTCCATTCGAATGTTGACACGGACACCGCGCCGAACAAGGATGGCATGATTGGCGCTCGGGAGGGGTAAATCTCAGAACACCAGCTCCCAATTCGGGACCAGAGGATAGCACCAGAACTAAAAATTTAACAAGAGCGTATTGAACGCAAGGTAAAGAGATTGAGAATGACTATGCTGCGCCTGTTCGCGACAGCAAACGGACAGTACGAGTTCTGGGAAAGTCACGGTCGTACTGTCCGTAATATGAAACTTGCCAGTGCCGGGCGCAGGCATGTCATAGAAGAATGTATGGTTGTTCCCATTCAGAGAAGCTTAAGAACCAGGAGGTGGTAGCACAGCCAAGGGCGAGGAGCACTCACTAAGGCTACAGCCCACAGGTATCTGCATCATCGCCCAAGGTTCCCTGAGATCTCCGTCTGAACATGACCCCATTTTAAATGCTGTTATTAAACCGGTTGTTATTTCGGCACCCACCAGGGCCGCAGCACCTAGGACAGAACGGGAATAATACAGGATGGCCATAGCATAACGTGCAACAAAGGTGCATAGAAGAGACATGGATCTGATAAGCCGCTTCCAACTTTGTTCAACCCCAGTTGACGCCCTTTGACAATTTAATATCCGGTTCGTAACAAGAAGTAACTTTTGTCTCACGGCGTATTGTCCAACATCGAGCCGAAGCTACCATCATCATCGAGCTGTCCGCGCAGCTAGGACGCGATTCACAGTATCGTACATTGGGAAGCTATCAAGGTGCCGCGAAGTGACATCCCCTTTACAGCGGTTTTCATTAGAAGTGGCCCTTGTTTCTATGATCATACTAGCGGACCTCCAAGATTTGACAGCGGGGATCATAGTTAAGTCAAAATGAAATTATTCGGATATTAGTTACAGCGCCTTTCATCGGGACTGGCCCTTTTTTTCCTATTTTCAGCCATAGGGCTGAGATTGAATGGGGATCGGCAGCTCATGCCGATTTTTTTTCTCACACTAAAATTATTGTAGAAATAAAAAAAAATAAAGTTAAAAAATAAAATTATATAATCTTTACCAGTATTTCGATGCTAACTTAACTTCAGAGCCTCCAACGGATCAACAGGCCCGGTTACGCCGGTGGGGAAAAGCAGTCCGGGTTAAGCCGGTCATGGATCTTAGGTAAGCAGAAGGGAAGGAAAAAAAGGTACCATACACGCAGCCCTATGGCGCGCCCGTATACCCTCCTCATTACCCACCGTTTGTATTACTGTGATGTACATGTTGTAAAGGTGTGAGACATACCTGTACTGCCGCTGCAGTGGCCATACGTGGCCGACCTAGGTCATCTCCCTTGACCATAACTACACCAGTTTCTTTTTGCTTCGCAACCGCTTGAGTGAAACGTTCGCTGACTCCTGTTGATTCATGGATTTCTAAGTCACAGAAACCCTGGAGGGACATGGAAAGTGCCATCTCATCGGATATATGACGGCGGACCATCAGTGGGAGGGGGAGCACTCGAAGGGATGCTCAGTGGGAGGAAGATGCGGAGTTGGCAGGTATAACTACATGATAGACGCTGGCAGGCAGCGGCAGCAGAGGGGATAGTCATTTGATAACCCCAAATCTGGTATGATAACTAATATCCGAATAATTTCAATTTCGCTTAACTATGAACCCAGCTGTCAAATCTTGGAGGTCCGCAAAGATAAATATAGGTAAACAAGGGCCACTCCCGATGAAAGGCGCTGTATCTTGCAAGATTTGGGGTTATCAAATAGCTATCCCTTGCCTGCCAGCGTCTCTCCCTGCAAGTTCTGAGTTATCATGATAGTTATCCGGTTTGCCGCCTCCCAACTCCGCATCCGAGTCTTTTCCCCCTCCACCGAGCATCCCTTTGAGTGCCCCCCCTCCCACCGATGGGTCGCCGTCAATACAGCCATGACTAGTACCCCACCTTCGAGCACCACGGTCACCACAACCAATATCACCATGACGACTATCGGGAGTCAGTGAACGTTCACTCAAACGGTTGCGAAGCACACGTCGCTAGACTAGTGGAGTTTCGAGCAGGCCAGTTGACGCAGGTCGGCCACATATGCTCACTGCGATGGCAGTACAGGTACGTCACACATCTCTAGAACATGTACATTACAGTAATTCCAATGGTGGGTAACGAAAAGGGAGGGTATGCGGGCACGCCGTGGGGCTGCGTGCATGTTCCATTTTCCTTACCTAAGATCCATGCCCGGCCTAACCCGGACTGCTTTTCCCACCGGCCTGCCCAACCGGGCCTGTTGATCCGTTGGAGGGTTGACCTTAAGTTAGCATCGAAATATGAGTAAAGATTATATAATTTAGATTTTTTAACTTTCTTTTTTTAATTACTACAATAATTTAGTGTGAGAAAAAATTGGCACAAGCTGCCGAACCACATTCAATCTCAGCCCTATGGCTGTAAAAACCGAAATAGGGTCTGTCTCTTTGAAAACCGCTGTAGCGAATAGTGTCTCTAGGATTCCGCAGATAGATGCTTCGATATCCAAGGTGGACGCCACAAGTCAGACCGAGTAGCCTACGAGGCGAATAACGAGATGATGTAGGCCACAGGGATGGGGGGTATGGTAATGAGCAAGCGAGAAGTGGAACTCACTCATGAGAGAATCAACCGAGATGAATTGGGGAACCACAGATCAAAACGACTCGTCGCGGCGGCACAGGTGCAGACAAAGGGTTAGGTATTCAAGTGATATTCCCGCCGCCCAACACGAGACAAAAATGTGCCAGATTACACTTGAGCTCACGGTTCAGCGAAAATGAGGGCGCGCGTCTCATGCATACAGCTTGGCTACTGTAGTCAGCTGCAAGAGTCGTCTTCGAGGTTCATAAGTTCAAATTTCCAAGTCTAGACACAGAGGCATGAAGTTTGTCAACCAATTGAGATTAGGCGACAATATGCACACGTACGATACGATTTGGGGCGCCATCACGCCAGCTTGAGAAACACTCGGAATCGCCGTGTCGCAGTGAGAACGTCGCGGTGCCACAGGATATCCCGATCACGTGGGCGAAGCCATGGCAAGACGGGAAGACGGCTAGTAGCGGAGACACCGTCACGGTTCGGCAGCGTGAGGGGCATACGACTTCTTGCTTGATGTTGGCGCACCATGCGTGAATATGCTGGCATGTTGTGCCCGCCTGCGTGCCCCTCTCCGGTTCCGAGAACGGTGGTGCGTTCAGCTATTTATTTCTTGTGATGCGTACTTCTCCGTCGCCGCACCCTATCTTTGCGCGCGCTCTCCGTACATCGGTACCTTGCGTAGCGCCTGACTTATACGGCCGGGACGCCCGCATCTATCCCCTCTTTTCAAGCCGGCATTGGGAAAGGTTAAACCCCAATTTAACGGTGTGCTGTGGGGGCTATGTCTGCCCCCAGGCCGGGCGTGCGGGATGACGGTGCGGTTCCGACTTGTGGTCGTTGCGCATCACATCCTCCTGGGTGTGCGGATGAACACGGATCGGGAAGTCGTTCGTGACTAACTTAGTTCGCAGATGATGTGTGGTCTTGAGTTGATACAGTGGAGGTGGGCGAGTCTTGGAATCGGTGGACACACGTGAATAATCCGCCTGGCGAAGAGTGTATGGTCGGAGCATAGCGTAAGGACCCTAAGAGATGAGGATAATATCTCTTCAGGGTCCATCCTACATGTTCTCTAGCAGGAGAGCGCCAACAAAGACGGTGTTAGGCTACAACAGAGATTAGATATGATACGTTTATCTGTACATGAAAAGGTTGCTTGATTACACGCGGAAAATATGGAGGTTGCAGTCCCAACTACACGTCGCCAGTACTCCCTCTTCATGCAAGGACCATGCGCACCCTACAACGAATTCTGTATGTGCGTCGTGTATTCCGACTAGATGAGTCTGTCCGGGGGGTGCGTTTGTTGTCCATCTGATAGGGATCGTCAGCATTTACTGTCTGCAATATCGTTATGACACGGTTTACATCCGACAAGTCATATCATACGAGCCGCTTGTAAGTAAGTCGGGCCGATGAGGACTCCATTGCACCTTGCGTATAGCATATTCGTGCCCGAGCAAGCGGCTCTCACATTTGCCGCCGACTGGATTCGACGACCCACCGACCTGCAACATGCGGCAATCCCATATCTTTACGGTTTTATCGATCCCGGCGCTCGCAAGGATAAACGGACGGTATTTATTCCAGTCTAGCGTAAGCTCCTCGCTCGGAGACGCCGGCACGGTGAGAACGGGGGCGGATAGTGGTGCCGTGAACGTATTCGAGGTCGGTGCAAAGGAGGGGGTGCGCAGGTCAAAGAAACGGACGGCACCGTCCCCAGAGCAGGTCGCTACCAGGTCCGGTTGATGCGGAGAAAAGAGTACCTGATAAACACACGCGTGGTGTGCCTGTAGAGTCGTAAGGGAGCGCGGATGCTCGGGAGTCCACTACGAAACACGATGAGAGGGGCTGGAAGAGATACAAGCAGTGGCACTCACTACTTTCACACTGCCGTCCATACAACATGTTGCGAATTGGTCTTTCTTGATATTGGACCAATCTACACCGTACACCTCACGCGTGTGCTCGCGCCAGGCCCGGATGGGGAGAGTCTAGATCACTTGTCGACTTACTCTCACCGGCGCTCTGAAAAACGATTAGGGTAAAGACTTACATTCAGCATCACATCCCAGAGTTTGATTGAACCGTCGCCCGACGTAGTGACGAGCTGGTTCTCGTGGACCTCTGACCACGAGAGGTCGTACAGCCCATCTTGTGTTTCGTAGCTGACGGCTTGGCATGAGCTTGACTTCTAATTGGAGCAGCCAGTGGGCATACAACTTATCTAACTTGACACTTGCCATCCCGGAGGGACTTTGAAAAGTTGAAGCGACGTGTAAACGGCCGTTTCCGACGATTCCATAGTTAGCAGAGGATGCTACGGCAATACGTGTGGTGTGGAAAGGCGACCAGGCCACGTTATATTGGGCAAAGCCAGGGGTATGGAGCACGGCAGGTGTAGCTTGGTTCATGAATCGGTGGGACCCTTGCGGGTGTCGTGTGGTGGTCACAGTAGTGACGTGAGCGGAATCGACGCGGGGCGGGACTGTCCGCCCTGACCTGACCGGCTTCGGACCGGACCGACCTTTCGTTACTGTGCCTCAGAAAATGTGCCTCTGTGCTTCTCAAAAAAGTGTAAAGTGTAACTTAACTTGCTGTAGAAAGAAACCAGGTCCATAATCGGAAGTACAGTACAGTACGGTGTGCGAGTTGCAGGTTTCATGTAGTTCACGTCCCACCATTGAGCAACCAGACACACGATGTGGCGGGCGTTATTTTCTCTCTGATAAAGTTCGTAAATTCCAGGTCAAAGTGGGCGATTTGTATAAGTTATGGTTTTACGCCCTTGATCAGCTACAGTTTACCGAGCGGCATCTGCCAGTGAAGGGGCGCGCCGCGTGCACTTGACATTACATTTGCGCCCTTACGTTTCTCGGTATATGCGCCTTTCAGTCCCGAACATCCCCCCTGCCATCCTTTCCACTGCCTCCCAGCGTAATGCTCCGACCTTATCGCCCCCCGAAGCAGTCCAGCGCATCTCTTCGTTTCTGTCCTCAGGCCGTGCTGCAGTCTTGACCGGGGCAGGCGTCAGCGTCGATTCTGGCGTCAAGGCTTACCGGGGCAAGGACGGTAGGTACATGAATCCGGATTACAAGTGCGCACCGAGATCACACCACTATCGAGTGCTGTACTATCAAACTCACGTCGCCAATGGTTGGTTTTAGGCCGATTTTCGTGGGCAACATCTATAGCACCCCTTAGTGCCTCGTTGACCGCGTTTGTCTAGTACCAGGAGCTTATCGAAGATAGCCCTCGAGGACACTCATTTCGGTAAGTCAATTCTTGTTGTATGCCCCACAGACCGGTTGTTATATGCAGCCCCAGGCAACGATACTGGTGTGTGGTTTTGCGCATATGCATGGTCACGACTCGCACATACCGATGTTCGCTAGGCTGCGCGCATATATTGGTTTTTTACCCGTCCGTCGCACCTTGCCCAACCCAACCCATTTCGCGCTCGCCGCCTTGCAACACGCCGGCGTCGTTGGTCCGCTTATCACCCAGAACGTCGACGGACTGCACCATGCAGCGCTGCGCCGCGTTTCGACGGAGGTAGACCGACACATCCTCGAGCTCCACGGGAGTATCTTTGTCAGTCCTCCCTAGCCATGCGGTCTTTTTTTTTCTGTTCCCTCTGATGATGATCGAGGGGTCGTCGAACAACAGAAGGTGCACTGCCAGCAAGGCCACGTCTACCCTCGCGCGGTGTTCCAGGAGTGGCTTGGGCAGGCGAACCCGCGCTGGCACGCGTTCCTTGCCGAGCTCGAGCGCACAGGCGCGCAGCCCAAGACAAGTCCCGATGGCGATGTGCGTTGCCAAGGGGGCGGACTCTAGCGATGCAAATAGATAACTTAACCACCTTTTACTTTGTCTAGGTCGTACTCGACGAGAGCGTTTCGTACGACGATTTTGTCGTTCCACACTGTCCTAGATGCAATGCAGAGGGCAGGAGGGATAGCATTGTGCGTTTTCACAAAACGACCTGATCGCATATCGACACGAGATATAGATAAAACCTGATCTTGTCTTCTTTGGCGAGTCTATCAGTCAGGAAGTGAAGGATCGCAGGTGCGCGGCAAGGCCGGAGAACTCATTTATGTTCACATGTCCTGTCCAAACTGACATTGACGCGGAAGTTATCATATCGTCGAGGATGCCGACCGGCTCTTCATTCTCGGCACTACGCTCGCAACCTATTCAGCCTTCCGGTACGTTTCCTACCCTCCGCTTTCTCAGGCCATTTTGGGGAACAATCCGAAACATTGACATGCGACGTTAGTCTATTGAAGCACGCGCTCGAATTACGCAAACCAGTCTTATACCTTAATGTCGGACCCACCCGGGCAGATGGTTTACCCGACGTGGACAAGCTCGAGATTCCGACGAGTGCCGTCATGGTTGATGTGGTACATGCCGTTCTGTGAGTCCCCATGAGGTCCGAATACCCGTGTCAGTAGTCGCTGACTGCCGTGGGTAGAGGCACACGGTCCCGCAACGACCCCGTGCTGCGCGACTTGTTAAACGGGGCGTAGAGGATGGACAGCCAAGTGCGAGATGAACAGAGGCGTGTAACCTACCTTTGCAGCGACAACGCCCAGGAAGTACCGTGGGTAGGAAGAGGCACGGAATTAAGACATTTGATCTGTATATACACGATATCATGCCCTTGTAGGGAAACTAGACGGACGCTATGTACACGGGGATAGTGAGGACGAATATATATGTTACAGTACGACAGTGGGGGTGCACAATGATACTATCAATCACCCTTTAGTAAGCTTTATCACTCACTGATCAGTTTAGTGGTAAGTGTGGTAAGTCTTACATGATTGACGAGTGAGTGGTTGACCTTGCAATATGTATGTAGTCGCTAATTTACGTGATAGAATGATCATGGATAACATGCAATTAGGTAGCTGGGAGGGTTAGCAAGATAGCGATGAGGGTAATTAGAACTGGCAGATTATCAATATAGCATGCGAGTACAAGACAATGAAAGTCCTTCGGTGAGCCTGGATTGTCGTATAACGTGGGAGGGCGGTTAAGGCGTCTATACACGACGCTCCACAACCGGACCCTGGTTGACAGGGTGGGCGGTCATGAAGGCATCGCCAGAGGAATCTGAGGGTTTGCGCGCCTCTGGTCGGAGAATACTATTCCCGACATCTCCATCTGAAGAAAATGGTGGATCAGCGCCTGCAGCAGCCTGCATCCCCTTGGGGCGTTTTCCAACAACGTAGACAGGTGCACGAAGTTGACCCCAGGACCAATCATGCCACTTATCAGGCGAGGGAAGAAGCTCCGGAAATCCGAGGTGTGTTGGCAGACGACGGGAGCGGTGCAGGTAATCCTCGAAAGAAAGCATGTCCGATGCGCGGAACACAGAGAGCGCACAGAGCGGTTGCGTTGCTTCGCCGGTGCCGGTGTTCGCAGGAGGTCCATCAGGCCCACGTGACATTTCCCCATCTTCACCGGGAGGGGACCCGGGCTGATGGGAATGGGACGACTTGTCGACCTCATTCTCGTCTGCAGTCAGAGGGGGGGTTGTTGAATCCGTGTCATTGGGTCTTTGTAACAACGGAGACGAAGGTGAGAGTGACGGCGAAGGTGAAGGTGACAGAACGCGGGACGGAGTAGCCAAGTGAGCATCGACAACCGCAGCATCATGGTCTTGCTGCGCAGACTTGGCGCCGAGGGACCCAGCCTGTTCTCCCCTTTCCCGAAGAATTTCTTTTATAGCTTCAATGGATCGCCGCAGACACCGCTCGCGGTGTTTAACCCAGTGAAAAGGATCGTAGGAGCTTTTGGGCGATAGCTTGATCCGAGTGCCACACCGTTTGCAGCCCACGAAAAGTGGACCGAGGAGGTCTGCGAGAGGGTCATCCAGAAGACGTTTTTCACGCCTCTTTTCTGCAGCGGTTTTTGGACGCCCGTCGATGAAGCTACTCAGGGAGTCAGCGGACGCAATAGCACGTCGGGGGAAGGACATCTACCTGGACGAATCCTGTGACACTGGGGCTGTGGGAGTGGTATATCCCGAGCCGTGCCGTGCCGCGTGTTCACTGGTGCTTTTTAATGGATGTAAGTCCTGGATAATTAAAGGGAGTAAATGGGAGGTCCAAAAAGGTAACGCGGTTGAATTTACGACATACGAGACGAGAAGGCCGCGCATGGCTCACTGCTCCAGGCCTAGAATGGCGAATGAATGAGGCGATAGAGGAATGCAGGTACGTTGGCGGGGTGAAGTCCCTACCTCGATGCAGGAGATGACTCAGTTCGTGACAGTTTTGTCGTTACCATGGACAAGGAAGGGCAGGGGCGTGGTGAGAAGAAGAGAGAAATGTCGCCACAGCGAGGGAAAGAAACTTGGGGGGCAGGTGGTACTACAAGGATACTAGATAGCACATTTCGGAACTTCCCGTGTCCGACCATCTGCATCGCTGCTGAACTCCAATTTTTCGACCAACGCCTGAGCGAAACGGGAGAAAAGACATATGTGCGAGGCTGATATTGATATTCAAGGAGTATCCAAACTTTACGGAGAAAATGTGTTCAAGGAATGTAGTACGTGACTGACGGCAATCGACAAGGTACGAAGGTACAAGAGGGACAGACAAAAAAGGAAATATAGACCCAAACCACTTGAAATACTAATGGAAGCAGAAAAAAAAAACATACATACAAGAATATATCACGTGGGCATAGTTTCAGACGACGGCGACGAAGACGACTGCCCCATGCCCTTCTTAAATCCACTGACAAAGCTCCGGAAAGGAAGTAGGAGCCAGTCGAGTGCTCCAGAGGGACGTGCAAGATCCGTTCTCGCACGTGTGTGAGGTCTGTTTTCGCCGTCATTCTCATCAGGCTCTCGCGGTCGTTTCTTGCTTGATCCGGATAGGCCAGCAGTATCAACAGCGGTGGCTTCTGTGGACGCCACAGATATTGGAGGTCGATCCTCCGACCTCTCAGAACGGCTAGGGCTAGCGTCCGAGGCTGTTGCAGGGGTCCCATCGGTGCTAGTAGTAGTAACTTGCTCATGCTGGGGGGAACTGTCACATGCGGGGGTCAGCACACGAAGTCCATGGCAACCGAAGTGAAGCGTACTGACCTTGGACAACTCGCTTTATGTTCTTCCCATTTAGTTAAATTGTAATCCCCCTCGCCTTCGAACGCTATAGTCGCGTCACAGTGTTTGCACCGCACACTTGTCGTCGAAAATGACGTTGCAGACGAGTCATTAACGAGGCTGAGTTTCCGCTCCGCCGTGGCGACGCGGCTGCTAGGACTGTATATATATATACGTTATCAACTCTCAGACGAATGCTTCCAGATGAAGAAACTTACATAGAACCAGAGCACCGTTTCTGATGCTCCCTCCAATGATTAAGCGAAAAGCGGGTCTTGTTCCCGAGCTGCACCCACTTCTTGCACGTCTCGCACAATACTTCGTACGGCCGGACTTCTTCGGCGCGCGGGTCTCCCTCGAGGTAGGCTTGACGCTCGGCCTCTCCCTTGAGCCGCCCCGATTTCTCGGATGTAGATTGCCTCGCGGATACGACCTCATCATCGCATTCACTACCTTCAGGCGGAGCCCCATCCTTATGGGGAGAATTCGTAATCACCCTTCAGAGGTAGATCAGACAGAGCGCAAGTAAACAGGAGACAAGACATACTTGGTGGTAAGCGAATTTCGGCGGCAATCGCGACGATGGATGAGCCATGGACGCATCACGTAGGCTCGACTTGGATTAAGAGGTACCCATTGATCACATCCGATGCAAAAGGCGCGATGAGGCTCCACTTCGCGACATTCTGGTTGGCTACGGAAGAATTGGAGTCTCTCCTCCTCGGTCTTGCGATGGGCCTTTGACGACTCCGCAACGGAGATATCATCACGGCCATCATCCTGTGTTTCGGTACCTTTAAGTGAAGGTGTTATAGAGCCCGCTCTTGACGATGGTTTTGGTATTAGAGGAGAACCATCCGCGTTACCGGAAACGGGGCCAGATGGTTTGGTTTCCTGATCGTTGGCAGGTGTCATTGCCACCTCGCTAACCAGACGCAAGCAACGTGACTAACATGGGAACAAAGCGATGATAGCCATGACTTACGGGCTTCGTCGAGCCTTCACATCAATCACCAATCCGCAGCACGAGGTATTGAGAACATAGAAGCCGTCAATAAGCGTACACACAAAGGAGCGACAGCGGAAAGCCAACTCCTTACTTTCTTAGCTGGTGGTACCGGAGGAGGTGCCATTGCTCCGGAAATGTCCCCCTTAGCCTCCTCTGCTTCAGAGTCGGATGTTATTCTACCGCAGATATGAGCGCTATCCCCGTCTAGGTGTAAGGGCAGATACATGCCCTACGTTATTTGATGGCACACTCCTTTTCTATGGCATTTGTCAGGATCACAAGTCTCGCACGTTGAAAACCGACCGAACCCTTGCATTGCGTTTATACGCTTTCTTTCTGCAGGCGCCACGGCGAAGAATGAGCAGGAATCGAGCGAATAATGTGAACAGCACGCGACCTTTCGGCCGGCGAAGGCGTAGCTTCCATAAAAATGTTGTTTACAAAAAGAATAACGAGTGACGGGTCAGTATATTGAGTGGGACAGGATAGTGCGAAGTTGGGGGGGGTATAAGCGGACAATAGAGACCCTTCGGCCTCGAGTTGTGGGAGTATGTACTCCATCCCCGCGGAGCACGTGGTTGAAACTCCCTCCCACGTTCCGTTGACTCGACATTAAATAGAACAGGAAATGCTTCTACGCTCAAATCCGACGGCATACCTGCTACAGGAATGCAATGGCCTGCTTTTAGAGGCTGTGGGTCTTAGATATTCGGTACGGTCTAGTGTATTTTCACCCCCATGGGTTGGCACAGCGACAGAATGCGCTATCTGTCCTGACTCGACACAGGTTCAGACGCAGCTTAGGGGTACGAATGGCCGTACGAATGACCTTTAGAGTGGGCGGGTGAGCAAGTAACATAGTGCCAAGGGGCTGCAGTGGTGGCAAACGTCCAAACCTCGAGATTTGGAATCGCGTGTCGGTCTCAGCTGATTCGCGTCATTGCCGGACACCTTTTAATGAAGTGAGCATAAGTGCCGAATTCTGAACATGAGCCGACCTTTTCTCAGGCCAGACCTGGCAAGTGGGTTTGGGTGCCATCCGGACTAAATCGAGGAGGTTCAACAGCACCTGATCGCCCGTGATGACGCCTCGAAGACGTGTCACGGTCCTGGCATACTATGCCCTTGCGCCCACAGGACGCACACGGGCTTCACTCAGGCATGAAAACTTAATAAAGCCAGTATGAACGGGTTCAATTACCGCTGGCCATCACATCGAACCTTGTCCTGCCTATATTAGGGGTGAGAAGGTAAGTCAACCCGGAAGTCACGTCCTGCAACTTCACCTGCACTTCACACATGCCTTTGCCTCACATCAGCTAATTATTCCGGGAGGCAAACACGTAGCTCATACTTACTACTTTTACCCGGGTACCGTTTACTCTACCCTTTTTGGGTGGGTTGATACACATCTCTCCGTGAGTGGAGCAAGACTGACAAGGGCGAGCGTCTTCGCATCGTCTGTTGGTCTCTCGGCAGGGCTGACAGCGAACTTTGACAAGTTTCGGTCCCCGAGCGACATGAATGCATTCGTCCCCGCGCAATACGCAGCGCTTACATGGGCGCTGATCCTCACACTGGGAGTGGAGCGCGTCTGTCAGTGACGGGGCTCGTCCCTCATTGGCATTAGTCCGCTGACTGCTCACCTTCTTGTTATCCCGGCGACAATTTTTGCAAGCCAATTTGGCCCGTTTGTCCGACTTTCCCCGTGATTGCAGAGTAGTAAGCGGCAATATGGCGCCGTGCGCACAGTTAAGGTGCATAGACACGCAGCGTAAACAAGGTGCGCCCCCCTCACAGCGCGCCAGTGCTCGTCGACATGCCTCACAACCGTAAACACATTGCTCTGCGGTCAGGCCCTTCTTGCGGCAGCCCGCACACGGTCTAGACTGGGCTGGCAAAGATGAGATGATACATCGAAGCGAATCAAATTTACCTCGTCTCGTCGCATCGGGTTTTGTCGTGCCTACATCAGTGCATGTTGCAGTCAGTCGCATCGCACAGCCAGCTTGCGAAGCGTTCACCTGCAATTTGCGCAAGCCTGTCGGAAGAACTTATCATCGCCTACTCTGATTTGACGGAGAAATACGCGTACCCTCGTAGCTCGTTTCACGCGATCAAGGGAGGTTGAACTTTCTGTACACCTGAGAGGAGGGAGGTGAAGCATGTCTGACGGGATATACTAACCACTATGCAGCTCGGGCCCGGTTTTTATACATATGGAAGCGACTGAGGTCAAATTCATGAACATACAGGTCTGTCACGGTACACGTTCCACCCTTCACAGCAACCTTCCCCGTCGGGGGACTACTGATATGACCCTCTTTCGAGCTTGTATGTACAGTACTTATCCGCGGTCTTCGGGGACCATGTTACCGGTGGGCGACGTCCACCTGCTGTTCCGAGCGTATAACCTTAGTACTTCGCGGCCTTGGAGGAATCAAAACGTCAAGAACTTGTGGACTGTGGAGACCTTGACAGCTCATTTTTACCATTGGTAGATGCAGAGCACGGGATGTGGGGGAACTGCTCTCCTGCTTCTGGCGATGATCGCAAGGCCGCACGTCTGAATTCATCCATCTGGATCGGATCACAGGTGTTATCACCGGACAATCTTGGTAAGAGAGGGTAGCCTTGGACACATCTAACATGTGTGAGGCACATATGTAGCACGGGACAAGGGGCCACGTGCTGAACAACCAAATTCTTCGTGTCCGCGAAGCAAAATGCCTACATCATGATGGTGGCGTGCCCGTGTCGTCTGAAACCTCGGCAAAACTGGTGGATATTGGCGGCGCTGGCACAACTCAATTCCGACTAAGACCGACCAGGGCTACTGGTTTGCATGTGCACAGACAGCGGGGTTACTCCGGCAACATTCAAGGACGAAGCACTTGAGGTCTCCACACTGGCGCCTTCTCAGGTTGTTGCGGACCTTAAGTACGACTCTTCCTAACTGTTCACAAGGGGTTAACCAATTCAAGTCCGAGTCTCTCCGTTTCGGCACCGCACGGCCCCGCAGCCCCACTGGCACTCTGAATCAGGCCCTCTTCTGAATCCTAACGTGCAATCTTCGGAGTAGCCGGACTTCCTAACCACGGTAAGACATCATCACAGACATAGAGAGAGTAAAAGGTATGCTACTTGTGATGGCTTTGTTGGGGTGAGCCCATGCAGCGACTTCATTGACGTGGCACCGTGACGCGTCGCCGGTGGGCTACAGGCAACTATACTCCAATGCGCCACTCAAGCTGATGGTCACCTACATCACGAAATAGATCGGATTAGAAGACGGTGACTATATGGGGACACGATGGTGACGACTCTGGGTTTGGATCGCAAACCAAGGTCTTTGCGCTGTGACGCGGCTTAAGACTGATAAATTAAATTTCAATTGATGACCATCCATGCATCAAGTGATGGCACAATGTTGTAGTAACAACGCTAGTCCCAGCAATTAGAGCAAACGCGCTACGCCATCAGGGCGGCATGGGGTGAGGTCCATAATGTAAAGTTACCGCCACGAGGTGTAAAGTGATTAGTCCCGTACAGCAAGGAAAGTGGGGAACAAGAGCTTTTGAGTGGTAAACAGAGAGGTGGTTGATAATCGATAATCCATTTGGCGTCTTTACCACTCAGTACAGCATGACCGGCGAAATGGTTCTTACAAAAAGACGTACGAGCTAAATTCGGTGAGCCACATACTCCGCACAGATTCCTGGGCAACCGGAGCTCGAGTAGCCAGGGTCCACCCCAGCGCCACATAGCCTGATATCAATGACAGGACTAATGGTCATAGAGGTGGGAATCTAAGTCACGGCTAATATAAGACAAAAAAGCAACGGGGAGACCCCGGGAAGACGAGTCACGTTGGTCGGTCTGAATGTCCTGAGGGACCAATTTGGCATCCAAGTGCTATACGCTGATGCCCGTGCTATCCCACAGATAAACGAAAACACAACTCGTTAAACCCGTGGCCGAAAGATGTGGGGTTAGAAGCCACCGTAGTTCGAGCACGAGGATCCATATCGAGCACATCGCCCGTGTGCACATGGACTAGCCATAGGGGGATCCGTCACAAGAACGCAGCAGCCTTGGCCGGTGCGCAAAGTGTATGTATAGATTCCTAAACGCGGATGTAAAATCACAGCTGCTGGAGTAAGGAGGAAAGCCAACGCGGGGTTGTTGGCCCCTCCACAACGTCAAATTCACCGCCGTGTGGCCACTCCGGACCAACAGACTTACCAAGCGGGTCATATAGCGCAGCCGTGAGGACATGAAAGCAAAAGTCCCCAACGGAAACACCGCCATTATATGTCGTCGAGGACGGAGGTGATACGATCATACGATTGCTATAAAATAACGGCCTCGGTCGCACGGGATCTCTGGATCTCTGCAATCGCTCGGGTGGCGCGACTCGCGAGTCGCATTTCGCGCCCACTTGGATGTCGTTCTTGCTGCTTGCTGTTCACGGCCACAGAATGGCGGCGGCCGTCCGGCCGCACGCGGGCAATCTCCTAACTGACAGACAGCAACATACGTGGTTGACTAGACCGCTCGTCGGATCGGGATTGCCGTCATTGCGCCAGCAGACTAAGTAAAAAGGTGGTGCCAGAGGAGAAGAGGACGTAGGGGGCTGGTCGTTTGACGCGCTTCTCGTTTAGAAAGTCCTCACACCTTGGCAGTGATCCACGAGCTGGAAGTCCTTGCGTCATTCATGGACGTGGCCAGCATATTGAGCGTACCCCAGCGGAAAGCGAGACTCTGCGCTGCTATTGAAGGGAACAACCAGAGACACCAAAGAAATGAGGCCCTGTATGCCAGGGAGAGCATGGTCGCGAGGGATAACGAGAGGGTTACCGGAGGGTGATTATATGTATAAAGGGTTGCAAGAATGGTGCAAAGCCTTTCAATGAGAAATTCCAGAGGTGCAGCACTGATCTAGGAAATCATAGCTCTGGTGTGGGCGAAGCAGAAAGGGTCTGTGTTCCTGTATCACGTCCGAGTCGGTGATTAATAGGATGGGCGCGCACATCCCACGGTTACCCGCACATGCTGCACATTACAGGGCATAGAAAACGTCCGATGTTAAGACATGACCTCTGAGAGAGGACAGGGTTCGTGTTCGAAACGGAGAGGCCCGGAGAAAGGTTGGTGTGTGCGTGACTACTAGTATGTGTGTGATGTGCATGTTTACAACCTCCTTCCGTCGCAATGGGGCTGCCAGTTCGGAAATGACGCATTCGGGATCTGAGGGAGAGACCCACAAATCTATTGGGCAATTATTGTCACGATGGAAAAGTGCTAAGCGAGTTCAGCTCCAGGTGAAGTGTCCAATCGGCTGACGGCCCGGGTACGATAATAACCGCAGCTGCCAGTGGCCGTCCTGGCTGACCGTGACAATCTCATGTCTTCAGCGGTGAACTACCAGTGCGCGGTCGAAATAGCCCGAATACTGTCAAGCACCCGAGCGCCACCACTATGCCCGCAGATTACGGCAACTCGGAGAGAAAGGGTTGCAAAGTATGCAGCGGAACTGGTCCGCACGTCTGTACTATCCAAGCACGCAAGGGGACCGCCGCAAAAGTGCAGCGGCGATGGACATCGTATTAATAGATCCGCGCCGTAATGTCGTCGACGATAGAATGGACTCTAAAATAGGTAACGAAAAGCAAACAAATCATGCAGCAATCTCGCGATACGGCCCCTCTCCACCCATGCCTTCGTACCATGCCTTACCTTCCGTCGTGGGCGAGATATAACCAGCCCGGATCACGAAATCGCCAAAGCGTTCTCCATCGAGTCTCTCGAGAGCGTACCGCTTGATCATAGGCCCGAGGATTGCTAGTATCTCTGGCTCGGTCACGCTCTCTGCGCAAAGATGACCGAATTAGAGATGGGATTGAAGGCGTGTGGAATTTTGACTGACCTCTGTAGATCTTGTTTAGCCGCTGGCCGTAGTAACCACCCCGAGCAGCATCAGATAGGTACCGGGCGCTTTACCAACAAATGCGACCTCTGAAGGTTTGTGAGTCATCGCTTATGCAGGTTGCCGGAATGAGGCTTACCAGCAATGTATGGCCGAGCGCAGCCATTAGGACAACCGGTCATGCGCATGACGATTGAGTCGTTCCGTAGACCGTTCTCTTCACAGATTTTCTCCACCTTGTCAATAAGTAGTGGTAAATACTTAATGAGGCATCAGTGGGGCAGAAGGAAGTAAAGAACTCAAATGAACAGACTCGTTCAGACTCGGCCATGGCAAGACCTGGGTAGCGATGTCAGGACGATATGGGCGAGTGGGTCGGTAGGTATACTAACCGCATGTCGGGAAGGCGACACATGCCGACGAGGACAAACGTAGCCCAGTAAAGTCGAGATTGTCTAGCTTGTAATGCGCGAGGAGCCTCTTGATTTCGGGCAACTCCGCAGTCGGGATATTCGAAATGATGAGGTGCTGATTCGCAGTCAAGCGAAACACGCCCTTATGTATCTTTGCAATCTCCTGTAGCGCAGTCTTGAAGTCACGGCCGGGCTCATCTTGTACACGACCATTTTCGATGAAGCAAGTGAAGTGATGGTTGCTGTCCTCGCCAGTTTGCCAACCAAAGTCGTCGATATTACGGTCGAACGTATACGGCCGTGCAGGTTGAAATTGGAAGCCAAGAAGTTTCTCCACCTCTTCTCTGAACGTATCGAGGCCCATCCGATCAATCGTGTACTTCAGACGAGCATTCTTTCGGCTACGCGGACTTTGTCAGAGGTACGCGGAACAAAGGCGCCGAAAAAACTCACTCAAGACGGTTGCCATTGTCTCTTTGCACCAGCATGATTTTCTCAGCGACTACAGTGCCCTGTTCTGGGGTCACGAAGCCAAGAATGCTACCTGTGCGGGGATACGTCTTCTTGTTACCGTGCGTAACCCCCATACCACCACCT
Source organism: Lactifluus subvellereus (assembly GCA_022496195.1). Taxonomy (NCBI): domain Eukaryota; kingdom Fungi; phylum Basidiomycota; class Agaricomycetes; order Russulales; family Russulaceae; genus Lactifluus; species Lactifluus subvellereus. The sequence goes on along the minus strand of WTXC01000004.1, from coordinate 478,225 downwards.
GCTGTGACATTGAAGCCAGACAACCCGCCACGCTTATCGACAATAGCGATGAAGCCGACATCATTCGCAAAGAGATCGACGTCATTAGTTGGAGGTACTGCGACAGCAATTTTAAACTGAAGAGAGGTGATTAGGTATTCGTCGGGTGAAGAAGACAATCTGAAACGGACCTTTCGAGGAAGATAGAACTCGCCATACAAGGGCTCAAAGTCCTTCAGTGCCTCGCCGGCCACAAGCTTCTTGTCCAGCCAAATTTCATGATAAGCTGTCGTTCTAGGCAGAAGATGTTCGCTGACACCCTTGGCAAATGCAAACACCTGAGCATGTAACTTGGATAGCGATGGGATCGCAGAGCAAAGAACGTTCCTTAGGGCAAAGCGAGTCATTCTTGTCTTCCTGGTGCCATGGTAAAGGGAAAAAAAACGTACCTATTAACATCGCCGCATGCTGCCAACGTATCGAGAAGAGCACGATTGATGGCCTGTATCGCAGGTTTCAAGTGCTTTTTGATGACGCCATGGAACTGGAATGTCTGACGCGTTGTGAGCTTGAAGTGCCCACTGCCGTGCTCGTCCGCGATCTGGTCCATCGCGAGCCACTGTGCAGGGGTACATACACCACCCGGGAGGCGAACACGGATCATGAATGCATATGCAGGCTCGACACCTTGTGCCTCGCGTTCGTCATGGATGTCTCGGTCGTCCTGCTGGTAGATGCCATGAAACTTGGTCACTTGCGTGTCGCTCGCTGCTAGTGCACCGGTGCTGGTATCCTCAAGGCCTTCCGCGATCGTTCCCCGGAGGTACGACGAGGCCGCTTTGATATGCTCGTTCGTGATGGGTTCGGGCTCATCTTCATGCACCTCGACCGAGTCGACACCCAACGCTTTCCAGATCCGTGGTTCCCAGGTTTTGTAACCTGTTTCGGCACCATCCGCATCTTGGTCGTCCCCGAGGCCCAACTCAACGAAGCGCTCGCCACCAAGGGCAGCAAGTTTTGCATCCAAATCCTTGCCCGGTTTGTTGTAATAATGCACGTCCTCGGGTCTCGGCCAATAATGGCTATCTCCCATGCCAAATACGGAATATTTCAGCTTTGCCGGGGTTGTGAACCAGTCGCTACAGCGGCGTTGAGTAGCTTGAAGAATGTTCGGCCGTTCTGCGGAGGTTCGCCTTGACCCGCTGTCGAAGTGATGAACACGACATGTTCTTCGTGCGAAAGGGCATCGATATCCATGGTATCCATAGATGCGATTGTGGTCGATAGTCTACGCGCCTGGGCTCTACCAGCTAATCGCTTCGCCTTCTTCTCAGCCGCGCCGCCGTCAGACGCGTATAATATCAACAAGGGCGGCGCGTCGATCCCCGATAGTAATTCTGCGTAAGCTTTCTGGGCACGTTTCTTCCGCTCCGCCTTCACGGTTTCTCCCAGATTTGTCACGAGTTCCGCCGGAAGCAATGGCTTGGCACGGACCAACTGAGAAAGGTGGTTTTGGCGATCCAGGAATGCTTGCAGGTCATTCTTCACTGCATCCGAGTCAAGAGAGAACGGCTCTTTGCCAATGGCCTCCTTGCTGGGGTCCCAACGGTACAGAGGCCAATACCCGGAATCGACGGCTAATTTAGTTTCCTTGACCAAATCGAGAGCTACTGTGTCTTCTGTCGCGTACGGAAGATACGCAAGGACGATGCTGGGACCTTCGAACTTGTCTGCTTCGACTAGTGCTTGCAAAACTTGGGCATACGACGAGTAGACAGCGACGCTGGCCACATATACATCTCCATGGTTCATAGCATACAGCCCGATATCGTGCTTGCGGCGGCCGGGATCCGATGTATTGCGGGTTGTGTAGGGCAAGGTATCGAGAATGAGGACGTTTACATCCAAACCAGACGCGATGGCATGGTGAAGGCCTGACGACCCAAGGTCGTAGGACCAGGCGTCTGACCCAATTATCCATCGAGACTTCAGCTTGAAATGTTCACGGAGCGACAAAATGCGGGTTGCAGCCGGGTGATCAACCCCCGACTGTAAAGCTGCAATAATCTCCTCTCCAATTGGCTGACTCTTTGTGACGTCATCCTTGACGAGAATCCAGCGACTTAACAGCGAATGAACCTCCGGTAGTAATTTTGAGTCTTGCAACAAAGCCTGGACTGCCTTGATGAGTTCGGCACGCTCCTCTAGCGTTCCGCGAATACGTCCCAGAGCGAATTCTGGACTGGTTGCAAATTCGCCGTGAGATGGCACTAGGGATGGGGAGTTTGATATTTCCAAGCGCTCGCCAAAGAGATGACTCAGAATTCTAAAATACGAGCTCTCGTGCCTCGGTATATGGGGAACTTCAGGGAGGGTGGATAAAGATGTGGTTGGCGCCCCGAGTCGCGTGCGAACGGAGGGTCTCGAGGTCGTTGTGGCTTCAAGGAATGCTGCAACGTCTTCCGACTGCACCTCACTGGTGTCGCCCAGATAAGCGCTGCGGACGGCGGGACGATCTTCCGCGTCACAATATTGAAGGACACCAGCGATATCGAGGAAGAACGGCGTCCACTTGGTTGTCCATTTTTGGATTTGCTCTAGTACAATGACGTGGCGCACAGACGGGCGGATTGCGGCGAGAATGCGAGAGGAGGGCAAGGGTGACAAAAGAGATACGTTCACGTAGCCGACTCCGTCGACATCAAAGTCCACACTGGTCTGACCGAGGCCAAAAATAACGGTATGAGGGTCATCGTGACCGTGCTGTGCGAGAGCACGCTGTGGCCGACGGACGAGGGCGAGTGTCGCCAATGCTGCCGCTTCGTAGCCCTCCAGAAGGCCTGCGGTAGCAGGATCTACAGGAACAGCGACCGTCGGAGTGTTTGGCGTCGCCGGCCGGGGAGAGTAACGCCCATCCGAGTCACTTCCTCTTCGCGAATGTGTATCGGCAAGTCCATTGGTGAGCCCATTGACGTGACCATTGGCAACACCGTTACCAAACCACCGACATGCCTCGGTGCGGGACTGTACGGTCGTGGGGAAGGACTGTACGGTCGAGGAATCGGACTCCGCGGACGACTGGAAGCGGACTGTGAGGGCGCCCGTAGCTTTGAAAGGGCGCGTGCGCGCTTCTCGGCGTAGAGGAAAGGTTTCACTTTATCCTCTGCAACTTCGTCCACCTTGTCATTCTTGTTGCCAATGTGGAAAACGTGGACAACTGCCTTGCGTTCGGTGCGTGCGAGTCGTGATGCTAATAAAGCATTGTCGTGGGCTTGTTGGGCGCTGGAGGAATGGATGAAGTAGGAGACCGCTGCACGGAGAACTAGAGCATCGGCGAGGTCGTCCTGTGCCGCGATGTGAATAACAAGGGGGCGGGCGGATAGGCGGAAAGGTGGGGTAGGAGACGGATGAGAGCCGATGAGCTGGAAGCGGTGTATGACAGCAAGGAGACAGCGCTGTGACGCAGCAATGGAGGGGTAGGGTCCGAACCATGAGGAAGGATTGTGAGGGGAGTCGAGTGGAGGGCGCTCTGAGGTAAGGATTTCCAATATAGGGAAAACTCAGATGGAGAGTCGACCACAGCATCGGAGGACAGATAAGCCACCCGAGCGACGGCAGACACAGAGGGTGCTATTGGCATCCTCGTGGATTAGAGAACTGGCAGTCGATAAGCGGCACGGCACGAGGGATGTGAGTGACGTAGAGATACCTTTTCGATGATGTGTATCGCTGGACAGAGCCGGGGACACATTTTTCCAGAGCTGAGCCCGGGAGGGCTGATATAGGGTACTGAATTCCGAATTGCTGAGATGAGAGCACATCATCCGCTTGTCCTTGTTTGGTCACCCACTCTTTTTTCTTGTTGAGAGCTCCCTCTTTCTTCAGCCTCGAGGAGGCGCGTCTCATATCCTCGATACTCTCTACCTGACATCAGGTATTTTTTTTTGCAAATGATTCTTCATACTATCTCGTGTGTGGGACGCCTTCGGCCCTTCTAACACCATGGGGCAAATAACGTAAGTGTGCCCCGGATTACTCCGCGGAAGGGGTCACCTTATCTCACCCATGGTCTTCACCCCTTCCGACTTGGTGCCATATACCTTTTTAACTTCTGCCAAGGCGGGACATATCAAAACCGACTGATAACCCCCAACCTACGCGAACCAGTGATGGAACTCTTCGTCACACCCCTCACGCTGTAATTTCAAACCTTCTGGCTTCAGTATCACCCAAGAACGTTCGAATCTAACTGGGTTTGTGTGCCTTGTGTGGGAACTCGATGTACCTATGCGTGTCATGTGAAAGCTTTCCGAGGGTTGGGGCGCAGATTTCCCGATTGGAAGCGGACAGACATGAGAAACTTAACGCGTTTCTGGCTAAGCTATCGATCTGGTAAGATTGGTCCCGCGGATTCACGGTGTATCATATGGTGATTAACCTTGGGGAGTGTGCTTCTCGTTGGATACGATGTGTGCACAATCATAGGATACAGAACAAGGGTGATTGCCCACCGATCTGACTATGAGATTCCGTGACGCAAAAACTCTAGGAAGGTGTTACGCGTCGGATTTGGGATTTGACTTGTTCTGATAGTACTGACGAACACCTTCAGTCAGCGGCGAGTCGCCAGGAACCGCTCATGCAATCATATCCTTACTGAATAAAGGTCTTGCTAGGCCAAGCAGGATAACACGTTGACTCAGATCATGGGCGGAAGTACCGTAGATCCGTGGTTCGGGAAGCAGCTATTCATATGCACTCAGATGCTTGCCTTTCTTCCGAATGGGCACAGAGCGTCCTACGTGAGAGCGAGCCTTGGAAACTCCATGAACGATCCCGTGGCATACATCGTTCTCGTCGTTGACTGGACCCTCGGGGTCTGCTAGTCTGGTCACTGCCAAGCGAGAGGAACGACGTGAACGCAAACAATCGTGGCCTCTCAGTTCAAGCTGAGATGGGATGACACCCTTGTAAGTCACTTGTTACGTCCCTTGCAGAATGTTGAGGGTCCGCGTATTCGTACCAACTATCCTGAAGGCTAGCATATCCGAGCCAGCCACATGTCATTTATAGTTGTGACTAAAAAAACACTCTTCCATCCCTCCACTGGCAATCGCTGAACCTAGCGTATCGGTAACCGATATGCTCAGAGATCTTGAACGGCCTCATTCATCCAGACTTACGTTCGCCCAGTGGTTTGGCAGTCGTCGTCTGAATTGGGGCTGAGTGCGATCACGCCCGGTGACATTGTATTTGGAGTGGAACGTGTAAAGGCTAACATCCCCCCTCTCGAATTTCATTATTGGCAATGGCAATAAGCCGGAGCTTTGACCTTGGAATTCAGAGAGAATTCACGCCTGTGCACACCCCAGCTTAAGCGTGAAGGTACCAGACTGCCGGTTCTATGGGAACGAGTCGCCGAGGATATACCGGGGATGGGGGCAGCGAGGCTGTAGTGTGCATACAATAACCAGCCCTTTCTCAATTGCCGAAAGGTGTCGCACTGGATGCCGTCGACGGATTCGACGATGCCTTTCCCATATCCCATTCTACGGTTACTAGTACAGCCCGGTACATTCATTTCGCAAACCAAATATCTTCGTTCAATTTTGCATCCATTCTTTTCCAAGCCACGCTCCCAATCACTGTGGCCACGTCCGCTCAACGTACTTTTCTTATTGGGGAAGAGAATGTCGCTTACCGTGATAACTGTGGGTTGTTCGCGGCCAAGGAATTCCTTCAAGTTGCTAATTTCCAGCGCGACATCGATGAGCGCTTGCAAGCCTTCACCGGTATCTCGGGCAAGCTCCTCCTCACCCGCTGCCGGCGCGACATAGCGTTCCACGTACATACGCACTGTCGCACCTTGGCTACCAGTCCCGCTGAGACGCCAAACGACACGGCTACCGTCCGAGAATGTCACAACCTGACCCTGGTTCTTGCTGACGCTTTTGTCGATTGGGTCAGTGTAGTCAAAGTTGTAGGCGCCTGCGACCGTGAAGGATGTGCCCGTTGCTGACGACGTATATAACTTCCCAGAGAATGATGAAGAATTGATGAGCCCATTGACATGGTCAACAAGTTTCTGTGCCCCCTCAGATGGTACTTCCTCGTAATCGTATCGCGAGAAAAATGAGCGGCCGTATTTGGCGTAGTGCCTGTTCAAATCTCGCGAATGCCCCACAGCTTCCCGGACTTGTCTTGTTCATTCGCAGCAGCGATAATGTTGAGCCAAGCTATTCGCAAAGGGAGAATGTTGGTTGAAGAACAACTACAGGATACTAAAAACGCACCAATGACCGCCCAGAGGCCGTCCTTCTCGCGGATGTGGTCGGAGCCCGTACCAAATGATTCTTCACCGCAAATAGACAGGCGACCTGCATCCATAAGATTGCCGAAAAACTTCCAGCCTGAGATGCTTCTCTTAGCTCCGGTAATCGGAAGGATCATGCTATCGCACCTGTCGGTACCTCGAAGTATTCGAGGCCCTTGGCTTTAGCGACGAGATCGATTGCGGCACTTGTAGGCATACTGCGGGCGAGACCTTTGATGCCACCCTTCTTAAAGTAGGGAATCACCTCCGCCCAATCTGCGATGATCGCGACAGAGTCCGAAGGCGTCACAAAAGCACGTGAACCGTATATCATATTCCGGTCACCGTCCCCATCACTTGCGGCACCAAATGGGATCCTGTCCCTCTCGACAGCTTCTACGAGCGAGTGTGCGTATGTGAGATTGGGGTCGGGGTGTCCCCCGCCAAAGTCAGGAGAAGGTTCACAGTTTTGGATGGAAGATTCGGGAAGGCCGAGCGCGTCGAGGAGAATTGCTCTAGCGTAGGGCCCAGTTACCCCATGCAAGCCATCAAACAGCACGCTGAAGTCGGACTTGTGAGATGTAAGGAATGACCTAATGAGCTTAAAGTCAAAGATTCCCTGAAGCAACTCCAGGTAGTCCTTGACGGAATCAATGATCGAGACAGCGAGGGGGCCATAAGTCGTGTTGCCAAGCTTGGAAAGGTCCACTGGGGGTGCCTCTAGAACCTTGTAGGACGAGATTGTCTTAGTCCTTGCAAATATCCTCTCCGTAATGTTCTCGGGGGCAGGGCCACCATTTTCCACGTTGTACTTGATACCAAAGTCCGCGTTGGGACCACCAGGGTTATGAGAGGCCGTGAGCAAGATGCCGCCGTTTGCTTTGTACTTGCGAATGACATTGGATGCGGCAGGAGTGGACAGGATTCCGTCCTTCCCGATTATGACTTTAGATACGCCATTCGCAGATGCGATCCGCAGGATTATCTGTACCACTTCGGGAGAGTAGAAGCGTCCATCTCCACCGACGACCAAGGTAGAGCCTGTAAGGGGGATAGCATCGAAGATCGCTTGAACAAAATTTTCTGTGTAGTGCTTTACGACGATATCAGAACGATTCGACAGACATGTAGCGTTGTAGGCGCACTTCCTGCTGGAAGACTTTGACCCTAGTAGCATCAATGTGAATGATCTTTGACGTTTTACTGAGGTTCATGAATCACCTCTTTCGCAGGCCAGATGTCCCCGGTTTCTGACCATCAAATGGCTTAGTAGGAACCTCCCTAGACATGACTGATGAGCAAGAGATTTGTTTCCAGAAGAGAGAGCAGCGTCAACTGATCTATATCGCCTCCACAACACGTGATCGTTCTAACTCGTCGATGACATCATCTGCTACACTGTACAGTACATGCAGTATACCGAGTTTACAGCGTACCCCCGCCTTGGGTCTCGCCCCCGAATACTTCTCTAAAAGCACCGCCTATCTCCTTCAACATATCTTGTGTCACAACGCTCCTTCCCTCTTTTTCGAAAGCTCGTCGTGACGTCGTTCGAGTTACCATGCTCCCCCCAATGGCTGCTAGGATCGGCATGCGGGACACGGGTATCGAGTTATCGCCAAAGGCGCCAGTCTCATAGCATTTGGCCCACGCCAGAAACGTGCCAACGCCCCCGCTGAGAATGTCACCCTGTCCTCCACAACGCTTCAATCCCCCAGGTGTCTCCACAACTATGACTTCATTTTGCTCGCCTTCTTCAGGCGAGATTTTTGACGCTTCATGGGCAGCTCGAGATTTTGCGTCTTCTGTGTTGACCGCAATGATATCCGATTGGCCCTTCTGAAGGATGGCACACCGCCTAGCACTTTTGACACCGCCGACGCTCGTTTTTCTGGTGGTGTGTTGGGGTCGATGCCCTGATGGGTGGAATCAGCGTATATCTGCCCCCAAACGGGTGTATATGCCGCGCTGCACGTACGGCTTGCTCGCTCAGCCTTTTGAACTCCACGACGTTGGGCGTGAGGACGGCGCGTCGGTAACCCTTGATGGAATTTAACTCGCGCCCAGCCATGTAGAGACCGTCAGCGTCGAGTACAAGGAACATGCCCTGTTCCTTTGCGATGTCCAGGGCAAGACGCGCGAAGGTCAGCATGTACTCCTCCCGGCCAAGGCCTGGCCCGATGACAAGCACATGCAAACGAGAGAGCAACGCGGCCAACTCAGGGCGCAGCGTCGTCGGAGGCCTGAATTGGCGCCCAAGAGTGAGATATCAGAGGGAGTACATCCTCGCAAACGAACATACGTCTCTTCGCGGAGTATCGGGTGTACGATGAGGTCAGGGGAGTAAGATTTGATGGCATTTGCAGCAGTTGGGGAGCAAATGACGTGGGAGAGATCCGCACCCTGGACGCAGTTGAATGCGTAATTCGGGGCATGTCCAACCATACAGCACGTACCACCCGTTGCGCGGAGATCGCAGCGAAGAACGGCGCCCCGGTATAGCTGCGCCCCGTTAGGATGTCATCAGCCTTATTGGGTCGGAGAACGTACTCGAGTGCCCCTCCAAGCACTCCGACACGACCTATGTCATATGAGACAGACGGGTGTGAGGCGAGTCCAAGGCCGACATGCCTGATTGCCCTTTGTGGAGTGTACCGTTGAGAGGTGGGATGATTTGTCGAATCTGCTCAAAGACGGCTCTTGGGACTGGCATTACGACAAGTTGGCGGTTTGACGTTAAGACGTGGTTATGATGTCAGCGTCATAACTACCCCCGGCCCGGTGTGGGTTCCGGATAATATCCAAGCAAAGCAATTACACCTGCGTTATAGCATCGATGACAGCCAATAAGAGAAAAATAGTGTAATGGCATCCCCATATGTATCTATCTGCAATGGAGGACGATAGAAAAGTCCAGATCATCTCTACATTAACGTCATGGCTGCTCGCGCATTGACGACTCTTTATATGCAAAAAGTTCTTGGTCAGATAATGACAGGATGATAAAAACGACCAACGCACTGAAGAACTCATACGAGAGCCAACACAACGCGTTGCTAGGCATATGTGTGACCACGCGCGGCGTAAGGCCCCTCGAAAACCCACGCAGCCCGTCCCGTCGCCAAATGATTCTTAGCGCACCCAGCATTCCACGACAATGCCGAATCTCTAGATCGGCCGAAGTGCCCCGTGTCTGTAAGAGCGTCTTTGCAACGTCCAGAGGGGTTGTGAGACCCGCAGCTACACCGCCAGCGATGCCTCCGGCAACGATGTGTGATAGAGGGGAGTATTCGCCCCGCGGGTTCATAAACTTCTTCACGTGTTCATACACGGTGAATTGGGCCGCGGTGAAAGGCACGGTCATAGTGAGTGTCGTTGGGTATGAAACGTAGAAAGCGGCTATTCCTTCCTTGCGAAAAACTGTGTTTGCACAGGTGAATATGGAGCGGAATTCGGATTGGTGTATCTGCATTCGCTGTTTTATGACTGTACGAGTTATGGGCTTGGTTGATAGCACATGGCAGGAATCAGCTCACCGTCAAAAGGGTTCATAAGTGCATCGCTAGCTATTGTCGCCGAAGCACCCGCGAGGGCTATCAAACCACAGAGTCAGCCGTTTGTCCGAACGGAACCTGCTCCACCAAGGGTGACGACGTCGAAGAAAGACTCACGCGCCGACAACCACTGATTCGGACTTCCTTCTCGGTTCCCACCAGTAAGCTCCTTGATAGCCTCATACGTCCCAAAGTGAACAGCGTGTGCTGGGCCAGCCCCCATGATCACGGAAGACACGCCACGCCATAGTACGCGCACACCCTCGGTCGAAGATATCCGTGTGAATGCGTTGCCAATCCCTGTGTACACCGCCGCTGGCGAGGTGGCGAACACTTGCATGCGTGTCTATTTCCCGGACCAATGGGGATGAGTGCCCAGACCGCGGACGGAGCAAAGAAAGCCTACTTTAATGCTGTCAACGGGGAACATCACCGAGTGTTCTGTGATACCGGCCTAGAAGAAAATCAGGTCTCGAACCGTCCAGCCCACGACGGCCAAGTCGATGACACTTACAAGGGCGCCCGCGAGCATGTTGACCTATAAAGGCGCAAGAAATATCAGATTGAGGGAATTGTGCCAGTTTGCAAGCTGGATATGGGGGCTGCGACGTACACCCAACCCAGCATTGGGGGACAACGCCTCGTATTCATCTTCGTCGGACATTACTAAGATTCCGGGTCGAGTCCTTGGGAGGAACAAGTTCGTAGGAAGAACGACGAAGCTGAACGGGAGAGGATTGTCAGGAACTAGTAAGGGGAGAAGGGTAAATTTGGGGGAATGCAGTGGGTATGTCGTCGGAGACGAGGGAAGAGGCTGACTGACCGGTACGGTACGTGTCTTGTCCCGCTCCCGTCGAATGCTCAGCCTGTGCAGAGCCCGATGCGCGCGGAGTTTGGATGTCACTTCGCTTTCTACACGCTCCAAGAACGCCGCGGGTGGACTCGGGTGTCAAGGACAGAGCAGAGTTGGGTTGGCGCCGTGGCGACTGCGGCGACTGCGTGACCACACCCTCGCAAAGGCGCTCTGCAGCGAGGGAATGTTTTTCGTTCGTATCACAGCCCATCGCATCGCATCCGATTCTTATGTGTATATCTCGATCGTCTCTCTTCGGCAGCAGTCTCAACAGCTCGGTAGGGAAGCTTGTCCAATCCGCTTCCCTTTCCCCTCAGTGCTTGCGGCGAAGCGAACAACGTTTCCAATTTTTATCCACACTTACGTATTGCACGTACAACGCACGCGTACAAACAACTCTAGCACCTCAAGCACCCCCATGGACGCCGGTCAGTGTTATGCTTCCTTCTGTGCGAGCGCGAGCCGATCGTGCTCCTCAATGTCCCTGCGGAGCCGGCATCGCATTAGCTTCCGGTGCAAAGGCGGGAACGGAAAAGAACTTCTCACGTTGCTTCCCACGGATAGTCAAGCCTAGGTAAAACTTCCTGTCAGTCCATGTATTCCCCGATTTGATCGATAGTTTACTCACCACAAGTCTTCCACCTCCTCACCTACGTAGTAGCTACGAAGTTACGTTTTCAAGATCAGGCTTTCGTGTTTGGCAACGGTACTTACGAGACATCCGCTGGGAGCGAACCAAGCTTGGGTTTCAGCTTGTTGTGGACAACAAAGACTGCGAATTGTGTCTTCGCCCCCTCGCGCTCGTGTTCTGGTAATAGCTGTGCTGCTTTCTCAACGTCCTTTTGAAGTTCAGAAATGGCATATCTGACGGGGATTCACTGATATGATGTACCTCGGTCATCAATGGCACTTACTGTAGGGTCGTCCTCGAGTCGTCGACCTCATCCTGCAACAAGAAAAGATGATAAAGAGCTTGTCCAATAGGACGAGACACACAAACCACAATCAAGACGCGCTTTCCAACTAGAATCTCGGGACCGCTGGGGAGTCATAAGTTAAGATATAAGGATTTGGCACCTCGTACGGAGGAGCGTGCAACATACAGCCATTGAGTCCGGATGACTTGACTCCCGATCTGTTCAGCCGTTACGCCAGGCACTTCTTCGTATAGAGACAGACAAATTGCAAAAATGGGTACGCTGCCGTGTGTGGTGGGATTTTTCAAGAATGTCCGCTGCGACAACTGGTTAGCCAACAGGGGGGTGCAGCAGGATAGCAACTGCCAACAAACCATAACCCGCGCGGGGAAGAAACCGCTATTCAGGGTAATGAAGATTGGCGTGACTCATGAGAACACATGACATGGCATGGTACTAACCCTCCACCTGGCATCGATGAATATGAGACAAGCTACGCATTTAGATATCAGATCAGAGTTCCTACCGATAGCTATAATGAGATCAGGTTTGAACTCTTCGACTTTCCTAGCTGATCGTTTAATGATATTATGGACTTCATTGTACGTGACGAGAAAATGCTTCGGTTCGGTGGCCATGACTCGGAGCGATACTACGAATATCGATTACTAGCCGCTGCGGACTCGGACAGACTAGACTAGAAGATGACTCACGTGATACCTCAGGCCTCATTAACTAACTACTACATCGCCGTAACACAATGTCTGGAGCCCCTGGGCCATCAAATACGGGCAAGGCCATAGCGAGCCTGGCAAAAGTACCCACAGATACCACCAGAGCAGGTACCCAAAAGATGAAGTTTGTCCCCACTCTTCCAATGCGACGGAAGAAGGAGTACGTGCGTCCCGCGGCCATTCACGGTTCATGCTTTGCTGAGGCGGGAGCCGCAGGGAGGTAAAGCAAGTCAGTGCGTCTGACTCTGTAGACCCCGTTGCTCGCTGACGACGAAAACGATCGAACCCGAGTAGGAGCCTGCAGCAGCAGCAGCAGCAGCAGCGGCAGCAACAGCAGCAGTCACACAACCGTCCATCAGCGCACCGGCTGACCGTGACCGTGGCGGCTGGGGGCAAGGGCGCGGTCGTGGACACGGCGACTCGTCGCGAGGTGCGCGTGGAGCCGCTGCGCCGTCGCGTCCTCCCCCGCAGGAGATGACGGCGAGCGGTCCGTTCGCGATGGGCCCGTCGCAGGCGGGCTCGTCCGCTTGGCGCACCGCTCCGCGCGTCTCCGCGGCACCCACCGCACCGCGGGCCCCCGCCGACTCGGCGGCTCTCGGCGCGAACCTCACGAAAACTGCCGCGCCAACGCTCAAGAAGGAGCGTACTGCTGAGCGGCCCCACGCTGACGACGACGACGATGCGGAAGTATACTCGGACCCGGATGAGGGCGTGGAGATTGTTGATATGAGGAACGTGCACACGATGGACTGGATGGCTCCGGAGAGCCTGAAGTGGGAGACCCGCGACAAGACGAAGAAGAAGGCCGCGAGGGTTAAAAAGGAGGAAGCGGAGCCCACGCCGAGCAAAGAGAAAGGTGTGCATTTTTATTTTTATTTGCTGTCAGGCTCTCCGGAAGAGCTGATTCCATCCTCTACAAGCTAAACAGGAGCTGATGGAAGCGGTGGGGTCACCTGTTGTAGGTGACGCTGTAGATATCAACCTTGCAAATGCTCTGGACCTCAGCGAGAGCGAAGAGGAGGAGAAGATGGAAGACATTATCGACGACTTTTCACAGAGCAGAGAGGTGAATCGCTGCGCCGCTACTTGCCTTCTCGGATGAACTGACTTTCTTACATGGGCAGGATCATCAAGGCTTACGACAAGAGCGTCTCTATTTCTTCCAATTTCCTTCACCTTTCCCGACTTTCGTCTCCTCATCATCAACGCAATCCGATCCAGGCGGAAAACGCAGCGTCTCCGAGAGCCAGGGTAAACACGTCTCATTCTCAGACGATACAAAGCCCCCAGCGTCTGTCCCTGAGGACGTAGATGAAGAGAAGCCGCCAACGCACGTCGATGGTGTGATTGGACAGCTCGAGATATACCAGAGCGGCGTTGTCAAGATGCGGCTCGCGAACGGTATCCTCATGGATGTAGGTACTTCTTCGGTGTGACACCCTCTTTCTTTGATAAGTTTACGTAGGTAACTGCTGCGACGCAACCGTCCTTCTTGCAACAAGCTGTTCATGTCGACCGTGCGAGTAAGGACCTGCGCGTGCTTGGCGAGATCAGCAGGCGCTTCGTCGTCACCCCCGACATCGATTCTCTCCTCGCAGCCATGTCGCAGGCGGACGAAGCGGCGATCACAAAGCTCGACAGCGAAGGTTTGCTCTCGATGGACACGACATAGAATACAGGAATGATACAATATCTGCGGCGCTGCAACCTGGCGATTGTCGGAATAGTACTAAGCACGAGGACATGAGTAGAGGGGAAGAAGGGACATGAATACACAAAATAGATCGCCATCCGAAGATCACACATCAAAATAAAACAAACAGTCGGCGTGTACACGAGCCATACCCCATCATCATACAATGCCATCTTTTTGAATTCCCAAACCGTCGAGAAACCTCTGCCACATGTCATCCTGATGAGTCTGAGAAGCCCGAGCACCAATGCTATCATCCATGAAAACATCTTGGAACAGCTGCAACTGCGGGTATTGGCTGTATTGCATCGGCTGTTGGGGGATTGGAGGTAGTCCGAGCGTTTCAAGGTCGAAGTCTAGGATCTCCCCCTCTGTCAGCGGCACGATCGGATTCTGCTGGCGTGCGCCGTCCTGTGATGGAAGGAATTGCGCGCCCTCAGAAGATACCGAATATCCACCTTCGAGAGAGGAAAGCAGGGGCTGTCCCTGTGGAACGAAACACTGTGGCCTGAAATCTGGCACACCTTGAGTAGGGGTGTTGTCCTGCGTGGTAGGGTACGGCAGACCGAATTGCTGCTGCTGGACTACCTCTGGAACGGACCCTGCCGGTGGGATAGAACCATACGGGAGCTGTGCCGTTTCCTGGGTACCTGGATGTTGCGGAGAAGACCCGCCGCTAGAAAATGCGAGAGGGGAATGGCGTGACAAAGAGCGTGGAGAGTGCGAAGATCGCTGTGTGTGTGCTGAACTCTGGGAGGCGTCCCCCGACGGGTTCGACTCGGGAGACGGGGCGCCGCTCCCCTGAGGGCTACCCGAAGGTGACTTGTTGATGACAGCACCCTTAGTTCCGCCAAATGCTGAGAGTTCGTGGATATCGTCCGGCAAATTTGGCGGTACGACGGTCTGAGGTCCTCCGTTAATGTTGGCGCAATACGCGGAATATGTATGATGGGCGCGATCTCGAAGCTTCTCTAACATTGGCTGCAAATGATATTGCATTAGCGATGGTGAAGCTCCCAAAGCAAGTGAGCACCTCGTACCAGAGTTGCGGCCGGACGACATGGCCTCGACCCTTCCTCATAGACCGCCACAGATTGATCGAGCAGCGCTAACGCGCTGCGGGCGAGTTTGCAGCCAGGGCTCTTAATCACAATAGCTCCCAATAGAATCTTTATGTCCTATGAATTGGGACTCCCGAGCAACGTAGAACATGCGTACCGACGAGGTGTAAAAACTGGACCAAAAGAACCAGACGCCACCGGCCGCACTGGGATACGCGTTTGTGAGGCTTTTCAAGCCATTGATCAAGATATTCGCACAGCGATAGACGCTAATTACGGATTCGGCATACTTGTGCTGGAAGGGATCAGGTGAGTCGCGTAATGCTTCCGCGAACCAGCACCTGTGGATGTACATGAGGTCTGTAGTTCGTCACTTTAGTCATCCTGCTTCGGATAGTGGGATGTACTGGGGTGCTCACTCGACTCGCGCTCACAAAGGGCAAAGAATTGCTGCATGGCACGGGAAGGGTTGGCATCCCAGGCCTGACCTCCCGTCTCAGACGCAGGAGAAAGATGAGACGGTAAGGGGAACGACCGAATACGCTTGTCTATTTCTAGCAGCGATGAATAGCTTGCCCGGGGCACGGAAAACGCGTGCTGTACCGACACCGAAAGGCAAACCGCGGAGTAGCGGAACTTCCACGAATGGACTAATGAGGGACCGGGTTAGACTTGAGAATGAACCTTAACTAGTGGCCACTCACAGCCAAGTTCGGAATTTCCTGATGGCAACCGGTACGGGTCGAGGTCGCGTGGGAATCGACAATCCGAGTGTGTGAGACACAACGAAGGAGGGCGCCCATGCATGACGCTCTGCCAGAACCGAATTTCACTGATAGTTCCAGACGCTTTGCATGGCACTTACAGCCCAGGATTCCCAGGTGAAGAACTCCCAGAAGATGGTCCGACGCCGCTGGATTTCTTCCTTGCAGAGATTCCAGCCCGCACTATCACGCTCTAAACCGATTTCAGAGAAATGGCCATGCGGTTATGAAATTTCTTACGCAATCCTAGCTGATTGCAATTGGTTAGATTTGATCGAAGGGTAAGGGCGAGACTAGCCTACCATGTGGATAACTTTGGTACACAGCCCAGTAATCAACCACCTGTGTTCGTTACCCGAGCGATCCGTCAAAAAGAGGAAGTGCGCCATCATGAGCAGTGCTTGAATCGAGGCACATGTTGCCCCGCCCACAATGGACTCCAACGAAAAGATTGCACACGCAAATGCATGATACTGCTCAGCAACCGTTCTGGCACTTGGATGGGAGTCAAAAAGGGCGCCAGTGCCAAGGACCATGAAGAATACGGAAAGTCGGTGAGCCTCGAAGTTGACCAAAGAAATAGCTCCGTTAGGGGAGGAGTAGAGTGGCTCCAGGATAGCATGCTCGAAGTCATTACGCGGGACTGGATCAAACCTACAACCCCTCACTCGTCAGAGCCATCGACGCTGACAGGAAACAAAGACTTACAACCAAGCTGCATTGGTATAGTAGAGGTCAGCTAGCTCATTAGCCCGCTCACGAGACGGAATATATTCGGCAAAGTCAGCAATCAGGTGAGCACGATCGCAGACTCCAAACGGAAACGCGTGAACAAGTTCCGCAATTTCGCGAGGTACCAGGTACTCTGGCTCTTGCATGGTACATGAACTAGTTACTTCGCAGTCCTACCAGAAAACTTGTTAGGGATGGTCAGACGAAAACGAAAAACGACAGAACTTACAGGCATGAGATTTTGCAGAAACTGTGATCACGAATACAACAGTATTAGTAACGTGAATACTGGCAGGTCGAGAAGGAGACAGCACCTCTGCACCCGCCGTTTCACCATAATACTGAGCCTTCCCTTCCCCATCAATGGCAAGAGAGCCCAAGCCCTTGGACACACCGTCCAGGGCTTCTTCGTACTCGAGATCAGTTGGCTCGCTATCTTGCAACGAATCTTGAGAAAGCGTGTCATCCGCAGGCGCGGGAATGGGCAAAGACCCATTTTGAGCATGAGTCAGAGCAGTCTCGAGCTGCTTTATCCTGACAGACATGGTTTTGACTTGCTCGGTGAGCCTCTGGGCATGGGCCATCAAGACTCTACAAGGAAATGCCATTAGTGGACCCGTTGAGACGCGAAGTCAGATGTCTGTCGCACTTGTTTCCCTTCGTGGCCGCCAGTGTTCCTGCACAGCGAAGCGATTAATAGGCCATCCAGACCCGGGAACAGATACTCACCATCTGGGCAGATGGCAGCACAACCTCTTCTAATGCACGACTGACAAGGGAAATTCCTTTGCGCTAGTCGGTACGCAACTCGTCTCCGACTGCCAAACCGTACACACCTATCACACTTGAGCTTCGACCTGGTGGTCCGGTGATTTAGTGGTGATGCTTTTAGTGAGCCGGGGTCTAAAACCAGGATTGAGCGTAAATGACAAACCTCCTACATTCGGCGCACGATAGGCCAGGTTTCCCCTTGCGGGAATCTGCGGGGGAAGAAGTCGCTGATGACAGGGAAGCACTCATGCTTTCCCAGGGGCGTTAATTAGGTCGGGGATAGGAAAGGCAGTCGATCCCCTTAGACGGAATGGAGGTCGGGATAGTAAGATGCCAAGGTTGGAGGCAGAGCAAGGCGGACAAAGATATGGACAAGGACTCGGAGCTTAAAGAGGAGCAGTTTCGAGGGCGAGTGGGGTGAGAGGATAGATTGGAGGGCCAACGGGTTCCACGGCAGTTCCGAGGTCCAAATATCCGTGGACTGTCCCGCTAGACTGGAAGGAGGGTGAACCTTGGCGACGGCGCGACGGTGTCAGTATAAATCAGATCGTACCTTCCGCGTTCTCTTCTCTCAGAGGGGGCTGTGACGTCGGCAACCATAATCGCATCATATGGAGGGTAATCATGCGACATTTCATTCTCAGATTCTCACCAATGTCTAACGGTACGTTGAACCCTGATCCTACTAGTATTAGTACATCGTCTCGTCATAAATGCAAGCTAGATAAACTATAGTGAGCAATTGGATCAACTAATGGTACATCCTTTGTCATAGATCGCTGTCGCAGATTTGGCTTTCTCATTCATCCGCATTTTCCCCATTAGTACCTCGTTCCGCATACGTAGATCCTCAACCTCCTTCTCGATGTCCTGTCTATGCACCTTCTCCTGGTTGCGTAGCTGCAACAATAATGGCAGGGTCTTCGCGACCTCGCCCCATCTACGACAACGTTCCTCGACCGTGTTTGAATACTCAGCTGACCCTCCGAACAGCTCTATGCTCCATGAAACTCCCGACTGGATGTCCACCCTCTCATTGTCCGAGAGAAGATGCGACAAGAATAGGGCGACTGGTATCTGGTCAGGCCCAATGGGGGACACTCCTATATTCAATGTTCGAAGATATGGGAATACGCGCGTCTTCACTAGTGAGTCCAGCGTACGTGACCCCACATCCTCCGCATCCAGGTAAATGCCGAGATGGGATAGATTGGGAAAGTTCTGTGCGACGGCGAGCAATGAATGAAGCGTGAATTTAGGCTTTGTGAGAAGTAAAGGTTCCGGGTTCAGAACGAGGAATTCGATCGCTGGGAGCGCCACACCAAACTCCGCTAAATCGACCTCGGAGATTTGGAGGGGCAAGTTATGGCGCAACTCAAGGCGAGCAAGTTGCCTGAGAGAAAGGATTGGGTGGAAATGTTCTAGCGATAACACCTGGCAATCTGCCTGCTCTTCAATGCTGACTATTATGTCCATCAAAAGCACCTCCAGAGAAGGGTAGCATCGGGTCACGTCGGCGAAAAATTCTTGCACTGCATTGGGGCTCTCCGGATATACGCTTTCTATTGAGAGGTTCTTCAGCCGCGGAAGTAACATGCCTCTGGTCAGGTAGTGACGCATATCCTCCAGAGTAGAGTCAAGACAAAGCTCGCACAACTTAGGAAAGGCGCCTTCCTCTGGGGTGCTCCCTATGGTGGGAGCGATGGGGCACCGTATGCCATCCAAGTTATCAAATTGAACGACCTCGAGCTCGGGTAGCAATGACAACGCTTTCAAAAACTCGCCGTCAAGGACGTTCTTGGGTAAAGTGACTTCCTGTAACTTGTGTAAACTAGATAACAGCAGTTGGAGTGCTTTGTCGTAGTCCGGATCGCGATATCCATCCGCACGCGTGCACTTCAAAGAGTTGAGGGAAGGCATGCGCCCGACGACATCCGTGGCAAGCGAATGTGGATCTTCATATTCAAGGTTGAAGGCGAATTCCATGACTTTGTCGTGCATGAAGAGGACCGCGTGCTGTGACCGTGATATTGACCAGGTAGTGTCCCACCACAAACGTCGTAAATTTGGGAGAACCTCAAGGGTGGTGCGCGTGCGAGCGAGATCGTGAAAGACACTGTCGGCAAGGGAAAGCGCTTTCTCTGTTGAATCGGTCCCGAATTTGAGAGAACGCACGCGGCGAGCATAAGGGACAAAGCGGGCCCAGTCTTCCGGTGTTGGAGTGTGACGGAACATCTGTCAAAAAAACAGTTCGGAAACTCATAGATGACTGCAATCCAAGGATACAAGGTTGACGCACATAAAAGTCCGTCTCCCCTCGGCGATAGAGAGGAGCGAGAAGATACAGCAAGTAATACATATCGTCTATTTCACGCCAAACATTGTCCAAGGCAGCTTCACGCCAGTTGCGACAAACGAGAGCATTTGAAGCGTTCGATGCTCGCGTTCCAAAGCTAAATATGGTTTGCAGGAGTTCGGGAATAGCCAGGACACGGTGCGCGGTAGATTCGTAGCCCAGTGATGACATTGGAGGGGAGGCCATTGCGGCCTAGTAGCTATGATATTCCGCTTGGTGATAAGCTCCCTCAGCGCTGTTGTCTGTTGAATGCAGGTGTTGGCGAAGCGCAGATGTAGGGTGAGATACATAAGCATGCTGTCCATTTATAGTACACGGTCCCACGACACGATACTCTACCTTTGACAACAGATTCTCGCACATGAGCATATTGTATTCACCAGATATGCATTACTAGCACATGGTGCAGTACTGCATCGTATTATTACAGTAATCACCCAACAATAACTTTTGGGGATAACATTAGACTACATGATGTGGCTTCCTTCCAATAATCTTTACAATCTACCGCAAGACAGCGCTAAGCAATTGAGCATAATCATACCACAAACAGCCCGCAATAAGAGCCTAGGGAGAGAGTAGATCAGCGATTGAACTTCAAAAAAGGCTCGCTCGGAGAAAGAGTCAGACAAAACGAGCTTAGCCACCAAGGTGGCATCGCTTGAAGGTAGCTGAGATAGGTTTCTGCAGTGTGAGAAAGTCCCCACTAAAGCCAAATGCCTCAAGCATCATTTGAAAAAGTTGAGAGAATGCACTTCACCCACCTGGAACGTCGCACTGGTCCTTTGCAAAGAAGCAAAATAAACTGAACGATGGTTGGGATGAATTATATAATATGGTCACGTGATATCCACCGCCTCAACCCCGCTCGCGGTGGCACTGCGGGTCGTCACGGTGGGACCCGGACCCAACCACAACACGAAACGTCCAACTTAACCATCGTATAAGGCGCTATGTCAACCCCATCGTCAACACCACAGCCGACGTCTCAACAAGCACAATCTGCGGCAGCAACCCCACAGTTCGTTGCGTACCCGCTTGCCGCTGGTCAACAGCCGCAGCTCCCAGCCCAAGCGTCCACCTCGAACGAAGGCAGGACGCAACCCCAAACTCGCATCCCTTCTGCCGAGACACGTAAAGATAGGTCTCTGGTAGACTTTTTACTTATGCTCGACGACTACGAGCCACTGGTGCGTGTCTACAACTTCTTGAGGAGTGCGCATTCCATAGCCATATGGCACAGATCCCCGACGAAGTTACGGACTATTACCTTCAACGCGTCGGTTTCGATTGTCAAGACGCTCGCCTGTGAGTCCTTTGCTACATCTCTCGCTCACCACGACACGTTCCGAGCTCGTCACGAACTTCCAGAAAGCGTCTCCTCGCCCTCGCAGCGCAAAAGTTCGTTTCCGACATCGCCGCAGACGCATATCAACATGCGCGAATCAGGACCAATGCTACTGGCGGACGTGCGCGCGCAAATCAGGGCCCCGGGTCTTCAAGGGTGGGTGTCTTTTTTCCCAATATCTCATGCCGTCGTGTCCATGTACATCCGTCACCACCTCTTTGGCATTCCGACACGTTAAGCAGTCTTTCAAATTCAATTATTGACGTGTTTGTTGGACCTACAGGACAAAACTCGAACCACCCTTACGATGGAAGACCTAAGTGCCGCACTCTCTGAGTACGGGATCAATTCCCGCAAGCCAGAATTCTACTTGTAGACGAGGTACTTTCTGGTCGTGGATGCTCTGGGCTCGGTTCCGATCTTATTTGTACTTTTAATTGTCATTTGTTGAACATGCATCACTGTCTTACTCAATGGTGGAGATAAGTGTGCAGACGGTGCTCAGCAAATGACAGTATCATATCACAGGTCTCATAGGATTTATACACTTTTCTCAACACCCTTGGCCCTTGACTCAGGTAATCCGCTCAATATCCCCAGGGAGGGAATACCCGCCTTGACGACGAACCTGGTGACGGCAGCTAGGGAAGTTGAAAGTCGTAATAATGTGAACAAGCGCGTACCTCGTCGAATATTCCCATCGCCAGTAATGTCTTGTCATGGCCCCACACCGAGCTTTCTAGTTTCCCGTCGCGCGCGCAACGCGCAACTTCGTCCGCCTCGAAATGCCATCCATCTCCGAAATATTGGAAATGGATCGTTTCCTCGCGTTGCACCTTGCTGCCAGGCCTATCAAAGTACTGCACAGTGTACGATTTCGGACGATATATCGGTTCTGGGATCAGGATATTTCCATTCCGGAAGCGGAGCGTCGCGCCCAGGCCACTCGAAGGTATGTTAATGTTACAAGACAGTTGCGCCTGGGCATCGAGCGCGGAGAAGGTGAGAGTGAAGCAAGTGCTGCGATCCACTCCAGTCAGCGGTGTCTTCACCATGGAGGCAGAAACCGTGGGTTTGAGCCGGTTGTTAGCCGGGTGTTCATAGAGCGCAATGATGGCCTGCACCGGCAGAGATGAGCAAAGACCGGCACCCAGAGAATATCGTCATACCCAGACAAGAGGGTAGGGTCCCCTGATCCGTCACCGTTTTCAGGGTCAGCGACCAGGGTGCGTGTTACAGTTACCAAGCAAACCTACAAGTCCAGGAGGGCACCACCCCCAAGCTTTGGGTCGAGGATGCGGTGCGTCAACGGGATGTCTATAGGTGAGTTTGGGGATGAGGACCCCGAGTCGAACTGGTGTTTGGCAAGGACGAGTTACCCACTCTCGATGTCGAAATCGGCGGACAGATCTGCGTGGACCATGACAGGCGCGCCGAGGCCGCCTTGGTCGATGGCTCCCTTGATGGCCTGCGCGATTGGCTGGAAACGGGTCCACATAGCCTCCATTAGAAAGACGCCGTGCTGTCTGGCGAGTGAGACCAAGGAGCTGAATTCTTCCGCGTTTATCGTTGCGGGCTTCTCTACAAGGACGTGCTTTCCGGCTTTGATTGCGTCCGCTGCGTTCGGATAGTGCAGGGTGTGGGGGGTACCTACGTGAGACATTTCAAAGATCATTGCCCTGGGGCACATCGCTATGAAGGTAAACAGACCGATGTAGATCGCATCGACGTCCTGGGCCGATCAATGCACCCTTAAAAATGAGATAATTCGGTATCACATACAGGATCGTTGTATACCCCGGCGTAATTGCCATAGATCTTAATCGATCTGTCGGCCTCGATGACCTTGTCCACAAATAATCGTGCAGTCTCGATACTGCGCGAGCCCACGGCTGTAACTTTATGTACAACATCGTGAACACCCCGTCTGTAGATAATCTATAACCCTTCGTGGGCACGCATCTAGCTCGAGAAATCCCTACGTCTTGGGATCGAGCAGAATATCCTACGGAAGCGGACAGTAAGAGCACAAGGACCACCGAGGTGTTGACAACCCATCCGCTTACCTTCACAAACGCAGTCGATATCTTGCCCGTAGAAATGATACCCCAGCGAAATACAAGCGGTTGTGAGGTAGCCATGATACTGATAAGACCGTCAAACTTGATGAAATAGCGTACTTGCACAACTTGAAATACTAATGACGCCGAGTCTAATCACGGGTGTCGTTACACTATCGATATTGCGTAACGTTTATTTAGTCAAGTCGTATTCTGTGCCCTTACTTATGCATCCACCGCGTGAGATCAGTGAAGATTCAGGCTTCCAAACAGATCTAGCGCGTGGGCACCATGCCGTTAATCGACTAGTCATGTCTACGGGGGAAAACAACCCATTGACTGGACTTCTAGCCTCGTCATTGTGCAGAAGATCAATTACAACGCCCTGCTAATCCATACAAATCATCCATGTCTCAGGTTTGATCGAGAGACAGAGACACAACAGGGTTCAGCTCAGGGAGGGACCCCTCCGATCACAAAAAAAGCTAGATATATAGGCTCGTGAACGAGGATGTCATTGCGAAATTATGATACACATGAAGTTTCAAACCTCAATTAAGGCTTGGGGAGAAGGGTGCTGTCCGTGGATGGTCTATTGCGGTAACACAACATTGGAACGTAAGGTTAGTGTATCACCGAAGTGTGAAATTCTATTTCCGGGCACTGGCAACTTCGTTCACAGAGCTGCGTTCCCGAAGTAGGGCAAGCATTTGCCACCGTGGGTCGCTCGGCTCGCGGTTTTCGTTGGAAAGGATCTGGTCTTCACGAGACTCATTCTCTCCAAGTGCCAGGCGCATCGCGGTAGCCGACCGGTTGGGAAGGACGGCGGGTGATACAGTGAACAGGGTATCGAATGCGGATGTAGAAAGACGATGACCCGACGAATGGGGTGCTGAAGGATGGATAGATGTGATCGAATGAGACATCGTAGTCATTGCGAGGGCTTGCATGATAAGAGACTTGAGCTTAGCCTGTACAGAGTAAGGCAAATCGTCATGTGAGGCCAATTGAGGGCTTACCTCAAAAGCAAGGGACATCAGAGTTGCCACATGCTTAGATGGTAAGCCAAGGTTATGTTGGGCGCAAATGAGATTGAGCCTGTCGGTGATATGCTGTAAGGTAAAGCCCCGCCCTGAGGATGCCAACTGGATTGCAGGTCGACTTCCGGGAAGTTCTGGGTGGACGTAAGATGCAAACTCTCGGGGGTCACGAAACGAACAGACCTCCGCGCTCCTGTAATAGTTGCACTCCACGTTCATTCGCAATCTCATCCACTTCCGGCCGTGGCTTTCGCTTTGCAGACAAATCAACAGGCTTGAAATTCCGGATACGGTCGCGTTCGCGACGACCAATACCGACGGCCCATCGTTTAAGCCTAGCAGACCTCAGTGTGATAGGCTCATCAGGATCTGGTCCCTGGTAGGGCAAGAGTCGCCGCCGTTTGCGGGGAGGTCCTTTGGGAATATCAGGCGGTGGTGTAAGTGCTGCAACCAGATGGGTAGAAGGGTCGAAGATGGATATGACAAGAGCATTATGAAGTTGCACTACGGGTAGTGGGTTAGAGCACCGGGATACTGTGGTGAAAGAATGTGTAGTACCAAGTGGGGAAGTATCCACACACTCTCGAATCTGCTCGTCGAATTCTGTTCTCGAGATAGTTGCGGCGAGAAAGTCCTGTAATAATGACCAATATTTGGGTGCCTTTGGACCGAGCCCGGCAGCGAGTTTGGCTTTGATAGTTGTTGTCGACTCGAGAGACATAGTGTAGTGTACTAGGCTGAAAGGGAGCTGAGCCGGCCCGGGTTATCTCATTTGTGGCCGCAGCAGCTTCTATAGCGCTTGTTTCAACTGCGGCATCCAACGACGACTATGACCTGAACAACCATGGAACGCCCGGTGACTTCAAAATCTAGGGGTATCTGCAGATATTACAACACCTCTAGGGGTTGTTTTGCTGGCGACAACTGCAAATTCCGGCATGGCGAACAAGAGAAGCTGACTCCTTACGACAAGAGCAAGACCTGCAGGTATTTCGCAGCTGGTGCCCATTTACGTGTTATCTATCGCTGAACCCCGTACTGATATCTATTGCCCAAGGATTTTGCAAGAGGGGAGAAAAGTGTTGGTTCAGACACGTTCCACCTCCTAACCCAACCGCCGACACCGCCGAGTCTCTGATCTGTGCGATCTGTATGGATGAACCGGTCACATTTGGCCTACTTGGTTTGGATCTAATGTTTTGCACTTTTCGTATCAAAGCTGACTAGCGTGGCCCTAGTTGAGTGTAGCCACGTATTTTGTATCGATGTATGGCAACACACGTGGCCTCCAACATTCCACGCTGATTTAATCCTTACAGTGCATTCGGAATTGGCGCGGGCAAGGGAGCAGTGATGAGTTTGATCTCTCTCATGTCAAGACGTGTCCGTACTGTCGCACCCGGTCGAAATTCGTCATCCCATCCAGCCACTTCTACCCTAGTGGTCACCCCGGGAAGGCGGCCATCATTGAACGATACAAAGCGAGCCTTCAACGGGTCTCTTGCAAGTAAGGTTTTCCCAAGACACCCCTATTCACGCTTATGACTGGTAACAGATACTTTACCGCGTCACCTCCAGAAAATCGTTATTGCCCATTTGGCAGGGACTGCATGTATCAACATCTCAACGAAGACGGTACACCTTACGTATTCGACCATGGAGTCGACCATTATATGCCAGTAAGTCCTCCTATCCGACTTTGATTGAGACGCCTCTCAACCACCGACAGCAACGAGACCGCCATTTACCTGGGATTTTCCGTGATGCCATGACCCGCTCAGTCTTTGAGTATATACACGAGGTCATTTGGGGTCCCCGCGCACTTTCCGAGGCACTTCCTAACGAACTAGTATTCGGTGGGGGCTGGGAGCTAGAACAGAATGATACCGACTCCGAAAGCGATGTAATTCTCGCCCTCACAGGCATGGTATGTTTTTGAACCCAGTCATGTTCTATCTTCCGTTGTAAACGCTGACAAGCCTTCACACTAAATTGTTAGGTCAATATCCCGGATTCACACCCTCACCCACCCTCACCTGACCCATCGCAAGATCCTCTTACGCTCTTCTCCACTTCTACCATGTCCGTTCCCACATTACCCCCCGACCCCCTCCCGGTGCCTGAATTAACTCCCATTCCAACCTCGCTCAACATACAATCATCTGAACCGCTACTTCATTCTATTCCATCTAGCCCACTTTCCACGAGCTCCATGCCTTCTCTGATCACCGCTTCTGCATCTGGGACTGAAGGTAACCTCTCGGATGTCACCAACATATCGTCGCTATCAGATATATATCAAGATGGCCGACCATCGCAGCCTATCAATGGTTCTATAACAAGCTCCGATAGGATGCCTCCTCGTCAGTCCCATCCTAGTGCACTTCCTTCGTCTCTGTGTTATCCTCAGAGGGCCGGTTGTCCTAATAATGGTACCTCCATGCCAACCTCCCCGGTTCCATCACAAAGGGACGATGTAGAGTGTCATTCCCCTCTGACCCCTCAAGCCCCGCAACTCGAAGTGTCTTCGATAACCGAAGTTGGGCCAACGGTCAGCACCCAGTCGTCAACAAGAGACCCTCCTGGGGAGGTATCCGATACACGACAGCAGGAGCCTCCATTCATGACTGATGGACGCGGGCGTGTCGTCTGGAGCCGCTCAGGGGTGAAGCGTGGCAGCTCACCACCTGCCACCCGCGGCCAAGATAGGGCTCCAAATGCTGCAGGAGATAGGGAATAAGTGGATTATCATCAGAGGCGGTATGCCTCGCCTCACAATGTGCAAATTGTTCTATTTTTCTTGGATGCTAATATGATTCCGATACGTTGTCGTCATGCCAACCGAGTTTTCAGGTCATCTGAGCCAGATAGCACTAAAATTTCTCATCATCAGTCAGTTGGTGAGAACGATGAGAGCGCCACTACCATTAGACGATTTAAGCCATTATGTTCATGGCGTGCGCCCTTGTGTTTCACAAAATTCTCTCACTGCATCAGTTCTCTCCATGCCGGAGAGACTCCAAAATTCAGATTCAAGTTACATTGGATCGTAACCTGATTGCAGCAAGACGGACGGGTGACCGACTTTACCCAGCGACTCGGGCGTAATCAAGCCAATCTAGCGCTCAGTAAGTTATTTCCGGGAAGCGCCTCAGGCACACCTGCGGGGGTACTAGTGGGCCATAAGGTCCTGTAACCTCGGCACTAAGAACGGGGTTTTTTTTTCGTCACTCCGCAGATTCTCTCCCCTACACCACCTCCTGGGCGGCAGGAACAAGAATCACCAGCGGGGGCACTCACGGTGAACTTCAATCATGCTAGCAGGTAAATTTATCTGGCTTCGGCCATTGAACGATCAACAAACTTTTTACCCGTAAGATAGGGATGAAGAGGCAGGGCAAGTACAAACTTGTGCAAGATTAAGTAGTAGATTCCGGCCACCCGGTACGAATCCCCGTACACTCTATGATACAACTTGAAGTACAGCAGCCCTGTTCACGAGGTTTTTTTTTTTTTGTTCCGTCCACATTCTGCCGCGGTTTCATGCTCACACCTCTACCAACGGACGTTGCATAACTCCAGGCACCTCAAAACGACGGGGTTAAATTCTCCGTCTCGATCCTTCCGCCGTGGAGTTGGGCGTTAGTTATGAACACGCACGAACTGCCAGGAGGCCAAGCGGGCTCTCATATTTTGCTGCCGGCGTGCGGTACGTTCAACGTCATGCAGTATTATTGAACCTACATTCCCATTTTCTATTAATTTGCTAGATACAAACTAAAATACTGAAAGGCCCGCCATTACTAACAAGGGTTGCCAGGATAGTGGTCAGGGCATGGGCGTAGGTATACAGCAAACTTAAGACGTGACATGAGACAAAATCTCATCACGGTGGTAGTACGTATGAAGTGGTGCGCCGGCGCGTTGTCTGAGACGTGGGGGGCGAAGAACAGCACAGAAAAAATACGAAGACTCACAGGCAAATTATCTATGTCTTACAAATATCGATGTAGTAATGCTACAACTCCCTTCCGGACCATAATGGAAAGAGAGAGGGGAAATGTGAAGGGACCGTGTTTTGGAAGCGTGCTACGTTGGGTGCTATACCCAGGGGGTGCGTTAATCAAAAATAAAATGAAAAAATGAGTGCAAATACCGCTAATTTGCGAGCCTCATGATTGGCATGATGCTGCCCGAAGAGACCGCCACTACGCCAACCAGGACGATACGGGCGGGAGAGACACCATAGGGACCATCACCAATCCGCCACTGAGGAAAGGAATGATCGACAACAGGCCCATGTTCATGCTAATTGATTCAGACTGGCGTATTTGTGACCGAGGAATGACTCAAACTCACTTGCAGAAAACGTTCTACCCCACTGGCGACAAGTTGCACCAGCCGCGGAAGCGTGATGGGTTCCTTTCTCCGATTTCGCAGCTGGATTTGCGTTTGCCACGGATTGTAGCCGTACCACTGCAAAAGTGAAACAAGTGAGCGAGAATTGTAAGCAACTGGTAGGTATCTCACAGCAATCCTCAGTTTGATCGAAGCCTTTCCTTCCATGGGAGACCAGCTGTCATATAGAAGTGGTGGTGTGCGAGCGTCAGCGACGGACTTGGCGACTCCAAGTGGTAGGCCAACTGAATAATCCGCTTGGATAAAGAAGATAGGCGGAACGAGAGAGGCATTCTGCAGCTCCGCTCGACTGCGAGGAAGTCCAGCATATGGTGCAAACAAGTCTTGGGGTATCACCCGTGTCGTGCGGTCCACGATATAACAATCCAGGATGATCCGGTAAGAACCATCCGTGCCAATTGAATTGCAGCGCAGATGCGAATAGAGGTTTTGAGGAACGGAGAAGGTGCCGGGTAAACCTGGGTAAGAAAGATCTGGCCGCAACAGATGTTGACGGACGACCAAGTCTTCGTCATCTTCAATGTAATCCAATAGGTTATGGCAGATGTGACGCTTCGCTATGAGAGGTCCGAAAGTTTGGCCCAAGTAACCGCAGTATAACAGCTCGGAGAGCTGACCAAAGGGCGCAGGGGTCGTTTGAGGTGAACGGGAGGGGAAGTAACAATACTCCATAGCAAATGGCAGTGTGCGGAGCTGACTCACGAAGACAGGACATCCTATGACTTTATATGCCCCGGAAAGGACGAAAGGCTATTGACGCGTTCCCATGTGGGCCCAAGATGCTGCGGGCCAAGCTGATACGCTCCCATGGTCGCATGAACGATCAGCGCCCCTAGGTCAACGAAAATTTCAAGCGACTCAGCAGGTACACATGACAGCCAAGGACGAGAAGAAATTTTAGCCACGGGATGATGGAGCGGGCGCTCTCGGGTTCAGGAGACTTGCGTAGACCATGTGTTTGAAAAGTTAGCGAAATATGAATTGAAATTAGTCAAAGTAGCCTTGTCTGAAACGGCAAGGCGTGATCGTGATAGGGTAGGATTGAAGGAGCACCTAGAGAACATGAGGTCTAAACACCCTTATCAGATCTGAGGGGAGTACGACATAGTTGGGGGCGTTCATGTTATGACTGCCAGTGGCGGCAAATTAGATGTCAACACGCACCACGGTTTACGTACGCCGAACTGCCGGCAAACACCGTATCAACCTTGGGCTTAGGCACATCACTGCACATATTTTTGTATTCAATTGAGCTGAAACACGCACCTTGTCATAGTGTACACAGCCTGGAGGACACTACTGACACCCCTGCTTGATTTCAGGTACGACTCCAGTGCCTCGTTCAGTGCCGTAAAGAATACTCGGGACCTGAGGCGTGTATCGCGGCCGAGAATAGCACAATTTCGTACCCGTCGCTAATAAGTGGGAGTGATACAACAGAAGACGGACGAGCGTTAAAATGAATGAGTCATTTCGACCGAACGTTCTTATCGGATACTGTATACTCTTCTGCTGCCCCTACCCCTTTATGATTGTTCTCGGCGCGCGTACCTGAGTGGGCAGTGCAAGGAAGGAAGAAAACAAGCGTAAGATATCGATATTTTTAGCACTACGTCATTCAGCAGTTCCGTTACACCACGACGTACTACAATACGCTTCGTATACTGTTTCGACACCAGCCGATCAAAGTGTTTCATATCATAAAAGCCCGTCCGGAATTGCCCAAGAATTTCTTTTCTTAGATTTGCCGAGTCCGCTTCAAATTGGTAACGTGAAATTGCGATGCGCGACCTTCATGGCTACTCCTTGCATAGTGTAAAATGTCTTGGATAATGCAATTCAAATCTCAAAAAACCGCGACACTCACGGCATTTCTGTGCTTGCATTGTGCCTCCAAAAGAAATTTCGATGATCGATGTACTCTAAAGATGTAGAACATCGGCTCAGACATGAACAATAGAACCATCTCATAATGCAGTCGCATCGGAACGGAAGTACCAAAAACCCAATACATTTGCAGTACTGCGCTATCCCATCCCCTTGTCACACACGGAACATCTAGCGCGGTTAGCTGTCAGCTGTATGGCACTGGGCTCCATAGCAGAGGTTGTATACATTGAACATGTACTGTTACTTGAAATTTCGTCTGAAATAGCTTGTTGAGGTCGAGGAACTTATGCCGAAAATGAGGTGGTGGGGCCGCCCCACCAAGCCGCCGTTTGACGGTGTGCCTTGGGATCCCTGGCCAATTTGACTTTCCTCAATTTGAAATGCTCCAGATTGTAAAGTGTTGCGTTCTTTATCCTCCTCTTGGTCTAGTTTCTAACTTCTGGCCTCCCTATTCCTCAGGCCCAGGGGTGCCATTGTTGGCAGTGAATTCGATATTAATGCCAGCCCACAAAGCTGATCTCGTAGTGCATAATCATGCAAAAGGTTATGGATATGGATTATGGATCATGGGTACCATTTCACACTGCCCCAACGATGGGACCCCGAAGCTTCAATGAATTATGGGAGTTATGCGTTTACGAGGTCTATATATGTTGAGTTGTAGTGATCGCCATGCCACGACCTTACCGATCGGACAGTATATTGTAAAATATCACGCCGGACTAGGGGGTTTATGGAGTACGTCCCAGGAATTCCTTGGGGGTAGTGTTCCAAGATGGGGTACCTAGAGGCACACCGCAGCCTTCTAGAACAAAAACATTCGTTCGCAAGTTAGGATTGTTTCATTGTCACGATAAAACTGTCGAGTCAACATCATCTCGACAGCGCACAATCGCCATCACTCGATCGATAAGCAAGAAAGCACGTGGTTGTGATATATGCACCTTCCTGATAAAGTGAATGAGTATGCGCTCTTGTCAAGGTTGTAAACTGTTTTATTTTTATTTTTTCGCTATTATGCTGCCCGGATCACGCCAAATGGTTCCAGCTTCAACAACATAACGTAACTATCTTGCACAAGGACGAACGTATTTCCCATCATGCACTGGTTTTTCTTTATTTTATTTCATATTTTTCAGAGCTGTAGAAGACGACATATGCAAATTTTCTTCACGCGGTGTTAATAACCGTGTTATGCTGGGTCTCAACAACATTCCTTCAATTCAAATTCAAGTTCCTCGTGTCAGCTCCGTGCCTCTGAATTCTTGATGATAGTAGCCCTATTGACCTCCAATTCATTATCTTTTTGTGAGACGACCTGAGTCTATGGGACATGAGCAGATAAACGCACATACTTTCTTACCACCTCACTTAGCTTCAGCATGACCCCCAAAGTGACAGCGTCTGCAACAAGCCGAGGGCACACAGTTTGCAGTCCCACTAGCGGCTTGGCTAGGGTGCGCAATGGCACAGACACCACAGAACTGTGATGCGCCTCAACTATTTCGTTAGCCAAGGGCCATTACTTGAGCATATATTATGGATCTGTCTATGTAAAGTATATGTATCTACAATATGCTACATTATAATTAGGAAACAATAAAAAGCTAGTAGCAATCGCACACGGTCGGGCAAGGGGACTAAAAAACCCAGTCATTAAGCTGGAGGATTGGCATCCAGCTACCGGCGGAAACGTGGATGGCACCTATGACCCTAATCTTGGCAGGATCTATCCCGCGGGGCCCAAACATCCAGCATTCAACGGATGCATTACGATTCGGATCTGGCAACGCACTCTGTCGTGGCGGAATTCAGATTGGGCACAAGTGCAGTTTCAGTACAGCACACTCACCCGAATGAAAGCATCCACCGAGCGGCCGATGTGATGAGCAAACTTCGCAACGGTGATTGGATTGTGGGCCGCCGTCTCATCTCGGATCTGGACTTGACGCTTGAAATCACAGTATCCCGGCCACTAGGGATGCACCAAGTACCGTCAACGCAATTCTACAGTCGCACCAGGTCGACAGCTACATACCTTGATGCGTATGTGCGTAGTCGTTTTTCCTCCAAGATGAGCTTGCATCCGCGCGTCACGAAGGGTCTGGCAACGACCATTGATGGCGTCATCCAGAGAGAGCCCTAAATGACCGTTCGCTTGGGCAAAGAAAATAGGCATCTGTAGCTCCGCCTCGGTGACGTATTGCCTAAAGTCATTCACGTTCTGCGGAGACCAGAGCTCTTGAGGCACAACTGTGCCCGTCTCCGCGATGCTATAGTCGAGTAACCAGAGTGGTCGACCACTGCGATCCTGCATCAACGGCCGCGGAGAATCTTTGGTTGCGACGGCCTCGACGACGAAGACTACACCCAAACCACCAGGACTGGGTATAGTCCGACACAACTGTTTCAAGCCCGAACTATTTGTCTTCAGCAGGTCGAAAAGATAGCGTTCCGCCTTGATGGGGCTGAGGGATCGAGCAATGTACCCGTCGACAAGGAGATCGAACACCTGGAGGACGGGGACTTTAGATTCAAAAACGGAGACACCAGCAGACTGCTCACTTGAGTAGTGGACATGCTGGCGAGTGGTGAGTTTCTTTCGAGTGCTGCCTAATAGAGAGGAGAGGGAATGCTGCAACTACCTCTGACCGAGGCCTCGTATAAATATTGTTTCGCGTCCTTACAGTTTCCAAACCCCAAGAGCTGGGATGGAAAAAGCAGCGATACAAAGTTGCATCATACACCTGTGATCACACCGTCTATCCAGATAGTACATAGGCATCCAGGTGGAACTTGGGGTATAGAACGCGAGGAAATTAACGCGCGAAATGCATGATCATGATTGACATTCAATGTTTGAACTCATCAGTACTACACCACGTGCCGAGGACCTAAAAAGCTCAGGCTCCTACTAGGAGATTGAGGCTACGAGGCTAATAGTGTTGCCGCGGTCCCGGTTCCGGGCCGGTTTTATACCATAACCGAGTCATGATTGCACGGCGCGGTTTCAATCACGACTCGGTTACGGTATAAAACCGGCCCGGAGCCGGGACCGCGGCAACACTACAGGCTACATCCAAGCTCTGGCTAGTAGTCCCTTGTTCTTGTTCAGGTGTCTGTCACCGCTTGTGTGAGAGTCAAGAGCTGTATTAAGGAACCTGTATCTGGAATTGTAAGCCTTGGCGGGCGGGAGTTTCACGTTTCGCCAGCCCTAGCGCTAAGGCGCGGAGGCTTCGGATAAGAAGTTCTGCGCCCGTGATTTGATTATCGATCATCGATCAAGTCGGTTTGCCTGTCGAATTCAAAATTTTATTTTTTTCTTTGAAAAACGACCTTCCAAGCTCCGCGAACATGTTAAGTGGAAGGCCTTCGCGGCTAGCTCGGCAGGAATTCGAATTCGTGGTGCTTCTTGTTGGTAGGTTGTGAGGAAAGAGAGCGATCGGCAAACCGTGCACTCTACCTTACGTGCGCAGCGTTGGTGGCTTGGGCGCCTCGTGACTGGTGGCGCACCGCTGCATTAACTTACCATTGATTGGTATCACAGTATCACGATCGGCCTATCATGAGCCAGTCGCGACGGTTCCGATGTAGCCGTGTCTACATCATGGTGCAATGTAGCGATGAGAAAAAAAGCTCGTGTTACATGGTAGAGCGCTGGAAATCGGGACCGGCTTCTTGATACATGTCTGTACAGTACAGCCACCAGCTAAGAATAGATACAAGTCCTTGTTTGTCCCAGGCCGGTCCCAAAATCTCTTAGGGGAGGGGCATAATGTGGGGCACACAAGCCGTGACCGAAGATGACTGCGAAAGAGATGGAAGCACAGCTACCAAGCACGCATGTAGAACCCCATTGCTAATGATAATATACAACAAATGCTGAGAGTAGTCGCATGATAAGAGAACAAGAACCGTGACATTGAAATCAAAAACGCGGGGGAACAAGTCAGAATAGAGGTAGATCAGACAAGTGAAAACGGTTACATGATTACGAATGAAGAGCTAATACTGACGGTGCTCAGGGGCAGGGGTAGTAATAACGAAGGGGAATAAAGCATGCTGAGAGAAGACGGCAGAAAAACCCTTGATAGGCCATGTGTGTATGTCCTTGAAATGAACTGCTTAGTGAGGCAACAGTGCAAACCACTTAAACGACCGTTGTGGGGCGTGCTTGCAAGGGAAACGCGGAAGACATGGGTGAAACTTGCGCATGCTGCGCGACAGATGGTTCATCGAGGTTGACGGATGAGTTGTTCATATTCGGCGCAGCTACATTCGGTGTGGCGGTCGTCCCACCAGACGAGGACATCTTGCCGATGTACCATGACTAGGATGAGAAAGGAGTGGAACAGTACGTGAGTCAATATGAATGTCTAATTGTTGGGAGAATCAACTCACCGGAACCCAACCACGGTCACCTCCGTCCTCCTTCACAGCCTGTAAGAATGAATAAGTATATCTACCGGAGCGCTAGGGAAAATAGCCGTACATATGACCAGTGGTTGTAGCGCTTGAATACACGAAGCACGTCATCCTTGAATAGATCTAGCTCTTCATCACCTTTCTTCTTGTAATCCATCAATGCATAGCCTGGGAAACTCGTAGAGACGATATGAAGAGGAAGGATGGGGTTTTTCGTGTTGGAGACTGGAGAGGACGGTTCAGAGCTTGATCCAGAAGCGTGACTGGCTTCTGCCACAGCTGTTGCGACGGGTATACGTGTTTCGAGTAGGCATCCAGCAGGAACCCAGCCTTGTTTGGTGGTATCAGAATCCACGATACCTGTCCCTGTGGGGTCGCGTTGTACGACCCACCACCCTCGCGCTCGTGATATGATAACGAACGTGTCGCCACTGTTTATGGTTGGTCGTGTGGATCGAACGCGAAAAAAAACAACACATACACAACAACATCGAATTCATCCTCCTGTTCTGCCATGTAAGGATATATTGCCACAGCATATGAAATCTCAGCCGTGACGGGGACTTCTCTCGCGGGTGTGCCTATTTCATTTTGCTCGGTCATAGTAGCCGCAGTAGCTGTATTGGCGACAGCAGACTTGGGAGGTTCCGAGCCGCCTGTACCCTTCGATCGGTCAACAGCATCCTCTCGGTCCTTGCCATCGGCCGAGGGCGACATTACTTCTGGCCAGCCCGGCTGCGCGGTTGTACCGGTCATTGGCGGTGGAACAACGTTGGCAGACGTGTCCGGATGCACTTGTAGACGCGGTGGACGCGAGGGTGTCCGTGCATGCGAAGTACCGGGTCTAGGCTTAGAGGATGAGGTGTCACCAGAGGCCTTACGCGCAGCTTGCTTCTGTTGAGCGACAGCAATCGGGGAGCGAATATCTTTAATATGCTTAAGCATAAAAACGGGGTTCTTAGATGCGTCTTTGAGCTTTTGAAAGAGTAGAAGGGGCTTCTCATCGTAGCTCAGACATCGTTCGATGCGATTACCTAGCGAGTCCCCCGTATTGAAGCGAGCCCCAGGAAGCTAGAAGCCACGTACTTGGAGGACCATAGCAGATGAACATAGCATAGTTTTGCCAGTCATCATTATTTATCTTGTACTTTCGCAAAGCAGCTGGCAGGACTTTCCACGCAGGGTCCTCCAAGCTAACCTTGAAGCTCTTGAGGTTATCCGAACTCTCCTGTCGGGACGGTCGCGGGGGCGTTGGAAGTTGAGCGGTTGACGATGGATTGTGAATAGAACCATTCCTGTTCTGGGTACCGGACTGTGACCGGGATGAGAGATCATGCTCGAGACGGTTGGGTGATGGGTGGGGAGAATCAGACATCTCGGGTTTAGTGGGTGAGCCAGAAGACTTGTCGTATTGTGCCCACTTGAAGGACGGTTGTCGAGTTAGTGGACTACCTTCAACCTGAAAGTCGAGTTATACAGACGCGACACCACTACATATGACCGGCGCACCACAGTGTTATGGGATGGCCGCCAAGAGTTAATATCATCCACCGTTGAGTTAACAGCCTCTGACAACCGTCGGTTCTCTTTTTCAAGGGTCTGTAGTCGTTCCTCTGAAGACTATGAGTGGACATGGGATAGTTTAGATGAAGATGCAGTTAACCTTGGTGTCGGAGGAGGTTGTAAAGTTTGTCAACTGTGATATTTTCCGAGGGGTCGCTTGCTTCCGCTATTAGTAGCTCAGGACATGATCGGTGACGCGGGGGAGAAGAAGATGACTAACAGGGGGGGATGTAATGGTCAGGTTCGAAGGAGATGTCATGGGCAATCTTCATGAGGTAGATGGCCTTCAAAATGGCTAAACGTTGGCCAACCGTGGCGATACCTATTTCTTTCAGCTCCTCAGGGCCTATTATGCAGAGTACATCCCCAGTCAAGTTATGCTCTACATTTGGGAATGAGACGACAGTTGCCGGGAAGACAACAAAAAGAGAAGCGATTGACCTTTGACCTTATCCTCGTATTGAGGGAGACCAAGGTTGGATAGAAAAAGTTGCACGTCATTTTCATCCCAATCAGAGATTAGTCCCCTTGGCTCTTGTGGTTGAGGGTCCATGGGTATGAACAGTGAGTGTGAGTGAAGCGTCGGCGATCGCGGCGACCGCTAACCTACTTTCACACACGTGACCTACAAAGTCACGCACACCTTTGGTACCTGCTTTACTACCCGCCAAATGACGTAACTCCTCCTGCTGGAGCTGTGTATACAGTAGAGACGTACAATTTGCCAATGAAACGGGAATGAGAAAACCAAGGGAATTAGTCATGGATCGTAGAGTGGTGAGCAACTTTATTTTCCTAAAGCCACCAAGCTCAAGTTATTCACTGGCATATTCTTCTCCACTTCAATTAGAGGAACTTCGAAGAATTCTTGGTCTGAAACATGGGATGCCCAAGTAGACTTGGCACAGGTCATGGTATGATGGTATGGATCATGATGTCGACGGCCTGTGAATTCTTATTTATTCAAACTTATTCGTTACGCTCATGTACAGCACGTGTGTAGTGACCTCTCGTACACTCGTCGTTTCTGAAATCGCCTCTGGCCCTATTTCTGCCATCTGTAAGAAAGCAAAAGTGACACTCCGCCGAACGTGGATCTCCTTGGTACGCCTATGTAAGATAGTTTTGTCTTGCCCTCCCCTGCGCCATCCGGATAAGCTTTGCCATCGCCGTCACCATCGCCGAGCAGCACGGTGGCCTTCTCGGGGAAACTCCCTTCTCCCCTCGCGGGCGTCATTCGTGCCACCGCCCAGCCTCGATCTGAGATCACCCATGGTCAGTGAGCCCATGCCTCCTGTCCGGGCTCTATCGGCACCAACTGTCTCAACCGTGATCACCAGCAGTCTCAACGGCCAGGCAAGCACCTCTACCGGTTCCGCTAGCTATTGCACGGTACCAGCAGTAACCGCCACCGCGGTACCCGCCGGGATCAACCCTCGGCGTCTTGCAATGGTCGTAGACAGTGAGACAGGGAGAGAACGCCGATTGTATCGCCCCAAAAGCGACGCCACCTCCCCCTCCACCTGTCAAAGGGACTGAGGGGCTACCGCGCAGGTTCTAAGCTTCTTTTGAAAGGCTGTGAGGATGGGGGGGGTCTTGTTGAGCTAATGAAGGCCTCTCTACCCTTTGTGGACAGCCAACCTCGCTCGCACCTCGAAGCGAGACACGGCCTTCCCCAGTGGCAAGATCCGGTTCTCTTGATGCGCAGCAGGAGTCGTGTGGGTTGAGGGGACAAAAGAGATGGGGCTAGCCTTTTATATGGGCGCATGTGGTGATAGATGAGCACCGCCGTGAAGTTGGCCAGATCGTGGGTGCGCCAGTCGAGAGATTGGAGGACCCAATACGTGCGGTAATACAATAGATACATTAAGGTACAAAGGTACAAATTACAAGGCACAAGCCTGTGATGACACTTCGAGGGTCGAAATGGAGAGCACCGCTGTGATGTGTGAGCCTAACGCCTCCCTTTTTTCTTCTTTTTAGACGTCCGCGCAGCACTGGACGGCCCCGGTGCCGGTACCGAAATGTCCCCTCCTGCCACCTCTGCCATGTCCCCTTCACCCGCTTCAATTTTTGTCCGCGCCTCGAGAAAAAACATCACGTCCCGCACTTGATCCTCAAGCTCCTGCACCCGCTGGGCAAGAGCGATACGCTCGGTTTCCCCTTCCTCTGCGCGCTTCCGCGCGGCTTCAAGATTCTTCAACAATCCACTGCTCACGGCGCGCTCTTCTCTCAGCTCCTTCTCGAGGGTGCGCGCGGCCTCGGCGAAACGCTCCGACTTTTTCTCGACGCGCTGCTTGTCGCGGAGCATCTCCGAGAGGCGCTCTTCCTCCTCACGACGTCGGCGGCTTTCGTCAGCCACCGCCGCTGCGCGCGAAGACTCAGCCTCCTGTCGAAGCTGCGCGACGGCGCCCTTGAGACCCACGACCTCAACTTGCAGCGCTGTCATTTGTTCTTCATAAAATTCCCGCTGCGAATCGAGTTGTGAGGTCAGGAGATACGAATATTCTATTCCGATCGCTTCGATCTTCTCTGCGGTAAGGGAATCCGATGTACTCGGCCCCCCCGCACCGCTGTCATCGCCAGTGCGCATCGACGCAGAGGGCAACTCGACCAGCTTTCCGTCGGCTTTATTCTGGATGAGTCGATGTACGTAGCCGTCGCCCGCGTAGTCCCACACACGCTGGGTCTCGAGCTCCAGAGCATACAGGTGCGTCGTGCGCTCGTAGTGTGCATGAGCATGGGCGCGGCCGTACCTTCCGCAGCCGATGTTTCCACAAATGAGACATATCCAGAGGCTGGTGGTAGAGTTACAGTCTGCACAAGATGAGAGGGCAGGTGCGGATGGGTCGGCAAAGAGGATATGAGCGGAGCGGGCAGTGTTGGCAGAGGATGGGTGCGATGTACGCAGAATCTGTGAGTAGCGACACACTGGACATCTAGAAACGTCGAATAAATTCGAGTCGTACAAGGGAAATGAAGAGGAAAGGTGATCACCGGCTATCCCCCCACTTGCTGAGACACTCGCAGTGGAACGTATGTGAGCATGGGACAGTCACCACCCCGGTAACGGCGGAGTCCATGCGCTCGAGGCAAACGGGACACGTAGGCAGTTCAAAGACGGGGGCTCGTGCAGAACCGAGCCGGGACAGAGCCATAGATACTGAATCGTCGGCGTCAATGCTCACGGACGTTATATGAACAACATGACAGGTCTCTGGCTGGTGATGCGGTGAGAAGCGGTGGGAGACACCGAACACAAGGACTGACATTCATATAATTAAATGCCTTGCCGTTGTAAGCCTCGGCAAATTCAAAGGCACTCTCGGCCTTGCGAAACTTGATGAGAGCTATGGAGCGATTGGGGGCCGTATCTCTGTAAAGGATAAACTTCATAAATGGGGCCACCTCCCTCAAGAAGCGTACCGGATCATCCTTAGATGGGCCATACCATCTTGTGCTGGTGCGACAAAGGCAAGAAAATCGGATGGCGTCATCCAG
Organism: Lactifluus subvellereus; assembly: GCA_022496195.1. Lineage (NCBI taxonomy): Eukaryota > Fungi > Basidiomycota > Agaricomycetes > Russulales > Russulaceae > Lactifluus > Lactifluus subvellereus. Next base: position 438,252 of record WTXC01000004.1, on the reverse strand, counting down.
GAGGGGACAGCTAGCACGCCAACCATATAGCCGTCGCTGTCTGCGTTCTCGAGCATCACGCGACTAGTGTCCGGCGCAGACGTCCCCTCATTCGCGAACTTTTGCCGCTCGATGTCACGGAAGACGTGAACGACACCGTCGGGGAGATTTGTGGACCCTGATTTGGTGTGACTTCGAGGAACGAAAGTGGCAATCGCGGGTCCTGAGAATCACCTTAGCCTTGCTTCTGTAGAACTTAGCATAGGGAAGTCGTGGACCCACCTTTCGAGCCTGTTCGTCCTTCACTGACGAAAGGAACAGGAGTCATGTTGTCGAGATCAACCCAGTCCAGTGCAATGGGTCCGAATCGATAATCCTTTCCACGGGGATTGAAAGTTGCGTTTCGACGCGTGGTAGACTTATGTGCGTGTATAGGGAGTGGCTGCCACAGAGACAACGGTATGAAGGTGTCGGTTTGCTTAGACTTCGAGGGTGATGTGCGCTGTAGGGTTATGCGGACATGATACGCTCTCATGATTGAGAGACGGCTTCAAGTGTATTCGGGGGCATAAGGACTTGACAAAGCGGTCATGGATGTCCCAAGACCCTGTAGAGCCCGAGCGCCTGGATCATTGGCGGGCATGCTCCGGACATTCACCACAACTGCTACCAATACATCATCCGGCATACTTCCTCACCCAAACCTCACTGCTGCATTATCCTCACCTTTTACTAGAAGCTCGCTCACTACAATACGTACCGCGCTAACTAGAAGTGCCCAGGACTATACCCTCGCCGCAGCTGACTCAAAAGAGAAGCATGCTGCGGTCCTCATACCACTCTGCAATGTCAATGACAAGCCAGGCATACTACTAGAGCTCCGAGGAAAACTAAGGACACATTCGGGTGAAGTCAGGTGCGACAACTATAGTACCAGGATCGCTGGCAGAAATGTCTCACCCACTATACCCACGCTACTGTCTCTAGCTTTCCCGGGGGGCGCGTCGATCGTGTAAGCACGCCTTTCTGTCCGTCTAAACGGTAGATTGGAGCGCGGAAGGCCACCGCCTCACTGAACCCAAAAATGTTGCCCCGCAGACAGATAAGACCTTCCTTGCAGCCGCTCTACGTGAAACGCAGGAGGAAGTTGGCATACTACCCGACCAGGTGGAAATCCTAGGACAGGTGGGACCCCCCCAGCTTTCCCTCGGCGGTTTGCGCGTTTGGCCGTATGTTGTGCGTCTCCCACTTTCTGTCCAATACAACCAACTGTTGCAAATGCATTGCCCGTCGTTCCCATGTTACAATGTCGCCAACGACAATCATATAGGGTTTCATTCATGCCACGCCTCGATCGACGCGACGCGACCCTGAAGGCGATCTAGAAGCTCCGTTACTTTCTTTATCGATGGATTCGTTGGTATTGTCACCCTTGGAGGTGGCGGCCGCGTTTCAACTACCGCTCGCCGCCGCGGTGGCCCCTGCGCGACTGCAGGTGGACTATTTTCGTGGGGGGCGGCCCTATTATGCGATCGAAGTTTCAGACCTCATACAGGGTGCCCCCCAATCTGAGTTGAGCCGTACCGGTGGTCACGGACGTGCGAAGAAGGTAGAAGTTTGGGGTCTCACGGGTTTATATCTTTTTCTATTGATGAAAGCTCTCAGGATTTACGAGTAATAAGTAATGGTGTATGTGGTGGGGGAATTGGACTACATACGATATGACACGAGAATATCTGAATGAGGGATTACTCCGGATAACTAACGTGCGCCTTAGAGGTGGGCGCTTGGCGAATATGGCTGAGTCCCTAGGATCATCATTGCCACCTCCACTGTCACCATCGTTACCGTGTAGAAGTGCCAGTAGGATAGCGTTTATCTGGGGGCTGAAAGGCTCCGCAATGTGTCATCCTGAATGCGGTTTGGACTTGACCCCCAGGCGCTGACGAAGTACTTTCCCGCCACTGGGCTGGTGGGGGTCAATGGATTGCGGCAAATCGTCGTCCAAGGGAGCGGACTTTGAAGAGATACGCTCGTCGGTATCGCAGGAATTTGTGTTTGTGCTCACAGGTCTACTATGAAAAGACCGTTTGTTCTGTGTCTTGATCTTTGTCCGGTGCCGTCTCTCACGGTGAGATTCCCATATGATGTAGAGTGTAATCTCGGAGATAGCAACGATCGTTGCGACGAACAACGACAGGAGAACTTTCTAGATCCGATAGGTATCAGAAACGAGCTTCACCACGTATGCGGACAAACCCGAGATGGCTACGCACCCATTCGTCACGCCAACCCGTGCGCTGTGCAGCCCACCACGTTGCGGCGCCAGTGCAGACGACACTGAGAAGGGTATTGAGTACTGCTACTATTGCTTGTCTGTCGCTAATCTCGCGCAGTGCGCTCTCAGAGGGTGTAGACACGTGCGATGACGGGGGAAATTTCTTGTTGGGAGAGGCGCGAGTTCCGGCAAGCAAGGGAACCATGTTGTAATCCAGTGGATCGAGAGGAGGGTCTTTCGACTTGAGTGCCCTTTCGCCCACCTCTGTCCGCACCCATCTAGAAATTGACTGGAGGAGGGCGTATGATATCGTTGGTGTTGTTGACTGCGACGAGCTAGCTATTTCAAGAAGCTGCGAGAGTTCCGAGGAGAGCGGCACTGGTATTATGTTTATGAGAGGACGTAAGGTCTCTACTAGGTGAGGCTCCAGTGAGACGCGTAGGCTATCAGGTTCAGTGAATCCGTTCATTGAACTGAGAGGGGCTGAGAGGGGACACACAGGCACTGATACCCCGCCGGGCCGGGGTCTCCTTCATCTTCAACTCTCACGTCTAAGCATCTGTCCAATTTATATACCGCCTGCCCTCTTTAGCCACCTTAACTCCCGGCGGGTATGTAGACACAACAGGGACTGTACCGTACTTAGCGCCAGCTTAACACAGCATAAATGCAGATATAAATTTAAAAAGAAGTCCAAGTTCACAAGGCCTACCGTGGTCGTGGTACGTATCATTTCATTCGCATTCATAACGCCGCCAATTTGCCTTCATAATACTTAGTTTATTAGGAGGCGGTGCCAGTGTCGATTAGCACAGGGACCCTCACAGCCGCAATCCTAGGAACGGGGATTGCAATTGCACATGGCTTCCCAATCCTGGCACTCACAATTGCTTAGTTTGCTTACTTCCCTCAACTCTAAAGACATCCGGGCCCTTCAATTCTCCATCTTGAGAGATACTTTGGACGACCTTTCTCGTGAACTTGTCTCAAACAAGGCTCTTCGGTCATTCTGCTAACTTTCCTTTTTTCCCCCAACATACCTAATCCGTGTCCATAGTATCCAACTAGGCTCTCAGCACCCTTCTATCTGGGTGCCGCTCCACGAACTGTGGGACAATCCGGCTATCACGCAGTCCGCGGGAAACAACTCGGACCCACAACTCGTCATCGGACTTGCGAGATTCACTCGTAATCTTATCGCTGACGTCCCTTTTAACCAGAACAATGCATTGTGAGCGGGCTATTCCATGGCCGATTCCCCCGAGCCGGAAAAGCTGACAGCTGACCCTATTTCCCAGTCCCCTGGAGCCACGAATACGCCAACTCATTTACCTTCACACTGCGTGGACCAAGGATAGCACCGAGAGTAGTACGTGACCCATCCTCCCTCGTATGACACTTTAAAATGTGGTCTCTCTTTCGGCGTAGCCTTGGCAACTACGAGGATGCTGACACAAACTCTTTCCAACCTGGTCACTGGGAATCAAGAACTCCTTGACCGGTTCTGGGCTATTCACATGCAGATTCCTGAGGAGCAATCCGTGCTCATGTAATGACATTCTCGTTTTAGCATTCGGGTCACTGACCTCCTTCACCAGGACAGCCGTCTTCTAAGTTTGCCAGATTTGCGCTCGGTGATCTCCGTGTTGGTCCTTATTATGAACTGTATCCACGACAGCGAAGGACGAGGGTACGTTCGGCGATTTACATCCGCATGTAGTGGAACGACCCTCGAACTTTGAGCCGCACTCCGACAGGCATGCACTGGTTAACACGAGTATCGGTGTCCGCGTATGCGTATCTATCCTTGACAGACTTCAAGCCCTTTTGGACCACTCTGAATCGGGGGACGAGGGAAAAGTCTTTGAGTTAGGGTAGGTGTCCGCCTTCTCGAATGTCTTGCTCGGGGTAGCACGGGCGTCAGGTATGCACTCTTCTCCAAGCTTTTTCAATTCGGTTTTTTCCCAGAACTCTACAACCGAACACCTATGTATGCGTATTCGTATTCGTCTTGCACATTTCCCGGTGTTTATTCCCGCAATAGGCAAGATGAACTCGTTTCGCCAACCCAAACAACACTCTTGAAGCTCCTAGACTCGTTTTTACAGCCCGTTCCCTCGTTCCAGGGTGGGGTCGGTGACCCTCGCAAGTTAGCGGGCTGTCTTGTGTCCGCATTTTTCTCCCAAGCGGAGCATATTCAACGCGCCATTCAGCAGGCCATTGGCGCATCGCCGCCTGACCAGGACCATCCAACCGACGTACTGGGAAATGGCGGGACTCCGCAGCAGGCAGTTGGTAGCGCCCTGGATGTACGGCTCCCAGGTGTATGTGTCGCGTTAGTACTCTTATCAACCAGCCTCTCTTCTATTCTACTCGCGGAACGGGAAAACGGGGAAAACGAGGGTGGGGCAAGCACGGACCCGAGCCTAGTCAGGTTGACTCTACCCTGTCATGACACAATCTCCGGCCCCGGAAATTCCACCGAAACGGGATTTATCGAGGTTTTGATTGGTATGGCATTTTCTTAGTCACGTCCCTCTTCGAACAAAAAAAAACAAGTAATGGGTCCTTGGTTTTTTAGAAACTCTGCGCCTGTTAGATATATTTCTGCCGCGCATCAATTTTGGGAAAGTCAGGTCATCTAATGTGCATTTCCCGAGTGACGGAGGGGTGGTTCTGGGCCAGTCCGCGGATGCGACCGGATTTGCTTACCTCAAGCGAGACCTCGTGAGACTCCTTGGGATCCTGTGCCATAACAGCAGGGCGATTCAAGACCGCGTACGTCGGTGCGGAGGTATCCCAATTATTCTCAATTTGTGCGTCATTGACGAACGCAACCCGTGTAAGTCATAATTGCCTTTTTCTGATGTGTCAGTTCGGGGACTGTGTGGCACGCCAGGAGAGACGCGCGGGTCCCCGCGCCTTCCGCTCTCTCACATACCCATTCATTTGCACGGCGGAACTGATCGCGAAAATACCAATTCCAGATTTGCGCGAACATGCTCTCTTTACGCTGCGCAATTTACTCCATAATAATGCCGAGAACCAGGCTGTAGTTGATACGTTTCGGGCCGATGAACACGTGGGGACCGTAATGTAATGTACAGCAGTGGTTCGTAATTCTGGTGCCAAGTAACGGTTGATCGAGGGTTACCCTGTCAAACAAAAACATGAGGCAGGGTGCCAATGCTATATAGTGTTCAGAAATGTGCCACACAACACCACGCCAGTCGGAATGTGATTTTGAGTAAATGACAAGATGAGAATTTTGTTCGCGCCGTGTGCCACCGAAACCATGAATTTATTATTGCTCATCTTCCTCATCGAACCCAGCAACGGCCTTGCGCTTACGCGACGCGCCGCCGACCCGTCTCACACGAAACTCCTCCTCGTCATCCTCCTCGCTCTCAACGTCCATCGCGGCCTCACCGGCCTGTTCGCCTTCTTCCGGCGCCTCTTGTCCTTCCTCCCGTCGCCTTTTTCGATCAGCCTCCTGCTGGCTGATCTGGGCATCAAGCTTGTCCAGGACGTCCTCTTCCGGTTCCTCCTTGGCGCCTTTCTTCCGACCGGCGCCACGATCAGAAGCCTGGCCACCGGCGTCATCATCCTCCGAGTCCGCCACGACGAAGTCGTCCGGCTGGTAATCGCCGCCCCGGCGCTCTTCCGGCTCACGCGCGCGGCGGCCCTTCTTGGGACTGCGCCCGTCGTCCTCGTCGTTCCCGTAAGGGTCATACCCGGGCTCGTCGTCATCGCTCCATATGTCCATGTCGCCTGCGGACCGCCGTCGCCCGCCACCTTGGGCACGACGCCGGCGCGCGCTCCCGCCACCGTCCTCGCCACGCGGCTGGCGTGGCTTTTTTGCAAAGGCACGAATTTGCTCTTGTTTCTCACGTTCGGGGTCTTTATCCGGTTCCATGCGTAATCGGGCGACTTTGCTGTGCTTCTGACCAACCGCGCGGACGACCAGACGATGGGTTTCGGACTGCATGTCCGTTGGGCGTAGTGTTAGGAAGCCTGTTATCGCAGCTTCGGCTTGCAAGATCTCTGCACGTTTGTGTTGGGCGACGAGGTAGGTAAGACCGTGTGCCTTTCCAGGGGCAAGTGTAGGTGTCCCCTGAGACTGGGATTGCGAGTTTTGGGATATACCAAATGCCTGTCGATGGGCAGAACCAGAGCTATCAATTACTTGGTTGATGTCAAAGTACTCTTTGCCTAGTCGGAGGCTCATAGAACCATCTGACCACCGAATAACATGGGCATTAGACTCGCGATGCTACCAGCAAGGGCACTTTAATTCACAGAGAGAAAAAGGGAACAAGTGGACTGACGTCTTGACCGTCTTTGGCCTTAACCCAGCGCCACCGCACTGTGTTCTCTACACGAAGCTTTATGCCCATGTCGCGTTCATGAGTAAAATCTTCCTCGTGTTCGGGTCCGATGTATGTATCAGGGTGGTAAGGTTTAGAGTCCACTTTAACGAAATTGGGCATGCGAATAACCCAATGCTGTGGGCAAAGTAAGTGGATGGTATGAAGAAGCGAGCTTGTACTGTCGGGACGCGCACATGTCCGTCTGAGCTTTTTGGTAATGGAATATTGGGAATCGAGACCGAGGCTTCAAGGCGGTGCTCGATTAGCGGGTTGGGCTCTTCGTCTTCTTCATATTCCAAGGCTTGCCTTCTTTTTCGATCCGGGGAAGAAAGACCGTCGTCCGGAGGTGGTGCAGAGGCGGGTGAGGAGTATCTTGAATCGGGAGCGCTCGTTGCGGCCAAGGTCTGGTCACTATGAGATCGATTGGGTAAAGCAAGTCAGGGTAATGTAATTCAGGGAAGACTAACTTACCGACTGTGGTGAACAAAGTCTATGTTGAGATCCTCACCAAAGAGGTCGCCCATCTCGTCCTCTTGTTTTGGGTGATGTCCTGTGGCTGTGTCATCGTCAAATGAGGAGGCATGCATGTCAATATCTTCCGAATTGACATTATTGTAAGTATTAGTATCTGGGGATACGAGTGCTCCAGCAAGAGAAGACATGACTGGTACAGTTGTTCACAGCCCAAAATGGATAGTGTTTAATTTAATTTAATTTAATTTAATTGAATAACCAAAAGGGGTAAATATCACGTGGTGTATGTGAACGAACTGTAGAATGTATGCGCGTATTTAGAGCACTAGAGCGCTCACCGCCCATCCCTACCCCTGCCACACCCATAACCACCCCAGGCCCCCAAAGCCCCCGGCCTTGCCTGCCGCATACACACGGCACACTGCCACTTCCCTCTGGTCCCCGTTCAAGTAAAATGTCATCATCGTCACACCTCCCGAATCAGTTAAAGGTCATATATCCCCGTTCCCTTTCTCTTTGACTATTCTGTACAGGTTCCCTTGTCTTCTTCCGTCTCGATTGAAGCGCCCTGCATTTCGTCTTGTTAACCCACCCTTTTCGGCCCCAATTCAAACTCCTCAATTGTAACTTTGTCATCCCGGCCTGATCTACCCTTGGAGACCTACCAAGTATGCTTTGGACGCGCACGGACGCTTGAAAATTTGCTCCTCACGCCACATCTCAGCCAAAGTCCGAGCCGGAGGAGGGCCGAGATGATCTGAGTAAATCTGACAGATCTACCCGCCCGAGTCCAGGAGCTGGAATGGCTCCCTGAACTACTGTTTGTCTCTGTGTACCTCGTGCTATGCCTCATAATCCGCTTCGTCAATCCTTTAAAGACCGCCGCCCAGTTGTCTCCCCAGTCCTCACAGGACGCACTGCCATCAGCATCTCTGTTTATTATCTGACTCATTCATAAACAAGCGTGTGCCGACCTTTCCCCCTTATTTCTTTTCTCCCCCCAACTATCCTGTCTCCGATCACACTCACGCCACCCTAGCCTTTCCACCGCGTGCAAAGTTCAAGTATGTCCGATCGCGAGGCCTACTACTACCCGCCCTACCCTGGTGACAGTTCCTCTCTTATGCTTTTGTCCTCTGAGGTATGTCGTCGCAGTGTTCAGTTGTTTCCGGAACCAGCGCTTACCCCACCCAGCCTGACTCATTTCAGGTCGGTGGCGGTCAAGACGTGCAGCAGGTAGTTCCTCTCGTCGTTATTGACGTGTGCCTAGTCACTTACCGCTGAACGACTCGACAGTGGCCGTCCCCTGCCCTGGACAACGTATTAACCTTGGATACAATCTCACCTTCGGAATTATCGTCCCCATCCCACCTTTTCGGACAAGGACACTTCGAAGATGATCCCTTTCAATATTCTACCCTCGCCTCCAACGGTATACCCTCTATAAATGTTGATACCAGCGTCGCCACATCCTATTTAATTGCGCGCGGTCCGTCGTCTTCAGTCTCCACAACGCCACTCACTCCTGCATTCTCGCCGTCTCAACCTGGTTACTCCTCATCTCCAAGCCTGCCGGCTGTGACGCCTCCTATGCCCGCTCATACACTCGGCCCTGCACCCGAGGTCTACTCGCTTACTCCCTCAACCCCCGTCTCCCCTTACTTACTTCAACAGCACTCATGGCCCATGCCCAAGCCTGTTCGTTGTTGTGTTAGTTCCACCCGTGTTAATCTAACGACCGTGCACCTACAGAAGTCCTCTCCGGAGCCAGAGCGCCTACCATTTAGCGAACATCAACGAGGGCCCATGGTACCGCAGAAACGTTACAAGCCCCACACTTCGAGCGACCGGCGTCGCTATGTTGATGAAGTCAATCTCGAGCCATCTATTCACTTCTACATGCAAAAGCCCGACGAAGAAGGGATTCCATTGAGGGATGCCATGCATGGTCGCTTCGCACGTCTTGTGTTACGCGATGAACCCATGTTCCAAGAACGTGGGCCCTCTATCTCGGTTCGCATCAATGTAAGTCTCATCCCGCGCAGCTTTGCTGTGGGATCCATTTGTAACTGTAGTACATGTCCTGACGTTGTGCAAACTTAGTGGCCAGGTTATCAACCCTGGAGCCGTCAGATCCCGACCAGGGATTTCCGCAACCCTCCTGGGCCTATCACGCGTGCGAAACTAGCCAAGAACGTTGCCAAATCCGTCGCTCGCTTCATTACTGTACGACTCATTTCGAGACTATTGTAATACTGCGTTCTCATGGTTTTACACAGGAACATAAGGGTCGCCAGATGGAAGAGGACGGGGACCCAGCCTGGTCAGTTGGCCCCCATCACATCGACGTTTTTGATTTGGTGCTCGTGAGGCTCGACCACGTCTCCAAGGGGAGCTGGCAAGCACAGCTTCAGCTCCTTCATCCCCGCCACTCATGAGTGGCTACTCATGTGTCTTTTATTTCACCCTGTTTCTTGGACCAACGCATCACCTACATTTTTTTTTTGTTTGTTCTTCAAATTGCTTTGCCTTCTTCATCTCTTGTCTGCTACAGTGCTTGCTTATTTTCATGTTGGGCCTGGCCGTTGCTCGACTCTTCTGTCTCTAACCTGTGTAGCTGTCCCGCGGCATCCACCGCATGTCTTGAATTTGTATATCCCCTGACGAAGTAATGCAATGAAGAATCTAGCCACTCTAACCCCATCTATTCGTGATCACATCTGGTCACGTTATCTGTTATGTTGTCAATAAAGAACCACTAGAGTGCTACAACACCGAACCTCCTCAACTCGAGGGAGAACAGCAACCTTGCGGTCTTTGTTCTGCGCAACTTGAGCTATGAAGCCAGCTTATCGTCCCTCGTGTCCCCGACTGAGTTGCACACAGGCACAGCCCGAGTGGGCATAGGGTTGTATAGGTGACAGTGAGAAAAGAGGGTTGTTTCCGAGCAGAACGCGGTACGTATGGTGTACTGTACCCTAACAATAATAGATTGGCACTGCACGATAGCACGCGACATCACTTACGGAAACATGAAAGCAAGTCGCACGGAAGTATCTTATCGCGCCGGCCAGATCCATCGATGGCATCACGTTACGCACCCATCACAGTTTTTGGTCCTTCCGGTAGCATCTTGACGGTCTCGATCAAAGGTCACACATCTTTATTTTTGGGAGAAAGGACGGGAATCGAAATTCGACGGATCGCCGTCGCCGCGGAAACGTTCTTTGCTTCTAAAACGCTACAGTAACAGTACACCGCACGGACCTCCTCGTCGCACACATACACGCACGGACCCCTTCCCGTCCCATCGTAACTTCCCCGCTCTGCCACAACGTTACGCCGAGGGGCGAACATTCATTCATCAATCATGTTCCGATAAGCGCAATGGAGGCGCTCGGGAAAACATGACGGGGGTCGTTGCCACAGGAGGAAAATGAAGAGCAATGAAAAATGACGCGCGCGCAGAAATGAGGTCTGCCGGCACCGGGGGACAGGGTAAGGGGTAAAGGGGAGGGTGTGAAGGTTCAGAGTGGCGAGGGAAGAAAAGTCCGCGCAGCTTCAACTTGGCCATGTGTTGCAGCCGCCCTATCGCGACGTCACCGCGCTCGTTCTTGCCTCTCCCCTGTTTTTCTCTCACACCTTCGTAATCCACATTCCATTTCCTTTTCGTACCCAAAAGAAGTGCGGAGAGATGACCGCAAGCTACTTTCTCCGAAGGGGACGCGGGCCCCCCCTTTGGCTGGGCTGCCACTCTAAGTGACTTTGTGTGATCGGAACTTGTACGGTATCAGACCGGGACATTGAACTTCTGAGAAAGGCCCCCCCCCTCGTGGATCTGTGAAATCACGTTATTAACGACGAATCATAACATAACGGCGGGCGCTAGCCACTGGCGTAAATGAAGAGGGGGTGTGAATTGTATGCGTGCTCTAGTGCCGCACGTTTTTTGCACGCCGTGCCAATTGATGATCGACAGTCTTTCGGGGCGCAGGCGCATCCACATCATGAGATTGAGTTTCCATTTTGCATGGAGACGCCCGTAAAAACGGATTTCTGATAGCCAGTGTGGCGTCGGGCTAGCTTCTCCCGATTCCCTGGCTGGGTTTCGAGTTTCGAGAGGTGCCAAACAGCTGCCGCCCCATGCCCGGCAACGGCCCTCGGGGGTCATCGGAAATTATGCTCAAGCGCAACGGGATGGTGCCAATGCCGCCATCGATGTGCCACGGGACAGGAACACTGAAACTGAAGCCCTACAGCACCGCCCCCAACACCGTGCGTGCGACCTCATTCGGCTGCACGTGCTATCCCATAGCTGGATGGCCTTGATAACACCCGATTGCTGATTGGTTCTACTCAGGTCATGCCGTGAACGTGGACTGTAGGAGGCTGTTCCCTCTGTTCCCTTCTTTGTCCCTCCCCAACTGCTGTGCCGCACGCGCTTTGGCGATTGCATTTGCTATGCGCGTTGTTCCAAATGGAAAAAGGCCATCGCCTCTGGAAGCGACGGCTCCTTATTTTTCACCTCATGTAGTGGCGGACTTTGGTGGTGTATGCACTGCCCGCTCGCCGTTTCCTCATCGCCATGCGACAAACCTTGAAGCTGTCCCGTAACAGCACGCCGCTCCAACTCCATTGATTTGATTCGGAACCTCGGGCTGACTATCCTGTACGGCTGCAGTTGGCACACCACCGCCGCATTTATTCGAGGCATAAATCGTAACTGTGTAGTCGGCTCTGCTTTGTCATTGTACCGGCCTTTCCGTTACGTGCGTGCCAGCTGAGGCTGGGGCCCTGTGCTTGCGCGAATTTCGCCTTGGATCCTGTCATGCTGATGTAGTGAACGCCTGGGTATTTCGTGGGCCCATCGTCCGAGAAAGTGTCCAAGACCCTCCTTTCGGGTCTGCACCCCATTTAGGTTCACGCGCGCTATCTTTGCGTGATTCCTCGTCGCTCTCAGGTGGAGGTCACATGTTGAAAGGTACGCTACGGCGCCGCCCCCCAGCATCGCGTACTGGCCATGTTTTGGGCCCATGCCAACATCACCACCGATCAATGGTCCCCCTGATAAGATTTCTCGCTTGTCCCCCTAGCTAAGCTTGTAGGTCCCTGATACAGTACCGGTTTGGCGACCTAACCACGCTAAGCAGGTGCATGATGGCGCCCTTCAATTGCCTTACAAGAGCACCGGATCACACCTCCACGTTATGTGAGTCCCGGTGCACGGTCCTTTCCTCATCGAAATTGTATCTCGCGATCACCGGACGCGGGGATTAAGAGGTGAATAGATTGTGCGCCGCCGAAGACTGCGACGGTCCACAGCAACAGACTGATAATGGGTACGGGTGTTCCTTCCATTTGTCTGATTCGCCAGCCCAAAGCGTCGACGTGTCAAGTGGTATATTTTGCAATACACCTGGTAGATTACGGTGCCTGATTGCTTCCGACGCCCATACATGCGGAGGATACAGCAACGGCGGCAGAACAGCGCTTGACAATTGGGCAACTACCGAACCCGCGCGAATGAATCCCACCGGCTGTGGCCCCCCCCATTTTATTGCCCTGCTCTTCCCACGGGCGGATATTCTCCGCCTGACGTCAGGAAAGGTGACAACCGGGCGCACTTCGGACATTTCTGCAAAACACCACGTTGAGGTTTCTTGTTAACCCTGCTCGAGTTGTTGCCCGATCGAACTTTGTTGGAGCGTCCCCAGGTTTCAGGCACCGTTACTTCGAGAGGAAACACTTGAAACGCGCAGGAAATAGAAATCCAGGTGGATGCGCCGTGTGCACGTTGCCAGGGTCTGCACTCCGCCCCGATTTGCCCGGGGGGAAAGAGTGCGAACAATGAGCGCCAAATAAGTCTGAGAGGACGTCTCAGTAGACAACGTCTCCGTCATTGTGCCTGGACGGTGCCACTCTCGCATCGCGTCGAGGGACTACATCTTAACGCAGTAATCAGGTGGGATTCGTTCGTTCGTTTGAGGGAGAAAGGCGGACACGTTGCAGCCCTTTCTTTTACTGATGCGGCGGTACTGTACGTAAACTCGCTTTTGTATTGCGTTATCACGTGGTTGCGCCCCTTGGGGTCTGTGCTTTTGTCTTTCGCTTGGAAACAAGTCGCTATTGTCTTTGTGTCCCTTTGCCCTATCCTGTCCCTTACTTTCGGATGGTTACAGGACAATAGCCCCAGCTCTCTTTTAAGTCCGTGGTTTTTGGGTCACCCTGGACATCAGTCCGTCTTTTGGACCCTCGACTCTGTTTAATCTTCCCTTTACTGGGTGTGCCACGTCCTAAATCAGACATCCACCATCAACCAACCCCCCCTCATCGCATTACCTACCATGCTGAGCTACGGATCTGTTGCGGTTGCTCTCGTCCAACGTCGTGTTATGGTTGTCCAAGGTGGGCAGTCGCCGCACCATCAGTTATGCTCCTCCAGTGTTAATTAAAGTCTTCATCATAGCCTCTCGGCCCCACGACAAGTCCGAACGTTATCTTGACGTGTACACGTTCACCCCGTCGAATGATACGAATCGCACCTTCCTCGTATCTGACACGCCATGTGCTCGTATCGACTCGAACGATCTTCTCACTGTGTTCGATGATGAAAACGTCATGACCATCCCCCATGACGTCCTCGAGCTCCCCCAGAAGGCGTATGACGAGTTCAGCGAGCTCTCTTCGCGCAAGAACAGGCGTTTTGACGCTGTGTGGGCCGCGTGGAAGGGCAAGTTCCGTTAAAAGACCACCGATTATATGCTCAGCGCATCACCCTCTCGATATCGCACCCGGCTGTGCCCACATATCTCCTTGATTGCTGTATCATTAGCCCTTTGTAGCCTTACCACCCATTGACAGACTGTATACCTTTCTTTTGTCGCATTCGTCCTTTCTTCAGATCGTACATTTCGTTTTTACCACATTATCCAGATCGAATACCCTCCACGTTCAAGTTTTTCTAGAGAAAAAAAATTGATACACTATGTTCTTGTGCCTTCTTTAACTGAATAATAACTAGGGTAATACGCGAACAACATCCAGGTGGAGCCGAACAAGAACAGACAACAGCAATGGAAGAGCAGGGACTTAAATTAAGACAACAAAGGACTAGAAGACAATAGCATGTGCCACGACTCAGCTACGCTGCTGGTGTAGCATTCAAGTCCCGGTAGACCTGAGGTTTTGTCAGCATCGAAAACTAGACACGTCAGAGGCATCTGACTAACCTTCAGGCTCCAAATATTTCCGACGGTATCGTTCTCCTCCACTTCTGGAGCGGCAGAGGGAGTGACGTCTCCGGTCTCGAGTTTGAGCCCACGCTCATTTGCGAGATGGAGAAGGCATATGAAACAGAAGCTCGTGCTAATCTCACCCAGCTTATCTTCGGGGTATGAGCGCTGCAACCCGACGATCACTTCATCGAATGTGCGTGCTTCTTCGGGATTGGCGATACCCAAAGCATCCCTGTCAACGTCCTGCGAGACAAAGGATCAAAGTGAGTCAAGTTCTGCACGCGAATTCCACGGACGTCTCGCACCATGGTCTCCGCGTCGTCGGGATGCTGCTCAGGAGTAGGGATCTTAAGGCCCTTCCATATATTCTCCTTCAGCTTCCGGACGTCCACACGCTTCGCACGCTTGGTATAATTGACAAATTCCGGGCGGACGCGTCTTGTCTTGCCTTGCGTGTCTGCGAGTAGATCCTGGTCTCCTGGATCGGCAGTTCCGGCCAGGTCACCGTCAAAGCCGTCGTCGAAGCCGGGGCCATCGTCGTCATCATCATGGAAGAACTGAGTATTAAATGGGATCGCGCTCCCATCTCCAGCTGGTATGAGATAGATAGCAGGAATTAGAAATATGGTTGCCAAACGCGTAGAATGCGGTCTCACTCTCGTCGCCATCTGATATAGCACGCCCTGCGGCCTGATCAGCAGCTGCTTGTGCCCAGAAATTTTCATCGACTTCGCCATCGCCATTCTCGTTAAGCGGGACGCGTTGACCACGCATCTTCAACTATGGGGATGGTTGAATTATACCCGGGCAATGACACAAGCAGAAGGCTCACAGAGAACTTAGGCTTTAAGAATAGCGTAATTAACTGCCGACTAGAGAAGTGCATGTCGTCCGGGAGTGTGTGATCATTGTGCTTTTCCTTGACCTTGCCTTTCCTCCCCTTCGAGCCCCTTCCCGAGGAATGTTTAGGAAGGGTGACACCTGCGCCCCGAGTGACTGGCGCGAAGAGGTCTTTCGCGGTTTCCTTGAGATCTTTTCCTGCCGGAGATAAGAAGTCAATCTTGAATGCCTCTTTCCTCTCCCGCTTCGGCTTAGAAGCGGCCGTGGCTTCTGTAATTTCGGCTGTACAATGGCGTTATGTCAACCAAAGTGTCGCCAATACAGAGAAGAAACACGAACGTCTTCGTACAGTCTTGCGTAATTTCCAGTGTTCAGGTCCAGCCCAGTTTTTGAGAACTGACTGATCAAAGTAGTCCAGCATTCCACCTTCGCCCTCAGCATCAGTCATGGCCATGATCAGAGCGCGCTCGTTTGGGGCCCGACAGGGGTCGAAAGGCCTGAGGTGATCCCCATCGGCGCCAGTCGCGCGGAGGTCGGCCTGAGCGTCGGGTGAGTCGTTCTCACCGTCTTCACCGTAACCTCCAGGGCCGGCATCATCTCCGCCAAAATCATCCCCAATGGCCTGATCACCCATGAAGAAGTCCTCCTCTAGAAGCGCGCTATGGCCAGCGTCGACGAAGTCACCAGTTGGACCAGGTTGGACCCCATCACCTCCGTCATCTTGGACAAGTGGAGTATCATCGCGGTAAAGTGCGGCTTCGTCAAGAGCCCAAGTGTCCCTAGAGAACGAGAAACCTTCCAGCGAGTGGGAGATGGCCTTTCGCTCAAGAACTTCCAAGTCTGGAAGGAAGTCATCTGTGCTGGCAGGGTGAGGAATGCTCGAGTGAAGAAGGAAACATGCGTACGGCGAAGAGCAGTCAAGTCAACGTCGTCCTCGGGTTCAAGCAAGTCTTCGTCTTCTCCAACCTTTCCCATGGAGTCACTTGCGTCGAATATGACGCGGAGGGCGCCCTCACTGCCAACCCCCAAACTGAGGTGGTTCATGAGCAAACCGTGCGCACCACCCTCATCGAAGTCTTCGCAAGTCTTCCGGAAGAGTGGATCAACGCTGAATTCCAAATCAAGTTTCTTGCTCTTTAGCTGGGCGGCGTTTTTAGCGAGAGTCGATTCTGATCTGTGGGTCGCCTTGCGCTTCTTTTGGGATGGTTCCTGGGCGTCGGGGTTATCAGATGTTGGCTCTTCATCCTCGGCTTCCCGTCCGTCCGAAGCAAGGTTACTTAGGAGTTTTCCGGTCTCAGTGCCGACGCTGTCAACGCGACTTGTCCAGATCTTGACGCAGCCATCTAATGTACTAGAGGCTCGCTGAAAGTTGATAGAATTGTCGACATTATTCCTCAGAAGAGACATATCATGGAAGTAGTCGATCAACGCAAAATTCCATGAATTTGCTTGATTGATTTTCTGTGAGCATATACATAAGTACATAAGCAACTAGGAAGGTCTGGATACTAGGGGACGCACGTTATCCATTGCCATCTTCATCCATTCTTCATAATTCGAATTGCGAATGTCGATGGGTACATCAATCGTTGGTGTCTCAACTATTGTGGACTTGAGCGCTTGTTTATGCCGCGAGTGTGCTTGCGTTCCACCATCCTCTGCTTCGTCTTGTCTACTGCTTGTTGATGGCCCAGCTTCGAAGCTGCCAATAGTAGGATTCTTTGCGCTCTTTCTTCTCCTACGCTTCTCAGCGGAGTCGTCATTGATGTTGACAGCCTGGAGTGGCACCCGACCTGGATTCATATCATCGATGAAACTTTTATCATGGGACTCGCTGATGCGTTTGCGAATTGCTTGAGATTTTGCACGCTGACGAGGTGTCTGTTCGGTATCTGTTTCACTGGAGGAGCCATCCGCATAGAGAGGTAATTGAGCACGGGGATGGCGTGTTGAGCGAGAGGGAGCCATTGGATTGCCTTGAGCTTGAAGCGTGGCTGAGGCCAAACAGGAAATGGTCACGCGTGACGCGTCGCGTCGCGACGCGAGGGAGAAGACATGTGACTTTAATTATGGGAAACCTCGTGACCCTGACATGACATGACGTGCCCGGCGCCATCAGACGGGACAACAGGACGGGCATCATGTCACGACCCTATTCTATATTCCGCCTCGTCTCGTCTCTCAACGGGCAACACTCTAACCTGTGCAGACGAGACAGATCCGTCACTAGCCCCAGTAATTTCATAGCATTCATGATGACTTTGACACTCCATACGCGGCTGAACTTTATCCAACCGCGCGCCATTCCGGGGCTTCAGTACTAAGACAGCCCTCCCTCGTGTTTCCTCACTCACGTCTGGGAATATTAGTCTTACGTGGCGCATACGCCTGGAGTCTAAGGAGTTACGGATCTACTGGAAGTAAGAAAGACCGGTTGAGTGCAGCTGCTTTCTCATACCATCAGCTGTACCATTCATCAAAGGAAACACTGACACCTGTAGTTGCGCGGTCCCAGGAATCCGAACAAAAATTCCAAGGGCGCTGATCCTTCAAAATCCGTCATGGCTCCCGACCTCAATTCCTTTAGTGGTCTCATTTTACGGCCTAGCCTTTCTAATACTGTTTGGCTGGTTTGCTGTCACGGCGACAATCTCCACTGCAGTGTCGCCTGGCTATCTTTTTCATCCGTCGGTCTTTCGTTAAGCCCTTTCGGACTCGTCCTGTATTGGTGAAAGTAAATAGACATAGTGGATAGCTGCGGTTGGAAAGGAGTCCCGGGTCGACGGAGACGACCACACTCGGAGAATACCCGGCGTTCCCTTCACTCGGCGGACAAAGCCGCTCCATCCATCCCTACAGCCCTATGGTAGCGTTTATCCCGAGGGAAAATGTAACCGGCTATGTATCTTCATGGCTGCATCCCAGCACACTGGTTTTTGGCTTGTATATGTTGTCCTTACGACCTTGTCGGGTAGTGTCGCTTCTGCTGGGGCGATGTCTGCTCTCTGTAAAGAGCCTCTTAGGTTTCTTAATGTTGGGGCGCTGTTCGGTCCTGCTGCTGTGGCCAACTCCACGGAGGTGGCGCTGTTGCCAGTTCTAGCCACTGTATTTTTCTGCTGCACTCCCGGGTAAAAACATACCTTTTGTGAGTGCCCTTCTACCGCCATGCAGAGGCTGCGCTGAAAACATACACCGACAGGTCATGGCACCTGGGGTATTTCAAGGCCGCGGTTCATGCCTTTCTACATCACAACCCGTCCAGCCTAACCTGACCCACTCTATTCTCAATCGTGTTATACTCAAGGTGTGCATCGTCGACACTCTTTACCTTTCTGCTCTTAACGCGAGGTCTCGCAGATGACCAACTTTGACCTTCTCGTCGATGGCTACATTGCTTATACCTTCACTCCGCAAGCCGCGGCAGTATATCTACGCCAGCTCTGCAAGATAAATAATCCACGCGAAGTGCAGACCTTCAGCATTCACGGCTGGCCTGGAGCTTTCTTCATAACCAACCCTCCTATGAATCATTGTCGGGCTCACCATATCGGAAATAACCAATATGCCTGGCTTCTGGATTGCGCTATTAGGCATGGTGGAACTGTTGTACCTCAGCTGCTTTGGTCTCCACAGGGACAGGGGGATTGGCGCCGTTATGTCGAAAAGGCACAGTTGCATCTCCCCGTATTCTTCGTGAATGCGGATGGGAGTCTAGGCGTACCTGTCGCTTACGCCGCGGCAGGACAGATGTCGCTGCGTAATGGGAAAGAACCGCCGCCGCTTGGCGATAAGACCACAACCAAGATCCGCATCAGTGTTTGTTTTTTTATACCACTGTTGCGCGCCTCCTTCACTTACCGCTCATTTCGCAGTGGCCAGGCTATACCACATCCGAACACCAGGTCCAACTCAGGGACCAGACTCCCACTCGAAACCCCGTTACCTTCGAAAGGTTCGTCAAGCACGTGGGAAGTAGGGTGCGACAATATTTAATAGTAAGGTTTATCCCGATCGTGGCGATGACTTCGGAAATTCAACGGTTTTAGGAATGCGAGCGACCTGTCAACAATCCATACTCGCCCTGGTTTGTCGGACCTAACGGCATCACGTTCAACGAGGTGTTTCTCATCGGCGTCGTTCAAGTCTCTGAAGGAAGCTGGATGCCCATTCTCCAGCTGATGCAGCGTATCGTCATGTGACCGCATCAAACCAAGTCTCTTTGAATGCTCATGGAAAGAGGTCGTGCTTCTTCAATATTGGTTAGACAATACCTAAGGAACATATCGTACCTAATATCTTAATTTAATAGTTGACAGGCCCGTCATGAGTTTGATCCAGTAGACTAGAATACTACAATACACCTTGTTTCGTGCTACAACAGAAGTGTCTACCCCCAACATGGCACTGAGGAACGTCGTCGGATTTAGTCCGCTGATTGCCCTTTTGATCGGCTGATTGAGTTGACATGCCGTCACTTTTGACAACCGATAATTACGGCTAGCATCAGGGCTTGAGTACTGCCACAGACCGTACCAAGTGAAAAAGGTTTGCCCCGTGGACGTAAAGGCGATGCATTCACTACACCAGCGCTGTATGAACTATTATACATTATGGCGGTGCAACCTATTATCTATATGGACATGATGTAACCTATGGGGGTATATAACTACTAGACTTCGTCATCAAAGCGTTCCAACATGACAACGGCATCTTCTACATCCTTCTGTGCTTTCTTCCTCATGTAAAATATCGGACAGTCCTTGCTAGTGCACAGGACATCCTCAGATTGGTGTCAATCGGTCATGGTCACGTGTTTTGATCCACCTTCGGTTCGTCACGGTCTTACCTGATGGAGAGATCCTTGGCATCGTTGACGATGCGTCCATAGTCTTGCGAATTTTACCTGTGTGGTTATGGTTATCTTTACAAGTCGATACATTAGTTGGTGGCGAATACAGCCAAACAACATGACGGTACTTGTTTGTGGTATAGCTCGTTCATTCTTGGTCTGCAATTATCACAGACTCCGACTGCACCAACTATCAGATGGTGGCTCGGAAGGTAATCGAATTGGGTATGGGCGGCGTAAGAGGCACGCACTGCTGACCGCTGTTGTTTTCTCGGAGGGGCGTCTTGCATCCCAAGCATGTAATAGTCTTCGCAGCAAATTTCGTGAGTCCCCCAACTGTTAGAATTGCGATCTGAATAGTTCTCCTGAAACTATTAAAGGGGAACTTGGTAAGCTAAACACATTAGGGAAAATTGCAAAAGCGGCGCACGTAAAGGTAAAGAGGTGGCTTTCTCGCCCAGAATTGGGTCGAAGACGTAGATCGGGACCTCGGATTTCTCGTAGGCAGCGGCTCCTGCAGTCAAGTGGGGCTGTTCCACAAGTTATCCACAGCATCGCCTCTGATACCCTTGGCTATCACATATGCCACTTAGTTGTAGAGAGCCGGAGCAGAGCCGTGAGCGGGGATTAGAGCACTCCTTGCTTAGTCTTTAACCTGCACTTACCTGCATCTCGCTTCCGCGCTTCATTCGTTCAACATGCTCGATATGCGCCTGTTTATCGGAGTAGTCTTTATGCCGAATCAATGCCTACCAGATTTCGCTAGCACTTTCGTAGTTACCGACCACGGCATGTCCGCCTTGTGCTGTAGGAGGTCAGCAATAATATTTTGTGGTATAGTATGATAGTTGGCACGAGCAATCCATCAATATTGGCAACATGACTCTAGGTGGCCGTCGAAACAAGCTGGGAACCATCTCGGTGCCTGTTTGCAGCACTCCCTTAGTTGGCGGCGTTCGGCGTTCCTGGTGAATTCAATTGGCAACCAACTTCAAGCCTCTTGAAACCACTTTGCCGTATTTTTCCGGTCGAAATTTGAGTCGTTCCTCGTGTTGGAAGGCACCTTGACTTGCATCGGTCGCGCCAACGGAACTTGCAGCGAACAAGATGGAGAAGTAACTTGCTCACACTAACCGGGGGTGGTTCGGGTCTAATCTTTGTCACTGAGGCAATCCCATTTCCCCTCCAGCCATTAATGCAGGGTTTCAATTGCCGTCCGCTACCGTGACTGAACTACGGCATCAAGTCCACGGGCACAGTTGAGTCTCGGAAATTGTAGTCTCTGCCGATCGTGGAAGACTCCAGCGATTGGTGACATCACAGTGGAGCTACAGATACTCATTTGCTCCACCGATGAAAATAGCAATTTAGGGCCCTAGAGTGTCTAGACGACGCGTAGTCAGTCGGCGCCAGGCTTTCCGCGACACACGAAGCGCAAGCTCAGCTTGGTGGAAGGGCCATCACACACTATAGTACACGTCAGGTGTTTGGCACTTGGCTGTTGACTGCTCTGTAAAGACGGTTACTATCCCCTACGGTCATTCCGTGATCGTCGATTCTCCAGAACAACTAACTGCCCACACACCTCAGAAGCCTGTGCTCTCTCGCATGACTCGAACCCTCGTCGAACGCCTCTGTACGTGCACTTTGCAAATGCTGGCCGCTCCACGCGCCTAAATTGTCTATACCCCCACGTGCGTGTCGGGCGTCGCAGCAGCGTTGGCCCTGACTTTGCTGTGCCCGGCTACTGAGGCTAGCATTGAATGTCCCAAGTAGCACGCCGCAACATCTATGGCAGCGCTATCGCCAAGCTGCCGAGCTGCACGTGGTTGACGCAGACATACTACTCGCCAGTGGTGGCTGGCGGCACGACGATGCGGACCTGCCTCCCCCCCTGGGGCCGTGCAGTACGAGTCACTAGCTAGTAGTAGCATAGAACAACTGTGAAAACACAAGCTTCAAATTAAGTGCTTTTGCTTGAGCCCAGAACGTTAATTAAGCCTGAGACGAATTGAAAACAGACACTGTGAGACATTAAGTCAGACGGTCAGATTCATTAGGTAAGCTACTCAGACTGCCCACCGGGAGGCAAGGTCAGACAGCTCCCGACTCATAAGTAAGGGGTCGATAGTAAGGGGTCAAGTCGCACAGTGAGTCCCGTTTCTCTTTTGCTGCCTTCTCGTACTCAATTTCTCGTCTTGCCCTCTCTTCCTCCAGTGATCTCTGCTCTCTCATTGCATCGCGGTCGCCATGGCTGACCAAAATAAGACTTTCCACACCCCTATTACGACTGCTAACTCGCGCCTTAGCCTCAGCGACACTCTCGCCACGGGAGACAGCCCCCTGCCGCATAGCTCTTCTCATACGCTCCCGTCCCCTCCGTCCGAATTAGAGGCTAGATACTACTACGCCAGCCTGCCCTCTCGCCCGGTCTTGGTGGCGCGCACTGGCACCACTCTGTGGGAGGCGCGCACCGGCCCAGAGGCGTTCTTGATGGCCAAGGAGCTCCGCACCGTCGGCAATCACGCGCTTAAGGAAGTCTGGGAAGACAATTTGGCTCTCCGGCTCCACGCTATTCTGGACTCAAGAAGGTAAAGTGGACTAGCACCGACATCGTCCGCATCGGGATCACCGGAGAGTCTCCGCCCCCGTCAACCTCTGGATCGGCGTGATACCCGCATCGCTGTCTGGAGATGACGGCATCGTCGTGGCCTCCAGGTGCCGAGAGCTCCTTGAAGAATATAATATCGCCGACGTCGACGTCGAGATCCGCGAGTCGGTCGTTACTCGTTCGTCCGGTCCCACACTCCTCACGCCCGCCGACTCTTTCGACGCCACTGTAGATGTCTGCGAACCGCTTACTACTACACTCGGACTACTCATCTGTGCCCAGAGTACGCCTTGGGCCGAGGGTACTGGCGGCTTCTTCATTACTGAAGGCGGGAATACTGAAAGGCTCCTCCTCGT
This sequence comes from Lactifluus subvellereus, assembly GCA_022496195.1. Lineage (NCBI taxonomy): Eukaryota > Fungi > Basidiomycota > Agaricomycetes > Russulales > Russulaceae > Lactifluus > Lactifluus subvellereus. The sequence goes on along the minus strand of WTXC01000004.1, from coordinate 415,260 downwards.
TACGGCCCGCCACGTCGTCTTCACGCCGAACAAGTGCGAGAACAGGCTCTTCGAGCACAAGAACGCCAGCCAGCGCCGTCATAACGTCACGCTCTTTGGAGCCGTGGCATTCAACAAGTACCTCGAATCGATCCAGGCCGAGATCGGAGCAAAGGCCATTATCGCTAACCTCTGTGAGAGACGTATCAAGGCGATTGAGGGGAAGGACGACGCAGCAGCGGTCAGGGCGCGCCAAAAGCTCGAGGCCGAGTTGAACGAGGCGAACGAGGCGATAGGAGCACTCGACTCCCTTTACCAGGACGTTTCGACCCGCTGGGCCACTCCGAAGAGCCGCGTTCTGGGCCACGTCATTCTCTATCCTCACATCAACGTCGGCATCGGCAGCGAGGGTTATACCGAGGACTGGGCCGTCATCGAGATCGACGCCTCCAAAGTCGATCCAAGCAATTTTGGCGGCAATGCCGTCGACCTTGGGACCCGCATCCCACCCGACCAGCTCACGTTGAAGATGTATCCCAATCCCCAGAACCCCCACTCCTTCACGTATCCGGCCGACCGTCTTCTGCGGCTTAAGGGGACTATTCCGGACAATGAGTTGCGTAACCCGACTGCCCTCGATCAGAACGGCGACCCGTGCCTTCCGGTGATAACACGCAGTGGCATCAGCGGCCTGACCATCGGCCGTGCCAACAACGTTTTGTCATACACCCGAAACTACTGTGGGGGTGACAGCGCCGACACCTCCAAACAATGGAGCATCTTCTCATACGACTCCAAGTCGGGGGCCTTCTCGACCAAAGGCGACTCCGGTTCCGTCATTGCCGACGGCCTTGGACGAATCGGCGGCCTCCTCACTGGCGGTGCTGGTACTACGGCTTCCTCGGACATCACCTACGCCACGCCCATCAACTTTGTCCTTAAGCGCATGCAGGAGAACGGAATCCACAAGCCTAATGTTAGTCCGGTCCTCACCGCCTAGACGCACTCAATTTATCCCGGAGGCGCTGGCGAGGCGGTGACAAGGCCGTCTCGCTTCTTTCTCTCCTTTCTGCGACTACTGTAACTCCCTGTTTTGCTCTTCCTTGGACACTGTCAACTATCCCCTCTTATCTTTCCCCCCTTTCACGACTCGTACTTGGCCTTTTGCGTTGAATGATATCACGACTTTGTGCGTTTCAACTTACGTCCGATAGACTCAAGCACGATTCTAGAGGTAAGGTCGACTTGGGCACTTAGTACTCGAGAGCTACGGGGGACTTGTCTCTCGTGATTAGAGGCTTCGGATGCGACTTCTCTCTCTTGACGATCTTGCCGCCGTGACTCGCTTATGTGATTTCGTTCTCAAGACTTATTGTTGTGATTTGGCCCGTCCGATCTCGACTTGTTCAATTCGATTTCGTTCCAGGACTTCGTTCTTAAAACTTCACCCTTGTCACACGGTGACATTGCCAGTATGAGCTTGCCCTTACCACCTCGATCGTATAACTTCGCTCTCAACACTAAGTTGCTCGACTCCTGTTTCAAGCCCAACGCTGAACGGAGTCTCGAGTCGCCCTCCCGACTGGTCCAACCTTTCGACTAGTCCGACCGCTCGAGTTCCGACGTCAGCACCCTGCTGATAGCTTAGATAAAACTTGACACGACCTAATCTACTCTGTCGACGAACAAGCCCAAGAACAATCTCGGCCCTATTTACGGACCATTCCAAGTCAGGGAGCTCAGGACCTTGCTCGTTGTCTACGGGTCTTGCGGCCCCAGATGCGGCACTTCTACCAGCACGCTAACACGTAGGGTACGTGGTTTCCTACTGCGGCACTGATCGGCCAAGTGCTGCCACTCCTGCTACCACGAGCCTGTTACTAAATTGTGCATGAGTTCTTACTTCTTTTCCGGCCGTGTATAAGCATTCGTTTCACTCTTAACCGCCGAGATGCGATCTTTTCTATCGTGCTGGCTAGTGAATTTGCGTCTACGGCTATCAAACTTCGCTGTTGTGTTATTTACAGGCAAACAAACATGAACCGATGTCAACAGTCCGCCTCGCGCTTCACAGACGATGCATACTATACTCCTGGAGTGCTTTCTTGATCTAATAATTGTGCCAAAACTGCGTCTGGCTTCATCTGGATCAGGCACATCACGCCACAAAGAGAAATCTTGATCTTCCCTTTCACGCACATTGAGCGTTGAAGATCCATTTTACTTGCCCCCATTCTCTGGAACTTGTAGCGCGGTTGAATTAGAACTCTCCGGGGGTTCGGTGCCAGAAGGTCTCTGAAAAAGGGAGACGAGCAACAGGTAGGGGAAAATAAAGGATGGCCGCCGCCAAGACGTGCTCCAGGTGCCCCAGGTGGGTTTATGTCTGCTAAGACCATGCGAGACCTGGTCGGCACCCTTCTGGAGCACCTGGGGCAAGTGTTGGCGGTGGCCATCCTTTTTCTTTTGGGGCCTGCAAGGAGGCAGCAGACGCGGCTTCAAAACACCGAGTCTGTTGGCGGCCATTGCCACTGCCAGGCTATCCACAGTGCAAGTCCAACTCCGCAACAAGTTGCTCCTGCGGATCGGAGGCGTCGTCGCTAATCCAAAACAAGTACAGTACGGGTGAGTATGTGGTGGCTGCCAGTGCTGAGTCAGCTGCTGACTTTCCCGACTCGGCGGAGGCTGCCTTCCTGCAGATCGACTACTCCCCTGGTCCAACACAGCCTAGTATCAGTGGTTGTAGCTGTCAGGCCCGTGCCACAGCCATATTGAGGTGTGGATAGAAAGTGAGAACGATTTCGAAACCTCCTCGCATCAGCCACACGACCTACAACTAATCCGCGCCGCACCGAGTCACCGATATCACGCTTGGTCTGGCGAAATTGGCAACATCGGAAGCTCAGGATTACTAGGTGTGCTACACGACACCATCTCTGGCCTACCATATGACGTCCTTGTCCGCCAATCGCTGCTCAGCGCCCATGCTAACCGGCCACCGCTGGCTGAATCTTCGCCGACGTACGCTCTAGTACTCACTCTTACGTCTTGGTGTCGCCATTTGCGGACTATTCGGACAAGCTATCGTACTTCCGGTGCTTCTGATGTAGCTCGTTGGATCAGGTTTACCAAAGACTCCTTCAGCTCCAGAAAGGCTCTGTTCCGAACGTCACTCTGTCCTACAATTCATCAGATGACTCGATAATCTGATTCCAGAGCCTTACGGCCTCAGGATGCGCTCAGCCGTAAACATCCTCCTACTCGGTGGGTCTTCTTATCATCACATTTATCCAGTCCCAGTGCCTTTCCGCCTTCCAAGCGTCATCTGAGCCTAGTGCAGTTTCTGCTCCAATACTTCTCGCCTACTAAGATTCTTCTGATCTCAGGGTGTGCTTGTCTTTACTTCTGTCTTCCTTGAATACTTCTGTTCCCGGGATGCCTCTGCCTATAGAGCTCCTCTCTTCTCCGGCACATCCCGAAACTAGAATTCAGTTCCAGCACTCTGTGATTCTCAAAACGCCTTCATTACCAAGGCACTTCTGGCTCCAGAGCTCCTCCGATCCCGGAACCTTTCAGTCCTATGGCACTTCCGGCTCCTGAAACTCGTCATTCCCAGCGCCATCTCGGCCTTGAGGCGTCTCTGACTCAGAGCGACCCTCCACCTCGAATGTTCACACACTTCTTTCCTCGAGTCAGCGACAGCCTCTCAAAACCGTGAGAGGTCTCGGACTACACTATTCCTCACGATGGCTAGCACGTTGCACTACGAAGAGAGACCGGCTCAATCTCAATTTCATGATTTTCATTAGCACAACAGCACTCCGAGTCTAACAATTATACTCCCTGACATCAGTTAGGGGAGAGGGAGGAAGGGAGAAGCGCTTCTAGCATATCATCGCCCATATTACATTAGGAGACCGTGTTGCTTTCGCAATATTATGCACGATACACTGTGCCACTCACAGCTACCCTGCAAGTTAGCTGGCTGGCGTCTATTATATTTAGGATTATCTTTGCGCCCTCAACAGGTCTATAACGTCGATCATCCGACGACTCCTCGTACGGTTCCTAGCCCCTCCCCTTACCCTTTCTCCCCCCCTTTCTCGGCAATCCAGGTTACTTCCGACCCTTTCAGATAGATCCCATGGCTCACTACGACATTTTCCGAGAGGAGCTAGCAACCAAGTATTCTGCTTATGGATACGCCCTGTGGGAACCAAGTCCAGGGGAATTGTATGATCGTGTAGAAGTTGGCGACGTTGGTTACATACGTGCAGGAAAATTCCACCGCCTGTTCAATGTATTTCTACCCAAGGATCATCCGTCTCATGCAAACTTTGGTACTCCAGAATATCATAAACCTCTGCAACTTAAGATGTCAAGACATATCGACACAGGCACGCTCGGTCCCAACGACCTCTATTCGGCGGAAGTTTCCGTGGTGTCCGGCGGATTTAGTCAATTTGCCTCTGCGTAAGTAAGACTCACGCTGTTATTCTCGTCGCTGACATCTAATCAGGCCAGAAGGTGCTGCTCAAGTCTCGTTCGCATGTTCCAGAAAGCAAGGCGCAGTACTATCTCTTCCAGTCCCTGCCCGGCGTGAAGATACTGTTGCTCAAGGAGACTTCGGAAGATGGATGGTTAAGCACATAGATCGCTGGTTTGCATTCACTCGGCTACTTGGGTTGGGACTCGGCCGCATGGAGGATATCATTCTAGTCACGGGATGTCACCGTGCGCGATCATGGACCAATGCTACATTCTCAGAGAGCCAGGGTGGTGTGGAGGTGTCGTTCGGTGTTCAAGTTACTAATGCCGCCGCTGGGGTTGACATCGAATGGCAAATGTCACGTGAGTATACTCATGGAGCAATGCTGAACCGTGGCCCCAGTGGGATGGTACGTCGTGCACATTCAGCGTGACCGGCAGGTGGAACCTGAGACCTCTCTGGTTTCACATTTCTGGTTTTAGAATCTACCTGAGGATCAATGTATCTTTGTGCGCGGGTTCCGTGTCACCCGTGTCTTGAGCATATTGCCAAGACTTCGAGGGGCGGCAAAACCTGCCCCAGATTCAGACTCACACGATGATCCTCGGTCAGACAAGCAACTCATATCGATCCTTGAAACTACCAACGTAAGGTGGCCTTGGATAGCTCCCATGACCTAGTTGATGTTTCAAAGTACCAGGATCCCCTTCACGTTCTGTTGGAATATATCGCTGAAGTGAGTATATGGCCATCGTGATGGGTTATACGTGTACAGACAGTTCTAACGAGGGCTATTCAGCGGGCACCGGGCAGTGATATGGTTCTTGTCCACGACGATGACCTGAAGTGCATCGGTAGTGCCGTATGTTTGTTCGTTTATCAATTCCGTTGTTCCCTTCACGTCTGCAGTCACTTGGGTCCCTCCAGCCCGACACAGTCATGGAACACCTCAGAAGATCTAGGCCCCTGATACAGTCTGTTCACTGTCGTGAGTATCTAGTATTCCCCACAGGTTATCGCAGTTAAAGTATGTGCGTAAAGATCGGTTGTCTGCCAACAAAGGCAGTTCAGAGACTGATCGAACACTTGCCAGAGTAGCAATGCTATCTGAGCGAGGATTCGAGGCACCGTACGTTGTTCTCTCTTGCGGAGGGCGGCGCCAAGTTACATGGCGTGCAGTTCACCAGTGCCTACAATGTTTTCTACCACAAACCGGGGGGTTGAACCCTCGACTACTCCATGCCTGGACTCCGACTCGATTTCGTCTCCTGTGACCCAACTTGCGAGCCAACTCGGATCTATGCTTTTGTCTTCCGCAATAGCGAACACTATACTGGATTCATCCAGCGAGGACCAGAGGGGAAGACCCTCTCAAAATGTCGTAAGAACCCTACTTATGACTTCACTTATCTCACGGGGCACAATAATGGTCAACAGGACCATCAGTACATTTCTATCCCATTCGTCAATACCACCGGTTGCCTCGTGCGGATGTTTGGTCCGCGAGACGCGGCATTCTTCATTGAATCTCTCCTCAAGACGAGCGCGCGAGAAGTCCATGTGGTCGCCAACGTGCCCGGCTGGCCGAACGCGCTGATGGTGTCGCGGCCATCCATGCCTGACAGCCATGTCGACGCGCTCTACAACGACAACCATCCGCTCTGGCTCCTCGACTTCGTCCCGCTGACCCACGGTAGCGTCATCCCGCAGAAGATCTGGAGCCCACCAAACCAGTCGGACTGGCGTCGGTACATCGAGCAGGCCAATTTGCTCATGCCCGTGTTTTTCGTTCAAAATAACGGCATCGTCGGCTTGCCGTTGCCTCGTGCGGCCGTTGGCGACACCGCGACGCTGCGCCACGCAGACCAGCCTGCCCCCCTTGGAGGCGGACACTCTACTCAAATACGCATTGCTGTACGTTTCCCTCGCCGTGCTTCATCCCCTCTCTCCGCCCTTAGTCTCTGGCTCTGACGGTTTCTCCCCTCCTTCCCCCTTCAGTGGCCTGGATATGAATCATGGGAGCGCCAGATCCAAATCAGGGATCAGACTCGTGCCCGCAATGAGATCACGCTAGAGCGATTTGCCAAGCTCGTTGCGGGCGTCGTTGATAGGTTTATCGCTGTGAGGCTTTTCTTTCGCGTCGTATGATGGATGCGCTGATGACCTGGCGTGTCCAACGTATTCCAACGTACTGCAGCACAGCAGCACAGTCCCCACTCGCGATCCCACTTGGCGGGTTGGAGAGCAGGCCATCACTCGCGACAACGTTATCGTCGTCGGTACCGTGCAGGTCTCTGCAGGAGGGTGGATGCCTATTTTACAAATCGCTGGACCCGCCAGCTCCAACTTGAATAGTGCCCATGCTCAGTTTTATCAGACCTCTGCATAGATCGAATTATCATACTGTATACCATTATGTCGTGCTAGGTAAACAATGTAGTTGTAATGAATCTTTGTACCTGAGAGCCCTACAAACCTCGCGTAGCAAGGACAGGCCATCCCTTGATGTCATGGAGTGCTCGACCGATGGACTTGACATCGTTAGCCAATCCGAGTTGGCACCGTGAAAACATATTGGGGGCTGAATTACCGGAACAGGATACAGGACGAAAGGAAATTGTACGGACTAAAAAGGGAATCACAAGCCTGGGTGGTGTAGGCATAGCAAAGACAGTGCATCGTGGGGTTTGGGTGGGTCCCGGCGCCGCGGCGATTGGTCCCTTCTGTCGCCATACTTAAAATAACATAACCGTCAGAATCGAGAAGTGTAAGTTAGCGACGGCAAGTCCTCACCTGTAGCGGAGAAAGCCTAACTCTATCCACGCATAGAATAATGGGTAAACCCCCACATCGTCCTCCAAGAATAATCCGTACGAATCGTTTGAGCGCGGATACCAAGACTCGACAATGGCGGCCAACAGACCGCCATGCGTGACCCTGTGATGTACAGATGCAGCACCATGTTTCTAATGGAGGTTGCCCGCCATCTGTTTAGTGATAGTATCCACCGAGTCTTCCATATGGATACGGGGATCAAGGGTACCGTCAAAGTAGCAAGCATTTTCAAGGGAGCGCAAAAGGCGCCTCAGGGACTGGGGCCTATTATTCGGAATGATGCCGATATCAACGCGGGGTCTATTCCAATCTATACTGAGGTAAGAGCAGCACATGAATAGAAATTGATAAGACGGACTTTGCCATTCAGCAAGGGATAAGGTGCCCATCCAGTCTGAGTAGATAAGGTCTGAGCGAGCAAGCCGAACCAATACAGACGCGGCGTCCTCGGAACCTTGTACCACACGGAGCAGGAAAACCATGAATACATCCTGCTGCTAGAGAGATGAACACATCGGGCGGCCCCGATAGATGAGAGAGCCAGGATGAGACCACTAGATCAGCTGTAGTTATAGCAGAGGAGCCCGTCTGTTAATGCAAGGCACATGTATCCGTAGAGATGAAGGCTTAATTCGAGTCCACTTCTGCATAGAGAAAGACGTCTAGACGATGTCCTTTGATGGCCAAGCCGTATGCCCCAGGGAGAACGCAACGAGATCGTCGAGAGTGGGAAAGAAGAGGCCAAAATGTCCAAGAGACTTATGTGTGCTGGCATTTGAGAACAACAGCTCTGGATCAAATATATGCGAAGCATAATCGTCGATTGGGAGAGTTAATATGCGCCGGCTATTGGTAGCATCTTGTACTTCCAAAAGAGACTCGTAACAGCCGTCTCCAGCCAAGTCTCGACTAACGACGATGCCACTGATCGTGTCAGGCCGTCTGTCTGAAATGAACCGTCTAGGCGCACCATGAGCCTGGACGGTACTCCGTAAAGGCATTTCCATCAGAGAAGATGAAGCTTGGCAGAACGAAAGGAGGAACAAGAAAATCCGCGGGACGATGAAACGCCAATAGAGTGGGGCATGTCCCTCCTGTGCTTCTGGAGTGGGAAGAGCGAAACCTTTCAGGCCAGGAGGAAGTGTCACGGCGGGCGGATTGAGAAGTAGCGAGCGGGCGGCTTTATTCACTCCTTGGAGACCAGACCCCTCTAGAAACGGTATCCAGCCAGTGAACCCGTGGAACGCTGTACCAATAAGAGCCTCGGCAGAGCAACTCGGGTGGGCGCAGGGTAGCAAAGTCATCGGTGTGGACAGGGCAGGGCCATACGAGGCGATGAAACGACGAGCATGGGTCGCGCAGTGGATAACAACGTTTCTGGACAAAGAACGACAATTCCTTTGATGGCGGAAGGATACCCGAGCAAGTCAGTGATTGTCACTTCTAGAATTTGGACACTCTTCTCCGTCAGTGGGAGAGCAACAGTAATTGAAGAGTTGGAAATCTTCTTTGCAGATCCAAGTTCGAGAAGGCCCAAAGGCATCTGTTTGCAGCTTGCCGAGCATATTCGAGGAGTTGATTACAGCTGGATAAACCTTCCACCCCGGTAAGGAGACTTCTACTGAGAATCGGTTTGGAGAGGGCTAAAATATCGCCTGAGCAATAGACAGATACAAAGTACCAGAGCTAAAGGGAACAGAAAAAACCCTCGTGGACGCATAAGTGAGCGGTCGCGTAGAAACCGACATTAGCTCTGGTGATGGAAGCTTGGACATCTGGCAAAGTTGAACCATGTGAAGCCTGAGTGTGAATACTGGTACGTGTTCGACTCGGAATGCGAAAGCCAGAGACGATGACATAATCATACATGTTGGCTGGTTTCGTGGTGGCAACGTCTTCAGTCGCATACGAGCTCGCCATTCTTGTTTCATGGAAATGCTGTATTCCCCTCTAATCTTTTCCGTAACGATGGGCGTAGGGGGTGTAGTTTGCATGATCACAGCCTTTCAGGCTGTGATAACGCCTTTTCTTCACCGTCTAGCTCACCGGATCCGAGTCGTATGAAGAGTCAAACACGTTCTTGTCACTCGTTGTGCCGTTTTTGGAAACCGCTTCTACTCGTACTCCCTCAACTTGAAAATATAGTTATGAACCTTCGCGCTCCGCACGCCTTTCTACCCGCGTTCCTTGCGGTCCAACCCCTGGCGTTTTCCCATCTGGCCCCCTGCCAATAGCCTGGTGACAGCGGACCAGATTATTGGCACCTCACTTTGGCGGCGTGCCAGCGTGGAAATCGCACAACTGGCACAGGTACAAAGAGGTGAGGGACCGTCTGACTCGTGACACTACATACATTTATCCCCCCCTCAAGTTCCCCCTTCCGGCGGACCCTTAGACCTCCACCAGTCAAATACACACTCGTCCGCTTAGACATGTCGTACCACTCAGGTGTTTCAGTACCCTGCCTAGCATCTCCGTTCCTTAGACGGGATTTGACATCCTCGTCGATGGCTACATCGCTGATACCTTCACTCCGCAAGTTGCGGCAGTATATCTACGCCAGCTCTGCAAGATAAATGATCCACACGCCTGGCTTCTGGATTACGCTATTAGGCATGGTACTGTTGTACCTCAGCCGCTTTGGTCTCCACAGGGACAGGGAGATTGGCGCCGTCATGTCGAGCGGGCACAGTTGCATATACCCGTATTCTTCGTTAATGTGGTGGGAGTCTAGGCGTACCTGTCGCTTACGCCGCGGCAGGACAAGTCATGGTACGTAATGGGAAAGAACCGCCGCCGCTTGGCGATAGGACCACAACCAAGATCCGCATCAGTGTTTGTTTTTTATACCGCTGATGCGCGCCTCCTTCACTTACCGCTCATTTCGCAGTGGCAAGGCTATACCACATCCGAATAGCAGTCCAACTCAAGGACCAGACTCCCGCACGGAACCCCGTCACCTTCGAAAGGTTCATCAAGCACGTGGGAAGTAGGGTGCAACAATATTGAATAGTACAGCAAGGTTTATCCCGATCGCGGCGGTGACTTCGGAAATTCAACGGTCTTAGGAATGCGAGCGGCCTGTCAATAATCCATACTCGCCCTGGTTTGTCGGACCTAACGGCATCACGTTCAACGAGGTGATTCTCATCGGCGTCGCCCAAGTCTCTGCAGGAAGCTGGATGCCCATTCTTTAGCTGATGCATCGTGTCGTCATGTGACCGCATCAACCAAGTCTCTTGCTGGTCGTGCCTCCTTCAATATTAGTTGGACAGTATCTTAAGAACGTATTACACCTGGTTTCGTGCTACGAAGCTTTTACCCAACACAGCGGTGACGAACGTCGTCGGGTTTAGTCCGCTGATTGCCCTTCTGATCGATTGAGTTGACATACCGGCGTCACTTTTGACAATCGATAATCACGGTTAGCATCAGGGCTTGAGTACCGCCACAGACCGTACAAAGTGAGAAGAGATTGCCTCGTGGATGTAATGGCGATGCATTCACTACACCAGCGCTGTATGGACTATTATACATTATGGCGGTGTAACCTACATGGATGTAATCTATGGGGATATATAACTACCAGACTTCGTCATCAAAGCGTTCCAACATAGCAACGGCATCTTCTACATCCTTCTGTGCTTTCTTCCTCATGTAAAATATCGGACAGTCCTTGCTTGAGCACAGGACATCCTGGTCAAACGGTCATTATCACGTGTTTTGATCCACCTTCGGTTCGTCTTACCTGATGGAGAGATCCCTGGCATCGTTGACACTGCGTCCATAGTCTTGCGAATTTTACCTGTGTTTCCGAGGTTATGGTTACCTTCACGAGTCGATACATTAGTTGGTGGCGAATACATCCAGACAAAACGGCGGTACTTGTTTGTGGTATAGCTCGTTCATTCTTGGTCTGCAATTATCACAGACTGCACCATCTACCAGGTGATGGCTCGAAAGGTAAACGGATGTGGTTATGGGCGGCGTAAGCGGTACGCACTGTTGACGCTGTTGTTTGCTCGGAGGGGCGTCTTGCACCCCAAGCATGTAACAGTCTTCACAGCAAATTTCATGAGTCCCCCAACTGTTGGAGTTGCGATCTGAATAGTCCTTGTATGTTCTCCTGAAACTATTAAAGGGGAGCTTGGTAAAGTTGGCACATCAGGGAAATTTGCAGAAACGGCGCACGTAAAGAGGTGGCTTTCTCGCCCAGAATTGGTTCGAATATGCGCATTAGTGGTTTCGAGAGTTGATTCTCCAAGTAGTATTTAGTATCGATGGGGATATTATTTTCCAAGACGTAGATTGGGTCCTCGGACTTCTCATAGGCAGCGGCTCCTAGAGCCAAGTAAGCAGGGCGGTTGCACAGGGTATTCACAAGTATCACCTTTGATACCCTTGACTATCACGTACGCCACTCGATCACCGAGAGCTGGAGCAGAACCTTGGGCGAGAGTTAGAGCTGTCCTTTCTTGATCTTTAATTTGCATTTACCTGCATCTCGTTGCCTCATTCGCTCAACAAGCTCGACATGCGCTTGTTTGCCCGAATAGTCTTTATGTCGAGATAATTAATTTACGCTCAAAAGAGTCATATGACATTTAATGCTTACCAGATTTCGCGAGCGCTTTTGTGATCACCAACTGCGACATGTCCACTCTGTTCTGGAGGAGATCAGAAATGATTTGCTTGGTATAGCTGGAACAAATAATGAATCAAGATTGGCACAGCGTGTCACCGCTCCAACATAACGCACTCTTCGGCGCCCTTCACATCGCGGTCGATCAACATCTTATGAAGGCACGTCTCGATGACTGTCGACACAAGCCGGCAGTTGTCACGGCGCACTGTCTGAAGCATTCCCTCAGTTTCCAGTATTCTCGATGGCGAGGTGGCAACCCACTTCGATGCCTTTCGAGTCCATTTTGTCATATTTTTCCGGTTTTGTCCAGTACAGCCCTGCATAGCGTTTCTTGTTGATGAGCAAGTACGGGTAGTAGACCTTTTCGAACTCGAGTTTGATGGGCTTCACAAACTTCTTGGTTACGAGTTCCGCAGCCTCGCTGCCTGAATCAGTCATTTTAGAATTACGGTGTTTGAAGAAGCAGTGCTTTGTACCCATTGCCATAACCTTATCCAACTCGTTTGGCCCAAACCTAACCATAACAGAATCTGTATCGCCGTATATGACCTCCGCGTTATGTGTATGACCGTTGGCGACACAATACTCCGCCTCGACTTCCTGGACAAATGAATGAAAGAAGTTATACGATTTTCCCACCAGAATTCAAGGTGTACCCACCGCCTTTGTCTTCTCGATCATTTGTCGGCCATACGCTGTTACACTCGACGAGATGGGCAGACAGGGGAGTTTTCCAATCGTTGCCCCGGTAAAACCATACACTGAGTTTGCACTAATCTGTATAGGTTTGATCAGACCGCAAGTCGCGTCCAACAGGGAAACCTACCTTTAGGGCAAGCTGCCGACCGTCCAACACTGCACGCTTGAAAGGGTCCGTTTCCTTCTTCAAATCGGCCTTCGCACGCTTACGCGCGCTGATCAAGTCTTCCAAGACAGTGGGAAGAAGACCCTTGCGCCGAGATGGTTTCACAAATAAATCTTTCAAGATGTCCTGAGTCGATGTGGAGTGGGAAGGATGGCATATGGCGTACCGTTATTGGGCGTCTGGATGTAATCAACATCTTTTTGGAGGTTCAGTCGATCAATGGTATTCTTGTCCAGTAGCGTTGTGTAACACAAGTTGTGTGCCATCATGATAGACGGGTACAAAGAGCTGAAATCCAATGTCGCGATTGGCACGTCATAATAGCCTTTCTTAGGCTCGATGACCGTGGCACCTTCGTACTGTTCGTCGCTGCCTAGCAAGGGGTGGGTGGCGAAGACTAAAAATCACAGGACGTCCATACCTTCTGCTTTGAAAGTGGGAACGACATAGCCCTCATCATTGGCTTTTCGGAAGAGTTGAGATAACACCTTGATGGATTGGCCGCGGGATAGAAGGTAGTTGAAGGGTACCCCGGTCACGCGTGCCATTTCAGTGTAGTTGATGAAACACATGAGCTTATCCATCAACCGCTGTGGAAGGTAAGCATCCTGGTAAGGGGCGAACGTTATTCAGAATCGGTGTTAGCGTAACTACGATTAGATGTCACCTTCAAACAATATACTGCCAAGCGCCGCCGAGACTCAGGGGTTCCATTCTGCAATTCTGTAATCACAGAATGGTGCACATCTTCCTTCTGCTCCCCCAGAAATTGTGCGCAGACCGAGTTGAGCGTATAGCTACGCAATTTATGCTCACGCTGCATATACTGAAGGATGTCGAGTTGTAGCCGACCATCTATGGTTGTCTCTTTGGAGTCTCGTTGTCCGAATGCCTTGGATGAGAAGTGTGTGTCCTTGACCTGCGTCCGAGTGTCTAATCCGCGTGTTAATAATGGGGATTCTATGTCCTCAAGAGACGTACTCCTTAAACGACCCAAGTAGGGGAACTGGTGAGCCTTGAGAGCCTTTGCTCGATCAAGTAGATAAGGAAGATCGAAGTTTGAAATGTTATAACCGATGATGAGATCAGGGTCGACTTGTTCCACAAAGTCTCTCCACTTCTGAAGCAGATCCGCCTCATTATCGAAAGAAATAACTTGGGAGCCGACGATGTGAGAGCAGGAACTGAGCGTAAATACGTTCCGAATAAACGGTCGGTTCTCTCCTTCATAAAACTTGTGGGCATTAGCTAGAAGGGAATAGAATAGATACTGACCTTGCCGAGTCACCATGTTTGCGATCTGGATGACAGGGTCCATGGATGCATCGGGAAAGACCCCTTTCCTGCCAGCGCACTCGATATCGAAGCTGAGGATACGCAATGGAGCAATCTTTGCCCATTCACCGTCAGGGGCGTGTGATATGAAATCATCAGATCTGGCCGTCGTCAGTATTGCCAAAACATATACATTCAAGTATGTGTCGTACTTGACGGAGAGCTCTATTTGACAATGCGACTTCTTGTCCTTGCTCTTCAGAAGGGTGTATTTGCCCGCAGGGACTTCGATCCAATTCATGCCTACGACCTATGACAGAATTGGACCGCGTCGCAGAAGCATTCAATCATATGTACCTTCACGTCTATCATGCAACGCAGAACAAACGGAATATTGCTTTCATAGGTTGTGACAGGTCCAGAGAATAGGTTCCTGAAGTTGGTCTCGCCTCTCTCGAAGACGCGTGGAAAGACTAACAGGTAAGAAAGATGAGATACACCGATCATATATGCACTCATCTCGGACACGAGGAACTACTCTTGGCTCCGTGACAGTGATCTTCATGAACGTCGAATATTCGTCACCCCTGAAACCCCACAAGCTCCGTTTTTGAACAAACTCTATGTTGGTGACACTGCCCACCAAAGACTGAGACGAGGTGAACTCGAGTAAGGCAGCGGTGGAAGACAGCCTTGACGTACGTTTAGCTCGGACATGAACGGGTAAATATCCTCGTTTTCAAAGCCCCTCGGCACAGCTATATAGAAGTATGGCATGAAACCCGTGATATGGGCGAGCACGCTGTGTCCCTCCTTGATATACAGTGAATATTTCAATGGAGACAAGAGGGTACAAGCCGACAAGTCATACCTGCGTCACCCCAAAAATATTGATTTGCGGTCCTCCCTCGACACCTTCGTAGGCCCCGTCAATATCAACCTGCTGGAACACTGTGGTGTCGTTGGTCTCAGCCAAGCAAAAGAGGAAAAGGACTCTGCACCTATGGTGTCCCTGGACTGAACAATAGGTTTAAGATGGGGCCGCCCCCAGGAGTCTGCTCCGCCTTCGGATTCTGAACATGTCGTGTTAATTTAGGCTTACAAACTGAGAGGTGGACCGGACCTGTGCTCTCTTGTGAATCTATCTGAATTCTCGCGAGAACATCTGCGAATGATGACCGGCCGTCCTGTGAGGCCGAAGGTGTGGGTGAGAGTTTTTGTTTCTTGGCTGCAGGCTCCGCTGTCGCGCTAGAATCGCGTCATCAGACGCCGCGATAAGTTCGTGGTCTACCATCACGGCAGAGCCCCTCACCGAGAATCCAAGCGGTTCTCCATGACTGACTGCTTTTTTGAAGTCATGTTCCGCTTACCTCGGGCGTGCAAACGTCAAACGTAACTTGCAGCAAACGAGGGAGTGGAAGTAGCGAATGAATTACGACGCGGCGCGTCTCGCTTTTAACCACTAATGCGCGTCACGGTAGCGGCACTGTGTCGGCCCGGGCGCGTGTGGTCATGTGGGGTCACGTGGCAGCCGCATCACTGCAGTGCAGCCACAACCGGCTTGACAATCCAGTCTATCGTGATACAGTACAGTACAGTACAGTACACGACTTGCTACACGTGCCGCACGGTAATGTAGGGAGAACAGCATATCATGCCTTGGAGAACTAGTCACCGTCCGGAAAGTAGTTTGAGTCGTGCTTCCGCAGCTCTTGCCCTCCTCTCCCTTTCTACCTTCGCTCTCATCTCTGGCGTCAAGCCGGCGGTAGCATCAGCAGAACCAGCAGAGCCACCCAATCTCCTTGGCCCACTATTGGGTTCGGAGCGTGTGGAAGGCTCTGGAACTGGTACATCAACAACCTCCTCTAGTTGGCTAGCGCGTTCTTTCTCCCTGCTCTCGCGCTCTTTGATCTTGTCCTTGAGACCCTTCCGGCGCACCTTCTTCTTCTCATCACGCTCTTCTTCCATTTCTTGGCTCAGTATGCTTGGCACATGGCCTGCGCCGAGCCAATCCCACCAGTCTGGGTGTGTACCTGCACTGCGTCTGAAAATGTCGCGCACAGCGCGAGAGGAAGTTAAGTCGTAGGCCGTGCGGTGGAGCCCTCTTGTTATTCTTGATCTTTCTGGGTTATCCTGCTCAGTCACTGCTGCCTCAGAAGGAACCTCAATTGTGGGGTCCGCGTGTGCCTCGTTTAGTAGCCACTCTGTGACCTCTTCTTGCCCAGATTGCGCAGCGTATTGCAGGAGCGTAGCTACCCTCTCGCCAGCCCACGGCGGAATCTTCGCATCAATTTTGCCGAGGCCGTCCCCTTCGCGCTCCCAAAAGTCCTTGAGGGCGTCGAGACGGCCACGAGAAACCATATCAAGTAGCCTGGTCCACTTGTCCCGTATGAGCCCTTCTTCTTTGGATAACTGGGGCTCCTTTGCCTTCGTTGCCACAGGCGGAGAGGCGGGAACCTGCGGTTTCGCCCTTGGTTTTGGAAGAGATGCAAGATAGGCTTCATCCTGTTCTCTCAGCATTTCCTCAGTAAGATGAGAAGTCTTCACTCTAGTCAATTCGAGGAGACAGCGTTCAAGTTCTGACTGCGTCTGCACAGGAGCATGAAAAGCTGCCACTGTAATCATTGCTTAAACTCACCGGCCTACGAGTGGGAAAAGGGAACGTCCGCAACCGCTCGTCGCCTGACTCTGTTCGTGAATAGCAGCCCCGACACTCTGTCAGAAAGACCCACCCTTAGTTATCACAGCACCGTCATAGTCAAGGAATATCCTTCGATTCGAAGCACTTGCGCGAATCCATATCCGTTCGCACTGATGGATCTCGTCCGCCCAATCGGAAAGAAGATCGCGGATATCCTGAAAGAAGTCAGACGCGTACACCTAACGCAAATGACGCACACACATCCCGAAGAGCCTGCTCACCATATCGCCGAAGCTGGGCACCTGCACTCTTCGCAGGTCCTTTCGCATTATCGTTGACAGATTGAGAACCCCCCTGCTTCCGACGGGCTGCGATATGTGAAAACCCACGATATAATACAGCGTAGATCACACATACTGGTATAGCGGTGGAAGGTTTTATGTAGCAAAACTTCTGTATCGAGTCTTGGTCTTTTGAGCCTCTTCTGTTTCGCAGTTTTTGTGTTTTCCTCCTCTACGTCCGACTTGCTGACCCGAGCGATGACTCCTGCGAAGTGCCCTCCGGCTGTCATAAACATGGCCCACTTGCGACCTTCTGGGCCGCCACCTGTTTGCATCGATCTCAGCTCGTCTATATATGATGCTGGTTCTGACTTGAGAGGAAATAGGGCCTTGTAGACACCTATTTGTGTGGCAGGTGGAGAATGAAACCATGCTAGAGGAGTTTGAGGGGTGGATGGGTTTAAATCAGACGGAGAAGCAGGGCGGGAAGAGATTTTCGCCCTTTGAATGAGATTGCCAACAGCATCAGATTCATCTGAGTTGACACCGTCCGACTCAGAAGCGGAACCGGATATCGAGTCTTCGAGACCTAGAATTGCGCGTTTAACTCCCTGCGACAAACGCAAAGCAAGAGTACGCACTATCTACAAGCTTTACAAAATCGACCTCCGAAATGGGCTTGCCTCCACGGAGGCGGATCTTTACATTATAGCGATGCCAATCTGAGCGGAAATGGGCACGTTGCTCCTCAACATCTAGGAATGTGACACCAAGGCAAACATTGCATGCCCGTAACCCATGTGTGGATGCCGTCTGCGAAGAAAGGTCCTGCTGCTCAGCCTTGTTAGATACATCTGTAACCCGTTGCGACAAATGACTCCGCAATGTTATGTTTTGGAGGAGCTCTGGAGGAAGAGCGAAGATATGGAAGGTCGAAAACATTGTGGACCCACGGATGCGTTTACTAGACTAGTGGTCGAGTACGCGAGTCAGACGGTGACTGAATCGAATCTAATCACGGTATGGAGATTGCCGACATCATTGTCACCCAAGCAACGTTCTCATCATTTTTGCCTTTCAACACCCACGACAGAGCTCATGGTTTCTCAAGAGTTTGCGAATCGCCCCATAAACAAATTGGTGCTTTTCGATGTTGACGGTACACTCACGCCCGCCCGCCAGGTGTGCCTCATTCTCATTAATGTTTGAACGTGCAGAGCGCTTATATGAGCGTTTAGGGAGCGTCTCTGGAGATGCTAGAATTGTTGAAAGAGCTCAGAAAGAAAGTTGCGGTTGGTTTTGTTGGCGGTTCAAATCTGGCAAAGATCACCGAGCAGCTCGGTAATAATGGTCAGCAAGTGCTCCCCTTTTCCGTGTGGCCGTGCCATCTAATCGCATATCCCGAGTTCCAGCTATCGACGATTTCGATTTTGCATTTGCAGAGAACGGCCTAACTGCATATAGGCTAGGCAAGCCACTCGAGTCTCAGTCGTTCATCACATTCGTCGGCGAAGAACGCTATAAAAAGCTTGTTAACTTCATCCTGCATTATGTAGCGGACTTGGACATCCCTATCAAACGGCACGCTCACGCCTACTCCTCTGAGCGATGTGAACTCTAATCGAAACGACTAGGGGCACGTTTGTTGAGTTCCGAAATGGCATGATTAATGTCAGTCCCATTGGACGTAATGCGACGTGCGCCTGTGTACCCCTAACAACGCTATATGAACCTCTGACGAGCGGCCCGACGCAGTATTCAAGAACGGCACGATTTTGAGGCCTACGATAAGGTTCGCTCCCTTCACTGCTCCCGTGGTCTTCAAACTGATACATGTAGGTCCATGGGGTGCGCGCAGCTTTCGTCAAGGTCCTACAGGAGCGATTTGCGGACTATGGCCTGACATTTTCTATCGGTGGTCAAATATCTTTTGACATCTTCCCAAATGGTTGGGACAAGACTTATGCGCTCCGACATGTCGAGGACGAAGGCTTTGAGGAAATCCATTTCTTCGGAGACAAAACATTCAAGGTATAAGCCATCACTCATATGCTTGTTCCTGACCAATCCAATTGAACGATACAGGGCGGGAATGACTACGAAATTTTCGCCGATTCGCGGACAATCGGTCACTCAGTTACCAGTCCCGCGGATACTGCTAGGATTTTGAGGGACCTATTTTGAGGGCTTTCACGTGCTTCCATCATAGACAAAGGGACAAGCGATGGGCTCAGTCGGGTTGTATGTAATGATGGAGGGTCACAATTACAGGGCCCGCCATCAAATGAATGTATGACAGCACCAGAAAGAAAACAGTAAACCCTAGAACGCAATACTATCTGGCTTGTGGGCGAACCGTTATCTTGTGGCGCAGTCACGTACATGTCATTCAGCTTGAAGCGTGATTGCGCTATCGCATCGCGCATCAGCAATCCTAGCACTGACAGCACCGCGGGCAAGCAATCCTTCCTTGGAAAGGACTACCGCACCTTCAATACGCCGTAGACCAGACTGACAGCTCGACAGTGAGTTAGGCCTGATCCATTATGTCATAGGTGCGCCTACAAACGCACCGCATGCGCAGCTAAAGGGTCGGACCATCAGGCACTTGGTGCTCGGATAGAAGAACGTCACCGGCCATGAGTGTGTTGAACCCCTTGTCAAACGACGTGGCTGATGAGAGGCAATAATTGGCTTAAGAGAGTCTCCGACGCAGTTCGCTTGACGTGCCATTACGAGGAAGGACAGATCGAAACCGGTGTTTAGATCGCACGAATGATTGACTGCAAGAATCAAGGTCATACACGGTGGGCATAAGTAAGTCTACCTTGCAGGACCATAATCCGAGCTTCACAAACCATTGATCAGATGGCCGTTCGGTGAAACGTCGCCTAGCCCTGGACCACATCGAAAGGTGGCATTTGTTTTTGGCCCCTTAGTCAGATCAGTTCAAGTGAACTATGACCTTCCCCTCCATAAAGTGGACAGAATGGTCAGCCTGAGGCGGAAAATACCAAGAATGGGATTATGGGGCAGGAATTTCCGTGCTATCAGTGCGGCACAAAGGCCTCCTAGCCTGAATTCGACCTCAAAAAGGCCGAGGAATAACCCTTGTTGTACCATTATCAAGCGTCTTCCACAGACATATTTTGCCAATTTTCATACAGTGGTGCTACTGCAGGGTGCGAGGCGAGTTGTAACAAAGTGAGATGGGCGTTGAAGTCCACTTTTTCTTTGATCATACTACGGGCGTACGTCACCGCTAGTTAAATAGCCAATATTGTTGGAGGGTGATAGCAATGTAAATGTCATACATAGGGGAAGTACAGGGTTTAGTCACGTGTCTTTTGGGCCAGCTTCGTCAAAAAGACTAGAAAATGACCTTATCAGACACGAAATGTTATCATGGGGAAAAGCCGTGGGCGGGGTCTGAAATGTCAGGGCAATAACTGCAAGGCAAATGCCGAAACCTAAAGTTGTGTCGAGTCTGTCAACAAACGGATTTTTGAAATTGAAAGGCCTTTCACCAACCGTCAAGACATCACCACCACCTAATTTACCGCAATGGCCCCCACAAAAAAGTCAAAGGCCGCAAAGTCGACAGAGTCAATCGCGGCACGCCTTGCGCTTGTCGTCAAGTCAGGCAAGTATACCCTCGGCTATAAGTCTGCCCTCAAGCAGATGCGTAGTGGCAAAGGTTCGTCCAATTCCGTTATGCTGCGCCTGGGACTGGAGCCAGAGGCTGAGAAGGTCCCTATGTTGACTTTTGCTCTCTTTCCATGTCCCCTTTTTCGTCTATGTAGCCAAGCTGGTACTCATCGCCGGCAATTGCCCCCCTTTGCGCAAATCTGAGATCGAGTACTACGCCATGTTGTCAAAGACGACAGTGCACCACTTTGCGGGAACCAATGTTGCTCTTGGCACAGCTGCGGGCAAGCTCTTCCGCGTCGGGTGCGTGCCCCCTTTTTTT
Organism: Lactifluus subvellereus; assembly: GCA_022496195.1. Taxonomy (NCBI): domain Eukaryota; kingdom Fungi; phylum Basidiomycota; class Agaricomycetes; order Russulales; family Russulaceae; genus Lactifluus; species Lactifluus subvellereus. The sequence continues at coordinate 394,283 of WTXC01000004.1, read as the reverse complement.
AGTTATCGGTATGAGACAGTATTGAAGGAAGACACTTTTGTAGTGTCATGACTATCACCGATCCTGGTGATAGTGACCTGCTCAGCGTCGCCGAGAGCGCGGCGGCATAAAAAATGTCATATGTCAGGCTGTTTACATTTGTATAATTTCCGGCAGCATTTGCTATGATTAGGCACCATGACACTCCGCCAAAGTCAAGGACCTGCACGTCTAGTCCGCCGGTTTTGTCACTATTACGTTGTGGAATACCGACGAGCATAATTACGCCGCCACATTGGTGAGTATCAAGAAGGCGTGGGAATCAGAAAAGAGATGCAGACATCTCGAGAACCGATTTCGGTCCTCTTTCTGCATAATCCGTCTTTGAGATAAAATTTTTTCCATCATGAAAGGTGACCTTCAGGGATACGCTTAGACTGTGCGAGAAGTGAAAACTGAAACGGACGCACCTTGGCTACGATGCTTGAACCAAGGAAGGCTGCCAGCCCGTCCCCCTTCTCCCGATACTCTGCAAAGTATTCTGGAACCTTGATGATGCGAATCAGCTTCGGCTGCACTTCATTGTGCTGGTCGGCATTGCTTAGAATGAACGTGGAAAGATGGGACTGTAACGCCGGGGCGATACCTCCATTCCACGGCTGAGCGACAAACGTAAGATAGAGAGCCGACAAAAACTTACCCTTGACGTATGTCGCGACATCTCCCGTCACCATTAGCCCATGCCAAATGTATTGTCGCTGTTCCACGTCCGTAAGCCTGACAGCATGACCAACCGCATCTTGCAACGCCATCGGCATACCACCTCCCTCCGGGCTGGCGTGTTCATCGAAGGCAAAGCCCCTTCCGAGATTGAGGAGGTTCCGGTCGAAGAGAGGTTCGCAGAACCGATGTCGTTCCTTGCCCAGCGTGACCTCCTTCCCGCGGAACTCGACCGTGACGAGGTCGAGCGCCTCGATCTCCTTCGCACGCGCCTGCTCCGCCGCGCTCGCTTTGGCCGTCCCGCGGCGCTTCATCCCGCTCTCGATGACCGCCTTCTCCTTCCCCGCGACGAGCACCGCCGCGATGTCCGTCACGCCCTCGTCCTCCGCCTCGCGCACCGCCATGCCGTCGACGGGCACGCGCACGAGTCCCGCCTGCCACACCTGCCGCGCGAGCGCGCGCAGCGCCGCGGGGTGCTCCGCGGGGAGGACGGCGAGCTCGGCGAGCACGGCGGTGACGGAGGTGTTGTTGCGGAGGAGGTGGGCGAGGAAGCGTTCGCAGTGGCGCGCGCCTACGTGCGCGATGGTGCGGGCGCCGGAGAGGGGGAGTCCGTCGTAGATGGGCGTTATGTCCGTCAGGGTGTCCCCGATGTCGATCACGATGCCTGAGAGCGCACCCGCGGCGTAGAGCTGCGCCATGGGACGGTCGAGGATGCTGAAGGCGGCCACGTTGAAGCGCTCGAAGAAGATCTGGCCCACGCGCTCGTATGCGTCGCGCGGGAGGCCGGAGAAGAGGGAGAGCAGGACGGGAGACTCGTTTTGTACGCGTCGGAGCTGGAGGCCCGTGAAGAGGACGTACTTCCTGTGGACGTGGTGTTATGTTATTTCCGCGTTGAAGAAAAGGAAATCGGGGAGCAAAGGGTATTATTCTTTTTTTTTTTTTAAATGGAACACAACGTACCAGAGCGCCTCCGCCTGCATAAAGTCGTTGATTTGGCCATCGGCGAAGGGCCATGAGACGGTTATTTCCTGCCCTGCTGCGAGCGCGTCGTCTAGTTGGGGACCGACGAGGTAGTCGGTAACTTTGAGGCTGTAAGGTTGGGGCGCGGCGGACGCGGCGCGGCTGTTGGACATCGACGGGCCAGCTTCCCCAGAGCCCCCGGCGGAGAGCCTCTGGCTGTAATTCCCTTCAGCAAACGCGTGCTGAGCGCGCAAGCCTACACGAGCTTGGATTTCCTACGACATCACACAATCAAGGATGACCACGAGCGAGAAGTTGTGAAATACTGACGATGGACGGAGTGCGGAGGAGCTCATGTAGACCAAGGCCGCCGCGAATGACAGTCCTGCTTGTCTCAATGATAACGACGCTCGAGTCGCGAAAGCCGATGCTGCTCATGGCTCAAACGTGACCCACGGCCAACCGACTCCCCGAGGGTTAGGGTTTCACTCGATGGTGTTTGGCGCCCAGATTGCGATTCCGACAATAGGTCCCGCCGGTGTTTACGCTAGCCGTTCACCTTCAACGAGATCACCTTTGTAAAGGAAATCAGGCCACTCATGGAGATTTAGATGGCGGAGAATCGTTGCCATTGCCAAGTCATGCTTTTCTTTGGCATAACAATAGTCAGTTGTAGCGTCGGGAACATTCCCCGACAAAAGCCTGGTCATCTGTATTCGGTCATTGGGCATCTTCTTTTGACGGCATGCATGGCACATTCAACTATTGACCAATCCTATCAAGGAAATAACACACGTGAATCAATATCAATGAATGGGCAAATGATGTCGCGGGACAGTACCGAAAGGGGTTAGACGTACGTTAACAGCTTCGTAATGAAAGGGGAAAGAACCATCCAACAATATAGATACAGCAATCAAGCCGTCATAATTGAGTGATAGAGATGCCTATGATGCAGGATTCGCCCATCGGGAGTTTTCTAAGTCCGATTACGTTACAGAGAATCGACAATCTGTGCTCTTAGAGGCTGATACACCTTATCGCGGGCTTCAAGGACGCGTCGGTCTTGACACGAGTCCTCAGGGCCGTCACAACAAAACTTAAGGTTGTAAAAATGTGTGCGAAGCAGAGCACGTCGCGCTTAAGGTACGAGACTGCAGTAGCGCTTGACCTATAGCAAAAACTTCGCTGATACGACAAAACGGCCTGCAACGGAGTAGAACCATTCATACACGAAAGATCTCGAGAGCGCCAAGAGGGATGTATGTGACCTTCGCCGTAGTAAGAGAGCAGGTATTCCGAATGGTCTGCCATGGCGGCGAAGTCAAAGAAATGTGTGTGCCTGTGACGCAGGGGCGCAATATGTCATTTGGCCCAAACTCAAATGAAAAATCATAGATAAGAAGGGGAACACTTCAGACAGAGGATAGTGACTAAGGCAGGGCAGCTCGGACAGGATCGGTAAAACTCTTCGGGTATAGAGTGGCAGCGAAGCGGTCCTCTACGTGAGATGACGATTGGGACATGCGCAAATACGTGACTTATGGTGACCTCAGCTTCCCTTTATGGAGACCGACGGAAATGCATGATTACACGAAAAACAAGGGTAGGATAGAGGATGAACGTGAGGAGAGGATTGTTGGTCAGTGTGAGACGATCTGGAATGGCTGATTGGCAGATGTAACTTGATGAAGAAAGATGAGGAGGGAAAGCGAGGGACAAGTACGTATGTAGGAGAAATTGAATGCTACACGTGGACATCAAAGTTTATGAGTGAGCACGAGGGGGTGCAAAGGATAAGCTACTCCATGAGGCAAGGGTGAGAGAATGGATGGAAGACACATTGAGGGTTCGTTGACAGCGCCGGGGGGAGAGCGGACAGGCAGACATGCAAGGGAAGAGCGTGTAACGAGGGTGTATGTGTACAGCTAATCTAGAGACAAACGTGGGGGACTGCCAAGAGCCAGAGCCAGGTTACCGGTATAGCCGGTTCAGGCGGGGCGGGGGAAAACCCGGTGGGCACTGCTCTTGGCTCTGGCACTCAGACCCGGAAAAGTGACCGGGAAGGACCACAACAACCAAACAATATTCTTTTATACCACGACCACCATCACCTCTTATATCCCTCATGTCCTCTTCCCTCTGCTAACATCCACCCACCCGTTCCTCAATGTCCCCCATGATAGAGGCATTGCCTCGTCCCATCCTCAAACATTCCTCACAATTCCATCCAGACCCGCTAGACGACAAATCCCTTTCTCTCCCCATACCTAGGCAGTGCCGCAACACTGTCCACTTCCCACCCTCTCCAACTCTTACCCGCACTTTTTCAGCCCACTCTTCTTCCACATATGATAGATCTCCCATCGTTGTGCTCCCCAACATCTGCGCTCTTCCCGCTCGCGGCTGTCCCGGTCGAACCTATATCCCAGGATGCACAACGCCATCTTCGTCCAACCCCTCCTCTAATTTACAGGCTAAGAAAGCGGTCCTAAATCCAGGGATTAAACACATGCATCCTCGTCGCGCGCTTGGTCTTGGTCTTGTTCCAGAATCTACCCCTGAGCATGCCACTAGCACCTCGGCTATACCTCCCCCACTTATTCCCGATCTTTCCTCAGAATCGGACGAGTCGGATGGATTCGCAAGTCCTCCTTCAGGGCTTGATGTGAACGCAGCCGTTATCAACCCGCTAGCTATCTTGCCATTCGCCTCTCTTCCCAATCTCAATTTTGGCGACAGCCTTTTCCACTCCCCAGAGTCTCCAGACGAGGAAGAATACCAATATCATTCGTATGAAGAGGAGAAACGCCGACGCCGCAAGCGGGATCGTGACCGTGATCGTGGAAAAGGGGGACGAGAACAGTGCCCTCGGCAACGCGCTCACAGCCGTGACATGAGCACCCGCGATCTTGAGCGGAAATCTGCCGACGGGATGCCCGGAGAGGAAGAGGATGATGAAGCCGAAGATGGCGATATAGGCGAATGTCGATACAAGTCTTTCTACTTTGGTACGACCCTTCGTGGTTGCGGCTTGGAGGCGGACGACGATACTTGCCTCGGTGGCTTCTGAGTATGATTCCCACAGAGCGCCCGGTTTCGCTTCTGTATGAGTATATTCTTCTTTATCATTTTATTTGGCAACATCATTGGGTACTTCTGCCATCGCCTCCCTGTTTATATCGCATAGACTGGCGTCCATAAGCAATTTCCCCACCCAATACCACTACGGCTTATTTTTATGAAATGAATATCCCGAGCGCGCTCCTTAACTAGCACCCCTTGTGCCAATTTTCTTGGCGAATCAAGGAAAGAAGCGAGTTGAGTTGTACAGTATAAACTTTCAGTTTTTGTCTTCTGCGTTCTGCGCTTCCAAACCTTAACATGGCCCAAGTTCCGTAATACATGCCAATTATGGGTAGGGCGGTCTAACTGAACACATCATTTTTTGCAACACAGCTTTCAGGCTCTCATCATTGCACCCTCTTGTTTAGTTCTGTTGCTTTCATGTCTGCTCCTGACTTGCTATAACTGAGAATGGACACCCTCATTATTCAGCCCAAGGCATTTCCAGTCAGATCCACGAAGTGATAATGAGTTCATACTGGGGATTACCTTTGCATGTCTTTACGTTTGTTTGCCCGACGCCGGACCCACGTAAAGCGCACAACAAAAAATAGTCAGATCATCGCCCTAATCCATACTAAGTGATCTGCCAGTCATGATGCAGTTCATTTGATCTATTAGTAGCCCAGCCAGCGCGCAGCTGGCACGAACTCGATTTATTTCCCTCAGACCCACCTCATGTTGGGACCACACATGCATGCAATGATTTGGGCAGTGACCTTAGCGTCGGCTGTGACTGCTGTGTACCTGAGCTAGTTGTGGGAGCCGCCATGCGGTGCGAGGTCCCGGCTGTTTTTTATTTTGTGTTGGCAATTTGAAATCATCGTGCGCCCCAAAATCACGTGAGTCTTATTACCATCTCTATAGAAAAACAGCGAGTGATGATCGCCCGTGGTGCGTACAAATGACATTTGGCAAATCACTCTAGGTCTTTTGGAAGCATGGACGCGTCACCATCGCTACTTTCTCTACATGGCTCGACCATATTCTTTTCATCCGCCCTGTTGGTTCGGCTCTGTATCCAACCGAAGGTCCGCCGATTTGCAGACTCACTAACAGGGCATTCCCCGATCCCTCCGAGTCTGGGCTTGCCCTAAAATTAAAAAAAAAAAAGAATGGTGGTGTTTGGCTGCTTGAAAATACACTGTTCCGAGCACCATGTGGGCATACACCCCAATTTTCAGTTTCTCGTTATGCCCGCAGGATAGGAGAATTTGACGTGTTACCGTTCCCTACTGTTGTTCCTCCGATTACACCTACACCCCGCATGCAAATACCGTTTTAGTCTGACCTCGTGTGCTTCTCTTGTGATAATTTATATATCACTACTGTAACCTCACGACTAGAGTTCGCGCGAGGAATATGCTGTGCTACATCACGGGGAGGAGGCACAGACTTCGCATGCTCGCAAAAAGGAAAAGAACCACGATCGCTGAAGAATTGAAGCATTAATCGCTCCTTTTCATGGGATCCAGTCTGCCATGATAGTAGTGCCCTGAAGAGTCGCAGCGCAACATCTTGAAGATGCGGAAATTTCTTACTCCTGCATTCAAAGCATAGCCATTTATGTTCCCAAGAAAGGCGCACAAGGTGCTTCGAGAAGTTCCTCGAGCGTTCCAGCGACGTGCGGAGAATGGACGATGCAAGGGCTTGCAAAGGGCACACTATCCAGTGAGACCTCCCCCAGAAGGGTCCCATTTGAGAGGATGTGTATTGAAAGGGACTCTGATGGGTTGCAGACGTGCTTGTTCGGCGCGTATGCATCGAAGTTATGACCTGCTTTAGGGGGTCTATACAGCAACAGCAACTGCTGAAGGTAAAATTCCCATCCGGAGGCGATGCGGGGATGCCTACATTGACGACACCCGCTTACACTCGAATTCGTGGGCCGTGGGCAATCTTCTTGACTGGAACAAGCGCCACACGTGAAGTTCTTCCAGACACGGTGTTTCACAACCAGGAGGTACCGCCCATTCAGAAGTTCCGTAATGGTTTGAGTCCGAGTCCTTGAGCGGGGAAAGCTCTACAACCCGGCCTAGTAGTGGAATCTCCCGGGAGCATCTAGTTTGACCTGACGACGGCAGAAAGGACACGTCAGGTTACGAGCAAGGCTCAAAGGGTTTGGTGTATTGACGCTGGATGCATCGGCAGCTGGGGAAGTGTGCAGTGCATGTGTCAAGACGTAGATTGCCAGGAAAGAGGGCATCCAGGCCAGAAGTATGACGTGTACTAGCAGGTAGGGTGGTAGACGACTCGGTGTTTCCTTTAGCATCTAGTGTTGTACGGCTGTAATACTGTAGGTCATAAAAAATCGTCACTAACCAGTCGGCCGGTGGTCAGCCGGGAATCAAGCAGTAGACAGGAAACGGGCCAAATGAATCATACGCCCGAAATAGTTAACTGGGGGTCAACCAACGTTCAGACAGTGGTCAGACAAGATTCGGTGAGAGAACTGAAACTACCGTGACACCATTGACGCTCCAAGCTCCGAAACTCTGGGGGATGGGTTCGACACCTGACCACACGCTAATTCTGGCAATCCCATTCATAAACCCGATTCCGCTACGTGTAACACCAAAACCCCCTTTCCCCTGCACATAATATCACCCTCGTCATGGTATGGGGGTATGATTCCGGTGTGGCACCAGGCCCTCATTGTCGTGCAGGACGGACCGCCGCATTTTGTGCAGAGCATGGTGCTGGTGCATCGTGCCGTCATCACTATGTGGGCCATCAGCGCAACGTTGTTACGGTAGTACGCAAGCATGGTACCACGGACATGACATGGTGGCGTTGTCATATCACAGCAAGCAGATGCTATATCATCCCATGCGGCCCCTTACCGTGGTGTTGTCGCGACATGGGCCCAAAAATCTAAAACTCTACTCAGGGTCGAGACAAATAAGTAAACATATCTTGAGGTCGTGCTAGACGCTGCCAGCAGTGTTGTACATGTCAGCCTGACACCGTGCCATGAGGGTCACGAACTCTCAGTGTCAACCGAAACTGACATCGGGTCCTGACAGTGTCAGGCCTGTCAGTGGCCGCTATACTAAATCAGGCAATGACGATGCGACTCCGCATGCAAGGTTTGTTGCACGTGAGCGGTTGACGTGTCGACCAATGAGAATGTGTCTCTGTCTCACGTGGCTAGACCGCGTGTCTTTTATCGGGTTCATGCGAAACCATTTCCTTTTTTGTATGAACTTTGACAGGTGAACGTTCCGAATTGTCCGCTTTGACTTGTGTCAGCTGACAACACTGGCTGCCAGTGGGGCAGCAAGGCCCCAGGCCGATTAACAAATTTTAACTACCTATTTTTACTGTTTACTGAGAGTGATCCACTGATCCGAGCTATTCAAAACGTGGAATGGGAATAGGGGAAGAGGAGAGCAGGGGGGATGGATGGGTCAAATGACTCGGAGGAAGTCACGAGTCGCGACTCGGAGCCACTCAGGCTGGCGCCCGCGACACCAGCTTCCGACACTGGCAGGCCTACCTTGACCACACTTTCGCGATGACTTCCAGCAGCGATCCAGACTCGGTCCCCCGGGTGACCGCAACTTCGACTCCTGCGTACGTGAGACAAGCCAAGCCAAGCGAGATCCCGGCTCTTGCAGCCGTCTATGAGCGAGCGTTTTCACGCGACCCCGCTATGAACTGGTTGGGCGGCGTGCGCACCCTCGTGCCACACCACACTGCACAGGACGCACAGACGCGCCGCACCCTCGCCGCGCTCCGCCGCTTCCAGCTCGTAATAATAAAGATGGCGCAGATCACGGGACTCATTACCGTCGTCGTCGAGCGCGACGGCGCCAAGGAGAAAATTGCAGGCGGTGCGCTCTGGCTGCCGCCTGGAGTGAACATGGACCCTTCGTTTCTCACGTTCTTGCGCATCTCGCCCTGGCAGGTATTGTGGCGCTGGGGCCTTGGCGGGGTTCAGGTGTGTGTGTGTGTGTCTCCGGTATCAATGGCGCGCCCGGGCGCCGCATGCTGACGAGGAAGGGTCCCCGAACAGAGGTCCTTGGTCGACTTCGCGCCCAAAATCAAGAAGATCCTTGACGAAGTGTTTGCCGCTCGTAACCTGAAGCGGCTCGACTCGCGGCATCTATCAGGAATTGCCATCGATCCTGACTGCGAGGGAAAAGGTGCGCCTCACCCGTCTCTCAGTCACTGCAGAAGCGAGATAATTTTGGCTGAAACCCTTCATGTTTTTATTGTGGATGGATATAGGGTACTGCTCGCTGCTGATGCGTGACGGATTTAAACGCGCTTCGGGAAAACCCGTGCATTTGGAGGCTAGCACTCCGCGCTCCAGGGATATCTACGCCCATTTAGGGTTTGAGGTAGGCCAATACTTCGTCCCGGGAGAGAACGTCACCCTCACCCTAGTGATTCTTCCAGTTAACAAAGAACATCGGTTTGGTGTGGGATCGGTCGACGAGATGGGTGTGAGGGCCAAAGGTGCCGCCGCGGTGGGGTTTCCAGCCTTCATCATGACAAAGGTGTGTTAGGTATATGTTGAGGCTGCCTAACCGACTGACGCAGGATTCGATTAGTGGGAGACGCCGTGATCTGACCAGCAGGGTGGTGACTGCTGTAGTGACAAGAAGTAGTCCTGCAACTGCTGCAACTTCAATGAGATGGACAGAGAGGTCCTCAGGTGTCATGAGGCATGAGGCATGACAGCTCCAAGTCAGAAAAGTGGGATATACAAAATGGTGTATGGAGATTATCTGAGGATATAACAAAATCTCTATGGTGGCATCACTAACCAGTCAGCTGGTGGTCAGCCGGGAATCAAGCAGTAGACAGGAAGCGGGCCAAATGAACCATATGTCCGAGTCCGAAATAGGTAACGTTCGGTGAGAGAACTAAACTAGAAATGCCAACTTCGTTGGCGGAGACCTTGCTGCGGGAAAATGAAATATAAAACTCGGTGGTTATTTATTTAGCGTGCCAGTGCTGTCGTTGGTATTTTATTTTTTCCATTCATCCTCCTACTAACTAATAATTGCCCCTCACAGGTACCTTAACGATGCTCTGCCACTATGTCATCAACACGGGCCACACGGCCCCCATATCACAGTCATCACCCCCCTTGCTCGCAAACGCGAGCTGTGGGGGGTGTATTATTATATTAATAGCTATACTAACGGAGTAATATGCTCAATTAGAGGAGCGTTTCATACACATAGACTGCTGGTTTCAATTAGATGGATTTAAGATTGCTTAAATGTTCTCTTGAGTTTCTTAAATTGCTGAAATGAGGCAGCGGAAGCAAGCTCAATGAGAAAATCATAGTTACATACATATACGTTATCACACCTATCAATACTGTATATTTTCGGACAAAGGCCAGATGGCAGATCCAACGGACCAGTGCCATCGGTGAAAGGACAGCAGCGGCCTGCGGTACTGTACTGGACACGCACATGATTTATTTGATCTGAGATCTAACCGGATCTTTCCATGTCACGTCACGCCTTCAGCGAATGCGTGACAGGTCACACAGATCTATACCCAAAAAGGAGAAAAGTGGTCGACAAGAGACCTTGCTTAGCAGCAAGGTAACTACCGTAACACCACTGATGCAAGCTTCGAGCTTCAAGCTTGTCGGTAAACTCCGAGGGATGGGTTCGACACCTGACCACACGCTAAATTTGGACCCATTATTCATGAACCCGATTTCGCTACGTGCACACCAAAACTCCCCTTCCCCTGCACATAATGTTGTGCACGCCATGTCATCACCTTCGTCATGGTATGGGAGATGATTCCGGTGTGGCACCAGGCCTTCATTGTCGTGCAGGATGCCGCTGCATTTTGTGCAGAGCGTGGTGCTATCTCCACAGTGTAGGTGTGCCGTGTCGTCATCACTCACTATGCGGGCCATCAGTGCAACATTGTTATGATGGTAGTACGCAAGCATAGTACCACGGACATGACACGGTGACGTTGTCTCATATCACAGCAAGAAGATTCTATCTCATCCCAGTCCCTTGCTGTGGTGTTGTCGCGACATGGGCCCAAAAATCTAAAACTTTACTCGAGACAAACAAGTAAACATATCTTGAGGCCGTGCTAGACGCCGAGCCAGTGGGGCAGCAAGGCCCCGGGCCGATTAATAAATTCTAACTACCTATTTTTACTGTTTACTGAGAGCTTGATCCACTGATCCGAGCCGTATTCAAAACATGGAATGGGAATAGGGGAAGAGGGGAGCAGGGGATGGATGGAGATGATAATATCAAATGACTCGGAGGACCTTGAAGTCACCGCGACTCGGAGCTATTCAGGCGCCCGTGACACCACCTTCCGACAGGTACCCTACCTTGACCACACTTTTTCGCGATGACTTCCAGTAGCGATTCGGACTCAGTCCCCCGGGTGACCACAGCTTCGACTCCTGCGTACGTGAGACAAGCCAAGCCAAGCGAGATCCCGGCTCTTGCAGCCGTCTATGAGCGAGCGTTTTCACGCGACCCCGTTATGAACTGGTTGGGCGGCGTGCGCACCCTCGTGCCACACCACACTGCACAGGACGCACAGACGCGCCGCACCCTCGCCGCGCTCCGCCGCTTCCAGCTCCTAATGATAAAGATGGCGCAGATCACGGGACTCATTACCGTCGTCGTCGAGCGCGACGGCACCAAGGAGAGAATTGCAGGCGGTGCGCTCTGGCTGCCGCCTGGGGTGAAAGTGGATCCTTCGCTTCTCACGTTCTTGCGTATCTCGCCCTGGCAGGTATTGTGGCGCTGGGGCCTTGGCGGTGTTAAGGTGTGTGTGTGCGTCTCTCTGATGTCAATGGCGCGCCCGGGCGCCGCATGCTGACGAGGAGTCCCCGAACAGAGGTCCTTATTCGACTACACGCCTAATGTTGAGAAGATCCTTGACGAGGTGTTTGCCGCTCGCAAGCTGAAGCGGCTCGACTCGTGGTACCTATTAAACATTGCCATCGATCCTGACTGTGAGGGTAAAGGTGCGCCCCGCCCGTCTCTCAGTCACTGCAGAAGCGAAATAATTTTGGCTGAAACCCTTCATGTTTTATTGTGGATGGATATAGGGTACTGCTCGCTGCTGATACGTGACGGATTCAAACGCGCTTCGGGAAAACCCGTGCATTTGGAGGCCAGCACTCCACGCTCCAGGGACATCTACGCTCATTTAGGGTTTGAGGTGGGCCGATACTTCGTCCCAGGAGAGAATGTCACCCTCACCGTGGTTCTTCCAGATGAACAAAGAACATCGGTTTGGTGTGGGATCGGTCGACGAGATGGGTGTGAGGGCCAAAGGCGCTGCCGCGGTGGGATTCCCAGACTTCATCATGACAAAAGTGCGTTAGGTATGTATGTTGATGCCGCCTAGCCGACTGACAGGTTTCGATTAGTGGGAGACGCCGTGATCTGACTGCAAGATATGTATGTGGAGTACAGTACAGAGTACAGCAAGGTATGACCAGTCACATGATCACATCATGACAGCCAATAGTCAATCATGTGACCGGTCAAAACTTTTGTCACCACTGCTGTACTGTAACACTGTTCCTCACTTCGATCTTTATTTATACCACGTTGACCCTCGGTCTAAGGACAGTGGACAATGTCGCAGCGAGGGCACTAAACCATGTATGTGTTTCTTGGTGGGTGATCTGTAGTAGAAAGGGATGAAGCCTGCAGTCGTCGATCATATTAGTCTTCCAGTGCGCTTCCTGATGCTATTCCGGGCACCGCTCATGCAAAACTGGTCCGTTGCGATTCGATAATGCAGCCCCAACGTCTGCGCCCGCATCGCTTTCTTGTGTCCACCACTAGCTCACCTTTAACTCTACATACGCACTGACTTCCACCGGCAACAATTCTTTCAGTTGCCGTATGGGCGTCTGGGAGCCAACTGAACGTAGTATTCGGGCGTTCGTTGGAGGATTACTTTCGCATTCGTACTGTACGCCCTACTGCCTTATATTGGCCACGCGTAGCTACGATGTATCTAAATTCGCCCATGAGTTTCGATATCCATCTGACCTATCCTACATCTGCTGTGACTCGCGGTTGGCATCTAGCTCCTCCTGGCGTCAATGGCTCTGACTTTGCCGTCCCATTCTCAAGCCCGCCCCTCAGTCCTTGCGGACCCAACGTGATAAGTCCCTTTGTCTTCCCACGCCTAGGCAGTTGCTGCAACTTCATCCACTTCCCACCTTAAATGTTTACCCGCTCCATCTCAGCCCGCCGGTCTTCCTTCTTCCACTTATACGAGATCTCCCGTCGTTGTGCCTCACAACATCTACGCTCGCACAGTAGGCGGCTTTGAAGGCTGGAGGTGAATACATGCATTCTCGTCGCGTGCTTTGTTCCCGAACCTACCCCTGAACATGCCACTTGCACCTCGGGTACTCCTCCCCTGCTCGTTCCCGACCCATCCTTACAGTCGGACGAGTCAGATGGATCTTCAATGCTCTCCTTTAGAGCTTGAGAAGATGCAACTGTCACCAACCCACCCGTATACTTGCCCCACGCCTCTCCCCAATCTTGATCTTGGCGAGGGCCCGTTCCGCTCCCCCGGAGTCTCCGAACGAGGAGGGTGTATGAAGAGGAGTGACATCAACGCGAACGCCACAAGCGTGATCATGGCAAAAGGGAGCGGGGATGGTGCCCACAGCAACGCACGGCCCCGAGCGGAACGTGGTCGACAGCATCCCCGGAGAGAAACTTGAAAAGGACGACGAAGCCGAAAACGACGATGTAGGATAGGGCGCCCATGCTTGCTCCTGTATGGGACATATGGGTATTTTGATTTAGCATCATCGCTGGGTCTTCTGTTTAGCAATGTCCTCCTGTTCATATTGCATGGACTAGTATTCACGGGCAATTTGCGCACCCAGTACCACTACGACCTATTTTTATCAACTGGACATTCGTGAACACTTCCTTTTACTGTACCGTTCTGGGCATGTGATGTGTAGATGCGCATCGTTGACGACGACATCAGCCTAATAGTATGCATTTCCGCGGCTTCTAAACCTTAATCCAGTCTACGGTAATCTGTTCCTGGCACTAGCACCGCACCACATCGTTCGTTTCAAACCGGTTCAATAATGGAGACCCAGCGCCCTCTCCTGATCTATGCAGGCCAGCCATCACAGCAGCACTCTCAGGCCGCTTTCACCCTACCTTGACCCATTACGCGCCATGGCTTTTAGGAGCGGTGATTCCGGCACAACCCATCGGGTAACCTCACCAAGTTCTGCATACGTGAGACAAGCCAAGCCAAGTGAGATCCCAGCTCTCGCAGCCATATATGAGCGCGCGTTTGCACGCGACCCGATGATGAACTGGTTTAGCGGCACGCACCTCGTCTGACCGGATGGCCTCCCACAGAATCGCCGCACCCTCGCTGCACTCCGCCACTTCCAGCTCATGATCGCCAAAATGGCACAGATCTCGGGACTTGTTACCGTCGTTGTCGAACGCCGCGGCATCGAGGAGAAGATTTTGGGCGGTGCGCTCTGGCTTCCGCCTGGAGTGGGCATGAACCCGTCGTTGTTCACGCTCGTGCGCATCTCGCCGTGGCAGGCGTTGTGGAACTGGGGCCGTGACGCGTTCAAGGTCCGTCTGCCTGTCACCCCCCTTCCCTTGGCGCCGCCTGCTGACGGGAGACGCCTCTCTCCCCACCTTGCAGAGGATATTGGCCGACTACATGCCTACTACCGAGAAGATGCTCAACGAGGTGTTTGCTGCGCGCGGTGTGAAACGTCTCGACTCTTGGCATCTGCTTGTAATTGCTATTGACCCAAGATATGAGGGAAACGGTGTGTCCCGCCCGCCTGTTTATTTTCTGCGGAAAAGAGGTAGTTTTCGCTGAGAAGGTTTCGTTGATGGATGAAGGCTACTGTTCGCTCCTTATAGAAGACGGATTCAGGCGCGCTTCGGGAATGCCCGTGCACGTGGAGGCCACCACTCCGCGCTCGAGGGACATCTATGCACATTACGGGTTTGAAGTAGGTCGATACTCAGTGATCCCCAGAGAAGGTCACATTCTAATCTGGATGTACTGTACCTAGTTGAACAATGTGCATCGGTTTGGCATGGGATGGGTGGACGAGATGGGTAAGAGGGCCACTCGCCCGAACGCGGCAGGATGGCCGGACTTTATCATGACGAAGGTGCGCTCGGTATGTATGTCGAGACTGTTTGTGGACTGATGAGCGATTCGATCAGTGGGAGACGCCTGTCATCTTATACCAGAATATGGACACTTAAATATCACTCTTACAGCGACTACAGTGTATAGTATAGTAACTTAGTTCATTAAGTACAGTACAATTTCTATCAATTTGTACTGTGGCAACTTACGGCTCAAGATCAACAGCGAGGGCACTAAAAATTCAAGCTGGAGAAGTTGTTTGCAAGTGGTAAAATTAATTGCACCAATGACTGGAGTGGTCGATCTCGCCTCGTTGACCTTGCAACGCTCATCAGATGCTCCACATCGGATTTGGGAATGGACCCTGTCGCGATGAAATTAGGGTTGACACCATCTTGTACCGAGTCAACGCATGAGCTTCACGAAGGTGATTGAGTTACAGGCCGAAGTCTCATCTCGAACCTGG
Source organism: Lactifluus subvellereus (assembly GCA_022496195.1). Taxonomy (NCBI): domain Eukaryota; kingdom Fungi; phylum Basidiomycota; class Agaricomycetes; order Russulales; family Russulaceae; genus Lactifluus; species Lactifluus subvellereus. The sequence goes on along the minus strand of WTXC01000004.1, from coordinate 378,889 downwards.
ACTTATCACCTAAAACTACAATATCACGGCCAATAGGAGGATGCACCCAGCATTGTTAAAGCAAATTTCAACAACAACACTGAGTCGACGGTTTCATACCATAATTTGTATGTGCGGTTACTTTCCCCTCAATTCGAGCAATAACATTAACGCGTCACGAAGATCCTGGCAATGACCATCGCTCGCATCATCCAGAGAGTCGGCTAGATTGCCGCCCCCGTGGGTAAAGAAAGGAGGCATCTGTGGCTCCTCCCCCGCAACGGTAATGATTGCCCTACCGATCTGCGCAATGCTACAGTCAAGCAGCCAAAGTTGACGATTACTGGGATCCTGCATCGACTACTGAGGGAGATGTTGGGCCGGGACTGTTCTGATGGCGAAGATCACACTTGAATTATCTGGAGCGCGGCGTAGGATTGACATAATCGCCTTTGTTTGTCTTCACTACATGGAAAGATATGCTTCTCCGTCCTTGTTATCGCTGAGGATCCCGGAAATGTACCTGCTGGGGAATTTGGATCTCGTCTAGAGAACGGGGACCGTTATTTCAACAAATGGTGCTGTAAAAGGGTTAGTGACCGCATTCACAGGCAACTCAGTGTGTGACTCCTTTGAGTGCTGGCTAGGTGAATGAGCCAGCGCGTGTTGCGGCTTGTCTGTATGAGATGTTGGATAGTTTACTTTAAGTGGAGTTAGAGCGATTCCGGGAAACCAACTAGCCACTGTAAGATCCGGTGACACAACAGAGTTCATGTAGCCGCCTTTCAAAGATGAACACACGCGGTACTCACGTTGCTTCTTATCATACGTCATCCGCTCTCATATGATACTAGTGCTTTCGAGAATAGAGTCGAGTCGCACCGTCATTTCCCCGCTTAAAGAGATGCGGAAATTACTTGGTCTTGCGTTTCGAGCATTGTCATCGATATTCTCAAGACAGGCGCTCAAGGTGCTTCGCAAACGCTCCTCAACCGCAGAAACTCAGAAAGCCCAAATTGGACAAATATTCCATCGAAGTGCGGAGGATAAACGATGCAGGCTCTTCCAGTGGTCGGGGGTATACTGACCAACGAGGCCTCAGCAAGAAGGGGCCCAATTCGGTCTCCAATGACGTATTCGACGAAGAAGCGTGACCTGCGACCCTCTTTCGTAAAGGATATACATCAAAGGGGGGAGGGAAGGGGACCCCGGAGTTACGGACGTGCCCGATACGCATGTACACGCCGAGGTCTTGTGGTTGACACTTGTGGTTGACATGAAGGTGATGGTATTAACCGGCTTTAGGGGGTATATCAGAAACGATCAAGGAGCAACTATTCAAAGTAGAACTCCTATCCGAAGCGACGTGAGACAGTTTCCGACGTACCTGCGTAATACACTCAAGGTCGTAGGCTGTGGTCTTCCTGGTGGGCACAAGCGCCATACGTGAGTTCTAGACACGGCGTTTCACCACTAGGAAATACCCCCATTCAGGGTTTCTGCAACAGTTTGAGTCCGACCGAGTACTCGGAACCGAATGCTCTGCAGCCTGTCATCACCCAGCCAGGCATGCTAAAGTAGTAGTGGCGGGTTTTCCCAGAACCTGGCTAGGTTTGACCCATCGGCTATCGGTAGCAGCGGAAAGAGTGCAGGAGGGTATGAAGACTGAAAGGGTTTGGTGTGCCAGCATTACATGCACCAACAGTTGAAGGGGGAAGGGAGGTGAGCGATGCGTGTGGCAATGACATGGATTGCCCGGGCATAGCCAAAAAAAATAAAATATGACACATACTAGTAGCAAGGGGGGCGCTCTGTGCCGCCATTATCCAGCCTGACCCTATACTACGATAGGTGGTCTGATAATGGCCCGCCGTAGATTGGAACGGATCATGATATCACACCCTCATCAGCCGCAGACCGGAAGCCTGAATATCGGCTCAGCCCAGTGTAGTCAGATGTGGTATTTGCACCTTGCCCAGTGGCATCTTATTCGGGTGTGGCTTCGACAGCCCCAAGCAAGCTACTCTATCGTGGCAGAGCGCCACGCTCTTCCAAGTACTTTTGCGCCTTCCCAAGCATCCATATAGTAAATGCGAATTTGAAGTTTGGATATGAAATCGCGCAAGTCCTGTTAAAGATCCCTTCAATGGCTTCTTGTGCCCACGAGCCGTCCTGGAAAATTGTTACAAGGGTAACACCAGGAAAGGTTAAATTCACGAACTGGCAGTTGGCGTGACATGACCAACGCGACAGCTTTTGCAATTGGCTCTGTATGAGGGTACTTCGCATACATGAGCGACATTGCCGCCCAAGACGTTTGGACGACCTGGGTGTTGTCGTGCTCGATCCATACGCAAGCTTCGCACGTCTGTCCCAAAAATTCAGTCTCATTCAAATGGGGTTAACGTAAAGTGGCGCACCTTGTAACTCTCTCCCCAGCCGCCGTCTGCCCTTTGCTTGCTCACGAGGAAGTCGCATGCCCGACGAGCCGACTCACTTGTCTCATACGTTTCGCCCACAAGTGAAAGACTCTCCAGAGCGAACATCGTTGCGTATGTAAAGCAAATACCCCAAGAGCCCACCCAACCGCCTTCAGGCTGCTGCACACCATGCAGAAACTTTATAGCGCGCTGGATTGTCGTGCTGTTGATAGAGCACGTTCGATTGTGTCAGGGTGAACCTGCGTTTAATCGTCAGCTAATGAGACTCACGCGATCTCTTCCGCTCTGTAGCCAGGGTAGTGCTTTCGGAAGATGGCAAGCGAAGTGATCACTGAAGTTGTGCACTCCGGATACTCGTACTCTATCATAATCCTCCCTGCTCAACTCAGCGACAGAGTTGCAGTGATATGTGGGAACGAACCCACCAAAGACTTCGGCAGGATTCAACAACTCGACCCAACTAGGCCCTCGTACCAGCTCGTAGCTAGCAAATCCACCGTCGCGATTTTGCATTGTTAGCAGCGTGTCAACTGCATCAAACAAGCGATTGTCGGAGACCAAAGTTGGTGTGAACCTATTCCGGTCTCATGGTCTGCCAAAAGACGATTCAAGCAGAAGACATACTCGAGTTGGTTCTGCAAGTATAAGACTGACTTCAGCCCTTCTCCGGTACAATCGCTAACGGTGTATCCCTGCTCCTTAGTACTGAACGGCCATGCACCCTTCGTTCGGTGCCGATTTGACACCTCGAAGTGCTTCGGGTTCTCACGAATCTGGCAACGATCGAGCCACTGCAGAGCCTTGATCAAACTTTCCTTATTGTCTTCATCACGAGCCAGGCCCGTCTCCACCAAAGCCTGAGTGATGAACCCTATGTCCCACAGCTGGCTGCCATTCGTGCCACACATCATCATACCTTCTGTCGCGAGCCACATAAAGTCGCGTCGCTTTTCGTCGTGCTGTTTGTAAGCATCGCTCTCGGAACCTTCGGCGTGGAAGCGTGCGATCAGATTCATCATCTTGGAAACTGGTCCAAGCGTTTGATGACCGGTGTTCTCGTCTTCGTAGACGATCAGCTTGTATGCGTACTCCACGCCGGCGTGACGGAGGGGTGGGATAGTACACTGCTCATACGTGCCAAGGATTGTCGCGATGAAATCGAACAGCTTGCTGTGAGGTGAGTGGAGGTCCGCTGCGGAGACGTTGTTTCGCTGGGCCGGCCAATCGATGGTGTGGTAAGCTTGGGTGTATAGTTCCTTTTGCGCATAAGATCGTAATTAACCAACGCTCAAGTAGCCATCTTCCAGTACCAACCTCACGGAGCGCAAGAACCAGAGGATCCTCGGCGGCTTTAAACCTCACTCCATATAGGTAACTCATGGGGACATACACCGTGCGAGTGTGGATCCACCACCGAGACGGGTGGAAAGGCAGCCATTTGGGTAGTAGCCTACCAAAGACATGTCGACTTTTATAAGCTGACTTGTATTCTTCCACGTACCATAGCTCGGGGGGGATCGGGTGGTTGCCTTCCCAGTCATAGACATTCAAGACAGACAGCCAGAACTTGCCCCAAGAGGCCGAGGCAGCAGCCCCACCTATAAAGAGTTGTAAATGATGGACGTCGCACTTAAGTTGGGCGTCATCTGCCCACCCAGCTTGTGAAGAGTAGCGCGGGCCTGTACAACCACGGGGTGTTCTGCTGGAACACCCAGTAGGCGAAGCGCGACATAATTGAGCGCAGTACCCATCACTGTCGAGTGTCCCTCGATGTGTCTGAACGCGTCAGGTCGCGTCATTGGTCAAGTAATAGGAGAAGACGTACAGGCCCCACCCACCGTCGTCAGGATGTGCGTGGTTGAAGAGATAACGAATCATCTCGAGCCTCTCCTCCTCAAGAAACGACATGCCAGTGACATATGAACCTATGACCAGGCCAGGTAAGAGAAACATGGGTCCGCCGTACTCGCCCGCCCAATGGCCTCCCTTTGTTTGAAGCTTTTTGTAGAATGTGTATCCATTACGGGCAGCATCCAGTGGACTTGTGGGCTTGGGTAGTGCTGGGAAATTCTATACAGTGTAGATTTGAGGACAAGAGGGTTTAAAGAGATAAATGCAAGCTGACCAGGGGAAGGCCTAGCCAGTATTTATCTGTGTCTGAAGGAGGACGTGCTTCGAGTTCATCATCCGTCCTAAGGAAGTCCCAAACATGTCTCCCGTCATCCGTGTCACGCAGCCTCCAACGCGAGTAATCCGTGAAAGGCTGTTTCGGGGAGGCTGGGACATCGAGAGGAGTCCACATCGCTCACAAGTGAAGAGATGCTCGAGTTTCAAGTTGAACTATGTAGAAATGATGCGTATAATTTTAAGTTGGAGCGCGCCAACCGTGAAGTGGCCTGATGTTGATACGTTCCTACACCTAACCCAACCCTGAGGTCCTGAAAAACTCTTCCGCGATGCCAGACTACCGACTACCGAGACCCAACCTAAGTAGGTTGAGTGAGAAGATTATGGGGCGGGGTGAACGTGCTACGCCCCACCTCGGTTTGTTGAGAGAATTATGGTTACGAATGTAGTAGACACCTCGGGCCTCAGTCCTTATGCTATGTCATGTCTGCGCACAGATACACTGCTTTCCATTCATGCGTGACAATGAGGAGTACCCATATGTGCCAGTGGAGTAGTTTACGGGGGTGAGCATGAGCAAGGTGACTAGGATGATGCTCTGCAAAACAGGAGGTGTTCGACGCGTTCAAGTTCAAGACCATTTAGGAACTGTCCTAAACCCTTCCAAACACATTTAGTTTTACTCCGCCAGTGGCTTGCCATCTTAAGGGGCATTCTCGACGTCAGTTCCTTGCTCTTATGTGGGACGCCACAAGATGCGCCCATTCAGAACAGGGCAAGCAAGCTTACGGATATCAAAGTGGCCACTGGCACTTTGCGGACTACGGTCACAGGCCTAGATTAAATCTCTTGTCACTATGTCATCCGGGCCCGGCTAGACCTCCATTCAGTAACAGATATATGGTTCCTGGCCACTCCCGTTGTGCTGGGCTCCAGCGCTACTAGAACAAGTTAGTACAACTGATAAGCTCCACGGAATTCGCGCTATGGGAATCCCAGGTTGATTCCCAGCCTACATCATCTGGTTGGTGGATAAGAAGGATGATCAATGATCATATGCAGTGGGCTTTGCGGACTATGACTGTGCATACTTTGTATCCCTTAGGTGTGGGTGGATCTGTGCCAATAATCTGTGGGCTGATCTCTCCGGCTCTGCGTGCAGTCTGGACTGGTCCAATGAGGAACAGGGTAGGAAGGGCCTACTTGTTCGTCGATGGGGTGCAAACGTAGATGTGTCCCAACATCGCCGGGCGATGTTGTAGCATAAAGGTTTGAAGTTACGGCGTGCTGGGTATAACGAGGAGTTCCATCCACTCGGTTGCGGATGATACACAACTTGAAGTTCAGTATTATCATATTTTGATACGTGGGCTTGCGAAGGAGGTTCGTCAGGAATTAATTGTAAACACCCCCTTCCCCGGATCCGTCATGACAGGTGGCTTCGATACAACAAACCGAGTTAGTTAGGGAGCTCTTACGTTGGTCCCGCAGTCCTAGTAAGGCGGAAGGCGTCCTTGGCATGAATACCACGGATAGTAATTTGCAAAAACGATGTCCTGATATCAAGTGGGGCTTATCCCCTTGCGAGATATGGCTTGCCTAAAGAGAGGGTGATCGCCGAACGTGTATGATGTACTCTCACAGAAATTTGGAATTCAGCGGACAGGTTGCTCTATATCAATCAACTTCGGGGTGCGACGCCCATATGCACTGTCGCACTGGCCGTTATCTCTCTACGGTGTACACCCCACTGAGAAGGTATCCCTATATCTCTCACTTCCGCCGTGCAGTGCCGCTTACCAACTACCTGATCTTAAGAGTCCAGGATGTCATTGATACCCCCATCTGTGGCTGCCGTCGCTCGCGTGGCCTATCTATCCTCTGATGTTGTGGTCGACTCACCGTCCGCGTTTTCCCTATTTTGGAAATCCTTATCTAGAAGTACCGTGACAGTCCTTCCTCACGGTTCTGACCCTACCCCTACATTATTACGTCATAGCCATGACGCTGCCTCTTTGCTGTCATACACTGCTTCGAGCTCATCAGCTCTAATCCGTCTCTTACCTCGCCTTTCTGACCTATCTGCTCGGCCCCTTGTCATTCACATCGCAGCACAAGGCGATCTCGCCGATGCCCTAGTCCTCCGTACAGCGGTGCCTTATTTCATTCATTCCTCAGATGCTCAACAAGCCCACGACAATGCTTTATTGGCATCACGACTCGCTCGTACCGAACGCAAGGCAGTTATCCATATTTTCCACATAGGCAACAAGGGTGACGAGGTGGAGGAGGTTGCGGAGGATGAAGTGAAGCCTTTCATCTACGCTGAGAAGCGCACCCCCACTCTTTCAAACGTTACGGAGCGCCCTCACAGTCCAATTCCTCGACCGTACAGCCCCACCCCGAAGCGTGTCAATGGCCGCGCAAATGGACTCGCCAATGGTCACGCAAACGGGCTTGCTAATGGACTTGCCAGTGGACATCAGCAAGACGGGGGCGGCTCAGACGGGTGTAACACTCCCCGGCCCGCGATGCCAAAGACCTCAACATACACCGTTCCTGTAGATCCTACTACCGCAGGGCTTCTGGAGGGCTACGAAGCCGCAGCATTGGCGACACTCGCCCTCGTCCGTCGGCCACAACGCGCTCTCGCACAGCACGGTCACGATGACCCTCATACCCTTATCTTTTGCCTCGGTGAAACCAATGTCGACTTTGATGTCGACGGAGTCGGCTACGTGAACATATCTCTCTTGTCACCCCTACCCTCATCTCTGATTCTTGCCGCTATCCGTCCCTCTGCGCGGCACGTCATCGTGCTGGAGCAAGTCCAAAAATGGACAACCAAGTGGACGCCGCTCTTCCTCGACGTCGCTAGTATCCTCCAGCATCGTGACGCAGAAGATCGCCCCGCAATCCGCAGCGCTTACCTGGGTGATACCAGTGGGCTGCAGTCAGAAGACGTTGCGAAATTTCTCGAAACCACAACAATCTCGAGGCCCTCAGCTCGCACACAACTTGGGGCGTCAATCACATCCTCATCCACGGTCCCCGAAGCCCCTCATATACCGAAGCACGAGAGCTCGTATACCAGGATTCTGAGTCATCTCTTTGGCGAGCGCTTGGAAATATCAAACTCGCCGTCTCAAGTGCCATCTCAGGGCGAATTTGCAACCAGTCCGGAATTCGCCTTGGGACGTATTCGTGGAACGTTGGAGGAGCGTGCCGAACTTATCAAGGCGGTCCAGGCGCTGTTGCGAGACCCAAAATTACTACCGGAAGTTCATTCGTTATTGAGTCGCTGGATTCTCGTTAAGGATGATGTCACGCAGAGTCAGCAGATCGGAGACGAAATCATTGCAACTCTGCGGTCGGGGATTGATCACCCAGCTGCAACCCGCATTTTGTCGCTCTGTGAACATTTCAAGGTCAAGTCTCGATGGATAATTGGGTCAGACGTCTGGTCCTACGATCTCGGAGCGTCAGGCCTTCATCATGCCATCGCATCTGGATTGAATGTAAACGTCCTTGTCCTCGATACCTTGCCGTATACAGCTCGCAATACATCGGATCCCAGTCGCCGCAAGCACGATATCGGGCTGTATGCTATGAACCACGGGGATGTATATGTGGCTAGCGTCGCTGTCTACTCATCATATGCCCAAGTTTTGCAGGCTCTAGTCGAAGCCGACAAGTTCGATGGACCGAGCGTTGTCCTTGCGTACCTTCCCTATACGACGGAAGACACTCTAGCACTTGATCTGCTCAAGGAGACCAAACTAGCCGTCGATTCTGGGTACTGGCCGCTGTACCGTTGGGACCCCAGCAAGGAGGCTGTTGGAAAAGAGCCGTTCTCTCTCGACTCGGATGCCGTGAAGAACGACCTTCAAGCATTCCTGGACCGCCAAAACCACCTTTCTCAGTTGGTCCGTGCCAAGCCATTGCTTCCCGCGGAACTCGTGACGAGCTTGGGAGAGACTGTGAAGGCGGAGCGGAAGAGGCGTGCCCAGCAAGCTTATGCAGAGCTATTATCTGGAATTGATGCGCCACCCCTGTTGATATTGTACGCGTCGGACGGTGGCGCGGCTGAGAAGAAGGCGAAGCGACTGGCTGGTAGGGCTCAGGCGCGCGGACTGTCGGCCACGATTGCAACTATGGACACCATGAATCTCGATTCACTGTCACGCGAAGAACACATTGTGTTCATCACTTCAACATCAGGTCAGGGAGAGGCCCCACAGAATGGTCGAACATTCTTCAAGCTGCTAAACGCCGCCGTAGCGACTGGTTCAAAGCCCCTAACCAAGCTGAAATATTCCGTGTTTGGTATGGGAGATAGCCACTACTGGCCGAGACCCGAGGACGCGCACCACTACAATCGGCCGGGCAAGGAATTGGATGCTAAGCTTGCCACACTTGGTGGTGAACGTTTCGCGGACTTGGGCCTCGGGGATGATCAAGACGCGGATGGCGCCGAGACAGGCTACAAAGTCTGGGAACCACGGATCTGGAAAGCGTTGGGTGTCGATTCGGTTCAGGTGCTTGAAGCTGAGCCCGAACCCATCACGGTCGAGCATGCCAAGGCAGCCTCGTTGTACGGCCGGGGAACGATCGCTGATGGCCTCGAGGATACCAGCACCGGTGGAATTGCAGCGGGCGACGCACCTGTGATCAGGATACATGGCGTCTACCTGCAGGACGACCGCGACGTCCGCGGCGAACGTGAGGCACAAGGTATCGAGCCCGCGTATGACTTTATGATCCGTGTTCGCCTTCCGGGTGGCGTGTGTACCCCCGCACAGTGGCTTGTGATGGACCGGATTGCGGACGAGTACGGCAACGGGACCTTCAAACTTACAACGCGCCAGACATTCCAGTTCCACGGCGTCATCAAAAAGAACTTGAAGCCTTTGGTACAGGCCATCAATCGTACTCTTCTCGATACATTGGCCGCATGCGGCGATGCTATTAGGTACGTCTTTTATTTTATACTGACACCCGGAAAGTGAAAATAACACGCCTTGCCCCAAGGAATGTTCTTTGCTCGACAATTCCGTCGTTATCCAAACTGCATGCCCAGGTGTATGCATTCTCTAAGGCTATCAGCGAACATCTTCTACCTAGGTTGACCGCTTATCATGAAATTTTTTTGGACAAGAAGCTGGTGGCTGGTGAGGCGCTGAAGGACTTTGAACCCCTGTATGGCCCGATGTATCTGCCTCGAAAGGTTTGAGTTAAGATCGTCTTTTCTACGTGATGAGTACCTGATCGCCTCTTCAGCTCAAAATTGCTATTGCCGTACCACCAACTAACGATGTCGATGTCTACGCGCATGACATCGGCTTCATCGCCATTGTCAACGAGCATGGTGATCTGGCTGGCTTCAACATGCTGGCAGGTGGTGGCATGGGTGTCACACACGGTAACAGGAAGACATACCCCAGCACAAGTACCACCCTTGGCTTTGTGACACCAGAACAGGGCATTATGGCCGCCGAAAAAATTTTGATTATACAAAGGGACAATGGCAACCGTGTTGAGTGAGTTCTTTTGCCTTCTTTGTTCTGCGTACTACTGACAATTCCCCGCAGCCGAAAGACTGGCCGTCTGAAGTATACGATTGATCGTATGGGCTTTGGTACCTTCAAAGAAGAGGTGGAGAAACTTTCTGGCGTCCAGTTCCTGCCTGCCCGACCGTACACGTTCGACCGTAACGTTGACGACTTTGGCTGGGAAACTGGCGAGGATGGCGACCATCATTTCACTTGCTTCATCGAAAACGGTCGCGTACAAGATGAGCCCGGCCGCGACTTCAAGACTGCCCTGCGAGAGATTGCAAAGATACACAAAGGCGAGTTTCGCTTGACTCCGAACCAGCATCTCGTCCTCTCGAAGATCCCGACGGCGGAGTTACCCGAAATTAAGAGGCTGCTCGCGCATTACAAGCTAGACAATCTCAATTATACTGGGTTACGTTTGTCCTCGTCTGCGTGTGTCGCCTTACCGACATGTGGTTAGTATGCCTATCGTGTCATCCAGGCGTAGTGTCGCTGACATCGCTACTCAGGTCTTGCTATGGCCGAGTCCGAAAGAGTCTGTCCTTCTCGACTTCTTCACTGCCTTCTGCTCGCTGACACCTCTTTAGTACCTTCCACTACTTATCGACAAGCTGGAGAAGATCTGTGAGGAGAACGGTCTACGGAATGACTCGATCGTTATGCGCATGACCGGTTGTCCAAATGGCTGTACCCGGCCATATCTTGCTGGTTCGCCTCATCCCTGCGGCTTGCATAAACAATAACTCACGAGTCTTTAGAGGTCGCATTTGTTGGAAAAGCTATTGGCGCCTATATGATGCTGCTTGGAGGTGGTTACTACGGTCAGCGGCTAAACAAAATCTACCGAGGTCGGTCGAAATTCCTACATGTCCTTCCTCACCTATAACCCGTTCACTTTTGTCCAGAGAGCGTGTCTGAGCGAGAAATACTGACCATTCTCGAGCCTATGATCAAGCGGTACGCTCTCGAGAGACTCGACGGAGAACATTTTGGCGACTTCGTGATCCGTGCTGGTTATATAGCGGCTACGACGGATGGCAAGACTTGGTACGAAGGTATGGGCGGGGAGGGGCCGTATCGGGAGATTTCTGCGTGATATATTTGTATTTTTTCTGCTCCGTATCTGCTGTATGCATTCACTGTATGTGTTATATCGTCCATATGGTTGCGGCACGAATCGAGGAATGGCGTTTATTGTTATTGCGCTTTGTGGCGGCCCTCCTGCTCGTTGAGCGTGGGCGAGAGGTCGTGCAGCTCAATTCCCGTGGCTATGTTCACAAGTGGTTGGCATGCTCATGGGCAATGCAAAGCTATGGCAAGTACGAGGCAATTAGGCAGTACCAGCAGTGAAGCACGAAGAGCCCGTGCGATCGAAAGTGGTACTGGATTTCAATATTCAACGCACGGTCTTTCGTATGCTACAGCTTCTACGATGATCTAGGTTCCCCTGCTAGAGGCCTTTCGTTGTTTCCACCTCCCCGAATCACTTGTATATTTTTGTTAGAGGTACGATCACCTCCACGAACGTGCAACGTGCAACCATTCGATCCGAAAGCACCCTTCACGAGGTGGGTTCACTCTAGACGTAGCCTCGGCGATGACCTCCTTTAACACCTCGATGACCCGGTCAACATCCCCACGCTCCGGATTTATCGCAGTGATTCCCATGTGACTGAATAAAGGTTCGATGAGTAAAAACTGATCGGACCACCACCTAGAAGATGGGGCGGCGTACCCTATGCGGAAGTACAGGTCTACAGGGGGGGACTATGAATACGGCGGTAGAGCAAGGAGGATCGAGACGCATACCCTTCCTGGTTCCTAAACCACCCGCCACAACGACGCCCCTTTGTAAGAAAGCGGGTACAAGCTCGGAGGACTGACACCATCTGGGCACCACAGCTATGAACGAGGAACACGGGTTCGTCAACAGGTTCTGGGAGAAGTTGTGAAATGGGAGATGGCCTTACAGCGGTCATCCCGTTTGCGGCTATCTCCGGACCAACGGGGATTTGGGAAAGCCCGAGCTCTCTAGCAGCGTCCTTGACACGACGGCTCGTCTCGCTGTGCAGTCCGAGACGCTCGTCCAGGGAAGGGCTGGCTTTGGTTATCTGAGATAAGGACTCGTGGTACGCATGGATGAGGTTGACCGGGGGGGTTGCAAAGTACGCAGCGGAACCGCCCTCGTATGCTTTCATGATAGGAAGCCATCTGTGATACGGTGAATATGGCGTCCGAGCTGATACATGTGTAGACTTGCTTCTTCCAACTGACATAGTATGCAGTAACCGGATTTGAGCGTGTTTCGAAGACCTAGAGGATCTTCAGCGCCCGCCAAGACTGACATAGAGAAATTCGACCTTCATGGCCTCTTGGCTGGCAATGACAATACTAAGGCCGGGAGGTGCGCCCAGGCCCTTCTGGCTAGCAGTGATTACGACGTCGATACCCCAATTGTCCATCTGGATCTCTTCACTTGCAACGGCGCAAACAGCATCGAGTACAACGAGTGTGTCAGGAGAAACCTTTTTCACGGCTTCCGCCACCAGCTGAGGGTTCGAAAGCACGCCTGTGAAGAGAATGAAGTCGAGGTGCCGAAGATGCTGGCGGAATATTCGCACCTGTGGAAGTGTCTACATGTGTGATTGTCACGATCTTGTACCTCTTGGGCTGAAGCGCCTGCTCAACTTGGGCCACATCGACGGTTCCACCAAAGTCGGCGCGAAGTTGGTCGACCTGGGCGCCATACGTTTGGAGGCTAAGTGTAGTTGGATGTGATCAAGAACCCAAGCGCGCATGAAATGCATATATATGCGCACCAATCAGCGAAGCCGTCGCCGAAATATCCTGTGTTGAGTACCAGAACGCTTTCCCCGGGCTCTACGAGGTTGGCGGAGACCTGTGTTTACATATGGGTGAGCAGAACAGGTTAGTTGGGAAGACGGGCACGGGGGGACTTGCCTGGTCCCATCCGAGTGTCCCAGACCCAGAGATGAGGAACGGTTGAGCGGTTGCCGTGCGTACGACGTCTCTGATCGGCACAGGTACGGTCCACGGGGGCGTTTAGCGCCCGGTGGATAGTAGCCAATTTTGGGTTCGTACCTTGTCATACGAATGCTTTCGGCGAAAACTGCGGCGAAACCCGCGGACATATGAGAAACGGACGGGTGTGCATTGGCGTAGAGGACCTGTGGGAGAATGGTTGGGAGCCTGTGTGTGAATCAAAATTATTACTCCTGGGAATGGATGAACGTACTTCGTCCGTTAGTTCGATAGGTCCAGGTATGCTATCGTCCAAAATTCCCTATCAGCCCCATCGACAAGGATGTGATGTTGAAGAGACATACACCAAGAGCCTTAAGGTGATGAGGAATGGAATTGCTCAACAGTGTTGTCTAAGCGGGTTGGCCTGAACTTACTTATGGGGTTCCTGGATGCAAGTCAGCGATGGGGTCGGATGGAAGATATTGGATATGTACTGTACCTGTTTAAAATCTGTCTTTGTCGACATGACTCGGACCCTGTTGCGCTATGAAAGTAGAGATAAGAGAAGGAGAGAAAGGAGGGGTGGGGAAATCAATTCTTGCGTGGAGGAGAGCGGAGCCCCGGACACGGAACAACATACATAATCGGGGTTCCGTGTCGCTCGACCACCAGAAACGTATTTCTCAGCAGCGGGCTGGCCCCGATGCAAGTCGGGCTCTCTCACGTCATTTAATCATCCCAAACCCACGTGTATAGGCAGAACAGGTATAAGGTAGCAGACTATCCATACAAACTATGTTATCCGATGTGCACATTACGAGCAAAGGGCAGGACCAAAAGGAGCTATCGGCCATTAGCCAACACCCGCGAGGAATCTACCTCTACCCCACTTGATTGTCCTCCGACGAAGCCCGCTACAGTCTTCTGCATGTCGTTCCATTCTGTCTCTCGTGGAATAGCCATGTCCCCAATGTCGTATATGTACAACCGACCATCGCTGCCCCCCAAGATAGCACGCCGACCGTCCTTACGGTCCCACTGCACCTTGTTGAGCGCATGCTCTGCACTCACGGTAGTGGATACCACAGGTACCTATGTGGCATGAGCTCAGGGACGCAATGTAGTGTCGCGCGACGAACCTCCGTATCCGCATTTAAGTTCCAAAGGTCAAACTTCCCAGAGCCATCCACCGAAGCGAAAACCGCGGGATGTGCAGGATGCCACTTGACATCGTAAACATAGTCGTCTGCCTCGTCAAATGAATAGATCGGTGACACAGTCTGTGTCGTCGTAGATGGCTTCGCCAGCGACTTCGCACGCCATAGTTTCACTGTCCAGTCAACGGAGCAGGTCAAGAACAAGTCGGAGAAGTCCACTGGTCCCATGAGGGGGTGGAAGTTCAGTCCCATAACTGGGCCAGAGTGGCCCCTGTAAACGTCATACTGGTTGAGACCGGCTTTCGCCCCCGCACGGTCGTAGCGGTTTGCCTGGTAAACATTTCCTTCTTCGGTACCGACCCAGAATGCGGTGGTTTCGTTGTCGGGGAAGTCGAGAGTCGTGATTGCCACTTCACCAGTCTTGTTATGCCCAGCATGTACAAGTTCCAGCGTTTCCTGCGCTGTGTGAGTGTCATCCTCGCCGTGGAAGTTGATGTACACACCTGTGGCTGAGCGAGCATGTCTACGAGCCAACTGCACACCATACCGTCCGTGCTACTCGTGATGAGGTTGTGCGCGTTTTGAGTACCAACCATTTGCATCGCATATACCGGGTGTGTGTGCCCTGCCGCTGATAATGGGGTTTTAAGCACGGGTAGATGTTTCGACCTTGTGTCCCAGAGCAATATCTGCCCCGAGTATGTTCCCCCGAAGACGAGGTTCGCATGGAACGGAGAGAATGTGACTGAGAGCACATCAGACTGTCATTCTGGTTAATGACACTCGGATGCGAAGTTAGGGTAGATTTGCATACCTGAGAATGGAACACGAATTCTGGTCGCTCTAGTAAGTGTAGGTTCCATACAGCCACAATGCCATCAGGCTCGTTGACTGCGGCGGCGTTTTTGTTGTATGACGCAAGACTGAGTTCCGGAAACTGCAATCAACACAATAAGTAGGTAGAGCAGCCCTGTAACTAGGACAGACCTTGGGTGACCAGTCCACGTCCGTAATGGTCCGGTTCTTACAATATCGTTCGTCCCAGAATGAGCATACTCGTTTCACACGCTTGCCTTCGGAATCGTCGCTGAGACGGTGAAAAATTAATAGGTCGACGGAGCTGAGCGAGAGAGAACCCACCCGCCAGTCTCTGCCCCGGAAGTGTAATCGCGGATGTAATCGTAATTATCGTTAAGTGCTCGTTGGACAATCTTTGAGGATTGCTCCACGAAATCCAAGAACTCAGGAGCCGCAAGAATGCTAATCTTTTCCTCCTCCGTTAAATCTACACGTACGTTCAACAGAGGGATAAGGCGCAAAGGGAATGCGGACCGACCCCGAAATTCCTCTTCGATCTCGCGGTCTAACGTCGCGCTCTCTTCCTCGAGCCTTTCCAATGTCCGCTCTGGGTCCATGGTGACCTCGCGCTCGCGAAAGATAGGCTCTCTAATATCTTCATCAGAAGTAGTCTCAGTGTCCGATTCAAGGTCTGCAGTCTGAATTTCCTTGTTGTAGGTGACACGCTCCTATGAATAAGGGACAATTAGCCGAAGATGCCACTGAGGATGAAGCGGCGCACCCGCTGTGGAAACTCGAACAACTCCTGTTGTATATCAATCAAGTCCGGAGTGAATCTCGGGGTCATGGGGCTGTATCATCAGGCTGAACGTAAATCTCCATGGCTTTTCGAACACGAGATACACGCACGTACCGATCGACTACAATCTCAGTTGCAGACTGTACAAGTGTCGCGCCGAGACTTGCCCTATCTGAGCCGGCGCTGCTTATGCGACTCACTCTTCCGGAAACGCGGAGAGATGTTGGCCCTGGGAGATCAGAGTGACCGAACGACGGGGTTCCCGGGATCGATGATGCAGGTGTCAGCTCTGGGCTACGAGGGCTGAGAGCATCATCCGGGCCCAAGATCGAGTTTAGCAGTGCGTTTACATCTGTCTGTGTTGGAGATTTGACGGGTGTCTAAAGAAGTAGACAGTATGAGACATTCCTGCGTGATGTGCGATTTGTGGCATGTCGGCGACTGACCCCAGCCCGGCGTTCGCTGTCTTGCCTTTGTCTAGCTAGGCGAGCCTGACGCAGCTCTTGAAGTTTGGCACGCTTGGCTTCAATTTCATCTCTGAGCTTGGCAGACATTAGACTTGCTTGAAGAGCGGACGTCGGTGGCACGACGGGACGGAAAGGGTGGATCACGTGAAAACCGCGGTGTATACGCGATGTTTGGCTGAGGCTCCTCTCAATGACTTCAGTACATCAATCGCAGTCAAGAGGCGACTCTTCACAAAAGAAAAGCAGTCGAAAGCGAAATGAGAATAATCTTATCTACGCAAATCCCCTCCCTATTACCTTTTCTCGGATTGAGAACAGATTCATAGTCACAGCTTTGGGAATATTCGGGATATCACCCGCTCGAGTACTGAACCCTCGATGCAAGGGCACATTCGACCCTATAACTCGCTCTGTCTGGATAACCGATCCAAATGACCGCATGATCCTCTGGAGGCGCGGTTTTTTCGGGAAAGGTAACCTCTCACGCAGCGAGCCGAGTTGGCTTTTGAGGCAGTCCAATATTAGATTGGCTGGCGCGAGGCGTAAGCCCAGATTTTTATTCTATAATGACGGCTACGTGTGTCACGGAATGTTCGTTCAGAAACAACTTCTGAGGAGGTGACAGCGAAGCGCCGAGCTGAGCGAAAACAGTTCAAGTTAGATAGAGCCCGAGCTCTCGCCGCTGCTGCCGCAGAAGCGGAGGCAGCTTTTGCGAAGGTCGCGCAATCTCTGCAGAGGAAACAAGAGCATCTATCCCATCAGCTGCGACGTGGAAGCCTTCCCCTTCGACCCAGAATGCTCCATTACCTCCTCCCGATCATTTTCAGGAGGCAGCGGATCTTGACGCCGAACCATTGGAGGATATGGAACACATGCAACTCACGTTAGCTGAAGCGTTCTTTTTGACATGGGCCCTTGATTCCCTGAATATCTATCACCCGAACACGGTGCGATTCCAACGGATATGCATGCTAAGCGCCCCCTGAAATGTTCGCGTAGCTCGAGCCAATGGCATTGCGCGAGATCTGGGTGGCATTTCAGACAGCTCATCTACCGCCTCACCCTCAGGCTTCCCCGTCCCAAGCACACGTTTTGCGGCCGGACAATCCCTTCTTAGTTAACTACGTCTTTCTTCACCATTACCGGTCCCTTGGCTGGGTCGTGAAGAATGGTGTGAAATTCTGTGTGGACTATATTCTATACAAGCGAGGGCCAGTTTTTCACCATGCCGAGTGAGTTTATTGATGCAACTTGTAGGGTCGTGGTGTGGGTTAAGCATTTGAAGGACTGACGCACCGCCTCAGATTCGCAGTGGTTCTTATCCCCGTCTACGAGGATCCAGCGGATGCGGAATCCTCGCCATTTACACTGTCAAATGTAGAACCTTTCACTTGGCAGTGGCTTAGCACGATCAATCGTGTCAACTCGCAGGTTCAGAAGGTGTGCTCAGGTTGTTTCCTCCGAACCTGGGAGGCGAGGCTAATGTACATGTTTAAGACACTGGTCTTATCGTACGTGACCATACCTGCGCTCTCACAGGCTTCTTCCCCCGAACTTGCATCGCCGGCATACCTCGAACGATACTCTATCCGGGAGATAGTTGTCCGGAGGTTTGTGCCCGCGAGAATGCGTGATTGATCGATGGGATTCGTGTGTTCCCTTTTGGAAACGTGGGCGCAAGGTGAACACCAGAACTAGATTATGCCGTTATGCGAGAGACACGTACACGGGATATTTTCTCAAGGAGGCGTGTGCATGAAATCTGTAGAGGGAGTGTGATCTTTCCGCAGTCGAATAATGACGTTAGTCGAGACTTGATTGTTCATCATGACATTTTCCTTTCTTTTTTTTTCTATTTATTCCCCACGCTGTTGTACACTGGGACGATTGATTTGTGCATGATTTCATATTTGATGCTTATGCTTATGTCGCTCTTGGCCATCTTTTTCTCTTGATGCTTCCACTTGTTCGATGGTCGACCACTACTCTCACATAGACCCCATTTACAAGCGGGGCCTCGCTACTTCTCTCCTTCCAACGTTACCGCACTTTGGCAAGAACGGCAACCATATAAACATGAACTCAAATGTCCCGCGCTCCCTAGATACTGCTACCATCGCCAGGCCATTGGGCCTGATCACACCCACTGACGGCTCTGATACATCATCCTCGCTCCTTCCCGACTCTCCAGACCCGCTACAAGCGTCGCCTACCCATTCCCGGAGGCCGCGTAGGGACAAATCACGCATTGAACTCGCACCAGACCAGCCGCCGACCACCCAAGGTCGTCCACGAGCACGGGTGTTTGTAGCATGTGTCCAATGGTGCGTGCCGTGTTCGCGTTGATACTGAGCCAAGTCATTCAACTCTATCCAGCCGGGGCCGTAAGATCCGTTGCGACGGCGCGAAACCGATGTGTTACCACTGCTCTCAACGTGAAGGGAACGAACAATGCACCTACGATGTTCAACCAAAGCGTCGTGGGCCCGATAGGATCCAGGGTGCGCGTACTCGCGGTACAAGGCCGAAGGATGGAAACGGAGAACCTACAAGGCGCAGGCGTCGTCGTGCCGCGGCAGTCGACCAAGACAGTCCTCCTCAAGGGCCTGGTGCGTCTCATGGCTTTAGGTGGCCGGTCGTTGTTGCTTACCCCCCGGCGCTGGATACCTCGGAAGACCCGATTCCCCTTGTCCACCCGCAACAAATTGGCGTTCGCATTAGTAGTACACTGGCCCCTATTACACCGGAACCCCTGGGAAGTAACGCCCGGCTCAGTTCGGTCACCTCGCACAACCAGGCACTCGCCTTTGAGTCGTCAAGCAACCAAATTCCTGTGAGCAGCCTCGTTTCGCCGTGATGGCGCAGCACTAATCGAATTTCAGCCCTCCGCCACAAGAGACGTCGAAGATGATTCTGAAGAAATAGCATACCTTACTGCTAACGCTTCATACGGTGAAGTGGTACCTGCCAGCTACGCTGTTACCGCGAAAACCCGATGGGAGCAGGTGCCCAGCAGCTACATTACCTCCGAGCCCTCGGTGCAATTCAGCCGCAAGATATGGTGGGATCATCTCATCTGTCAGTATGCTGTGTTCATGCGGGCCTCGTATGGCCCGTCGCTTCTGGGGGAAGTACAACGCGATGCCTGTGTCGGCCAGATTATCAAAGACGTTCGCTTCATACTCAGATCTTCATCCCATCATTTTTCGTTCTTGAACGTGCCTCGCTTCTATAGCAACTTCATGGATCCTGTTCGCCGGAATCGTATGCAGCCTAGTTTGTTACTCTCCTTATTGGCCTTGTCCACCTTTCTCCAAAGCTCGGAACAAACAGATCCAGAAGAAAGTCGCCGCACCGCGGTGTTGCTACGGGACGAGGCCCAAGCAGCCCTAGAAGCGAGTCTACATGCCCGTGCTATCGACGAAGAGCTGGCACAAGCCGCATTTGTGCGTCAGTACTTTTTCACGGACGAGCTGATGCTGACGGTCGCTCTTGATCCCGAAGATTCTCTCGTTCTTTGAGGTCTGTGCGCATCCTCGGCATCAGATGACTCGAATCTATTCTTCACTGAACATTCTCGACTCCATCATCCGCGTACTAGGAATGTCATACCTAGATGTCGACAACCCCACCGCTTCGACATTTACCCGCAACGCTGTACCTATTGTGGATGTTAGCGCCGTAGAATACTTTGCCTCACCGCAACGCTACCCCGGTTCTATGTCTGCGTCACCGCCCATGCGACAATACTTGCAACAGCAACAACAAATTGCTGTCGATCCTACCATCTTTCCATCCGGCTGCTCCTGTGATGACCTCTCGCTCGGTCGCCGATGGCCAGAGGCGCAAAGACTGGTCCCACTTTGGGTAGCTACACCCGCATGGAATAACGAATGGTCCGTGGGAGAGATCAGAAAGGAAGAGTGCCGGCGGCTTTGTTGGAGCGCGCTGGGGCTCGTATCGGGGCACACCTCTTATGCGGCTGCCGCGAACTGGAGAAGTCTGGACCTTTTCATGGTCGAGCCGTCTAACGTACGTGGCGTTCTGCAACTGATCAATACTCCAAGCTAAGGTTGCTCGCCTCACCTATAGTATTCCATCCTGTTTCCGGGGGAACTGCTGCTACCATCGCATCCCTACGTACGTTTCGATACTATTGGTGGGAAAGACACGGTTTGGGCGCTCTATAATCGCGCGATGCTGCTTTGGAATGCGTGTGTACGAAGCCGCAACGACCCAAACGTCAGCGACCTAGACAGGAGGGACTTTGCGATGCGTGCATGGATGGAGACAGAGGCAATAGAGGAAGCGCTGGAACGGCACACATGCAGCATTGAAAGGGCATTCATGTTTCATGGTCGCGAGTTCCTTTTCAAGTGCGTGGCACGCGGGCCTGCATCTTTATATCATTGCGGATCCGCTGATCGGTCCCGATAACAGCACCCGGATGTGCATCTCTTATGAATTTCAGAGATACATTCCCCATGTGTGAGTTGTCGACCCTTCAAACCCATCATTCGCCGGGTGCTGAAGCTGATCGCGTACAAATCCACAGATTGATTGGCCTAAATCGCCAAAAGTCCGAGGAGTGGTGTAAGTGGCTCCTCCCCCTTTGGCCGTGCTACTCGGCTATATTGTACCCGGATCCCTGGTCTGACACAGCGATGACGATATTATCATGACAGTGCGGGCGCAAGGCCAGCGTGCCAAGGCGGTCGTCCAACACATGCACGCGATCACGGGAAACACCAAGAATACCCTCGTGCAACGGCCGTGGTTCCTATGGTGGTTCATGGGCCAAGTCTCTCGGTAAGTAGTAAGAAGAGAAAAAAAAAAGTTTTACTCTCGCTTGTTTCTTGCCCTCTCGTCCCGAGTAGCACGCTTATGAGGCAACTGTTAGCGCCCTCACCCTGTGGCAACATGACAACTCGCTCACGATCGCGCTTGACGTGTGCAAGGCGTTCCTCGAGCCTATCAAGTTCTTGACCACCATTTATCCGGGTGCTAGTGCGTACCACGTGTCCGGCTGTTGTTCTCAACTTGGCCAAGTCCCTCTGATTTGACGTGTTCCAGTCCAGCGTCTCCGGTACGATGAGCTTCGAGAGCGCGTTCAGCGTGCGTCACTTGACGCAGAAGCCATGGGCAAGTATGTCCCGACACCGATTGAAATGCTATGATACAGTTCCTGTTTCTGTTGATCTATCTTTGGTGTTGCCTGTACGAGTATCCTGGACATAGTCATGTCGCCCTAAACCTACGTTGTGTGAACGTCTCATAGTTCATCGCTAGTTAAGCTTATCTTATTCCAAATTATGCTACTATCTCTTTGTGTATATGCGCATGATCGCGCTCCAAGATCCGTGATTATTCAATGAAGTGTATAAATACAACCTGAGATGGATGTATGGAAATAACCCAAGGTTGGAAAGGGAACTGATGCGAAGGCTCATATTGCGCCCTTGATCTGGACTCTGCTGTATTTCTCCTCTAGCACTGCCGGTAATTCCGCGCCTACTACCTTGCAATCCAGAACTTTTTCGGCGTCGGGACTGTTGGGATTGGTGAAATGCGCTGCTCGATGTGACATTAGGAATTCGCGGACGTGAGTGAGGCTGTCGAATGCAAGTTCTTGATGAACAAATGCTAGAGAAATACGCTGATATCTACATCCCCAGAAGAGCGTGTCAGTGATTGGCATCAACGAATGCTATCAGACCCACGCTTTAGTCATGACAAGCAATGCGCGGAGGCGTTCACGATCGACAAAGTGATCCATGATGTATGCACCCATATTTGGGGCGTTGAGATAGTACTCAAAGAAAGCGTGATAATTTCCAAGAGCAAGGGCGCGCTGCACGGCCAACGCATGCTTCACCGCCGCAGATGCTTTCTGTTTGGACGTTAGCTGACTCACGTATAGATTTAATTCTGCAACCATAGCAGCCGGTAAAACGATGTAAGACCACAGCGCGAGGGCATAAGGGCAGTGGACAGCTACGAACCGCTTCTGTTGCGGCCATGTAGGAGCATCAGGATGCGATAGGCGGTAAATTCTTCGACGTTCCCAGGGATACCGAGTTCATATAAGCCCTTCAATGACGATTGGCATTGATTATACTCTACCATATCGGCCTTTGAGACGGTATATCAGTCAAGGGATTAGACGATATGAAGGTTCATTTACCACTTCCAGGGCCATTCGTGCATGAATCTCATAGACAGCGACCGTAAAATCATTCTTTATTCGTTGGACCTGTGAACGGTTCAGACGCCGCACCACCCTGCCCGTGGTCACGGAGCATAGCACGACGCACGGTCAAGTCTTGTCTAAGACTCTTGAATTGACTGCATATCCAATTATAAGGGGCCTTCTCTCGCCATCGCTTCTTGAGTTCTGTTAGTGTTTGCTGAAGGACATTGTACCGACGTATTTGTTCGGGTTTCGGTTCCTAAAAGTCAAAAGCAAACCTCAGACAATCCCGAAGGACGGGGGGTCAATGCGCACTGATGTTAAGCGTAGGTAGTCCTTGAAAATTTCTTGAGATGTTCCGACGATTGTATGCTGATCCCAATTAGGCACGTTCTGGAAAACAGCGTCGGCATGGGGTAACTTGTTTGCGAGTCCAGCAGGACTTTCAAGAAGGGCACACTCACCGGGTCCGCCTCCGGATCATCCGCCGCGAATGGCGTTGCCGAACGCGAGTGATTGACAAAAGGGTGAGCAGTGCGTTGATTAGGCCGGAGAGACGACGCCTGACCGCCACCACCGTTCTGTTTCTGCTTCTCCAACTCGTGCTCGCGCCGGAAACGCTCGGCACGCCTGTTGAGTGCCGCACGATCGCCTACATCCAGTGCAAGCGCCACGGCAGACTTGTTTGCCTGATTCTTTTTGGCTTTCTTGGATTGACCTATCGGAGGGTCACTGTACGTACCAACAACGCAGATGTCAATGGCGTGTAGCGAAAAGGAAAGAGAAGAAGGGGTGTACGGTTTGCGTTTTAGGCTGTAGCTATTCATGACGGGAAAAGGCTTGGGCAATAAACTAGCATGGAAGTGTCAAGGCGTGATTCATCAGAGTTGGAGGCTATAAACCCGGATAAGAGCACCTTTTGAGTTGTACCCCGGCCCAATCTGTGGTCCACAATGTTTTGGAACTATAAGCGTCAGAGATTACCTGGCGGAGCTCTGCCTGGGCCTCCTCGCGGTTTGCGTCTGTCATCTGACCCAGGCATGATGCGACCCACTCTCTGAAATAATTATGAGATAAGGTAGGACGAAAAATGCGTCGTTTGACGAACTTGAGTTGTGGTGGCCAAGATTCTGCAGACATAGTGACGATGAACAAAGGGAGAAGGGAAGTGAAGTGAGGGCTGGCAAAAGCGGTGCGAGGATGAGATGTGTTAAAGTAGCCGTGGGAATTCCGAAGACAGCAAGCTGAGCTGTCCGTTCTAATAACAAAAGAGATTACTACACAGGACACCGCTATCTATCATATGATAAGCCCTGTGTTTTCCACCTTTTCTCCTCCTCACTCAATGAGTCTTATCCACAGGAGGGTTGTAGACTATAACGCATTCAGCCAAATCGACTCGGCCACAAACGTGACATAGCAACACTCACCAATCTTTCTGTTTTTGATCACGGCCCACTTGAAGCGCTTCACATATATGCTCAGGGCCGTTAGTGCAGAGAAGAGGATGACAGCCTTGATGCCAATCTTCTTGCGTTCGTCGTGCTCAGGTTCAGCCGCCCAGCTCAGGAACGTAGTGACGTCCTTTGCCATTTGGGAAGTCGTCGCGGGAGTGCCTGTGCATAACCGTTAAGCGACAGCCGAAAGGAACCTGATCAGAAAGGGCATGCCATCGTCATACTCAACAAGGCCATCGAAAAGCACACGAGGCATGGAGATAGCGCCTCCAGGGAAGTACGGGTTGTAGTTCATCCCGTCACGCAGTTCGACACCAGCGGGAGGATCAACGTAACCGGTAAGGAGAGAGAATAAGTAGTCCTGCAATGCGTTGGTGAGCAAAAATGTGTCGAAGAAAATAAACGCGCTCGTACGGCACCACCATGGCGGGCTTTGATGATTAAACTAAGGTCAGGAGGGAGCGCGCCTTGGTTAGAAGCACGAGCGGCCTCCTCATTGGGGTAAGCGCTTGGCATGTAATCCGAGAGCTTGCCCGGACGTTGGAACATCTCGCCCTGGTCATTGGGCCCGTCGGTGTACTCGACCTCTTCTGCCATTGCCTTAGCCTCATCCGCGGTATGAGACACACCAACCAGGTTACGCCAGGCGATGCGGTCAAGGGAGTGACACGCAGCGCAGACCTCCTTATAGACGAGGTAACCTCTCCGAATGCTATGATGGGGCGTTCTATGAGGGTCCGGCCGATTTCGGGAATTGACGGAGTGCGTTACCTGGCATGGTCAAACGAGTCCAACCATCCTTTGTGCGACCATGGATGCGTGGCTGGGTGAAGGCCAACCTCTCCTGGGGAGGACGCGTGTACTTCACCAATAAACGGGAGGGTTCCGTACAGGTGCGTGTACCAGGCAATCGAACCGGTGGCAAGGAGCGTCGCAGACGCCAGGGCCGCTCGGGAATAGACTAGCGACTACGAGTATGGTCGATCAGGCATGGGCAAGACATTGTCGTGAGCATACGGACCTGGAATGCGTTTGAAGACGCGGTGCTGGAAGACGCGAACCTGGCCTGCTGGCCATGGATATGAACAAACCCAACTCCGAAATATGGCGACAAGCTCAAAAAGTTATTCCTACCGAGCCAAGACGCTGCACAGCACGAAGAGGTGCAGCACGAGCAGCTGCAAACGCGCCGGTCTTACTGAGAGCGGCCACAGGCAGCCTCTGAAGCATTTTAGGATGCAATGCGAGGATATTTGAGAGAGAAAGGAAGGTGTCGACTTGTCACGCTACGTCACGCCTGGCCTCGCGTGGCCGGCCTGGCAGCGAGCCCCAATCAACGCACGCCAATTTCCATCAGCATCAGGGCCAGTCGAACCATTTCCCTGTCAAGTCAATTCGGTCATTTTTATCAATCAACCTCAACTCGCCATTGCCGCATAACTTAGTATTTTACATAGACCAAACAAGCGAGAACGGCCCCGACGATTGATGGCTTATATATAAACTCGGAGTTGACAAGGAGAACAAGGAGAAAAAAAATCATCATAATTAGCTATACGGAGAGATAGCCCAACAGCACCGATAAGGATTCATTGTAGATCATGGGATGTTTACAGGAGCACTGATATCGTGCATCAACTACACATACCCGCTTAGAAAAGGCACGCGCAAAGTTCTGCCGGGAAGTTCGGGAACGGGAAGCTTAGGACGTAACAATAAGGCCACGCACCTTCCGCGCAACAACACAAGCAGACACCTGCTAAGCACGCCGCGCAAAAATCATTTTTTTTCTGGGGTGGGGGCTGCTGACTAAATAACAAAGCACATTGCGGGTTGGCACTCCAAGTCTTACAAGGTAGGCCGAACGTACACATAGACGGCCTGCGGTTGGGGTTGCGGCTGGAAGCCAGGCTGTCCACCATAGCCCTGCTGGTATGCCTGCTGAGGTTGCTGGGGATAGTAACCACCTTGACCCTGACCAGGTGGTGGGCCTGAGTATTTTACTCTTGGTAACGACACACATAACAGTTATATGAAAATATCGCACCTTGAGGAGGATAATACGGCTGTTGTTGTTGTTGAGGATATCCCCCTTGTTGCTGTCCGTAGTAATCTTTGTTCGACATGAGGGAGAGAGACGAGAGAAAATGATCGAGGGCTTCGACTGGAGCAGGCAAAGCGGACTTTATAAATTCCCACACTTGTGCATACTGCTGCGGAGTCTCCGGGAATGCCGAGCTGAAGCCTGAGGCCACAGCTCGGCTCGTGGTCTTCGCCCACAGCCAAGGCGACTCTCAACCTCTTGTGAGGCCGTATTTACATAGAATCACATTCACAGTCACGACGTCGTTGTGCCATTCCGTGTACCATTCCGTGGCATATACCTTCGTTCCGGCAGGTGCCGAGACCAGTGCAACCCATTAATAGCACCATCTCCGGGCGCCCAATAGTGCTGTGCCGCCACGTCTACGGCAGGTGCGGCAAAATCCACTCAGGTGTTCCCTAATGACACCAATGATAGCAGCGGCCCCTATGTGTTCCGCAGCGAATCTCGGACGATGTAAGTTTCCTTTCAGGCTTCTTTCAACCCCAAGTTGAAATGACCTTTTTTACTTGTGTGATGCGACAGTCCTCGTAGTCGCGGGTTTATGACAACTGGACTTCAAGTCATGCTCGTCATACAATACAGTAGTCTGTGGGTCTCCTCTTCTGCTCAAGGCCGAGCGCACTAGAGCCCTTTGCTGCCTGAACCCGAATTGCCGTACCATGGCGGGGCTTGACTTTGACAGCTGTATAACAGCTGTATAACAAACTTTCACATCAGAGACTAGTGCCAAGTCGTCGAACTCATTCATACCCCTTACCGATACACAAGCGACTCTGACTAGCATTCAGTCGCCGGTGATCGCTGCTGTTGCAGATAGCAAGGTGCACACTTGAGTTGTTCATCTCGGATTACACATCTCCACTCCACCAGCATCAGAGAGAAGCAGGTTCTAGCTGAGGCACTCCGTGACCTCTGTAGCGTCTATAAACGCCGTGCCGGGCCAGCGGAAACGGTGGTGACAGCCTATCCCATGTTGTAATCGTGGGGCTTACCGGCACGAGCCTTTGAATTCCAACACCCGCCTCTGGTCCCTGTTTCCAGGGGATGTGAAATGTACGCCACCTGAAAGCCCCTGTTAGTATTCTCCTATCATACTGCACTAACTGTAGCGCCAAGCTAGGACGGTGCCTTTGACATCGAGCTGCGTTGCTGGGGTTGTCATCCACAGGTACTTTCTTTGACTGATTCGCGACGACTTGGGTATTCCACAGGCTCCACCTCTGTCGGGTGAAGATGCCTATGACCCACCCAAGGTGGAATGATCAACAACCAGAAGCCCCACCGTCCCGGGCGCCCTCGAGACAACCTGCACACGCCTATCCTTCCTATCGTGGATGTACAGGCGACAGTTGAAAGCCTGGCGTTTCAATCTCAATACTGTAACTGTCCCCAATGCTCGTTTGAAAACGTATGTAATCCCACCAGCAGTTGCTCGGTAGTTTTTCTGGACTCGACACGAGGCATCGCCTTGAGGCATGAAATCGGGATGACGCCGAGTAAATCGGCATCCAAAACGACACCGTAAGAGTATACCCATACTAAATTCCGACCACTGGCACGCGTCCCTTTACGCCGAACGGAACGAGGACGTTAATGGCCCTCTGAAGTGCCGGCGCTCGTCGCAAGCAGTTCACTGTGTCACCATTTCCTCTTACCACTCCCCTTGCTCGAGATCCTTGATAACACAGCGGCTGACTTCCCTGGATGTGTCTGAGACGGCTCGAGTTGAGTGGGCGAGGTAAGAATACGAGAGATAGAATTGTTCTATCCCCATGGATGCAGAGCGCCGTCCCGTACAACTTGCGCGGTGCCCTCGGTCTTCTTTCGCCTTTGTGTCATATATTTTGGTAGATCACAATTCAATCCGCGCGTAATAGAAGACTTCTTTAGACCCGTGGTGGTCGACAGCCGTTATCGAAAGGAGCGATTCGTGACATACAGTAACCTCGGCGACTTTCTTTTGACAAGTCGCAGGCAGTATCATGATCATAGTTAATTTTGGTGTTTCAGGCTCACGCTAGAAGACCAAGAACGCATCACACAACCCCGGGTCATGCGATAGTGTTTTCTTTTTTTTTTTTTTTGTCAGCACGCTTTAAATCGCTGTATACATTTCCCAGGATTATGGATTTCCGTTCCGCTGGGCCTGCACAACGCACACCCGGACAACATGCTGTTGCCGGACCGTCCCCACAGTGCGCGATTCAGTGGGCTCCGTCGTAAAACAAGTAACGGTAAATTTAATCCAACCGACGTTACCGACGGCCAAGGAATTCAGGAAGCTCTCCGTTGGTATGGACGCGCTTGGTCAGCGTTCAACTTACCCGGTGAAGTTTCTTCTATGGAAATTGGGCGGGCCAGACCTTCTAAATTAGGCATGTCTCCAAAGCCAGTTACTTTGCGTCACTACAGTACGGTATGGTATGGAATGCCTCTGGCAACACTCCCTCCGTCTATCATAGTTATGAGGATCAGCGTAGCAAGAGGGAACGTTTGAAAGCACAAGGAAAGAAAAGGCTATGATACAACCTGCGGATGAGAGGCGAGGACGAAGAGAAATCAATTCAATATGGCTTTAGTGGGGTTATTGCACTTGCGTTGGAGAGATGGATGCGATCATCACCGACACGGTGGTTCGTCCGATCACATTCTGCCAAGGAAAAAAAAAAAGGCCGGAGATGAGTCGCGCCGTTTGGGGGGACGAGGTAGAAAATGGGACTTAGAAAGAGCCGTCGCTGCGAAAGCGCGACGACCGAGAAGCAAACGCATACATTCGAGCACCTTGCTGAAAGAAAAACTCCGTCAACGGCGTTTGCTCTGTGGGACTCCTGCCATCAGCAGGGCAGGCGAGTGCAGGGCGTCGGCGCGGCTTACGCGGGGCTACATATGCGTGGCGTGGCCGTACGTCGAAGGGCCGCGTGCGTGTCTGTGCCAAGACAGAGCCACTCTCGCCTACACGAACCATTCCTGATGCGTCAACTCTTCCGTAGCGCGTAAGATCAGACGAATCGGTACACTGGCTCTAGCCTAACAGAAGCGTACCTGGAGAGACGCATGAGCGTCAACTGGAGGACATAGCGACCTTGCAGTCGCACACTGACGTCTGGGAAGAGAAAGTACACCCCGGAGCGACCCTCTAGATTGCGCAGATAATGAGGGGAGGAGACCAGATTGCCATAGAGAAGGCGATCAGGTGGGAAGTGCGTATTCGAAGGGGAGACGGGGTCCAAAGCGGTCATCCCGTCTGCCGAATGTAAAGATAGGTGGCAAATCAAATACGGATGTTCAGGGTCGCTACATTGTACTGCCATCAGCCGCAATTAGTGATGTGGCAGCCCGCAACTTACGATTCGATGACGTGACCCCTGTTGTCCCGGATTATGAGTTGAGCGACTAGTGGCGGCGCTAGGGGCAGACGAGATAAAGCCGCGGAGCCGAACTCGGCGGACACCTCAGGCTGCTGCACAATCTCCAGGTAGTATGTCCTATAGCGACAGGTGAGAAGACAAGACAATAAGAAGGTCGTGTGAAATCACTTTGTTTCGCGCTCAGCAGATATCATTCCAGGGAGGTAACCCGTCGGCGGAAGCAAAGACGCGCATTGAGGCTCTGGAAGGAGGGTGGGCGGGCGGGGTGCACCCCAACTGCCTGAGCCCCCGGATGAGCGTGGATAATAAGGGGATCCAGTCGATCGTGAAGAAGACGGCCTGTCGCTGATGTTGCGCGCAGGGCTTCTGCTTCGTGCCCGGGGCAGCGCCACCACATTTCGGGTATTCCGCGGATGTGTCGGTCCCTCTCCCGCGTCGTGCAAGACGTAACCCTGCGGATCGCATCTTAAATGGGCCATAGAAATGCGCAGCATCGCCGAACAAACGTGGATGCTGAAAACCATCTGGAATACGAGAGCGTATAGTTGGTGGGGTTGTTGGAGCGCCTATACGAGCATGCCAAGTCAGCAGACTGCAGATCCCGAACTGGGGGCACCGCGGGTTAGGGAGCAACTCAACGAGCATAGAAAGTCCACCAGAGTAGCCACCGCCGGGTTGGCAAAGTGTACTCTGTTCGAATAGCTTGCGGCAGTCATCGACACGTCGTTTCATGTCGAGGACGAGCCGCCCGCACGTCTGGTGCGAGGTTGGCGACGCAGGTGTCGGAGGGAGCTCGATTGTGTGAAGGTGGACAGACATTACAGGCTCGGCCACCGGGATGGGCACAGAGTGCCAAGTGCCAGCGGACGGACTAGGGATGACCAGGTGGACCTGGGTAATTTATTGAAGGATCGCGACAAGAGACGGATGCGTTCATATAAGCAAATCGTATCCGAAGCATTGGCAAGGTACAGCGGCGGGGGCCACCAGATTCCCTGAGTTTGATTGCCAAGCTCCGGTATGTCCCATCTCACCGCCGACCTCGTGGGTTTAAGGGAACAGCCGCGCGATACTTCCCAGTTAGCGGCAGTGACCTTCATATTGACATACAGGTCCTTGTTCCCGACATAACCGGCCTAACGGGAACTCGTGTTCTGTCATTAGCTAAGACGGGTCCACGCAACTTCGCGCGGCAAACCCAATATGTAGACTAGATGTGCTGACGAACAAAAATGAGATGTGATGTAGATAGATGAAGGCATCTCAGTATTACAAAGGATATAATGTACTCAGACGCGTGTCTTTAACCAACTCCAAGCTCCCGCAGACGCTGATACTATAGTAGCTGCTGCTAAAGCAGGTTTCACACCAGCTGAGAAGAAAGGCAAAACATTGAGCCTGTAACGAAGAGAGGAGAGATAAAAAAAGCGCCCACCAGTGGATTTGAAAAGAGCGCCCGTGAGAGCACCAGCTGCCATACTCCCAAACGCGTCATGTTTGCCCCGAACCGCGTCAATGATGGAATTGATTCCATTGTATCCCAAAGCTGCAGAGCGGGCGCTTGAGTGGAAAACAAAAAGAAAGGGTGTGGAGATGGAACATGCCTAAGACTCCGGCAGAATTACCCAAGAAGGTCCCCCTTCGCGTGACGGAGTTAAGGATGCTGTTGATTCGTAGCCGCGTATTCGACACTGCCAGCTGTCTGCTCGCGCCCTCTCGGAAGCCCCACGTCCCGCCGAGGGCCAGGCCTATAGGAGGTCAGGGCATGTGGTCAGTACAAAGACAATAAGATCGCACGATAAGGTGAAATTTGGTCAAGTCCGGTTGGACGCGAAAAGAATTTTGGAAGACAGAATTGATCGCGAGAAGCATAGATGACATACCACCAAGATACATAGTACCTGTGCCGTAGCAAAGGTCATCGCTCCAACCCCTTGAGGGTATGGCAGTCCCCGAGCCGGGAAGATCGCTAGTCTTATCATCGTCCAACACTAGGTAGTCAAGCTGCCCTCCCAGGCCGGCCATTGGATGAAGTTTGGAGGGATCATAGGACCCCGAGAGTAGGTCCGAGGCTGTGAGTGTTTCGGGGAGGGGGTCTGAATTCTGCGTCTGCGACGAGAAGTGGACATTTTTAAGGAGGTCAGAAGGGTCTTGGGATGGGGAAGTGTTCGAAGGATATGGTTGGGATGACATTAGAAACGAAGAGAGGATGAGCGAGCAAAGTAAGACTTTGTGTTGGTCGTCGTTGTCGCCGTCAGTGACAGCGGAAACGTTGCCAGTGGAGGCGCAGGTCAGGTCAGGAAATTTCAGGCGGCGTGACGATCCCGGCCAGTTACCTGGTGACCGGCTCCGTTCATGACAGACCGAGTCGGCAAACCGCAGTGCGAGCGCGATTTCAGATTGCGGCCCGGGGAATTACGATTGATTTTCTGGTTCTGTTTCTGGTACACGCACTCTTCAAAGACAATAAGCTTCTGCCGCATGTTATCCTTGTCTTTTGCTTTTCAAAAAAAACAATTCCCGCGACGCCTCGCACTGCGCTTACCCGGTGTCGCCTTTTCGTCCAAGGCTCCTCAGCCAAGGTACCTTATCCAAATAACCCGTACCCGGCTCAGAGACAAGCCCGTGCACTCGGTCTGTTATCACGTAGCCCAGTCACTGGCATCGCACGACACGAAACGTACGCGCCTTTTCGCTGTCGCTTCATCCCTTCGCTGCCGGTCAATTTCACATTAACTTTGTCTTAATTGTTTCACCTCACAGGTTGGGCAACCTCCACGACGCCTCACTCGAGAGCATCGGATCCTGCCGAAGAAGAAGCTCTCTTATGCCTTGAACAAGGTACCCAGAAACTCGAGGAAGGCGACGTGGAAGGTGCAAAAAAATTATATCAACGTAGTGTAGACATCAAACGTAACGCCAGCTCCCTCTTTAATCTGGGTGTTACACACTACCATCTCAGTTCGTACTCTTTCCCAAAATGAAAGGCGCCTAACGAATCTCAACGCACCCAAAGAGGAGTTTGACGAAGCAATACATTCTTGGAAGTCAGCTATTGAGCTCCAACCATCCAGTGCAGATGCACACACTAGTTCGCCCGTTCCTACCTGTTAAGGCGGTCTCCTCTCAGCTTTGTCTTTGTGTATGCAGACCTGGCGAGCGCGTACTTGATTCATTCACAATCCCGGCCCGATCTCGCCCTCCAGCACCTCCAGTGAGACATCTATTCTTACCCTGCAACCATAATTTATCTCATCATTCATTATCTTACGTTTCAGAATTGCAGCTAAACTTGCGCCCGAGGATCCTGAAGTTGCATTCAATCTGGCCTCGGTCCTGGAGGCCTGTTAGTATTTATCCTTCTTGGAACGAACAATTTCTGACGCTCCGAATAGTCGGGCGTCTCCCAGAGGCCTTGGAATATTACATGCGCAGCAAGCGGTATGGCGTCGATCGCGCTGCTGTTCATATCAAAGACGTGAGCCTACTTACCACCACTACCCAAGCTTCTATACTACCTGGTGACAAATGCATGTCCCCCATAATTGCACCTTCCAGATTTCCGCAAAGATAGAAAAGCAACCTGAAGGGACGAATGGAACCACAACAAAACCTTCGACGACCTGAGAACCTCATACCCAGTTCTCAAAAGGTCTGTCGCTGGAGAACGCCCGAGACCTTTTTCTGATCAATGATGGGAAGAGGCCCTTATTGTTCTGCAGCACTTCCCAGGAGGGCGCGAACTGGAGCTGTGGTGGTGTTAGCGCGTCATGACGCCAACACACCTAAATGTATTGGCACTCTAGACACTAAAGCGCCCAGCGTACTTTCAGCTATAGACACATGACAAACCAAGAATTGCACGGAAGTGAACTCATTGCCCAAATCAAGGGAAAGGCGAATGGTATGCGGTATGAACCGCGCCAAACACATCATACAGACACGCCGCCCATCTCGAATATGTTTGGAATTGAGATCTCTACGCGCCTCGCCTTGTATCCTGTGCGGACCAAAGTGGAGCCTGGACAAACGCATACAGTTTATCCTTTCCTACTCGTTCCTGTTTCCCCGAGGAAGGGCTCTCCACGTCGCGCCTTGACCCGAACCCCACGTGTCACGACGGCGACTGTGACCGCTCCCGCTATTGCCACCCACATGGTTCCAGGGAGATTGAGTTGTGCCTTGTGTACCGTGGGCGTTGACATGCAGGGACGGGGAATTTCGCAGACGCCGGAGGATATTGCGCACATCCTTCCTACTATACCCCGTCGGGGGCTGTTGCGCCAGAGTCAGGGTAATGAGTTTGTCATACTCACCAGGCTGTGGCGGCTCCAGGGTGGACGCCAAGCGCGAGAGGATGCGCATCCCATGATTGGCATCTGTTATTGTTGGGTGGTTTCGCCCTGGGCCGACCGAGATTGTCAATATGAGAGGCCGTTCCAGGTTGTGAAGGAAGCCTACTCATCCTCAACCGCGCCGCGCAAACCTGGGGTGCATTTGCGAGTTAGAGTTATGGGGGTAAGCCGGGAGGTCTTTCTTTTGCACCCACCTCGTATGGTGTATCGAAAACAATTATCCAGACGGCTGTACCCGGGAATTCGCGCGCAATGCCAGTCCAATGAGATCTCTGCCTACATGTTTCATGAGCACAGACCAAACCAGTCCCTTCCATACCATTCTTACTCACGTAGAGTCGAGGTTTGTTCTATCTATGCAGACAGACAACCCTTGCCGGAGACAAGTTCGGCTTAGGTCCTCGACTCTGCGCCTATTACCGAGCTCATCCTGGTTGCACCTCCTGATCTGAGGGATATATCTCTGAAGTGCTTCTGCAAATGTGGACTGAGGGGGGGGGAGAAGTCATACGTAAGCCATCCATGAATGTCGGGTTGCCACACGGGCAGGGGGTAGTACGGCAGCCATATCGCAAGACAAACCAGCTTACTAGTAGCAAAAGTAGCGGACATACCTTGCCTGAAGCAATAAGACCGACGAGTATGATGACTACCCTTTCCGCACCCAACTCAATGGGGCGGAGGTTGCGATACATTCAAGTTTTCTTTCAACCAGCCCGACTCGGCTAGGCCGCTTTCGTACATTCAAAGCTAACAAACAACGCGGCCACGTGGCTCTGCCGATATAGAATGTTCAAACACTTCCGAGTCGAGCTGTTTCGCACTTGGACCTCACTTCTGTGACACAAATGACACCCTTATCATCACCCTAAGTTACTACGAAATTTTGGGAGCGGCGGTGGGAAACGGGCTGTTGGCACCGCTGATCGAAAGCAGAATGTAATTACGGGAATGAATAATGGATCAACGATTCTCGCAAAGGATCTAATGACACCAAGGGATCGATTGTTGTCTCATGACGACCGTTCTCCCATACACACAAATCATAACATGATTGCGGCCCAACTCGACTGCCGCTCTCGTCGTTCCGTGCGTTGAAATCGAAAAGGGTGGCTGGGTTTCACCGAGTACGTGATATAGATAAACCGACCCCCCGCCCTGGCGGAAATGCAAGCATGCATTCCGAGGGAAGAAGTCTTCAAAAACGGTAGACACAAAGGGCTTAGGTTGCGCCAAGTTCTGAGGACCCGTTCTGATTTCACCTGCTTGTCAGGGTGGGTCAATTTGATGTGCTGGAGCCTTGCGGCGTGCTGAAAACAAAAAGCCTTTGCACGTGTCGCGCAACCTGGTGAGCAGCAGAAGTTCGTTTAGGAGAATCATGACCAATCTTTGTACCCATAGGGTCGGCTCAAGGGCAAGCGCCTCGTCATTAGACGTCTGAGAGAGAGGAAAATGCCGACAGGTGATCATGTCGACCTACAGAAACAAAAAGACATCCGAGAATCGTATATTGAGGTCAAGAAGCGACCCTCTTCCAGCTCATCTGTATCCCCGCGGGTATATTCTTGCCTGTCCCACAGGGGACAATTCCGACAGACACTCTGATGGTGGTTGCACAGCGGGGAAAATAATTCATTCGTAAGATCTACGGGCTTCCAACCTGGATTGCGTGAGCGTCCGATGAACAATACTCGCCACAATCAGACTTCAACTCACCTGGAGAGAAAACAAAAGGGCGGCAGCAGTAGTAGTCATGCACGCGGCGAGTCGCCGCGTTGGCGCGCGCTTCCTTCCCGCCGCTGCTGTTCCTCGACATCGCGATCGGGATTCAGTTCTGCCGCTACAGTCATGAACCTGTGGTGATGACAAAAAAAAAAAAGTCAGCTCAGCAACGGACGGGGGGTTCTGGGATGTGTGACGTACTGTGCGCTGTGGATCCCGGCGAGCGTCCGCATCGCGTCCAAGTCAAGGTGCAGCTGCTCGAAAAGGTCCGCGGTCTGGCCCATGGCGCGCGAGAGGCGGGCCAGACTTTTAGACAGATGAGTATAATTCCTGTCTTTTGCCTGTGACGCGCTTTTCGCATGCGGGTGGCCGTTCATCTTTTGGTGCGACACCGTGACCAGCCTGAGATCCAGGCGCGCTGCGTACGGTTGTGGCGGCTTATAGGAGGCCGCCGTTCACGTGATGAAGCCACGCTGTCACCGGACCTAGACACGATCGCGCCTGTCAACTAAGCTCTCCTGCGCTGCGAACTTGAATCATCACTAAAGTTTCTTAGTGGTACCGTTACTGTGGTATTTCAGGACGAATGGAGAAACGTGCCAAATTAATCGGGCGTAGGAAAGGGTCATCACTACTCAAACAAGCTCGTCCCTTGTCCGGTCAGGTTGCTCAGAGATGCCGCAAGTTTTATTACTTTTTGGGAAACCTATGTGGGGGCAACGGGCCCCTTTTCATCAAACATTACAGGATAAGGATCAAGATAAACAGAACACGAAACCGTGATAAGGTGACAAGGGGGTCGTGGATGGAATACAATGGTTGGGGCATCGTCAACTGGGGAAGTGGGGGAAGTTGATATGAAACATCAAGAGACTCAGAGGCAGATGAGAATCACTGTGGGGTGGAAGGAGGTCAGAATAATGGTGGGTGTAGTTTTTTTTACTGTAAACGAGAGGGAAAGGGGGAGAGAGTATGAAGATGAAGTAGAAAGATGGAAATGAGAGAACAACGGCTACAAACATCGGATGGGAAGGTCGTGAGAGAATGAGAGAGTAGGCAATAAGTTGCGATAATAGAATCAGGCGGGAACAACCAGTACCAGACCGACTGTAGCGTCAAATCGGTAGTGACACGATTAGATATTCAGAGGAGGAACCGAGCCCCCACCGAAAACCCCGGCGCGCTGTAGGCTACCCGACGCCCGCCCTCTCGAATTTGGGTGATGGCCATGAGGATGATGATGTTGTTGGTGGCGCCGACCTGTCGCGGTGCCCATCATGGTCTTTCGCTTGAGCATTTTATCTCTGCGTGTATCCTTGTCTTTGCGCGGTTTAGAATGTAGAGGGCCATGACCATTTTGGCCTATTGTATGTTTAGTTGATGTGGGGTCACTGTCACGGTCCCGAACAGGCATAATAACAGGCGAGATGACCATATCCACTCGGCTTCGAGAGCTCTTCTTCTTACCCTTGCCTTTCTTTGACGATGAACCCGGGGACTGATTACGGCCCCTGCCCGACGGCCACACACCGTTGAATGGGCTACTGCGAATGATGCTACCATATGCGAGTTCGCCGGTGCCATCACTCAAAGGTCCATTTTCCCGTGTACGCCGGAATGTACCCATAGGGATTCGGTCCCAGCGGCTGAGGCTCTGAAGATGGCGCCCACCATCATCGGTTGCGCTAGCTTCGGGATCGCCTAGGATACTGAGAGACATTCCGGGGGTTGCAGGTGCATCGAATGGATCAGAGGCGAGAATTGAGGTATCGAGAACGTCATCTAGGCGGATGGGCTCGGCAAGAGGGAGGTCGGGCGAGGTGAGAAGAGTTGGGTCTTCGGACAGTGCTGGCAGTCCAAAGGGTGCGGAAGATGGATCAAAGGATACATGCGACAAAGAGAGAGATCTGTTGCGGCTCTGGAAAGAGTTAGGGTTGGGAGTGGATGGAAACTCAGGACTTAGGACGCACCCTGCTAACGCTCCGTGCTGAAACGGATTCGGAGTGGCGGCGACGGCAACTTCTTCGGAATGGACTAGGAACAACAGGGCGAGATCCATCGATAACCGCGTGGCGAAGGGAGTCAGCTCTCAAAGCCTCGAACATACCCATGAGCGGGAATCGTGGCGTTCCTCGATCAGATGAGGCACTGAGGATGATACTGCTGATATCGCTCATAGGAGGCTCCGGTGCATCCTCGTCATCGTCCCCAAATCCGCGGCCAGCAAGGATATCCAAAGGCTGTGGAGACTGATTGGAAATAACATCCCTGACACGTGGTCCAGGACTCATAGTGGAGAGCGGGTTAATGGAGAAGAGTGGAATCACTGGTGGACGGAAGAGGCGCATCGCGCGGGCGGTAGGTAAACCATGGTCATCGACGAGCTCTTCGTCTGTTGTATCCCCGTCATTGCTCTCCACTTCCTCTAGACCATCGTTTTCGTCCTCACTGTCTCCCATGTCACCTTCACTTTCGGACATTCGAATGTCCGAACCAGAGTTGGGATCGGACGCCGTGGCAGCCTCAATTAGGAGCTGAGCGGCATTGGCTTCAAAATCCCAGTCAAGAAGTCCTTGGCCATCTTGGAGTCCGTTGGTAAAAATTACAGAGCCGTCCCAACCCTCGGTAATCTCGAAGATACCTTGAGCGAGTGCGAGGGAGGATGGTTCGATAGTTACTGAAGATCCGTCTTGGGTGGTAGCAGCAGCCTCACGGTCGGCGACGGGAAGAGTCGGCAGTTCCGGGCCGGAATCCGAGTCGCTTAAACCGGCAAAAAAGACGTCAGCATCGAAGCTTGACTCTTCGCCTTCGGACCAGCCAGTTGCGATACCAATGTACGAACCCCGCGCACGCCCGATACCATCCTCTTCATCGCCTTCCCCATCGTCGCCTTCGGCCTCTTCGGCACCCTCCTCTGCTTCGTCATCGGACTCATCGCTGTCAACATCCATATCGTCGTGACTAGGGCTGACACTCTTTTTCCGAGACCGGATCTCCCAATCGCTCCGACGTTCCGTTCTCTTCATCATACCATCGCCGAGCAACTCGCGTTTGAGACGCGCTTTGTCATGAGCGCGAGCGCGCTGTTCCTCAGTTGTTCGAATAAAGTTTTCTTCTTCTTCTGCAACCGATGAGTCGGAGAAGTCTGTGAGCTCGGATTCCTCAGAGCTGGAGCTGGAACCCGCGGAACTCTCGTTTGCAGAGGAGAACTCGTCGGCGGAGATAAATGTAGGGAAGTCCTGATTTTGGACGAATTGACCATAAGCCGTCACAGTACTCCCAGCGCCTACATCGTGACTCCTACGTGCCGACGTGGAATCGGTACCGCCCCTGGTGTGGTGGTCATGGCTGCCGCCAACTATTGCCTGGGGTTTTAACGACTTTCCGGTCGTGTCTTTGGCCGTGTCTTTGGGCTTGGAGGGCCTTTTGTCGATCGCTCTTTGGTGAGCGGTTGCGCGGACACCCGTCTTTGGAGAGGGCGTTGGGCGTTTGGCTCGGTTGTGTGTACCTATACTTTTGTTTTGCTTTTTGGAGGGAGGTGTGGGATCTTTTGAGGTAGGACGACTCCGAGTGAGGAGAGTAGCAGGAATGGTGAGTTTTATTTTTAACGGGGCCGAGGTGGCGGAGTGTGTATGGACGGAGGGCGAAGGAAGTGCTTCGGGTGGGATTTGATTGTGGGTTTGACGACTGCCAGATGTGAAAGGAGTTGGAGTCGGAACGGCGGATTTGTTGTTGCACGTGCAGGCACCTTCGCATATAGGACAAATGTCGTCGTCTTCTTCGTCTAGTTGGTGCATAGATGATGTATAGGCGTGAGGAGGCGACATTGCGGAAGTCTGTTTGCTTTGACGAACTGAAGTGTGGGGTGAGCGGACATGCAACGATGAGGGTATGGGTGTAAGATGGGAGGTGGACGATTATCGATTTGAGATGAGAATGAGGCGAGAGGGAGGAAAAATCGTGAGGTAATAGCATAGAAAAACAAATTCGATTCGCCTCGAGGGGGTCACAAAGGTTTGTTTAACCGGGTGACCTCACCGCTCCCGAGATATCGAACCGAACGGGGGTGAAAAAAGGTAAGTACGCACTATATGATGTACTTTTGGCCATGTTTTGCAACGAATGGACATGGGTAAGTCTGAGTTTGATCCAGATTGAAAGAGTGGAAAAACAGAACAAAAATATCAAAGCCCTGAGGGCGTTTGGAAAGGAAAGGAAAGAAGGTGAGAATCAATAACTTAATTAAAGGCGACGATTCATATTCCGCAATCAATTTCAAGGCACGTGGCCATCAATACGGTATCTAAACAACTACAGTACTCTCATATGTCTCCTCAACGTCTGTCCTCTCTTTTCCCCCTCTTGTATTGTATTTCATCCACTTGACGCGTTCTTCATCTAGGTATATCCTTGGCGCAACAAATCGCCGAGTTAGATGAGCCCCCTCCTGTAGGTGAGCCTCGTCGTGTAACATTCATCAGTCTCGTGCTCACTATTCCTTTTGTGTTTTTTGGTCAGACTTTGATCCCGAAGACGATTCATCCGCTCAGTTCGGAGATGCGGTGGATGCACGGGGGCACTACGTTGAAGTAGCGTGGGTACATTTTCCCGCTCACTCTGCGAAAGTTAACAGTGTCTCCAGACCTTCAGCCCTCCGTCACCGTCTGGACTGTGTCATAGATCCCAAGTATATTGGCGTCAAGACATCACGTAAGCGACTGGAAGAGGATAGTACCCTTGGAGCTGGCTTCGAAGACTTGCACGGACAAAGTAACTCCGAATCTCAGTG
This sequence comes from Lactifluus subvellereus, assembly GCA_022496195.1. Taxonomy (NCBI): domain Eukaryota; kingdom Fungi; phylum Basidiomycota; class Agaricomycetes; order Russulales; family Russulaceae; genus Lactifluus; species Lactifluus subvellereus. The sequence continues at coordinate 338,590 of WTXC01000004.1, read as the reverse complement.
CCCCTCAAGTGAAGGCGGCTATAGTGAAGGAAACGAAGATCAAGTCCTGTCACAAGCGGAGGAGGAATGTGGCGATGACCAGGAACAGCTACCCTCGCGGCTTGTCAAAGATGCACAAGAGAACGCAGATCACGAGAACAACTTCTCCACGACAGTCCGACAAAAACGCGACGAAGACAGAAAAAAAGGCAGAGCCGTATCCAAGCAGTTAGTGAGTGTGATCTATCGGCAAGATGTGTCCAGCTTACAGCTCTGATTAACGGTCACAAGACACTTTGGGACAGTTTGCTTAATGCCCGAATACGTTTACAAAAATCTGTCACAACCTCAAATCAACTCCCTCCCGTGAGTTGCGCATACCCCATATCCCTCTCGTATAATTTGACACTCCGATCGTATTACTTATTTTTATTCTTTTCAAAGCCCACTCGAATATCCGGGTTGATATCTCATCGTCGTTGCCTTGAGGCACGTCACGCGCTACTTGGTGAAGCTCTCACACTCGTAGAAGAATTGTCGGTCTTGCGTGAGGTGCATATCTCCGCTGTCATCCGCCCCTTTGGAGTCAGCAGACGGTTTATTTATTACGTCTATGGATGACAGGAGCTCATGAAGGAGGACGGGGAAGTCCAATGGCGGCCGCGCAAACGACGCCGTGTGCAAGACGGGAGTGAGCAGGGGCGGCGTTATCCTTTACCAGAGATCGATAATGTCGATCAAGATTGGGATGCCCTGATCAGGGAAGCGAGCGAAGATGCAACGGGGCTTGAGCATGCGTGAGTATTTCCTCTGGAATTTTGGGGCCCCCACCTGGTCTCCACGAGTGCTTCACTGCGCCCAAGCGGTGTTGGAGCCTGGTCAGGCGTTAGCAATTTTCAGGCACCCCTTTCGATGCCCCCGGTCGCCTCTACCCTGTCATCCGGCTCACACCATCGTGCTAGGTACCATGCGCACCTGACGCGTACTTTGGCAAAATGGTCAGCAAGAGTAGCGGCGGTCGCACCATCCGCCCTGCTTCCTGCATCTCGCAAGAGGTTCTCTCAAGCGGGCAGTGCGATGGGAGGAGCGAAAAGTGTTGGTACACAGATAGAGGAGATACTCCAGAGTGAATGGTCAGCACTCCTGTCCCGCACGCGACTAAGAAGGGGTAAGGGCTCTCGTGTGACCGGTGAACATGATTCGGATGAAGGAGGGGACTACGGACTCGGAGACGACGTGGAAGTTTTTGATGACACCGATTTCTATCAGCAACTCTTACGCGACATCATTGATACCAAGGGAGGTGCCGAGCAAGTAGACTGGATGGCAAACCAGAGGAAGAGGAAGTCCAAAAAAACTGTCGACACCAAAGCCAGCAAAGGGCGGAAGCTTCGGTTCGTCGTATTTTTTTTTATCATTAACTTTGCCTACGGGTACTCTACAGATATCAAGTCCACGAGAAGATACAAAATTTCATGGTCCCAGTTCCTCACTCGGCGGGCGCGTGGCACGAGGCGCAGATCGACGAATTGTTTGCCTCGTTGCTTGGAAAGGGATTTGAAATGGGAGATAATTGCGAAGATGAGATGGAAGATGAACAACCGTTGGCTGGGCCAGCCTTGCAACTCTCTGCAGATGCGCTTAGAGGATTCAGGATATTTGGTTAGGTAGTTTTAGCTTAATTTGTCAGCGATGGCCTTAGCGCACTCGTCACTGTCTAGTCCGCATCCGACTCGAACAGCAAATGTCCTTCTTCTAGGTCAGCTGAATTTCCTAAGGGACACTGTATGTATAGTACTCTGTCGTCTTTGTTATAATTGTCGCAATCATCCACCTCCCAATTCCGTCTACATTACGTTCTGCAGACAACCCCACTGACCCGCCATGGAGCCTTTTGAAGACGAGAACCCCTTCTCGACTGTCGACCCACCGCTTTCTTCCGCCTCCTCTAACTCTCACGTCGACGTCTCCGCCCCGTCATCGCCTGCGAACCACACCGTCACCCTATCCATCTCGCCTCCGCGCCTTGCCATTCAACCTCCACCGCCGCGAAGTGGCTTTCCTTCCCAAGGCTCTGGGCACAGCCCTCGCCCCCCGACGTCCAAGAGCGACTTTTGCTGTATCCGCGATCAGTGGTTACACTCGGGGGAAGACGTTGAGATTGTGGTGCGTACATACCGTACTAGCTTCACCCACTGACCACGAGCTGATGTGCGTGCCCGTGCAACACGCAGATCACGGATGCGCAAAAGACCAGCGAGAATTCAACTTCGCCGTACATCACCTATGTCATCCGTTCGGGCGTGAGTCTATGAAATAACGGTCTTACGGGCAGAGCACCCTCTGAGTTTTTCTGCGTGTAGAATGCGGAAGCCCGCCATCGTTACTCAGATTTCGAGTCTCTGCGCTTAAACTTGACGAAGCTGTACCCCACCTTGATTATTCCTCCTATTCCGTCAAAGCAGTCGATCAGCGACTATGCTATCAAGCAAGCTAAAGCTCGCGAGGACGTAGCGATGATAGCACGGCGCAAGCGCATGTTGCAGACCTTTCTGAACCGAATTGCACGACATCCAATTATCTCAAACGAGCATGTGTTTCATCGATTCCTCCAAGGAGAGGTATCGTGGGTGCGTCTCCATTCTCCTGACAAGATTGGATTATTGCTTTGCCTTACCCCCGCTGTCATAGACCGAGATCTTACACTCGCCCCCGATCTCACTACTCCCAAAAAACATCCTCAAGGCCCCCGCACACAACCCAACCGACCCCAATGCTTCGCCTGCGTACGAGGCACTGCCCAACCCGTCCCCAGCTCACCCCCTGCGTCGCTCGGACCAGCGCTTTTTGGACTCCGAAGTGTTCACCAATAAGTTCGCTTCACATCTCAGCGGGCCGATGGAGAAGGTGACCCGAAGGACAATGAAGCGGTGGTCAGGTCAGTTCCAGTCTTCGTTTCGTGTTTGCGTTTGGGCCCCGTGTTTCATGCCTTCCTTTCCCCTTGCCCCTGTGCCGTGTTAATCGTTACTGAAATCTCCGTTCTCCGTGATAGATTGTGCGCAAGATCACATGGAACTAGGCGCGATATGGAATGGCTTCAGCCTAAATGAGAGCGGCGAGCTTGCCGCAGCTATCGAGAAGACTGGCCAGGCCATTGACGCCACTTCTATGAGTACGACACGCCTGGTAAGTCCATAGACTCACGTCATTGGTGGAGAGCAACACCAACTGGCGCCACTCCGTATAGCTGCAGGACCTCGAGCAAAATTGGCAAGAACCCTTGCACGAGTACTCCCAGTTCGCGTCCATAATCAAGAAGTTACTCGCATATCGCCACCAGAAGCATGTGCAACTGGAGATGACGCAGGATGCCCTCGAATCGCGCCGCGAGTCGCTGAACGAGCTCGAAAAGAGCGAAAGGGAAGCGAGGAGGCTCGAGGAGGCACTCGACCGCGGCCTCTCGCGCTCTATCCCCGCAAATGCCGCCAGCAGCCCCTCTTCCCCCGACTCACCCAACGAGGACGGAGCCAGTGCGGGTGCAGGAGAAGGAGAAGGAGGAGGAGGAAATGAACAACACGAGAACCCAGGTTCAGTGTTTCTCCCACCGCACCCAGGGCCCAGTCCCGTAAAGCGGAGGACCCCGGGCATGGGTTTGTTGAGTGCACTGAGCTATACGATTCACGGGATGATGGACGCGGACCCCGAATCGGCGCGGCGGAGCGGCATCAGCAAGACAAGGGAGACGATATCACAGGTAGCTGCTCTTGTAGTGCTCATCACTGTCGGTGGCTGAGAGTCATGTGCCCCTTTAGCTGGAGGACGCGCTGCATCTTTCGGCACAGGACCTCAAGTACGCCAGCTCTACTATTCAAGCTGACTTGGACCGTTTCCAGCGCCAGAAGGTTGCAGATATGCGTGAGATGTCGATCAGCATGGCGCGTAGCCATCGCGAATGGTGTAAGAAGGTACCTACATCTATTCCTTCGAAGCAGGGCCTTCGTCCGCTGATGAACCCTTGACAGAACTTGGAGGCTTGGGAGGAGGCAAAGAAAGAGATTGCGAAGATTCCTGAACACCCTAATAGGATACCCTCAGAACGGGTGGCCACTACGGGGCCGCCTGCCGCTGGCCCCTCGACTGTAAGGAGAGACTCTACGGCCACGATCAATGGACGATGATCAGGTACAAACCGGGTGCCTGCAGAAAAGATCCTCGGATATACCTCGTCTTTTCTCTCTCCGGCGGTGGACCTCCGCGATATTTCCGTAGCACGAGATTTTTTTTTCCGCTGTTTTCTTTCTTTCCTTGCTTTTTGCTTAATATTGAGTCGTCGAGCTTGAAAGCTTGAGCTTGAGGACTACAGTGAGGCAGTGGCCCGAGTGTAAATACCTACTGTACACGTTCCTACAAAAATAAGCGCCGCATTGAACAAGGTCCCATTTCCTTTCCCGGGGCTGGATAATTTTTGATAGCAACTTGCACGACCCACCTCTACTGCCGCCTCCTTCACGCTTCCTTCACGATTCCGTCTATCACTTAACTCAGAGCCTTTTCTCCGTCTTCACTCCTTAGCCACGCCAGACCTGCTATTCTTAAATTATGGCAACGACGAAGGGGGAGTACAAAAATGTACCCCTAGACGAAGATGCCGTCGAGCTCAGAAAGGCAGTCGCTATGGGAGGCGTCAAAGAACCCGTAGTTTCTTCGGCGAGTGCGTGATATTTTGCGCGCGAGGAAACGCCAGTGATTCTCAACCTCAGGTGGATTCGCGTCGGGCGCTAGGCCTATCTATCGCCTGCTACTGCCTGGCATCTATTCTGATGACCGTGGTCAACAAAGTGTGTACCCAAACTTACATTCTTATTGTCGCGTTTGAGCGGGCGCTGAGGCTGGCGGCAGTACGTGGTCTCGGGACGCAACTTTTCTATGAACCTCTTGCTCTTGTGCATCCAGTCCTCCGTCTGCGTCTTGTGCGTCTTGGTGGTGAAGAAGCTTGGGGTCATCTCTTTCCGCAGTTTCGACCTGGCCGATGCCAAGGCGTGGTTCCCAATCAGCTTTTTGCTGGTCAGCGTCATCTATACGGGCTCGAAGAGCTTGGTGAGTCGAGGATGGTGCTGTACTGCAGCCACTTGCTGATTGGGACTATCGTAGCAATTCCTGACTATCCCCGTCTACACTATTTTTAAGAATTTGACCATCATCCTTATCGTGCGTGTCCTCTCATCTTCTCCACGTTTTCGACGACTTATTCAGCGCGCAGGCCTATGGGGAGGTAATATGGTTTGGTGGTCGCGTAACTGCATTGACGTTGGTCTCGTTTGTCTTTATGGTATGTGCTACCAAAGTGGCCGAAATCTATCGAGATGCTCAGAGATCGTGCAGGTCATTTCGTCAGTAATTGCGGCGTGGAGTGACTTCTCGCATATGTCGACTCCCTCCAAGGGTGGTTTTGATTCCGTGACAAGTGCTGTTTCAACTGTTAATGTAGGGTATATCTGGATGCTTGCAAACTGCCTCACTAGTGCGGCCTACGTGAGTACATTCATTTGGTGAGAAGAAGGACGGTGCTTATATCACCTTTTGACAGGTTTTGGCGATGCGCAAGAGAATTAAAGTGACCGGCTTCTCCGATTGGGATACGATGTTCTATAACAACCTACTGTCAATTCCGGTTTTACTCCTATTCTCCTTCATCATCGAAGACTGGGGGTCAGATAGTCTTAATCGAAATTTGTGCGTGATCTCCGCGCCACCACCGTCAGCTTACATGACCATCGTTCCCGTTCCCGATACAGTCCGACCGAAACACGGAACCTCCTTCTCTTCGCTATTGCTTTCTCTGGCGCAGCCGCGGTCGGGATTTCGTATACTACAGCGTGGTGTATCCGCGTCACAAGTAGTACTACATACAGGTGGGGCATGATCTCTCGGCATTAAGAACATGGCTTGGCGGTTGACCACAGTCCGGTTCTACAGCATGACCGGAGCGCTCAACAAGTTGCCTGTTGCCGCGTCGGGTATGATCTTCTTCGGAGACGCAGTGACCTTTGGGTCTATCTCAGCTGTGGCCGTGGGCTTTTTTGCGGGGGTCCTGTACGCGATCGCGAAAAATAACCAGAAGAAGGCCGAGAGTGCGATGAAGCAAGAGACAATTATACCCATGACGATTCGGAAGTAGTAGCCCTACGGACACGGACCCTTCGTTACCGCTCCGATTGGAGTGTCAGCAACGCCACAACCCATTCAGACACGAACATAGATACATAGGGAATGTGAACTAATTTATTCGCCTCTTGGGGCGATCCCACTGGGTGCGAGGCGAGTTAGGTGTGGGTGATATGAAGCGATGAATCGGGTTGGACCCGGACTAGTAGTAGAGATTTGTCGGTGAGCATGATAACTCGGTGAATGACCATTGATCGTATCGCACGTGGCTAATTGCTGGCTAATTCGGGTAAACGGATAAGATGCGATAAGCGCAGTGCCACTAAATCATGAGATCATGATAAGCGTGGGTTTGGTCGACATATATTTTATATTTTCTGCGTTCACATCCCCACACTCTCTTACACATACCTTGGTACGACCAAAGAGATCGCACCGACGTCATCCTTTATCGTAATATTCTTTTTCCGAAACCCGTCAATTTACGGCTTCCCTTCGGGTTTTCGCATTGACGCCCCCCAACCGATTACGATTATAAAAACTTGCTCCCGTCCTTCACCGGTTCCTCATCGGACCCCCCCATCATCATGTCTACCCTTCACCCCCCAAGGCTCGCATCCATCTTCGCCGCCACCCCCAGCTTGCCAGGCACGCCGGTGCACTCCATCCAGACCATGCGCCGCAAGTCAGCTGGTCACGGCGGGCCCCTAACAAAGATCCTCGTCGCAAACCGCGGGGTACGTTTTCACCACGGATGTTTCCCATATACCACTTCATGCATCTTTAGGAAATCGCCATCCGCGTCTTTCGCACGGCCCACGAACTCGCGATGCATACCGTCGCGATCTATTCGTATGAAGATCGCCTGTCTGCTCATCGTCAAAAAGTACGCGCATTCCCTCGCCCGATCTTTTCGAAAAGTCCGTGCTAACTAGTGATCGTCCAGGCCGACGAAGCGTACCATGTCGGTGCCGGCCTAACTCCCGTTGCCGCGTACCTCGCGCAAGACGATATCATTCGCATTGCCCTCGAGCACGGTGTCGATATGATCCACCCTGGGTGAGACCATCCGCTATCGATATTTGTAATATTTGATTTTTTTACTGGGCGCCTGTAACTTAGATATGGATTCTTATCTGAGAATGCCGAATTTGCTCGCAAGGTCGAGCAGGCTGGCATTGCGTTTGTCGGACCCACGCCCGAGGTCATCGACGGTCTGGGCGACAAGACAAAGGCACGCTCTCTCGGTAACTCATCCTGATCCCTGTCCCTACGTGGACAATCCGCTGACTAAATGCGCATATACGTAGCTATAAAAGTCGGCGTCCCCGTTGTCCCCGGAACGCCCGGACCTGTTGATAAATGGTCCGACGCAGACTCGTTCATCAAGGAATATGGCTTCCCAGGTGATTTGTTTTCCTTCATGGGCGCATATAGTTGGTAGCACTGAACACACATTATCTCCAGTGATCATAAAGGCCGCCATGGGTGGCGGAGGCCGTGGCATGCGTGTTGTACGCGAAGAGTCTGAGTTCAAGAGCTCATTTGAGCGTGCAGTTTCTGAGGCAAAGTCCGCGTTCGGCGACGGGACGGTCTTCATCGAGCGTTTCCTCGAACGGCCCCGCCATATCGAAGTTCAGCTCCTTGGAGACTCGCAGGGCAATATCGTCCACTTGTTTGAACGTGATTGTTCCGTTCAACGCCGGCATCAAAAAGTGGTCGAGGTTGCCCCCGCGACGCATCTTCCTGAAGAGGTCCGCCAAGCGATCTGGGCTGACGCGATCAAGCTCGCGAAACGCGTCCACTACAGGAACGCGGGAACCGCAGAATTCTTGGTTGATCAACAGGGAAGACATTACTTTATTGAAATCAATCCTCGCATCCAGGTCGAGCATACCATTACAGGTAGGTACAGTTCCACAGATTGACTGCATGCGTTAACCGAGCCGATAACAGAGGAAATTACCGGACTTGACATCGTCGCCGCCCAGATTCAAATCGCAGCTGGCGCAACTCTTCCTCAGCTTGGATTGACGCAGGATGCGATCACCAAGCGCGGCTTCGCAATTCAATGCCGTGTCACCACTGAGGACGCAGCGACCAACTTCCAGCCGGACACAGGAAAGATTGAAGTGTATCGCAGTGCTGGCGGTAATGGCGTCCGACTCGACGCCAGCTCTGGTTTCGCGGGCGCTCAGATCACACCGCACTACGACAGTCTCTTGGTCAAGGTTAGCGTCAGCGGGACTACATATGAAGTCGCACGCAGGAAGATGCTGCGTGCCCTCGTCGAATTCCGTATTCGGGGCGTCAAGGTCAGCTCACCACACGTAGATTCACATACTTTTACTTAAAGACTCACTTATAGACGAACATCCCCTTCTTATTCCGCTTGCTAACGCACGACGTCTTCATTGGTGGCAAGACTTGGACAACAGTAAGGATGAAGGATAAACTAGCGTCTGTCCCGCTGCTGAAATCCATCATAGTTCATCGATGACACACCGGAGCTCTTCAAGCTGGTGCAGACGCAGAACCGCGCCCAGAAGCTCCTCGCATACCTAGGAGATATCGCTGTCAATGGCAGCTCTATCAAGGGTCAGACTGTGGGTCTATGCTCTTGCCCTACTGTCGCGACCTGTAGTCTCATGTTTTGGTATGAAGGGAGAACCCGGCCTCAAGGAAGACATTATCGTCCCCACGTTCCAGAACCGCGACGACCCCGATGGTCCCCCGCTCGACACCACTTTCTCCTGCGAGCGCGGCTGGCGGAACATCATTGTCGAGAGAGGGCCGGAGGCTTTTGCTAGGGCTGTCCGCGAGTACCCTGGCACGCTCATCATGGACACTACATGGCGTGATGCGCACCAGTCTTTGCTTGCAACGCGCATGCGCACGATAGACATGGTCAATATCGCGAAGGAGACGAGTTGGGCGCTTTCGAACGCATACTCGCTCGAATGTTGGGGTGGTGCGACGTTTGACGTGGCGATGAGGTTCTTGTACGAGGATCCATGGGAGCGTCTCGTATGTTGAATTCGACAACAATATCAATAGTATGCTAACGCGGATTGGTGCAGCGTACCCTCCGTAGACTGGTCCCCAACATTCCCCTTCAGGCGCTTGTGCGCGGTGCAAACGGTGTTGGGTACACCAGCTACCCGTACGTTAATGCACCCTTCGAACATTCCGAATGGCTTGGCTGATTATACGGCAGCGATAATGCGATCTACGACTTCTCCAAGAAGGCTGTTGAGAATGGTCTAGATATCTTCAGGGTCTTCGACTCGCTGAACTACATCGGTATGTGGACTCACCGCTATTTGCTCCCGCTTGCTGATGCAGGGTTACACCTCCATAGAGAATGTAGGGCTCTCCACTGATGTCTTCTGGATATGATGCTGAACATTCCGCAGATGAAACTTGGCATCGACGCCGCCAAGAAGGCCGGAGGTGTGGTCGAGGCTGTCGTCTGCTACAGCGGAGACGTTGCGAGCAAGAATGAGACCAAGTATACTCTCGAGTATTACCTTGACTTCGTGGATCAAATTGTCGCGGAAGGTATCCATGTCCTGGGCATCAAGGACATGGCCGGTTTACTCAAACCCCAAGCTGCCAAGCTGTACGTTACGAGATCCTTCCGGTTGGACATACGTAACGATTCCCTTGTGTACAGGCTCATTGGCAGTATCCGCGCCAAGTATCCTGATCTCCCTATCCATGTACATTCGCATGACACGGCCGGCATTTCAACCGCCAGCATGATCGCAGCAGCAGCGGCTGGTGCCGATGTAGTCGATGTGGCCATCGACAGTGAGCTCTTTGCTATATCTCTCAGTACGAGGGCCTTATGTACTGTCTTTTAGGCATGTCTGGCCTGACGTCGCAGCCGCCTATGGGTGCTGTGACCTTGGCCCTAGAGCAGACTGGTCTTGGCACCGGCATTCGCTACGCTGACATACAGGCTCTTAACCTTTACTGGACGCAAGTCCGCATGCTGTACAGCTGCTTCGAAGCCAACGTACGGGCGTCGGACTCTAGCGTGTTCGCCCACGAGATGCCCGGAGGCCAATACACAAATCTGATGGTACGTCGGTCCTTGGACCACCTTCTCCCGCCTTCTTTGACTGCCATCGCCGCATTAGTTCCAAGCATCACAACTTGGTCTAGGTACTCAATGGACAGGTCAGTGCAAGCGTAAAGATATTGATAATTGATGGGTAATTGATGATTGTCATGACAGAGATAAAGAGGAAGTATATAGAAGCCAATGAGCTGGTAAGCACATCATTCTCCTTGGAGATGTCGATTTAGAGCCGACTTGTCCGGTCAGTGCGGAAATATCATCAAAGTTACGCCGTCGTCCAAGGTCGTCGGGGACTTTGCACAATGGTTGACACAAAACTCGCTGTCAAAGGCCCAAGTCCTCGAGCGTGCAGACCAGCTCGACTTCCCTTCGTCTGTCGTTGAGTTCTTCCAAGGTTATCTGGGACAGCCCGTTGGTGGCTTCCCTGAACCTCTGAGGAGCAAGATTATCCGGAACAAACCAAGGATCGACGGGCGTCCGGGAGCTGGCATGGCTCCCCTGGACCTCAAGAAAATTAAGGCCGATTTACGGAGCAAGTTTGGCAAGCACATCTCGGACTCAGATGTCACATCCTACGTGATGTATCCCAAGGTAAGAGGTCCTGCGCTGAGCATGCTGTCCGTACATAGATCCGTCCCGTCCACAGGTCTTCGAGGAGTATCAAGGGTTCTTGCAGAAATACGGGGACTTAAGGTGAAACATGCGAACCTGTTGGCAGATTTCTGACGCTAACCGTGCTCCTTCTCGATCAGTGTAATTCCTACGCGTTATTTCCTCGGCCGCCCAGACATAGGCGAGGAAATGCATATTTCTATTGAGAAGGGCAAGACCCTCATTATTCGACTGATGGCCGTTGGACCGGTGGTTGAGGGTCGTGCGCAGCGTGACGTCTGGTTTGAGGTGAATGGTGAAGTGAGTCGCATATTGAAAACCATTCCCGGATTGGGTTAAAGGTGCGGCACGGCAGGTGCGTGCTGTGGCCGTCGAAGACAAGAATTCCGCGGTGGAAACGGTATCCCGTGAGAAGGCAACCTCCGATCCTGGCTCTGTTGGCGCACCGATGGCTGGTGTCGTCGTGGAGGTTCGCGTGAAAGAGGGTCATGAGATCAAGAAGGGTGATCCTCTCTGTGGTACGTTCCGTTCCATGCGTCAAAAATGGGCGCATTCTCATAATTCGGGCCATTTCCGCAACAGTCCTCAGTGCCATGAAGGTAATCTGGGACGGTCGTTGAACGCTGGGGACGATAAACTGACCCCAATTTCCAGATGGAATCTACCGTGAGCGCCCCCGTTTCAGGACACATCAAACGTGTTGTGGTGCAGGAAGGTGCGCGCTTGTGACCGAACACGCTCGATATCTTGAGTTAATGTGGACTGTTCCAGGGGACTCGCTAACCCAAGGAGACTTGACTGTCGAAATTATGCACTAGCCCTTGATGGGGAGCATCAACTCCGAGCCCTGGAAGAACTCCGCTCGTACTGTACTGTATATTCTTCGTTGTCGTACCGCCGCCCAATCTTTGCCTCCACCCGTTGGAAGGGCCGACCTGTTCGTTGTTGTAGTCGTATACAGTGTAAGCACCTTTTGTAGATACTTTCAATTGGGCCAAGCGATCTCTTGATCCCCGTATCCCTCACTCTCGGTGATTCGCGCAAAGCATCCTGATTGTCCGATGCTCGGTGAAAATAGTGCCAATGGCGCGGGTCAACCTACACCAAACCGTTCGCAGGAACCCAAAGAGCGCGTGAGTATTGCGTGCGTGATGATAGGTTCCATCACTCTGCACCCGAAGACGCAATGCTGCAATTACCTCGGCGAATTGCGCCCCCTTTAAGTTTCCCTCTCGATTGGGCTCGAACCGTGCAACTTCTGACGCACGTTTCAGACGCCAGGGACAAATATTTGTGCTTTTGCTTATCGCTCGCTGCTTGCAGGGTTAGAAGGTTCAGGGCAACGATGACGAAGGGGATAACAACAACTCCGAAGCCTGGACCCCTCGCCGCTGGCGTCATCAATTCATAGAAGAAGCATTTCTGGGTGGGAGGTGACGTGCGCTGTGTCCTTAACCAAAAGCACATACCCCCGTTGCGTGAGCGAAGGGCTTCTATCGCAAGACTTATGACGAGCGATGACACTCTTGTACGGGTCCTGAACCGCGTTATCTCGGGGTGGGTGGTATAAAATTTGCAATTCGTGTGTGACAGGAGGCATCGCGAAAAGGAAAGACGTTGGGCTGGGCAGAAGACGTGGATCTGAACCCTGATATTCAAGCTAACTTACTTGTACAAGCACCGAACGTTAACGAGCACACCAACGCCCGGGGTCCCTTGAGGGATGATGGGGTGCAGCATAGACGCACGCAAATGGCGCCCCCTCATCAGGTGTCTCCCCCCTTCTCTGTTTCCCAGGACGCCGTATCACGCATCACCAACTAGGGCAGATGACGCTTTTAGGTGTGCCACAGCGGCTTCGTGTAACTCCCGCACAATTTCCTATCGCAGCGTCAACTTAGCCCTTTCTAGGCAGGGAGATAGGGCGGAGTTACCTTTGCAGGCTGAGGCCTGTCCACTTGTCCTACCCCCGTGCCCGCCCAGGCAACGACTGACCGAATGTCTCCCCTATTCGCACCCTCTGCGACTTCTTCCTTGATTCGAGTAATATCGGCGCCGGTTTCGACCGCCGCCACCGCGGGCATGGCCAGCGCGCGGCCGTCCACACCGGCGGGCCATCCGGTCGTGTCGCGAAGTTGGTCAAAGATGTAGGATCGCACGGCAGACCCGGACGTGGCGGCGATTACGGCGCGCTTTTGAACGTCGGAGTACAGGCTTTCCTCTGCGAGGAGGAAACGGGTGCCCGCCACGGCGCCCGCCGCTCCGAGAGTGAGGAACGCAGCGAGATGCGCACCGCTGGAGAGTCCGCCCGCCGCGAGCACGGGCGGCGCCTCCGAGGGCGGAAGGGCGGATAGTATCTGGGGAACGAGATTCATGACTGGGGGGGCAGAGGCCGAGCCATGTCCCCCCGATTCGATGCCTGAAAGGGGGCATATGGTTGCAGCGATCTTTCGGGACCAAGGGTGAAGGGTTGTAGACATACCCTGTGCGACGAGAACGTCCGCCTTCCATGTTTGCACGGCAAGGAGCGCCTCGTCTACGGAATTGACCTGAACGAAGATGAGAGTCCTGGGGGTTTTGCCAGACTTGTGGTCGTAGTTTCGTACGAACTCGATCCAGCGACCTAAATCTTCACCAAAGGAAAACCAGATCGCCTGGACGCCATTCTCGAGTGCCAATTCGAGCAGGGCGAGGTGAGGAGATTGCCCTTCTTCTAGCTTCCACCCGAGAAAACCGGCGCCGATAGGGAGTGGCCCAGAAGGCCTATTCAGCGTCGACCGTACGATGTCGAATTCGTTCCTGAATTTCTCAATCCCTGTGTAGACTGAAGTGGCACTAGTCTTTCAGCTCATTCCCCTACGTTGGCAAAGGTTATGCCACACCTGGCGACAAGAAACCGAAACCACCTGCGAGAGAAACTTCGCTAGCGAGTGCGCCTCCGCTCGCCCCGGCCATTGGAGCGAGCACAATGGGAATTCGGATGCCTAAAGCAGGTGTTTGAGCACGTTAAGATTCACTATACAATCCATTTGGGATGATACCGAGTAGGCGAGTGATAGCAGTCCGAATAGTACTCATGTCAACCGCAACTGTGGGACGTGAGAGAAATGGCTGTTGAGGCTCCTAACAAGACTTCGTGACCTGTTCAACGCCAGCTTCCCCTTCCCAATTCTAGTCAAGTCAAAAACTAAAAACTACTAAATGGAATGACCGACCGACTCGGAGCCTCGGACTCTGGCTCTCAGGCTGGGGAAGCGGTAGTATTCCGGAAAGACGGGCCGTGATACCCGACGGATGGGAAAGTGTTTAGTTTTGTTTGGTGACCAATCGGCGGTCTTCGTCGCAAAAACAAGTCGCGGCTCGTGCTCATCGACATCGACATCGACTGCCTCACTGCTATTCACCATGGTGCGTTCTCACTCATTTATGAATTATCGATCGTTATCATATTTTTCTAGCCTCCTCCGAAATCAAAAGGTGGGAAAATGCTCGGCCTCATTAATTGGAGGCTGAAGGTCACGATCAACGATGGGCGCGCCTTCATCGGTCAAATGCTTGCCTTTGACAGGCATATGAACCTTGTTCTTGCCGATTGTGAGGAGTTCCGTCGCGTTAGGCCAAAGAAGAAGCCGGGAGAGACAGAGGCTGGCCCCGAGCAGGAAATGAAGCGGTCCCTAGGGCTCGTAATCCTCCGTGGAGAAACAGTCGTGTCCCTCTCCGTGGAAGGTCCTCCGCCAGTTCAGGACGACGACAAAAAAAATGCGGTGTGTGCTACCCTTTTCTCATTCTCCCATCTCACTTACTCTATGCACGCCCTTTAGCTTCCTGCTGGCCCGGGTCGCGGGATGCCGGCTGGGCGTGGAATGGGAATGGTGCCTCCCGGTCGGTATTATATTCTGCCCTAGGAATTTCGATCGAGGATGATCGTCGCTCACGCAAATTCTTTGTACCGACAGTGGGACCTCCTGCGTTCGCGAGACCTCCGATGCCATTTGCGCCACCAGGGATGCCAGGCGCACCTCCTGGCTTCCGTCCCCCCGGATTCCCGCCAGGCGTGCCTTTCCCCCCTCCTCCAGGGTTCGGCGGCCCTCCCCCTCCTGGGTAAGACGGCCACCAGATGCGTAGATGCAGCTAACAAGTCGATCGTCCTGATAGGTTCCAACCACCGCCTCAGCAATGAGCAGGCGCTTCTTGCTCTATATCGATGTATATCGAGTTCAAGATACGCAAACGCTTACTTCATCCCCCCCAAGAACACCGCGAGAATGAGCCACCTGCGGATGTTTAACGTATGTAGATGTACTGTTGTGATAAATGAGACTCTTTGTGCGCCATTCCCCGAATAGCCGGATTAGCCTTTTGGTGGGTTTTGAGATTACTCATCGCACCCCCTGGTGCTTATTGGTACGATAATCTCTCATGGGTGGTCTCTGCCGATCACAAGTCCCCCGTACCAGTACCTCCGTGTCCTCGTGGTCTCTCGATGCGGTAGCGCCCCTGTCAGCTGGACTTGAGATTTAAGGTCTACATGGCTAATCAGCGGACAGCGTCCATGCAAGCCAGCAAAGGCAACTCTGCCGATGGTCAGGTGAATGCTGTCCGCTCAGATAAGCGCGACCCCGGAATCACCCTTACGCGATGGGGGTCTACTGGGTCAATTCCTAACTCCACAGATTCTGCGTAGATTGGCATGGAAGCTACGCGTCTTTTTTTGTTGTTTTTGTGGCCGGATGATCCCCAGACTTTTCCATCGCTCTTCGCCGCCAGGGAGAGAGAGCCCCACGCCCACGCCGACTTCGTTGAGAGAAAGAATTGAGCGTTTAGTCATTTCCCTGCCGATGTTATCCCCTTGACAGATCGAAAAGGCCGCCGGCTGAATATTGTGAAGTGACTAGTCACACCGACCCATTGTAGTGGTGCAAGGCTGAGCGCACGTAGTTCGCTCCATTCAAGGGACGCAACGTGTGTGCCGTATGTTTGAGGTCCTCTCGTCTGTTGCGGCGCTCGTCTATGCATGGCTCATGACTGCGGGACCGGATGTGCGTAACAAAAATTCCCATAACATAAAGGCATTGCTTACGGGAACGACAACCCAAGGACGAGAAAGGCGCGGAGAAGGTCGCTCATGTGGGACATGGGCGTTTCTGAGCCCCTCAATAAAAACTTGGCGAGGAAGCCACAACTCATTAACAACTTCAAACTACAGTAATTTGTCCCATGATATTTGACGTCCCCACGCGAGCTCCAAGGCTCCAAGTCTAATACTCTGTTGCCCAGGACCGCGAGACCGTTACAGGAAACGCGCTCCCTCGAGTACCCTCGCAGATGCACCCTGTTTCTGTCACCATGACCTGTGTTATCATAATCAAACCTTACCCGCCGAGGAACGTTGCCGGTGTGGTCTCAACGCCTCTAATATTTGTAAGCGGAGGACGTACCTCTGAGCGACACCTTTGTTCTGACCTAACCGACAAAACTCGACCTGAATCACCAAACAATCAAAATTTTGGGTATGCATGGAAGCTAATGCGAACCCTTACGTGCGAAAAT
Organism: Lactifluus subvellereus; assembly: GCA_022496195.1. NCBI lineage: Eukaryota > Fungi > Basidiomycota > Agaricomycetes > Russulales > Russulaceae > Lactifluus > Lactifluus subvellereus. The sequence goes on along the minus strand of WTXC01000004.1, from coordinate 322,197 downwards.
GCGTCCCAATTCGGATCTAACTGTATCCAGCTCGTACGAACATCAACATCAACCATGCGTCATCATATTGCGCGAGCGTTTACACCCCGGCATATTGCGCGATAAGAGTGCCAAACCCCAAAATCAGTGATTGTGCGTGCAGAGAAAGAAGCTGACTAGGCAACCGGATGCACCTCTGCGGCGTAGCCCTAGTGGGCTTGGTGCCAAGTCCAGATGTACGATATATGTGAGACCAATTCCGCCGCCGTCGGACAGGGCAGGCAGGACAACGCGGCCGTGCGCACGGCACGGGATCAAATTGCGTGCTAGTCGCCTCAAATTACGATCGGCGGATCGGAATGCTGTGCAATCCTGGACAGTCGTCGCGGCTGACCTGGAGGACTCATGATGAGCTTCTTCTCCCCTCCCATCTCCACCTCGCCGCTACTCCCGCATCACGGGTGACGCCGCGGCCAGCATCCGTACATAAAATCATGAGCACCTTTGCAAACGACACGGATCTATCTACCGCATGGGTCAAACACAAAGAGTTTAGGTCTCTGAGTTGATATTTTTTTTGGCAATTGCCTGCCACTAGCCACTAGACGCCAATCCGGGTGCCAAATTCCGAGCAACGCATGCCAAGAGAACTTACAGTAAACTTTATGGGGGGACAAACAGATATGCTTCAAGATCCAAAAAATGCACATGCACATGAGTCCCTACCGAAGGAAGAGAAGAGGAAGGGAAACCCTCTCTCATGGGACCATGCAAAGCTTGGACGACATCTCGCTTCCTGAGTAAAAAAAGCACATGGACGTAAGCAACGAGGCTTAATGAAGTGGATGGCCCCTATCAGTTTTCACAACTGCTCCCTTCTCTGCTTCCCTGCCTTGCGTGCCTAGCTGTGCCTCCAGCTGGGTAATGTTGTGCCAAGGGGCGACAGCTTTCAAGCAAGTCTATTCCTGTGGGAACGGAGGGAACCGTGGATATTTTTGTTCGCGTAAATAAGACGCTGACAGCTTGGCTTCGATAAGTTGGCCAGGCTGAGGCAAGGCACCCAGCACAACAATCACTATTGAAAAACTCAATAACAACGTCCTTCCTTTTTTTGGGTCTAGGTCCGTTGCCTCGGCTGTGCGTATCTCCCACGTCCCTAAGAGATTGTCAATGAGTCGGACAATGCCCGCCCGTTGCTCTGGCGTCGTCACTTTGAATTGTATTGTCGGGCCCAAGTTGACTCGAGTGCGAACGACGGCACGCATTACCGAATCAGGTATGGGGTCCATGTAGTAGCCGTTGCTGTGGAGCGAGGCCGTGACCGTGGTGGGTGGGTTGGGGGGGAATGACCCGTGGAGTGGGAGAGGGGCTGCTGAGGAGGGGGGTTCTCGCTCCCCAGAAGGAAGGCCAGTCCCGTGCTGTGTTTCCAGGGCAGACGGCAGGTTCTATATTGAGGGGCGGCTGCCGGTGGTCACTTGACCAGGGGCGGATGCCAAGTTGAGCTCACTTCAAGTTATCGCGAAGGATGTAGAACGTGTTCTGACAGCCCCTCCCCCATCCATCTGAGTCCTTGACTCAGCGGTTCATCGGCGCCGGGGCATCGCCGCCCGTGACCGCCCTGGTATATTCTTCTTGTGGCCCCGTGTCACGGTGGGCGGGGGTCCCGTCTTCCCTTCTTTCCCTTTGAAGGCAAAGCGCCCCACTCCTCGGATCTTGTAGGTCTGGCGGCTCCACAGGTGCGCGACGCGCGCAAGAAAAAAAATAGGCACGTACAGTACAGATGCAATGCCCTCTCACCTGGAAGTAGAGTAGATGCCGCGAGCCTTTTTTTTTTCAAAATTCCTCGGTTGTTAAGTGCAAGCACCCAGCGCGCTGGTGCCTGCTGAGCCCATGGCAGGGGCCATCGGGGGCGCGCGACGTCCCGCCGCAATTTGCTAAGCATAAAGCCCCTCTCTCTATGCCTTTGCCTCCTGTCTCACTTCTCACTCTCTCCGCGGCAGAAGACTAGATGCAAAAGGGCTAGCGGTAGGCTTGTTTCTCGGAGTTTGCATGGCTCCTTATTTAAAAAAAAAGCGTAGCGTGGCTCAATTTACAACCGAGCGAGGGGCAAAACGAAAGTGAGACTCGTGGAGCTGGAAAGAATCGTCCGGCAGCGGGCACACGTTGCCGAGGAGCCCTCGAATCCCTCACTATATGTGTATGTGTAACACGCTGGCTTCTATGTAGAATTTGTCGCCACAGTTTTTGTTGCCGGGGAGCATCGGTTGCCACGGCTTTCTGGTTCTTTATATATCTGTTTGATATGCGTGGCCAAGTGCAACCACACCTCGTTAATAGGCAAGCCAAAGATATCACGTTTCGGCACCAAACAAAATATATGAATTCAGTTCACGGTGGTTCTTCCGGACGAAGTCTGCTTTCGAACATTACCAATTAGGGACCAGGGGGGAGGGAGATAAAGCGCAAAGGGAAGGGGTTCCACGGAAAACCCTGGCTTGGCTTGGAGTTCAATTGCGTAAAAAATTTGTCGCAGACCGTTTCCAGCGAGCAACCCGGACATGCTCGAGCCACTCCTCAAAAGTCAAACAAGTTCTTTGGTCGCCAGCACAGACTGACATGCAGCTGCCACAACTGGCAGAAAGTAAAACGTGTATTAGGGTTGGGCATTACGGGAAAAAGATAAGAGTTGTAAGGTTCACACAGGCAACGCAACGGCGCGACGTTTATGGTGTTCGTTGCTGTGTATGATGTCGGAGCCACTGCCAGGACCGAGCAGTGGCAGGAGTTGCATGGCACATCAGAAGATTTACGGTGGATACGACAAATTCAGTCATTAAACTGGGCGAAGAAGCTATGCATAGGCGCTGTCCGGACGCCAGTGGCTCCGCTCGCGGAATGGCAACGGGCGAAAGCGGACATGTGGTGGCACCGGATGAAGCGGCGGAGCGGCGGCGTGGGGAGTGTAATCGTAAGCCAAGCCCGACTTCGCCCACACATACATACCGGGGTTGTTATTGAGGGGCTGGGAAACGGGGGGAGGAGGAGGGAAACTGCGAAGGAATGGCACCTTCTACTCTCATCAATCACGAAAGCGGGCAGAGGGCACGAAGGGTCGAGTTGACAAGGTGTCGTCCAGCCTGAAGGTGACAATTCGCCAAAAAGGGGCATCGCTGTCATACTGTATTTATGCAGGCGCAAGGGCGATCAGACGCCACCGAGGGCAAGGTAAAGAGGGGGAGGTGGTGGAGAAAAATCCGCGGGTTTGGACAGCACAATCACCAGTTTCGCTTACTGGCGATGGCGATGGGGGATGGAGAGGTATGGCGACGAGGGGGCCACTTGAAGATTGAGAGAGGGCGGGCAAGCCTCAGCAAGCAGATAGTGTAAACGGCTTTACCGTCTTTCTCGACTCGCGCGGGAAGGTGGTGCGAATTTACATTCATAGACTAATTTGGCAGGGACGTACGCCGGGTCGTCGGGCATGGGAAAAACTGGTTGAAGTTGGTGCGAGTAAGTGTGGAGGGGCAATACGAGAAGATTGAACTTGGGCTTATCAGCACTTCCCTGCCTGTCCATGCGCGACCACGCTTTGGTATGCACACACATTCCTTGAAAGTTGAGTCTGTCTGAAACTATCACTACGACCCCCGACCTCTCCTCGCTTGCTTGCATCGGCTACAAAGTGGGGCCTTTCCCACGGATCGCGTCTTCCCTTCCCAGCCTCACCTTAAGGTACTTCTCGCTCGGCCACATAACACATCACGAAATAGAGCACGAAAAAAAAATCTATAATGGTGCTCGCTGGCGTGCGCTATAGGTTAGTACAAATAACGTAATCGTACACACATGAGTGCGAGATGGGGGGGGGGGGGAGTGGAGACTAGGCAAACTGGGGACGTGGATGGAGAGAGAGAGAGCGATGATGGATAGATCAAGAAACGAGAGATGCTGTGTATATACGCTGATGTGGAGTTGTGAGAAAAGGATGCGAAGCCGAAATGGTGTAGAAAGATCATCATAGTGATTATGCAAAGGAATGAGGAAATCGAGTAAAGACAACACCACAAGGCGTACGCTTTTAGGGTGATGAGGAGAAACAGGGGAAGGGGGCTAATCGTTGATCCTTTTTTCTTGACCTTCCGCAAAGGGGGATGTCATCCATAATGTTGCGACAGGATGGCTGCGGAATGCGAGAACGAGGAGAAGTTTTCGTGAAAAATGCAGAAAAGGCGATGCAGGAGAAAAGCAGGCCGTCTATAAGGAGAGGAAGCGGAGCGCTCAACAGTCAGCGAAAGCTCGGGCCGCCTTGCGTCCCCGTGCCCGGAAGGCAGGGTGATCGCGAGGCGCTGGTAGATGACATGGTTTAGATGGTAGCTTCGGGCGTCCTAGCCAGCTAACCAAGGGGTCGTCGCCTGGGGCCATAACTTCCTTTGCAGGAAGAACATCTTCATCTACCACGTAGAGGGACGAGGTCCCCCTCGAACGGGCGAGAGACAAGGGGGTGGGATCCACACCGGCAACGACGGGGTCCTGGGGCGAACGCTTGGGTGGTGGTGCTTGGCGCGACGTAGAGTTGCCAACCCAAGTGCGGACGTGCTTGGCAAGCGCGCCAATCATCGAGGATTGGGTTAGGAGTGGGGCCTGGGCCGGAGCTGTTACGCGCTCGTCCTCACCCGAAATCGGTGTGGCAACGGATTCTGTCGCGAGCGACGTAGTGGTACTGAAATCGCCTGCGGATTGGAAGTAAAGAGATGTGGAGGGACGCTCGGAGGAGCGTGGTGTTTGAATGGGGTGGGACGGCTGGGCGAGAACAGGTGATGATGCAACTGAGAGAGCGGGGGCCAGAGGCCGGGAAGACATCCCGGTGCTGAGGAGAATGGGTCTGGATGCTCGGCGGCGAGGGGAAGGGGTGCGTTCGCTCAAGGGTAAGCCTGGCGAAATATTCCTCGCCCAGGCTAAGATACCCTCATGGTTGCTGGCTGGCCATTGGCCTAATGACGGGTCCGGTTGTGAAATGGCGTATGAATCTTGATAGTCCATCATGATGGAAGGAGTTGTAGATGGATTGTCCTCGTTGTAGCATTCCGAAGAGCAATAAACTTCATCTGAGCTCTCCTGGATGATGGACGTGTCAACGGGAAGGTCAGAGGGTAGTTTAAGGGGGGATGTTTACCAAGTGCCTGTTGCAGGTCAAACACCACTGAGTATCCATTCGGGGAAAGGTTGATTGGGAAGAGAGAAATATGACAAGAGAGGAGAAGGGAAGGGATAGAGAGACAAATCAAGAGGAGAGGGAGGAGGGGAGCGTAGTTGAGGCGAGACACATGCCGGGTGTAAGGTTGACCTTATATTATAAAGATATGAAAAGAGAAAGTGATAACCAACCTTGAAAAATATGCCCTAGAGAACGCACTCGACTTGTGTCAGGGGGTCTGGCCCCCAAAATAATAAATCTTAGATCCAGGCTCACATCGAGATCAGCCTCGTCCCCTTCTAACCTCCTTTGGGTTCAAGTCTCCACCATCGAGATCTCAGACCAGTATTCTCACGCCCATCCATGGTTATGGTTCTCTTCCTCCTGCGGTTGCTCCTCAAATCCGAGGATTTCTTTCTGCTCCTGCGCTCCCGCCTCGAGCCCGTGGGTAATAGAAACCTTGCCCCTCTATAGAACATAAGTGGTCCAGTTCCTATTCCCCTGGCTCGGATAACGCTGACTAGTTCTTGTTCCCGGCGGCGGAACTTCCGCCGCTTCATCACCACGCCCTGCTTCTTTGAGCTAGCTAGGTCCAAAGGTCCACGGTCCATCATGTAATTACCCGGGACCGTCCCTATATTGGTCTAAGTCAAGTCTGGGCTACTACTGGGCTGCGTGGCTCGTGGCTCAACAGTACCTATTCTGTCTCGTACGAGGTAATACCCGTCTAGCTCATCCCAGCCTGCAACACAGCTTTCAATTATAGATATCTCTCCCAGTGCCAACGTGACAGCTAGGCGGGTCTTCTGTTGTGCCGTATCCAAGTCCTGCCAAATACGGATGAGAACAATGAGAAACTGAGTGCAACCCCTCCCCCCCGGACTCCACGTGTGTCATAGTCATACTAGGGCCGCTACAGCCGAAGCAATTCTACCCTTCTACCCTCTCTTGTGATAATAGCACACTAGACAACCCCCCCGTGCACCGACACCGAATTCTCGTCGCAACGGCCAATTTATACGTCCAATTCAGGCAAACAAAAGAATACTCACATCAATGAACTTGCCAACCACGGCACTATGCAGGCCAAGCCAGCGATCATCCTGCTGTTGTACGTCTAGATGGAAAATCCGATCCAACCTCCGCGCGCACAATTCCCCGATCGTGCGAACCAGTCTGTCCAACGCCTGTTAGATTCCGCATCACGGGAGACATGCGTACACGCGTTGTCCCAACGGAACGGTTCCAGGCGACCAACCACCAGCACAGAGGATGTTGCGACGGGGTTATATAATTTGATTTTTCCCAATTTCAAGGTCAGCACAAACGATTGGGCGAGCACCGTCAGGTGGTGGCGGGCACGCACCTTGTACGCATCATTATTCCCTTCGCTTCGTGCCAACGCCTGCCCTCGTTCCAGCTGGGTTTGCGCCCATGCCATGCGCCCCAAGAGCTGACGCGTCTCCGCAACATCTAGGTTTGTGACCTGCCGCTGCAAGGTGGCGAGCGCGATCGCGAGCCACAATTTGAGCGAAAGAACCCCATCAGCGGTCATGTACAATGGGTTTCTATCCCCAAACAGCTCGGTGTCATTCACCAGCTCCGACTCAGCCCAACCCGCGTCATACTGCCAATCGCGCAGGATCTCCATGCATACGCCATAACTGGCCTCGTTGTCCCAGCGGCGCGGTTGAGAATCAGCCAGCGCGGCACCTGCCGCACCCCATATTTCTTCAATTGTCCATGTGAGGATATCGTTGTCGTTTGCGTCAAGCACGAACCCATAGCGCACGAGTAACTCCGCATTGCTGAGTCTTGCCCCATACGTGTTGAATACCTCCTCGCCCGGTGCAATAGCGGCGTTCACGACCATCTCGCAGGTGTTTTCGGAATCTGCCGTGTCCGTATAAGGCGCCGGTTCAGTGACGTCCTCTCGGGCATCAGCGTCGTGAGGGCACTCCGAGAGAGAGCCGCAGGATGGACATACGCCGTAATCACTCTATAATGCAAGACAATAAGCGAACATGTTCCCCTGACGCTTGAGTCGAGACCGGGCTCGAGCGGTTCCCGCATATACAAACCTCCAAGTGAATGCTGTTGTCTTGTGCGTGATTGAAGCTGTCAAAGAAATTCAGGTCCAGAGACTTAGCAAGTGTACACGCCTGTCATTGCTCACGCGTCTGCAATTGGCACCATGGCCAGGCCGTGATATGCGTCGACCATGAATGCACGAGAGCTCACGAGTGCGTAAGCATGCCGAAACCCTTTCTCGGACGGAGATACCCCTGCGCGCTCGAGAAGCGGTGCTGCTACGCAATAGTAGAAGGACGTAATTTCGTCCTGGATAAAGCAAAGCGAGAGTGGAAGGTGCACCAATTAGTCACCCTCGACTAGCAGGAGCTCGGGTATGGGACCAGCAGAAGGACCTACGAGAAGAGACGTCCTGGGTGGGCCTGGAAGGAACAGATGCCCCTCGGCTTCTGTACCATTCAGCCACCGTTTTGCCTCGACGGCGTCGCTGTCGAGGTCTAGACCAACAGACCCGGCTCGGCCGTCTCCGTTGGTGTCCTGAGACGACATCTGTCGGTGGTCATGCAAGACGGCACCCCAAAAAAGTGCAATTCCTTCCCAATTTTGTTGGCTCGGAAGTGTCTGGAGATACCCGGCCCATCGAGAACGTGAAGCTAGAAGCCTACGAGGGCACAGGGGTAGGATACGTAGAACCGCAAGGTACAATCAACAATCACCGAACGCACTGTTCGGAATACAACGCCAGGGCAAGCGCAAGGGTGGCATCATGCCCGCACGGCGCGTGAGGGATATGGTCGGCCAACGCACACGAACGGGTAGAAAGCACGGCGGACTTCGGGATTACGACAACTAACATCCACGGACAGGTACAGACGCATCGTCGTTAGAGGGTAGCAAATATCGCGCGTTGGTGTGAGACGACGGCTAATGTGAGAGAAAACCGCTTACGGGACTGTTCGGGTGAGATAGGAGATTGGCAACGCGGACACAAATGCCGTCCTTCTCATTGTGAAGGATACGAATGTTAGGATCAATGTGAATGCCGTTGTTCGAACACCAATCCAACAGGGTCACGACAAGTGACTCGGAGGAGAAGGTCATCATTACTGTATCGTGGTGTCGTATCGTGTCAATGGCAAACTTAGCAGTAAATGCTGATTACGTAAATCCCACACACAGACACAGACATTCACTGCACTTTCTTCTCCGCTTGTTCTTCTTTCGCTTCCTCTGCCGCAATTTTTGCGAGCTCCCTCACTTCCAATCTCCGAGCCCATTCCTGTCCACCCTGCACGCGTGACAAGCCATGTTTTAGTCAACCCCGTTCTGATCCGTACTCCACTGTTCCCGACATGCGGTTCACGTACCTGCAGCGCCAAAATTCCACCGAGCAGCACCATAATCAACGTGTTTCCGGCGGAAAGGACACGCATGGCTTCGATCTGGTCTTCGCGCGTGTCTACGCCCTCCACCGGCGTGACAACTGTCCGAATGGCGGGTATTGTCACGCTGATGTACATCGCGATGGCAAAAACGAACGCGGCTATCATGCCCGACGAAGTTCTATTTCAGCCGTCGCGCACTCTCGGTTGGAGAGAGAGAGAGAGAGGATACGCACCTAATGATCCTCCATCAAAGAACATTGCACTCTCATCCCAACGGTGTATTTTGGCGATGATCGCGGCAACTCCGACGCCAATGATCCCATGAAGTAGTGCCTGTTCAGTGTTCACGCGTGCACACGTGTCCCAGTTTTAGCCTGTCGTTACGAGCGTAAGGACACCACCAGGCGAAACGCCCCGTACCTTTATTCCGGGAGGTGCATTGTAAAATGTTTTGTAATACTGAAATCCATCCTGTACGGTCTCCTCTGTCAGCGGCTCAAAGAGCACGCGATAGTCAATAGTGAAACAGGCTAGCAACACGCCTACATGCCGAAGAACGATGAGTGCAGTCCGATTATCAATCCGACGACGCCCACTCACCGAAGAGAAAGCAGGTTGTAGCAAGCAGGACACCCTGTCGGAAACCCATGATTCACTACGTCTTGCACTGTAGTTGGTTTGCAAGGAGTCTAACGAACCAATTTTCTCACGCTCGTTATACCCCACCGACCGAGCCATACCGGGTAATACAACCTACATTCACAATCAGAATGTCCTCTACCGCAAGACGACCGAGCGGTTATATTTATGGTAAAATGAATGAACAAGTGCAGTGGTATAAATGGCTGAAAAAATAATGTTTACGAAAACATGCAGGGGTAAATCAGTCTCCGATGATTGCTACACGCTGCCCTGAAACAGAAAAAAGTAAATCATTTCCCCCATCGCACGCACACACGAGGTGGAATCGAGTCCGCACGATGGATGCAGGCATCGGTTCGGCGCGGCGGAGTATATTGCACCTATAGACCATCACAGAAGACATAGGGTGTGATCTAGCCGAAGGCGTGTTGCGTTTTCATCGCTGTTGTTGCGAAGGAGCTGAGGAGGGTGTCAACCCCTCTTGCGCATGTACAGCACTTGGGGGAGACCGTGCTGCCAGGGGTCTGGGTGAGGTCGGAAGCCCAGCGGCCTGGCCAGGTCGCGATGCATCTAAGGAGCTCGTGACGTGGATACCTAATCCCCGCGCGGCTGCGAGATTAGAAACGCGGGACCGAGATGGAGGTGTCAGTTCCGGTGAGGGCTGGGTCTGGTGAGAATTTGTCGGTTCCCTGGAAGGGACTCCGCCGCCGTCACATCCTGGTCTGTCGTATCCGCGCCACTTTCCGTGTTCTCAGACAGCTCCTCCCCATCGTCAGACGGAGCATCGTCATCCGGGCCTATCCACACGAAACCGCGTCGAAAAGAAGTCGGGGTCAACACGCCAGTTGAACCGTGCTACTGAGAGACATAGCGCACCTGTGAGCTTTCGCCCCGAAAGTCCGAGTAACTGATCGGTAGTGGCGTCCAAGTAATGCTTGCTGTTCCTATGACTGAGGTCTGTACCGCCGTTTTCGTCAGCCAGAAGCACCGTGTTGCCCTTCTCGTCGACCGCGGATTCGGCGATTGCGTCACCATCGACGTTAAACACCCTATTGAATTCTGCCAGCATCAAGCTGAAAACACCAGCAGGAATTCCGAGCGTCGGGCTGAACACAATCCCGACATTGCGCATCGTCATCTTGTTGACGTTGGCATTCTGCACAATCGAGATAAGATGGGCCGTTAAGGCGCGGAGAAGGCTGTAATTTGCGACGGGGAGGATCGCGATAAGGTGCGAGAGCTCGGTGATCCTTTCCTGGGGATTTACCAGATCTGTAGCATGGATGATGATATTAGGACTGGAGAAAACGGGTACAGATTTGCAGATATGGTCGACGTGGAACGTACCCATGACGGAGAGGAACCGCATATGAAGCTCACGCGTCAAAATGCTGGACGGCAGATCCCGAAAATAGCTCTTGAGTAGGCCAGCTATGGCATGGGGGTCCCAATACTCGTCTGAGCGAAGCAGGTCCATGTCTCCTTCTTATCACGGAGTCAGTCGGCGCATTTACGGGCGCTACCACGAGACATCACATACCAGCGTTGAACTTATCTTTCAGGTTCTTTATGACGGCAGAGCTTCCGCTGAGACGATAGATGCCCTCTTCCTGGTCAGCCTTCATCGATTCTAGATATTCGATGCAGCGAAAGACGATTGCAGGAAGACCAGCGATTTGGGAAACGTCCAGGGCCTCTTCTAGCGTCACGCCAAACACAGCGCGGTGGACGTGTGTAGTAATCGATTTCTCTAACCATATCGAGCAGACGTGTACGTTAAGGTCTGTAATCGGTTGGTCGGGTTTATGATAGCTCACCTCCTTGTCGCCAACTCCACTGGAACATACGTGACTTGACTTTGTCCCTGCGGTCACTTTGGACGGCCTCTGTCTCCTTGCCACCGAACTTGTGTCCAAGGGGAATGGGTGTACCATTCATCGGCCCTGATATCTTGACCTTGGCGGGCATGTCTGTGCGAGATGCGCCTTGATAAACGCCCTCAGGAGAAGCTGAGCGGTCACCGGGGGAAGGGCTCTCAGACGAATGCAAGGGTTCCAGGGCGGGGTGAAGAGAGGCACGCCGGCCTTGGCGCTGGCGTGGGCGCTCTGGAGAGGGCTGAGGGTTGCGCCCACCAGCATGACTGCCTTGAGGTTCATTTGGATCCGGGTAATGCCCCAGTTCGGAATTCGCTCGTGGTCCGATCGGAGATACGAAGTCGCCACCCATGGTGTCCAGAGGGGAGGTTGTGGGAAGTGAACTAGACAAGGGTGGTTCAGCATCCAGACCGGAAGACGGCTGGCCTTTATCCAGTAGACGCCTCGCATTTTGTGAGTCTGTGAAAACAGGGGTCGATTGTTCAGAGCCTGATGGAATACTTGTGTTTTTAGAGGAGCTACCAGAGGCATCATCATATTGAGGTGTGGCTTGGAATAGCTTCGCATTCGACGGATCTGGTGCAAGTCGCGACAAGGGAACAGCAGAGCTGATGTTGATGTCGTCCTTCGACTTAGCTCGCTGCCCGTGACGGCGATCACGATAGGGCGATGCGAGGTCAACGGGCGCACTGGAACTGGTGCTAGATCTTGGCTGACCTGAGGATGCTGACGCTGTAACAGATGTGTTGACATAGAGGCTACTCTGCGGTGAGGCACGCTCGTCGTACGTGCCAGACACATAGCACACGAGAATCTCGACCCAGCTGTCGCGCTCGCTGTCACTTTCTGCGCATAAAACATGTCGATGGGATCCTCCCGTGCCCTTCTTGGGTTCAATGATTAAGAAGGCATGGCGATACTCACCCTCCTCCTCGGATTCACGTCTATCTGCTGGCCGGTGCTGGCGACCAATCTGTGCACCGGTGATGGCTATTGTTCCAAGATGTTGACCACCCCGCTGAGGGATTTATTGATTAGTAACATCCTCTACCACGAGCAAGTCAATAACGTACGCTTTCATAGTATTCCAGCTGTGGGCCCTGAAGAACGAAAAACCTTGTCTTCCAGCCACCAAAATTCTTCCCGCGTTTCGTTAGATAGCCTTCTTTGTAGCCTTCACGAGCGACGGGCTTGTTTGTTTCCTTGATGACGTCCGAGGTTAGGAATGCGATAATCTCGTCGTTATTTTTGACGGGAAGGCTGATGAGTGCCTGAACGTATTGCTCTAATACGGCCTACATAATTGATGTCAGTTTCTTCGCATGGGTACAGGAGGAAGGGTGCACTTTGCGTTGATCGACTCTCGATGGTGCATGATCCTTCCACAACTTCCCATCTGGCAGATGAGGTATTTTCTTATGAATACTCTTCCCGTAGCGAGAGCGGATACGTTGGTCCAGTCCGAGCACGTCGCTATAAAGCTTTTCAATCATGTACGGTTCCTTTTGGTTCCCAGGATTGACTTGAACCACAAAGGAAAGCACGTCCTTGCCGCGATCGTTCGGCCGAATAGACGAATTCGTCACAGTGATACGCGTGTAGGGTAGGTCGTAGGGAAGAAGGGGGAGGGCACGGAATTGCACAAGGGATTCTTGCTCCGGGATAACACTCTGATATGTTGACATGAAAGGCGAGTTTGAACCATAAGCATCAGGCGTCGGGGTAGTAGGGGATTCCGGTCCGTCGATCCTTCGGGCCCGTTCGACGGCAGGCATGACCTGAGGTGTACCCAAATGGGGCTCGCCGTTACTCATATTACCCGGATTCACTACACCAGGTGGGAGAGGAAAATCATCGGCGGCAGGGGGTAGTACCGCGACGCGTGGCCGATTAATGTCATCTGGGGGGTTCCTCCCATCCTGAGGACTTGGTGACGTCAGACTGGAGTCATACAGGCTGTCTGAATCTTCTAAATCCAGGAACTCTCCATCAGACAAATCTCTACGCGTAGATGACTTATCAGTTGTAGAATCCCGGGAATCTGTTACATTATGTGCAGTAGAAGGTGCAGGACTATGGCCTTGGCTAAGCTCCACGGCACGAGAACTATCGGCCAGGGAATCAGTTGCTGACGATCTATACTGCATTGCGTCGGTTCTAGACTCGCGGCTAGCGGTCTGTGGTAGTGTAAGAGATCGACGACCAGGTTGACTGGAGGAGACTGTAATCTCTATGGGAGATGGGGCCGACGACCCAGACGGGAATGTACCGTTAGGGGGATGAATGGAGGAGGGAGAAGCAAAATAATTGGCAGGGGAAGTGGAAGAACCAGGGTCGGTGCCAGTGCGGTCGTCAACCTTGGGTATATGAAGTGGCTTGGTCGAAGGCCGCTGATGGGGAGGTGGTCCGGACACAGCTGGTGTGACCGAAACATCAATAGAATCAAAGGAGGGGTGCGATACTGTAACAGTCGGGGGAGCTCTCGATGTCGGCAACCAATCAGGAGTAAGGGTGTGTGATTCGATAGCGGTACCCAAACCTAGTAGTAGAGGAATTAGCGAACTGGATGGACACATCGGAGCTGATGCGGCACAATGAGACCGTGTATACCTGTATCAGCTGATTGATGACGAGTAGGTCGAGCAGGACCTGAACTTTGAGAGGTGCTGCCATCAGAACCTGGCGCATTCCGTTGCTGGAAGAGGATGGCTTTAACTGTTTCTCCTTCACTCTGTGATTGCGGACAATCGCGTCTGGGTTCTCCCCAAGCTTTGATAGCATGGCCTTATAAGCGTCCCTCTCCGTTCTAACCCTCTCTAAATTTTTTTGCGACTCGTTGTAAAGCCCACGGGACTTTTCGACGAGCTTCCAGAGCTGGGTGTTCTGGGATGAGAGGAGATTGCGCTCGGAGATGGTCTGCTCGAGTGCACTCATAGTTGGATTCTGCGTTTCCGCATGGGCAGAAAGCACGGCTTCGAGCGAGAGATGTTGCCCTGCTTGGGGTGAAGTCACTGGAGAGGACGACGTCGAAAGACGCGTGACAGAAGTGGTTGGTAAATCATAAGGACGTCGTGGTGGGGTGACTGAGGCGCCGATCATGATTGTGAAGCGTTCGTTAGCACTACAGAAGGATACGGGTTACAACGAGGGGACGGTAGACAAAACTGAGGGGGGGGCGCTTACCGGGGGTCGAATGACCTGCTTTGGTGATATCAGACAGACCGGGTAGTTAAATGCAACAATTCCCGGCCGGACTGACCGCTTATCGACCTGCACGGTACTTGGAGGAGAATAATGGGGGACGAAAGGATACAGGTCGACTATGGAGGAAGGGTCAGTCTGGAGGGGAGAGTGTGGAGGATAGAGTAGAGAGGGGAGAGCCAATGGAGAGGCGAAGGAGCGAGTTAGTAGCTTAGCTCTCGACCCCCCGACGAGCGATCACGGCAACCGTCGCGATTGGCTCAGATGCGACCGCGCATTATTTGATCCCTCATTCTGTCTCTCCACACTCCACATTTTTATTTCATTTCATTCGAAACCGTTCGTGACTGGCAACCGCACAAGTGAGCCACTCCGCTTTCTCTTTTGTCTCTTATGCGGATTGTAGAATGTTTCAGGGTATTGTTCACGGAGGAAGAATATAGGGAAGTTGATTAATCTGTTTGTGCCCACGATATCGATCAACGGAGTACTGTAAAATTTCCATGCTATGTACAATACAGTACTGTACAGTAAGTTACATTGATACGGTCGACCACAGTCCGAATGCCAGTGGGGCCGCGGGTGATCAAGTCGCGTCGCGTCGGGCACATCGGCGGCAACCACGGCCCGTTGTCCGAGTCTTCTGCCCTCTCAACTTGAACGTGGCAGCCTCGAAAGGGCTCGATGCTCTCTCCGAGGTCTTGCTGGACAGGTTTCCGACATATCGCGCGACTGCCATACCTACTGAAATCGCCTATACCACCTCGATGGTTATCAAGAACTCTGCCGTCAAGGACCCTCAGCGTGCCGTCGCGTCGTGCCTACGGGGACAATGATACCAAGTCGAGCTTGGAGACTGGGCCAGACAAGCCTGAGCATGCTGTCATTTCCACCTTTGATCTCTTCAGCATCGGGGGTGAGCGCCACAAGCTTCCATTCCCACCGTAGAGGAACTGCTTCTCAGTACCACACAGTCGGCCCAAGCAGCTCACATACAGTTGGCCCAATGCGTGCGGGAAAGATATTCATCAATGACTTACTAGAGTTGGGCTTGTTGGAGAAAGTGGGTTTAGGCTTCCATGTCTCGCAACGCGGCGATTGAACGTCCCTTCAGGTCAGAACTATGAAGATCTCGTTGTATGTCGCCCACTCGTGTATCGCAAGAAATATTAAAAATCATTGTAAGATATGGGTCACTGGCTGCGACAGGTGTGAATCAGCTACTATGTTCATCCCTGATCCTTTCGAGCCGTTGACACTTGACGACTAGGGAAAGGGTGGGCGTAGCACCATACATTAATACGGCAGCTCATTAACTGCCTCGTTTAAAGTCATCACACCCCCCAAGCGATACTTCTTGGTCTAGAAGGTCGTCCCTTGTCTTCTTGTTCTATGCGTACACTTCCTCACCCGGCGCCTGTAGGTTCTGATCCGGAAACAATTGACACGGGCACGATCCCATTACGCTATACAGCTATCCAGACAAACAAGACACTATTACTGGGCGGGAAACACCGTATCTCGTACGACATGGACCGTGACATGCTGTGGCGGTGGGACCAGGTCCTCAAGACCCATCCAAACGGCATGCGTTTTTCTGTTTTCGACGAGAATGGTGACCTTTTAGCCACAAATGAGTACTTCAGGTAAGGTTCTACAACAATATAGCATCAACTAGCGTGTAGTGGAGCCTCGACACTGAAGCGATCTAGCGTCGGTGGTGGCTTCGTCGTGAACGAGAAGACCAAGGGTGCGTTAGGACAGGAGAGGCTTGTGGCACCATCCTAATGCTTTGCACGACTAGTCGACGAAAATCTTTTCTACAAAGGTGTTGACAAAAGTTCCGTGCATGGCGCGCGATTGCATCAGCATATACACGCCGATAGTAGCTCGACTGCCGTGGGCCAACAAGTCCGCACGGATAGCGAGCAGCCGCCGTACCCTTTCAAATCTGGAGATAGTTTACTCAATCTCACCCGTGTGCACAACGTACGAATCATTCTTGCAGTTCCTGATCCTTGCTCGTTAGGGAGCTAATTCCATGTGAAATACGAGATGAATCTGGTCTCGACATGGAACACGATCTACATCTGATTCCGATAGACTACCTTTCGGACATTTTCGGGCTCCCTTCCTTCGCCTGAAAATTGTCACGAATACTAACTTCCTGGCCTGTAGATGACCATCGCTCAGATTGTGTATGATAACGAGCGCTCTTTTGGTTACAATGACGCGGATATTCATAACAAGGTCAGACTTATGCGACACCACCAAATTGCTCAAATAACATGGTCGCAGTTGATGCGCATCTGGGCGGTCATGGATGGCTGTATACGAACCGGGGTCCACACACGCGAAACAACGTTGCCAGGTCGACTTGGGCTGCGACGCCGGGCCCCGATGCTGTATCGGCGCCTCATGCGAGGGTAAGCACCCTTCCCTCGCATGATATATCCTCTTAAAGACGTGTCTGGCAAGTTTCTACCCCGGCTTGTCAACGCCACATCTCCAGGCCATCGAAGGCGGAGACCAATTCGCTGGCGCGATAGGCGCGCCTGATGGTGACGCTCGTCCAAGCGATCTTTCTTCGGCAACACATCCCGCGAGCAGCCCCCAGGGCCCGGGACACTCCCATACGGCCAGGGTCGTCGGGTCCTTTGACCACCCCATCCTGCCAGAACCACCTGTCAGTTTTTTTTGAAATGGCTTCGTACGGTCGGCAATCAACCTTTTAGCGCTGACATCATTTTTTTTCATGCACTAGAGGAAGACAATGATACCAGCTATGGAGTTCTTATCGTGCTACGCTATCGCAGTGAATGAAGTGAATGCGAGTGGTGGGCGTATCGTCACGTCGCCAACAAATGGGGCAGCCGGCGTGATACCCGCTGTGTTGAAATACATCATCGAAGTCCTCAGTTCCGTCTGTCCACACGTATCGATACTCAATGTCTCCTTTTATGTAGTTCGTCAGCGACGACCCGGAAAAATCCATAAAGACTTTCTTGTTGACTGCAGCCGTATGGTGTATGTTGGTGATCTCTTGTGATTTATTTTATTTTATTCCCAGGCGATTGGCATGCTTTTCAAGCGCGGTAGTACGATCTCTGCTGCAGAAGGGGGATGCCAAGCGGAAGTTGGAGGTACGTCAAGAACAGGATTGATCCAGCATAATCATCTGGATCAATAATTTTCACTAGTTGCGTGTTCAATGGCCAGCGCTGGATTTGCCGCATGCATGGGAGGTATACAACTTTTCCCTATCGTGTTTCTGTCTCTGATTATCGGTCCTCCCAGCATCCCCTGAGACTGTTTTGCAAGCTGCAGAGATCGGAATAGGTCCTTTTTACAGTTTCTTACTGGTGCAACGTGAAGACTAAAGACCTGCAGAACACAATCTTGGGTTGACATGCGACCCTATCGATGGACTTGTGCAGGTCCCATGCATTGTGCGTCTCCACCTTCAAGCGTAGGCCTCAGTTGCTAATCTGGTAGTTCTCTCTACTCAGGAGCGCAATAGTCTGGGTGGTACGTGGTGCGAGCCCGAGGCACGAGCAGTCCTCACCGAACATTCTAGCCGTCAAGGCCGTGACAGCTGCGCAGCTTTCTATGGCCGCGGATGGCGTCTATTCGGTAACGCTGGATGAGGCGATAGAAGCCATGCGCCTGACTGCCGCTGACATGAGTGTCAAGTACAAGGAAACTAGTCTATCGGTATGCCCCGGTTTCCCCTGTTTCTTCGGTATTTGCTCAAGTGTGTTTTTGATAGGGTCTCGCGGTACGCATGCTTTGCACTGATGATGGAATTTTGTGTCGACTGTCTTTGCAGACAACCGTTAAGATTCCCCTCACAGTCCCAGCCTGGTAGGTTTTTATTCATTCGAGAGTTTTATCTTATGATCCAACCTCTCAATCAGCTGAGATCATGCTAGTACCTTGATCCCAATCTCCGTTTGTGAATGAGGAAAGATTCATACCTTCGCGCAAACTTTAGACTCGTATCGAATTGCATAGATCCGGCGTCTGTGCCGTCGAATTATCTACGAATGGACCATGGACTACGTTTCGCAATCATTGTCAAAATTTTCTGATAGCGTTTCGAAGAACACCATTTATTTCTATTCAGCGTAGATATTGCTTGTAGCGCGAACTGATTTGAATAGATCTCAAGTATTTCCATTTGATATCTCACATGTCTTCTGGGCCTTCAATCCTGCCTGTCGCAGATTGACCACCGTTATGATGACTAATTGTCCCCCAGGACTGTACCTCTCAATTCTGTCCTACTCTGTGTTGTTACTCATTCATTGGTCAACTGAAATATTGTATTACATATACACAGCGCGCGGGAAGACTTTGAATCCACCAAAATCTCACTACGCACATACAGGTCGTTATGAGGAGTCTGGGCCAGAACACAGAGAATCAGACGAAGACACCCTCCTTGACTAACCAACGGACGCAATTTTCGATGTCGGCATTGATATCGTGATGCCATACTGGATCCCAAATCAACTCGAGATCTGCCCTTCGCGCGTCGGGTGATGAGCCGGAAGGGCCGTGTCCTTGGTAGATATCGCCCGCCAACTTGCTCCGCGCTGCGACGAAGTTCGCTCGGGGTACCCGAACGCGATCGTAAGCTTGCAATATGGCCTTTGCAAAGAAAAAAAAAAACAAAAGCAATATTACGTTCGTGCACGTGCAGACTTCTGAACCCGCGGAAACAGGGCGTACCTCAAGGTTGCGGGCCTTGGTTTGCGGATGGCCGA
The DNA here is from genome assembly GCA_022496195.1 of Lactifluus subvellereus. Lineage (NCBI taxonomy): Eukaryota > Fungi > Basidiomycota > Agaricomycetes > Russulales > Russulaceae > Lactifluus > Lactifluus subvellereus. The sequence continues at coordinate 303,122 of WTXC01000004.1, read as the reverse complement.
GGAGACTCGCGAGCACGTAAGCATCCTCGATACCCTGGCCTGCGCCAGCCCCAAGGAACGGCAACATTGCGTGTGCCTGACAAGGAAGGTCAGGGGAGATGTCACGGTCAGACGTGGTCCGGGTCTCCGAGCGCACCGAGTCACCCAGAAGGACAACGTTGCCTTTGACAAAAGAATTGAGATTCGGGTAAACAACATGAATCGACCATTTGCTGGGTTCCTCTATACAACGGAGAATCCTTTGTGGATCTTCACCGAACTCCGAAAAGGTCTCTAAAACTTCCTCCTGCGTTACTTGCTTCACCCACTTGTCGCTGTCTGGGGAGTGGTGTGAACCCATAGGGTGATCGAAGTCAGTAACGAAGGCGACGATGTTGATCTGTCGGATATAAAACGTAAGACACGTCCAGTGTCGCACCTAAATACTTACGACACCTTTCGCGAGGGGAAATGTGACGATATTCTAACAGACGTGAAGATCAGATACATGATGATGTAGGAACATAAATAGGGCCGAATGACAACCTGACCATTGCCCATCCAGCAGATGGGCCAGCGACCCAGACTTGTCTTGATCCCAGCGGTCTCGAGTGCCTCAATCGTCGTCAAGCCTCGATAAGCAGCACAGTTACTGTAGGCGGGGGACTTGACGGAAGCCTCTTCGCTAGCTACGAACTCCCTTATATTGCTCCGAACACCGTCTGCACCAGCCACGATGTCGGCTTCGTGGGTTGTACCATCGGTGAAATGAAGAACAACACGACCGGTCGTCCAGCTGGAAGAAACTATCTTGACACAACGTTTGTTAAAGTTCGTTGTCACGAGATCTGAGGCAAGGTACGTGACCAACGCGTCCAACAGCGCTGCTCTGCGAGAATTAAAAAAAGTCAATAGATGCTATGTGCCAAGGTGTCCTAGAGACGCACCGATGTAGGCCTAAACGTAGGTCCTCGGGACGTGCAGGATACTGGCAGACAGTCCGTAAGATGTTCATTGGGTCGGACCAAACCTTCTGCAGTCTCACCGTATAGACGAGCTCGTGATCTCCCCATCCAGCATGAAATCGGAACGAGTGCAGGTCGGGGCCCTTTCGCGATGTATGCGCAGCTACTTTATCAAGTACACCAAGATAGCCCAATATTCGGACTGCATTTGGACCTAAAGAAATCATGAGAATGAAGGTTTGGAATGATGGCGTGCAATATGCGGGTACCGATTCCGATGCCTGCGCCGACTTCTCCATACTTCGACTAGAGAAGTCAGCCACGAGAGAAAGGGACGTTCGGAGCACACGAACCGCTGCCTCGAAGATGTCGACTTTGACGCCAGCTCTGCATAGACCAATGGCTAGAACAATGCCACAAACACCTCCGCCGACAATAGCTACACGGAAGTCGCGTGGTCTCGTCTCGGTTGGCACAGGCATGTATCAGAGAAAGATGAGGGCCTTCTTCTGTGGATGATGGATGCCCACACCCCAGGACTATCTGTGCCCATTTAAAGCGGCGACCGCAAACTGTGGATAGCGAGCACTAGTGAGCAGCCGAGTTCGATGCGGTAATTTCCGTAAAGGCTGCGGGCCCCGCTCAAGTGAATAACGGTTTCGGCAGTGTTACGGCGAGGAGTATTTCTGAACCTTGCGCGTCCTTAGCCTGGAGACGAAAGAAGCGTTCTGAGACCGTAGAATAGTTCGGCACGACGGCAAGGGACTTTCCAGAGTCACGCGAACAGGGAGGGGAGCTCTTCTAGCCCAATTGTGGAGATGCTGGCTCAGACGGCCCCGACAGCAAGATGCCCAATTAGTTATGATGCAGGAACAGTGGATGGCACTGTAATGAGGATCATGTTCACCGCAATTCTTGGTGGGAGTTGTGCGTGCCGAGGATGCCGTTCATACACAAAGCCCCGTGTCGCCTGATGAATAGACTAAAGGAATCGGCAGGACGGCATGTCCTCGGGTCGAATAATTAGGCGTGCTATGTTTCGGCAGGGGGACCTCGGCAGATTTCACGGCATCCAGCGAAGCTCTGGAGTGTCAGTAATTCCCTATACAGCTATAGCAAGCATAAAGTAGTTAGATGGGATCCCGTCTACTGGACCCATAATCGAACACCGTACCTGTGTGTTCATGTAGACCCAGACACACCATGGTCACCACCACCGATTACGACAACCGGTTTCATATTATGGATACCCTGGTGCTAGGTGTTCTCCCAATCGAGCTTCAGGTACTCTCCCTGACCTTCGAGCGAGGGGTAGTGCGGTCGTATATGTCATACACTCCACCAGCTGTCTCGCTGAGCCTCGAAACGCAATTTGCTTGGCGTATACAGTCACAGTCACAGATCCGCAAGACGGTATTCGAGGGGATCGAAGCATCGCACACTGAATAACAGACAGGTATGTGTACGTGACCCAAGTCGGGAAAATCGGCCTGAGGGTGCCAAGCGACGGGCATGCCTTCCGTGCCTTGATTCAAACCTGATCCTAGGTGTGGTAGCATAGCGTGGGCCTGTGCGTGGAATATACGAGCAAATCTGATCAAAAAGAGAAGATACGGTGCGAGGACCGTGTCTTCGACTAGCACACTTCCGTTAACGGTGTGGTCGTCGGGGATATAGCCTGACCCCAATGCCAAATTTGTAAGGACCTTTCTTCAGTATTCTCAGTCACTTGATGAATTCGTCGAAATTCCGGACAATGTCGAAACCTCAATGAGCAGCGTTGTTTCATGTCCCCTCTGCGACAACGACACGGGGAGCTGCCAGCAACAAACCTAACACCTACCCCGCTATACTCGATCTACGTCGAGACCAAACACTTGGGGGAGCTGTCGCCGAAGAAACCCCGTACAAAGAATGCTGGACGCGAGGAGGCGTTAACCGCTGCTTCGAAACCATCGGCACGGACTCCGAGTCCATCGTCGCGATGACCAAAGAGTCCAGGAAGATACTTGTACTGAGGGTCGAAATGTGAAATATCAAGCTGAAGTTGCTAGTGGATTGTGCATGATCAAGTAGAAGAGAAGGATTGGACCAAATTTCGAGCTGTTATACTCATCCCACTTTGACTGGTCGGGATATAGTGTGATAAGAGTTTGACGCAGATGGTAGTGTGGGAAGTGAGGGATCGAAACCTGTTGCTGGGAAATCCAAACATACTGGAAAGGGCTTGCTCGGGCGGGACTCTCAGGCCACCGAAAAGGCTTTCGTGCCACCCTGTTTCGACGTTACAATATTCGACTCTCCGCGCTCGCGTATTCTTGTTAGAACCCATACCGTTATTACGATGTCGGAGGGAGCAAATGTCACATGCCCGAGTCGTCGGTTCCGTGTGGCGCCTCGTGACACAGGTATACTCAGATACCACGTTTACGTGCAGTAATCAGAAGAAATCTGGATGGCTCCCCCCTGGCTCTCGACTGTAGCCTCGATAGGTATGGCTGTCGGGCCACCTCTCGTATATTTTGATCAGACGGTATCTATAATCAAAAAGAAGTACGCTTTGTTGCTTGCAGCACGAATACTTTACTCACTCCAGCCCGCCATTCTAGGGATGCTACTGGTTTTTCTCGAGACATTTGTGCAGTTCTGTGCGCATATGACACCTTTTGTCTACTTATTAACCAACGGGCTGACCAGGCTGCTGGCCAATATCACCCGATGCTTCTTCTGGCTCGGAGAGCACTTTGAGTTCGCGCTCTTAGTGCAGTCTCTTTTGATGATCCTGTGTCAAGTAAGCTGCCCCCACATGTATTTAAAGAAGGCTAATCTGTCTTAGCTAGCATTGTTGTATATCTGTGTTCTCTACCGCCCCCGGTTAACTCCCGAGAATCTGGGCGCGCCTTCCCGACTGCTGTCGTTCTGGCAATGGCCGACCTACTCGCAGCACATCGAGTTCCTGGCAGGCTATATGTAAGGACACAGACATTTATGATGGTCGTCAACTTCTCATATGCATCAGTGTCCTTCTTACGATTCTGGTACTCATATTTGGCCGAGTGGATGCATTCATATGGTTACTAGGCTTCTTTGCCTTGGGTTTAGAGAGCACGCTGCCACTTCCGCAATTCATCAGGTTAGTCGCACTCCTTTTCAGGCATTGCGCTCTACTTAATCCCGATTAGTAACTACAAGCAAAGGTCTCTATACGGGTTTCGTATGTCAACGCTTGTTGGCTGGGTTGGAGGAGATTCATTCAAGTACGGCCATCATTTGGTCTACGCTCATTTTACAAACTCCAAAGTTCATGACCTTATTTTGTAGAACCGTTTACTTCTTCGCACAAGGGTCGCCGCTACAGTTCAAAATTTGTGCAATTTTCCAACTATCGATAGACATTGGTGAGTGAGCAGGGCGTGATGTTGATTGGACACTAACTAGTCGCTCCAGCGATCATTGGGCAGAGACTTGTCTATGGAGATGCGCCACCTCCAGCCACGTTGGCAGAGGAAGATGATTTGGAACAGGCCCTGGCTTTAGGAGAGGAATAGAGTCTAGACATCATGTACTTACAGTAACCTTAATAGTTCCGTAGTCGTAGTCATGACCTCGCGTGCGGCAAACAAGCCCAAATTAAGATACTGTGCAGTGCGGTGCTTCCGCGAAATCCCCCCGCCCTAACAACTTTCCCCTCTGACGCGTCCACTTGAGTCGTTCAACGGCGTTCACTACTACTCATTCCTCCCTCATTACCCCATGGATATTTCCAAACCTATCGCGTTTGCTGAGCATTTACAACTCTCCAGTCTCGGTGTCCAACCAGCATCAATTTCGTTCCAGGTTCATACCATCCAATATACCCGTCGGTTCCGTTGCTCATTGTTTACTTCATAATGCAGACCTTAACACTCGAATCTGACCATTTCATATGTGTGCGCGAAAAGGTCAATGAGCAGAATCAAGTTGTTATCATCGACCTGGCGGACGCCAATAATGTCCTTCGGAGGCCAATAGGCGCCGACTCCGCCATTATGCATCCTACCCAGAAGACTTTGGCGTTGAAGTGCAAGTGTTATGATGGCTTTTTGAATCTGATAAAAACTAATATCGACAATAGCTGGAAGAACTCTTCAGATTTTCAACATTGACACGAAACAAAAAGTCAAAGCACACGAAAATAACGAAAACGTCGTGTTTTGGAAATGGATTTCTGAATCTGCGATCGGCATCGTCACGGAAACCTCAGTGTATCATTGGAACATAACGGACGCGACGTCCCCCCCGCAGAAAGTGTTTGACCGGCATGCGACCCTTGCGGGCAGCCAAATCATCAACTATCGCGTTTCCGCAGATGAGAAGTGGATGGTATTAATTGGCATATCGGGAAATACGGCAAATCCGTCCGCCTTCAAGGTCAAGGGAGCTATGCAGCTGTACAGTCGTGACCGTGGAGTTTCGCAGCCCATTGAGGGTCATGCTGCCGCATTCGCGGAGGTTAAGCTTGATGGGCACCAACACGTCACGAAGCTGTTTACATTCGCAGTACGGACAGGCAATGGTGCCAAGGTGCGCGATGATTTTTGCGCCTTCTTTTTCGCTTCGGTGAACCGTGGCCTTGTCAGCTACACGTTGTGGAGATCGACCACCAAGCTCCTGATCCCCCATTTACGAAGAAAGCCGTCGACGTTTACTTCCCACCTGAGGCTACGAACGACTTCCCCGTCGCCATGCAGGTGTCCAAGAAACATGGAATTGTTTACCTCGCGACTAAGTACGGCTTCATTCACCTATACGATCTCGAGTCTGGTGAATGCATCTACATGAACCGGATCTCCGGCGAGACTATTTTCGTGGCGACTGAGCACGAGGCCACAAATGGGATTTTGTGCATCAACCGGAAGGGTCAGGTACTTGGCGTTAGTGTGGACGAGCAAACCATAGTGCCGTACATTCTGACGACATTGAACAACACGCAACTCGCATTCAAACTTGCAAGTCGCGGTAACCTGCCAGGCGCAGATGATCTTTATATGACGCAATACCAAACGTTGTTCCAGAGCGGCCAATTCAATGAGGCGGCGAAGATCGCGGCGAACTCACCAAGGGTCTGTTCTCTACTCTCTACTCTGTCCCTTAAGAGAACTCGCTAATACTTCGTCCACAGGGCATCCTGCGCACAGCCCAGGTTATTGACTCATTCAAACAGGCACCTACACCCCCTGGCGGTCTCTCTCCCATCCTTCAGTACTTTGGCATCCTCCTGGAGAAGGGCGAACTTAATCATCTCGAGTCCATAGAGCTCGCACGTCCGGTCTTGCAACAGGGCAGGAAGCAGCTCTTGGAAAAATGGCTTAAAGAGAACAAGGTAACTAATTTTTCTTTTCTTTCACACACTTCTCTGATCGACATGCTTGCAGCTCACTTGCAGCGAAGACCTCGGTGATATCGTCCGACAACATGACATGACATTAGCTCTTAGTGTGTACCTGCGTGCGAATGTGCCAAACAAGGTCATTGCGTGCTTCGCTGAGACTGGTCAGACGGACAAAATTGTGCTATATGCGAAGAAGGTTGGATATCAACCAGACTACGTTGCTCTTCTGCAACACGTTATGCGCACAAATCCTGACAAAGGTGCCGAATTTGCATCGGCGCTCGTTCATGACGAAGCTGGACCCCTTATCGACGTTGAACGGGTTAGTGACTTGCCACTTACCAGTAACGGAGTTGACTGTTGGAGGCCTCATAGGTTGTCGATATCTTCATGTCTCAGAACATGATCCAGCCCGCCACGTCGTTTTTGTTGGACGCGCTCAAGGAGAACAAGCCTGAGCAAGGACCTTTGCAAACACGCCTCCTCGAGATGAACCTCATTCACGCACCTCAAGTTGCAGATGCAATCCTTGGCAATGAGATGTTCAGTCACTACGATCGCCCTCGCATCGCGAACTTATGCGAGAAGGCCGGTCTTTTGCAGAGGGTAATCTTTTACTTGTCTTTCGGCGCACGCGACTTACCCAGTGGACAAAGGCTCTAGAACACTATGAGGATCTCGCTGACATCAAAAGGGCCATCGTTCACACCAACGTTCTTTCCCCCGATGTATGTCTTGTGTCCAGTGGACGTTCCGTTTTCTAATTCGTTCCTTCAGTGGCTTGTCAACTACTTCAGTCGTCTCACTACGGAGCAATCGACGGCGTGCATGCACGAGATGTTACGTGTGAATATTCGCCAGAACCTGCAGGTTGTGGTTCAAATTGCCACCAAGTATTCCGATATTCTTGGTGCGGTCAAGCTCATCGAGATGTTTGAGTCGTTCAAGAGCTTCGAGGGTAAGCCAGACGGAAGTTCATGTAACTGAAGCTGACCTGATATTTGTAAGGTCTATATTATTACCTCGGTTCCGTGGTCAACTTGAGCAATGATCCGGAAGTTCACTTCAAGTACATCCAAGCTGCTACAAGGACTGGTCAGATCCGCGAGGTTGAGCGTATCTGCCGGGAGTCCAATCACTACAATCCCGAGAAGGTCAAGAACTTCTTGAAGGAAGCCAAGCTCGCGGATCAGATTCCGCTCATCATCGTTTGCGACCGCTTCGACTTCGTGCACGACCTTGTTCTGTACCTCTATCAAAATGGTCTCACGAAGTTCATTGAGGTGTACGTGCAGCGTGTGAACTCCGTGCGCACCCCACAAGTCATTGGAGGTTTGTTGGACGTCGACTGTGATGAGGGGACGATCAAGAGTCTGCTTGCGTCGGTGACGGGTAACTTCCCCATTGATGAGCTAGTGAACGAGGTCGAGCAGCGTAATCGCCTGAAGCTGATCTTGCCGTGGCTGGACACGCGCGTGCAAGCTGGCAGCCAAGACCCTGCTATCTATAACGCGATTGCGAAAATTTCCATCGACAGTAACAACAATCCCGAGCAGTTCTTGAAGGAGAATAACGTAGGTACACCTACTTTTCGATGCCTAAGTGCTGAATCCTCTTCGGAAGTTATATGAACCACTTGTTGTCGGTAAATTCTGCGAGGCTCGTGACCCCTACCTCGCGTACATTGCGTATGCCAAGGGCTTCTGCGACGAAGAGTTGATTTCTATCACGAACGAGAACTCCATGTTCAAACAACAGGCACGCTATCTGGTCAAACGCCGTGTTCCAGAGTTGTGGGCACAAGTTCTTGTCCCGGACAACATTTACCGTCGTCAACTCATTGACCAGGTTGGTACCAGTCTCCTAGAAGACCTTCGTGATGCTAACCATCTCACAGGTGGTTACAACTGCTGTTCCTGAGAGCACCGACCCCGACGATGTTTCTGTTACTGTCAAGGCCTTCCTCTCTGCAGATCTCCCCATGGAACTCATCGAACTGCTCGAGAAGATTATCCTTGAGCTTTCACCATTCAGCGACAATCGGAATCTCCAGAACTTGCTGCTACTCACTTCTATACGTGCTGACAAGGGGAAGGTCGTCGGCTATATCAACAAACTGCAGAACTATGACGAAGGAGAAATCGCCAGAATTGCCACGGACCACGGCCTTTATGAAGAAGCGCTCACGATCTATAAGAAATACGAGCAGCACGTGAACGCCATCAACGTGCTCGTGGAGTATATCGTCTCGATTGACCGCGGCCTCGATTACGCGAATAAGGTCAACAAGCCGGAGGTTTGGAGCCGGTTGGCTAAGGCTCAGCTCGACGGCCTCCGGATTCGTGACTCCATCGGTGCAACTCAGCATTTCACTGCCAGTTAACTTTCAGCTCACGATCATTGTGTGCAGATTCTTACATCAAGGCTGAAGATCCTTCAAACTTTGCAGAGGTCATCGAGATCGCCAACCACGCCGGCAAGTATGACGACTTGGTTCGTTTCCTCCAGATGGCGCGCAAGAGTCTTCGTGAACCTAAGATCGATACCGAACTCGCATACGCATATGCCAAAACGGATCGCTTACACGATATGGAAGACTTCCTCAATTTCACAAACGTCGCAGACGTTCTTGAGGTTGGAGAAAAGTGCTTCGAAGACGAATTGTACGAAGCAGCGAAACTTCTCTTCACAAGCATCTCAAATTGGGCCCGCCTTGCAACCACGCTTATTTACCTTGGCGAGAACCAGGCTGCCGTCGAGAGTGCACGCAAGGCCGGGAACACTCAGTAAGAAAAGCTGGCATCGTTTGAGCCCAAACACGGAGCTGACTACACCTCAGGGTTTGGAAGCAAGTACATGCCGCGTGCTTGGAGAAATCAGAGTTCCGTCTGGTGGGTCTCATCGTCTCATAGATGGTGACCTCCCTGAATCGAAATTTACTAGGCTCAAATTTGCGGTCTCAACATCATCGTTCATGCGGAGGAACTTCCCGCCTTGATCCAAGGCTACGAGCGTCGTGGTCACTTTGAGGAGATCATTTCTCTTCTTGAGGCTGGGCTCAGCTTAGAAAGAGCTCACGTCAGCACCCCTTCCCTCGTCTAATAACTGATCTTGGGGCTTACTGTTGAGAACAGATGGGAATTTTCACTGAGCTTTCTACCCTCTACAGCAAGTACCGCCCCGAGAAGCGTGAGTTCAGGAGGATTCGCTGGAAGAGCGTAATGCAAGCTGAACGCTGATTTATAGTGATGGAGCACTTGAAACTCTTCGTCTCGCGTATCAACATCCCGAAAGTCATCCGCGCCGCTGAGAAGGCACACCTATGGCCTGAGCTCGTTTTCCTCTACGTGAAATATGATGAATTTGTTCGTTCACTATCAGCTTTACATCGGTATGTGCTGACAAATTGCTGCAGGACAATGCCGCTCTCGCCATGATTGAACGCTCTGCTGATGCCTGGGACCATAATCAATTTAAGGACGTCATTGTTCGCGTCGCAAACGTTGAGATGTGGGTACCACAAACACCACTTTTTTCTGCTCGTGTCTGAACCTCTCCCGCATCAGTTATTACAAGGCTCTATCGTTCTACTTGCAGGAACAGCCGACCCTTCTGACGGACCTGCTATCGGTACTCATCCCACGCATTGATCACTCTCGTGTCGTGCGCATGTTCCGTCAAGTTGATCACATCCCACTTATCCGCTCGTATCTAATTGCCGTGCAACATGTGAGTCCGACTTGTCCTGTGGAGGACACATACTCACCCCCCTTACAGCTCAACATCGAGGCTGTGAACGACTCATACAATGACCTCCTCATCGAAGAAGAGGACCACAAAACCCTTCGGGATTCTATTGACAGCTTCGACAATTTCGACAACACCAGTCTCGCCAAGCGGTTAGAGAAGCATGAACTACTTGAGTTCCGTAGACTTGCTGCGCACTTGTACAAGGTGTGTTCCATAAAATTCAATTTTCATCGTATACCTGGTACATCTCGACTTCAGAAGAACGGCCGTTGGGAAGAATCGATTTCTCTTAGCAAGCAGGATAAGCTATACAAAGACGCAATGATAACGGCCTCAGTTTCGGGTTCCACCGAAGTCGCCGAGGAGCTACTCTCCTACTTCGTGGATATCGGCAACAGAGAGTGCTTCGCAGCGCTACTATATATCTGTTTCGACCTCCTGCGCTCCGACGTCGTCGAGGAACTATCATGGCAGCATGGCTTGAATGATTTCTTCATGCCATATAAAATCCAGCATCAACGAACCCTGGTCGACAAGCTAGCGGCACTAGAGAAGGAATTGCGGGAACGTTCGAAGAAAGAGAAGCAGAAGGAGCAGCAGGAAGCCGATGCTCCTATAATCAACCCAGGTGGCTTTGGGAACCGCCTATTGCTGACGCAGGGAAATGGGTATATTTTCTACTTTTCTGTTTTCTGTCAGACCGCTGACCTTTTCCTTGATAGCTTTGCTGGTCAGGCCCCTCCCCCAATGAACGGCGCGACTGGGGTTGGCTTTGGAGTTCCTCCGGTGAGTTGAGTACCACCCTGAGGGTCCTCTACTCCAGAATCTGACACGGAATATAGCAAATGACTGGTTTTGGCTCATTCTGATGCTTCTCTGCTTTCCATTTTACTTATGTCTTGTCATAATATCCTAGTTTTGCAACCTTGATTTTCAAGTTTTCTTGTGGATACTATTTGTCTTCCCTGTATGCGAGTTGCTTGTGAGCTGAGAACGCAAACGCGCGCTTGCATCTCATTCAGAGCAAAGAGCACAATGCTGATCGGGGCCGAGATCGTGCATATGTCCAAGCCCTGATCATCGATCTACCGGTGATCTACTCCCCTGTAATTTGAAATGGCTTGCGTATCCTAAATCACTCGACTTACGTAACCCCCTGGACTGAATCCGTTGCACATGTCTCATACAAGTCCCCTGAGCATTTATCAGCGCCCATCTTCTCTAAGGCAAAGGCAAAGGCCATAGGATAGGTGGTGTTTTTCTCCCGGATCGGGCCGTTCTGATAACTCTTCTCCCGTGCGGTGATAGAGATCCTGTGATCTGGTCCTAGATGGCACGCCTTCGGCCTTCTCGCATCTCTTGGCCTTCTCGCATCTCCTTCCTGCTTGGCCGTGCCCAAGTGTGGCAGTTGCACAACCTTGGCGGTGACGGGGACGGCGTTTCGCCCCCGTCGGCCTTTGAGGCGGTAACGTCTTCCGCGGACTTCGCATCCAAGATCGGTGGCATTGAGAACTGCTATGCTACGACCGCCGTGCCATCATGCCATGTGGACGCCGTGACACTGATAGTTTAAGGAAAAGGAGATCAAAAGCGGATCATACGGGCCGCGGGTCGGAAGCCTGGAACCGAATGTGCACTCGGCTCGGGAAACTTGGCACACTCAGGCTTTACCACCTGGCCAATCACAGTGGGTGACAGTTTTTTCAATGGCAGCAAGGCGTAACAGAAGTACCGGATGTGCTTCGAAAGGGCCCACATGGCAGTTCCCGGAATGAATAAGGGCGGAATGAGCGCGGGGCGCCAGGACCTATACTATACTTCGGAGAGGAGAGAACAAATTGGACCACTGGCACGGCAAAGTGTTCCGCTCTGGGGGCCGGCGGGAGCAAGATGGGATACCCGATGTCCATATGATGATCATCCTTTGCCGCGCCGTGCCGTACCATCACGGAAGCTGCAGGTGGATATAACCTTCCATTCAATGGATCCCCAAAAACGCCGCGTACATCATGCCTTACCAATACATGTGGTCCCGCCATCCCTTAGTTCGGATCGCATCAGTCAGGCCTCTGGATCTCATATTATTCGCGATGTCACCATGTGCTGTCCTCAACCTGTGATCTGCCAAGCTATTGAATCGGACCACCCTGTAACTGCGCGCAAACGGCGCTGGCCGAGCTGTGTGTGTCAATTATCAAAAGTCGAGGGGGCGCGTTTCAGGTCGAGAAGCTTGAATTCCGAGTCAAAACCGTCCAAATTGGTACCTTGATTGGGCCCAACGATCAGGCTATCATCGCTCGCCCGTTTACCCGGTTCACACATTTGGTGTCCCCCCATCTATCTTTGTTTCTCTTCGCAGCCATGCGTCGGGCCCCAGTTGTCATGATGGATTCTTCGTTCACGATCTCACATACCGCGATCCTTCTCCTGCCGGTGCGTAACTTTTCACCATGATCAGAAGAAATTGACAACCGGTCCCCGGATCTCTTCCGTACAGGAGCCCGTTCAATCTTCATCTGCAGAGCCGTCTGGGATCATTTTGGTGTCGTCCTAAATGGTTTTAGACGCATCTGGTTTTACAGATGTTTTCTGCACCACGCAGCCTTTCAGACTCAGGAGTCACACTTAGCAGTGCGAAATGCAATTGCCATATTCCGAAAACAGATTCACGACGCAGGAGACGCACACCAAGCCGCAGTTCACCATATGGTGACTCGCTCCCTTTACTTCCACGGATTAAACACCTATTACGGGGATGCATTGGAGATGACGCGAATAATACCTACAAGGATCAGTACAGGATTGTGAAGTCCGAGAGTGTGTGCGTAAGTATATACTAGAGGGCCAGAACGAATACGAAACAACGGAAAAAAAAAGCGGATAACGACTGAGGTGTAGATATCACATTACAACGCAGCTCCTTGACCCGCCCCCACTTTGGCCCTTTGCACGTGTGGTGAGGGACACACGAGCAACCTCATAGAATACCTCGGAGACGCCACGATTGTGCTTTGAGCTGCATTCTACAGACGAAGACATGTAAAGATCAAAAGAGAGATACATGAAGGGAAAGAAGTTTGCATACCAAGGTATCGTGATGCACGTATTCGTCGTGCTGTCGCAAGACCCTCCTCGTACTGAACTGTCTGCATGCCATACCGTGCCAACCGCTCTTTAGTCTGAGCATCATCACGAAGATCACATTTGAGGGCTGATGATTGTTCCTCTTTATTTAAGTTACGATCGAGATAAATGATACCCACCGACGAGCACAAGCTAATATGACGTGAATTAAACCATTCACGGGAACTCGAGAGAAAGGTGGCACACCTTGACGCCTGGGCAGTATTCTAGAATCTCATCGAGCCACTACAAGTAGGGGGGACGTCGAGAATGAGTGGGCCATGATCTCCGTATTCGAGACGCAAACGCACACCTTTGTTTCGATGTTCTCTAGAGATGTAGGATTGTCAACCTGTCAGATGAATCGTCGTAAGGACGGTAGGGCAACACGGAACATCCGAGGATCAATCCCTACCGAGAAACACATCATCACGACATGGGTCTCCGCATAGCTGAGTGAGCGCAGCCGATCAAACTCCTCCTGACCTTTCGGAGGACAGAAAAATAGGTTAGAGGTGATTTTCGCGGGCAAATGGGCTGAGAATGGCGCACCGGCGGTATCCCATAAGCTCAATTCTACTACCTGATCATCGACGTAGAGGTCGTGTACGTAATTTTCGAAGACGGTCGGTTCACTGGTTAACCCAATCAGTGCACGGGTCATGGCCAGGGAAGAGGGTGAAGGACGCACTAGACTTGGGTGAAGAAACCACGCGTGAATACGTTTAAGAGTGAGGTCTTGCCTGCAATTACGTGTCAATCTGGCGTACCCCCCAAGACCTATGATAGAAGATGCGGACCACATGCACCATCTCCGCAGACGACTACTTTGCGCTGGATCTGTCGCCAGACACGATGAACGCGCTTGGAGGCTAGGAAGATCAGACTAACGTACGGGTCTCCCCCTTCCGAAGGACGGCTTAGCCGAGGATGAGCCACACCAAGACATATGTTAATGAGAGAAAGGTGGTAGTGGAGTCACGGTGTGTGGGAAAGCAGGGCGCACCGCCGCGGCACGCCCGACATCCTTATTTGGCTCCTTCTCTGGTCTCAGGCTGCTTATCACTCACTCCACGTGCCTCCCCGTGGGCCATTCACATATAAGTTACCGGTGTTAAAATTAAGTTACTACAGCAACAACATAAGTTACAACAGTCTATAACAGTCTATACTAAAGTACATCCCACACCATCATAACGTACAATACAATGCATATGCTGGGAACGTATCTATGAGCGTATTAGTGGCATCGCGAATCAATGAATGTAATAGGATGGTCTAGTATAATCCGAAATCGAATTGCGAAATGAGATCTTGCCACGAGTTTTGCATAGTTGCCTCAGGCGTAGTGTTCCGGACACATTGTTCCTCTGGCATCTGAGCATTAAGGTGGATCGGGGAACACAGAATTCCAGCACCAGGCGACCCGCCGTAGTCAAAGACCGGGAAGTACGCCGGGAAGACAGACATATCGAGCGCGTTTTCGGTCAACCCGAGTGTCTGCGGCGTCTGCGGCGACGAAGATTGTGCAGAAACGGGTGGACTTGGGTAAGACGCCGTGATATCGAACAACGTAGCTGCATCCGGTAGTGGTAGAGGTGGAGGAGTGAAGAGGATACTGTTGGAACGGCTGGCCGAACCGCCTAGCAGTGGGTGTGATGGTGCTTGTGGTGGCTGTGGGAGCTGCGGTGTTTGGCTCGGCCCAAATGATCGCAAGTAGTCCAATACGGTTGGGTGCATATGCTCGTCTGCACCCTTTAATGGGAACGGAATGACGGGGTTGTGTGAATTTGGTGATTGCTGAATAAGGTTAGGTGATGGAGGGCGCGTTGTCGACGCCGATCCTCTTCCGACGAGGCGAGTCTTCCCGCCGAGTAAAGCCAGCTCGTCCACTTCCATGGACACATCGCTATCAGAAAGAGTTATAGTGCGAACGAGGGGCGAGCCTCGCCCCTCTTTGAAGGCTTGCAAGCTGGCATGTGCTTTCTCTCGCAGCTTGACCATGATTTCCTGCAAGTATCACGGCTCTTGTCAAAATCGTTTTACGCCGGAAAGATAGATGGACCTTACCAGAACTTTTTCTGCCCGGAATCCACGAGCAGCCTTAGAGAAGAGTGTGCAAGCAGAATCGAGTTGCAGAAGCGCTGATGGAGCCAAGCTCAGGGAAGGGCAACGCGTCACAATTGTTCCCAGGATAATCTAGGGATAGATTGCATTAAAAACCGATCGCGCAGTCTCTGCGAGGGACGTACCGCGCAGGAGAACATATGGGTCCAAAGGAACCACATTCTCTCCATCGGTTCTTGGAGCTGAGAGTGCAGATTCCGCATCAGCGCTATTAACGAACCCGCGCTCCTGTAAGCAGCAATGACGGATGACCCGTAGGGGCTGCCAAGAGGGTCCTTGGCGTGGTCGCTCAATGCACGCGCAAAGAAGCCACGGTGCATATACAACAAATCTACCAGGGCTGTCAGCAAGTGCAGAAAGTGGTGCCAGGGGAGGAGATACAGACTCATTTCCCTAATAGCCAAAACGATGTGGCGTTGCAACATAAGTGGGATTGACTCTGGATAGGAACCAGTACTTGGCTCCGAGGACGTACCCCCGAAGCCTGCGATCTGCAAAGCTGAGGGAACCGGGTACGCGCGAAGTTTCCTATCAAGCTGCAGGATGGTCGCATATGTTGGTGCCTTTGCCCCAAAGACCTGATCATGGACGGCTCCCATGCATTCCGAAGAGAACTTATGCTTCCAAGCATTGACTAATCAGAAGTCAGTATCTGCGCACCATGAGAAGGGCAAGACTGACAAGCGTCGTTAGCTGGGGGATCATGCGAATAAGGCATTTTGCAATCTACTTGGGCCATTGTGAAGGCTGGTGGGCGCCCGAAAGTGAGGCACTGTGTGGCATCCATGTTAGAAGACATTCGAAGACATAACAGTGTACTAACCTGCCACGAGTCATACACATAAAGCTCCCAGAATACCTCCCGTCGCTTTTGAGTCTCTGAGGCATCCAGCTTCCAACGGCCAGTGTCTCGATCTGTGGAAATGGAACCAACATACTTAGGAATTGCCACCAAACACAAGATTTTGCAATGGGACTCACGAAGTCCGATCTGTCGTGGAGGGAAATAGTATCAGAAACCCTGAGCGCAACGGTCGATTGGGTAAACTCACACTTTGGGCAAGCTTCACGGCCATGCCCATGATAGCCCAGCGTGAACCCCCGGTCGATCCATGCCTATCTGAGAAGAACAGATAGAACGATATCAGGTATAACGCTTGAACAGCCCCGAGGGTCGGCTCGTCAAAGACGCTATTCTGGAAAAGTGCAGCACGGGCGAGTTGGTGATACTTCTCCGCTTCAACACTGTATGAAGGAAGGCGAGTGTCCATGAGGCTTCCGATGGCGAGGACCATGAACATAACCGATAGCCTGTGCGATAGTACGACAGCTGGCTCGTCATTTGTTGCTACTCCTCCCTGGGGCTGATAAAGGACCGAGTATATGTTTGCATTAAATTCGGAGAGCGAGATGGGATTGTACCTAAATAGGTGATACTGTCAGGATCGGAGCAGATGAAGTTGGTGAACGCAGAAAGACTAACATCCAAGCGGCGTAGGTGTAGTACAGGTCGCGAAGTTCCGCTGCTTTCTCTGCCGAAGGCAAGTACCAGTGTAGATTTCGGAGTCGCTCCTTGACAGTGTCGGCAGATGGGCGGCCTACTGGTGAAAGAGGGAGCGAGCCGCTGAACTGGAGAATTTCGGCGGGTAGGATGTTACGAAGGTCATGGAGGCGGGGGTCATCTGTCACCTCGGCTTCCATCTCGTTCTGAAAACTAAGTGAGAATTTTTAGGGTATGAGACGGGCGTTGTAGCCGAACCTGCAAGAAGTACTATCGAGTCGATAACGAAGGATGTCAGAATTCTAATGTGTCGAATGGCCAACTGCCTACATACCCATGAGTTCGCGAATTGTCCGTAGTAACTAGTGTGGCCGGATCCGTTAATTGCTATTGTACCGAAGGAATCTATTACGTCAGGGTTGTTCTCTTCTTCCTGCTGATTTATGGTAGTTGGATTTCTAGAGGGTGCTTCGCGTTGCAAAGGGGCCTTGATGCGCAAGAGCTCCTCGGATAGAAGTGGGTGAGGCTCGCTCGAATTTTGGCTGTGCGAAGTTCGAAGACCATCCTCGAGATCACGGACGCGAGAGCACAACTCTGTGATCTTCTCGTGTAGTTCTTGGGTGGAGGCAAGTACAAAGCTACACATAGTGTAAGCGCTATGTCAAGGTGCCGACTCTGCTGACAACATACCGATTACCCTGTCCAGTGGTAAGTGAACCTGGAAACAATGGTGAGTTGAAGAGTTCTCCAGTGACAGACTATGTGATATATGTTTACCATCTGGGCAAATAGCGCCGCAGCCTCGCTTGACGCAAGAGCCACAGGGAATTCCTCGATCGCATCGAAGCTTTAATCTGCACATGAGGTGAGGTTAATGATAGGTAATGGGAAAGTGGAGTATAGTTAAAGGGACCTTCGGCACTCGGCACATGAAAGCCGGGTAGCACCACGCCTACGCTTCTTGGAGGGCTCTGGTGTGGGGGAGGGATCGCGTCTCTTAGGGGATGGGGAAGACATGGGAAGGAGGATGACGAAAGATCAGGGAAAGTCAATGCGAAATTTATAACTCCACGAGAGTGACACGCTGCGAGAGCTGCTTCTCTGGTGCCTCGTCACAAAGTCTAGTGAGATCGCCCGAGTCTTCGGCGAACTTGGATCACGGTAGTAGTTTTGACCTGTGACCCTGGCTGTTCCCACAGACCTGATCCGAATGATATTGTCTAATCGAATCAAAACGGCAGATGAGTAACCGTACCATAGACGCCATACCGTAGCAGTCTTCATTCCCTAATCGCGCCGGCAAGCAAATATCTCAACTGAAATGACGCCCCCTTATCGCTAATTTCAAATAACCGTGCATGGGCGGTGGCCAGCAGCGACCGATACTCAGGCTCACTGTACGTTTAAGACCGGGCCTACATGGTTCCTGCGAACTCAAAAAAAAAAAGAGTCGGTCCGGGTCCCAGATTAGCGGCACGAGCAGCATTGACAGCAGTCTCCCAGTTTCGGCACCCGAAGTTGATTGAGTAGTGAATCAAGGCGCGGTTGCGCCCAAGAGCCACTACAGGCGGAGAAGTGGCCCAACCCCGTGGTTGCCGGTCAGTGAATGTCGAAGCGAACGTAATATTAGATAATATGATGGCTCACTTGCCGAAAGCGGTCCAACAAACAAAGGAGCCTTTGAGCCGGATACGGTTCAGAGTTGATCCCCCCCGTGTGCTGTTCCACTGCCCCCTCACATCACTCTGTTCCGCCGCTGAAACGGTCGTCATCAAACGTCCCCTATTCCTTCCCTCGGTCTCGCGTTACAAAGCATCTATCAGTCCATTAATTAGGTCAGCTTAGTATTTTCCCGGAAAACCTCCGCGCGATGAATTAAGATGACGAGTCCGAGATGCCCTGCTTGCTCATTGACGATCCTGAATCAATTTCCATTCATGCTTTGCCTGATTTTAAACTTTTCTTTCACCCATTTTAGCTCTATCGACTGACCGCTGTTATCACTGTCTAGGTCCGAGCATATACGGAGCATGGCGTCGTCAGCTCCACAAGAGTGGTCAGATTCAGACGACGACGATGTTCCTGGAATCGAGACATCTGTCCTTCTGGGTATCCCCGACGGTCCCGTAGAGTCCGCATCAGATCTCAAAGACGCAGCCGTGTCTAGAATTGGTGGCGTTCCTGTACGACTCATCTCCACGCGAATATGTATTTCCATTTTGCTGAATATACCCGATCTTCACTCGCAGGCTCTACTTTCGCACAGGGTTCCTTTTGACTCGACCCATTGTCAGCACTGTAAGAACCCTATGGAACTCCTGGTGCAATTGTGGGCACCTCTCGAAGACAGCCCGTACGACAGGTCAGTGTACGTCTGGGGGTGTGCAAAAAGTGGTTGCCAGAGAAAGAGCGGAAGGTAGGCTTCTCACACGGCATAACCTTGGCGCCGCGAAAGGAAACAGATCCGATCTGGTATAGCGTCCGTGCGTGGCGGGGTCTGCGTTACAACGAAAGTTATGCCTCTAAACTTGAGCGCAAGCTTGCACAGAAAAGGGAGCATGAACAAACGCGGCCTCAGCAGTCAGAGGGCCATGCGCCTGCGCATCAAAGTGTCAATCCCTTTGCTGTGCGTTGTGACTCGCGATGGAGCATGCTTGCACTGATCAAGTAATCAATCAGATGTTCACAAAAATGGATAGTGCGCCACACCTCGGTCTCGGGTCTGATTTGTTCAATTCAATATCACCACTCCGTTCGGTTGACACAACCTTGCCACAAGGCACAGCATGTGACGAGGAAAATCTAGACAATGATGATGGTGACAACGCGTCGGTATCGTCTTTGGTAGTTGCAGCGCTTGCATCGGCGACACTGGCGGAGACCGCGTGGCAGTTCGCCCCGTCATACCCTCCGCAATATCTTTCCACGATTGGCGAGTACTTATCTCCCCCTAAAGAGACACCGGCTGAGCGCACAGCCTGCGCTGTCGTTGATGGTGACGACCAAGAGAGTCACTCTCGGGCGACCGAAAAATATGAGAATTCAATGCACACGGATCACATCTTTGACAGATTTAGTGAACGCACAGCTCATGAACCCCAGCAATGTGTGCGGTGCGCGGTTCGCAATTTGTGCGGAAATAGAACATCATTTGTCTGATAGGAGCCACATATACAGGTACGACCTCGGCGGGATCCCCGTGCCCTTTGCATCGGATGGCCTGTACAAGCAGCTATTCCCATTATCTTCGGATAAACCCCGGTTGACAACTGTCACAAAGGCAACATTCAGTGTTCAGCACCAATTATCGAGGCGTGGTGGGTACGATGAATCATCTATCCCTCCTTGTCCACATTGCGGTTCCCGCCGGATATTCGAATGTCAGCTCATGCCCAATCTACTCAACATACTCTCCGGGAATTCCAACGACGGTGGAGAGGACGTTACAACGACGGATGAACAACGAAAGGAGGCAGTCCAAAAACTATTGAAGGGCAATATAGACGGGCGCGGTATGGAATGGGGCACTATCCTTGTGTTTTCCTGCGAGAAAGACTGCTGTCTGGGCCCGGGTAACAAAGAGAAGCAAGACACATGGAACGAGGAGCTGGTACTCGTGCATTGGGATGATTGAAGCGTCCGTCGGTGCCAATAGATGGGGATACTGTAATACATTAGTACAGAGCATCACTCTTCCCCCCTCTCGCGCAGCTCTCATTATTCCTTCATGGTTGAATATATCATTATGAAATGCTAAGAACATAAGGAACGGAAAGCCCGCAAGGAACTCCTCGGATATACTATCACATTGGTGGATGCTCCATCGACAGGATTGCTTCTTGGACTGGGAATGGAAGAACCCGAATGACAAAAACGCAGCGGCTGGGAGAAAACTTCTACACCCCAGACATTATGCCCTGAGTCATCCACAAATTCTACCAGTGGTTGAGAAGAAAAAAAAAAGTCGAGCTGGTAATCAAAGCAAGGGGGGCCGGGAAGCTCAATAGTGGGCGAGGGAGGTGAATGTGCCGTGAGCGCTAGACAAAGAAGCTCAAAAAATACCGGCAAAGGTTAGACTGCTGAGCAACAATGACGGCGTCTACCAGGAAACAGGCAGCGCTGACCACGAGGTCACTGCGGTGCGGAAAAAAATGGGGTGGGCATGCATTACATCCGGTCCGTCACGTCCCTAGACAGTTGTTGATACGTATTGGAAGCCCTGAGACGGTGCTATGGCTGGCAATGAGAGTACCATGATGGTAAATATGGTGTGTTGGTTGTTGTTCGTCACGTGAGTGTGTTGAAGCAATCAACACACGCTTCCGACCCTTCGTAATCAATTACAACCATATATAAGTTATGTACTATACCATTAGTGTCAATATCAAATATCAAATCTCCGGCGTGATAGTGTAGATGTTTACAACCCGATAACAATGCTTTCAGTCTTTTCAAATTTGCGATGATGGTTTAGACGACTCGGAAATTGACATCGTCGTCTCTATCACAGCATTCAAGTTAGCCTAGCCTTGGCAGGGACACATGACACCATTTGATCATGTCCCAAGTGCAGTTCCACCAGTCCAACTTCACGAATAATAGGATCCCATTTTATGCGGGAAATCGCCTTGGGCAACTCTTAATGTGACCCCACCTCGGACACCAATACAGACGCCGGCGAAACCCGACACGTACATGTCTCTCGCACTTCTGATGCGCTACCCTCACTTGGCACGTATTCCAAAGCCTGATTTCCTAGGTGATCAGTAGTTCCATGGAGCTCCCTACTGTCTATGTTTCTGCAGCGAACCTTTCAACGGGATGATGTTCTAGCTTACGTATCTCCCCCAATCGTCATTTTCACACGCTCATTTGTCATCGCTACCGGAGTATCATAAATTACCAAAAGCGTCTCATGCATGTGTGGACCCTGCGCTGCGGGCGAGATCTCTAGATTGTGAGTTGTATACCCATTTGGACGCTCACGGAACTCGAAACATGACAAAGATGCTCTAAATCTCCCTATCCAGAGCTATACCAAGGAAACAGGTTAGGACCTAGCAGAGGATTCCCATGCCAGTGCCAGTGGGCACCTAGTGGGCCGCCCAGGCTGGCATCCGGCGCGACCTGTGATGATCACTAAGACACAGACAGATCCGCGATATAGCGGGTTGGCACACCCTCTGTCGTAACCCAGAAGACCGGCCACAAGGACAAAAAATGGATGACAAAAGTTCGCGTGTGGGAACTGTATGAGTTGCTCCACTCTTGTTCCTGGCGATAAGGGCCGCTTACTAGGGCCAAATACGTGTATAGGGCAGCAATGATCGCTCATTCAATTGTGACCAGACGTGCGACTTGATGAAAGGAGATTTGAGTTGATTCTATTCAACCGTACAAGGATTTAGCGGATTGCCACAAATACTTGGGAAATCATTGGGAGTCCCGATAAAGGGGTCCCTCATGACGATCGGCCCGGGAGTCCAGCCTTCAGGCCTCGACACTTTGCACAGATTGCTAAGTATGTGTGTCGAACGTTTTGCGTAAGCACGGGGCACCGCATTCTCTCTGGTCCTCGGTCTTCGGTCTTTCTTCGGTGACAACAGTTGCCAATTAGTCATACAAAATCGGGACAAGCGCGGCTTTCGGATCAACGATTTATGCATACAGTACCACTTACCACTTCTAATGCTATTTACATCGCTCATCTATTTCTATCGGTCAGGCACGACGTTTCTGGGCACTACAGGGTATCCCCGCTTTTCTCTGATGTACACATGGGCAGGTTTGGCAGGGGCACAGACACAACCAGATTTGACACCTAGGATATTCATTGCGGCTGCGGTGTCATCTTTTAAGTGTAATACTACCGCAGCTCGCAGCTCCGCGGGTTCCACTGGTTGTTGAAACTCATAAAGGAATCTTAGGTTGACCATGCCATCTCAGGCCCTCGGTAAAAGACGGCCGTACCGTGCTGCCTACACAGCCTACCTGATGATGGGCGCGAGTCAATGGGCCACTGATTCGCGAATTTAATGAGGTATATTCGGCGGCAAAAGTGTGATCACGCGAAACGAAATGATGTCGTCCATGCGTTCCATTTATCAGTGTTCCTAAACGTTTTTCCGATTGTGAAGCATCTTGAATACCTCCCAATTTCCCGAGAAGGATTTGGCAGCAAATCAGGTCACTGCTCTCCGGTTCTGTGGTGCGTGATAAATCAGGCCTCATTGGACGAACGGAAGCAATGTTTGGACACACACCAATTCCTCCGAGAATTCGATTCTGTAACATCCTCTGACTGGTCGAGGAAGTTCCCAGTCGGACTGCAGTACGATGTTTGAGCTGGGGCGTGACCGCACCGGTCATCTACATGAGGGGGGCCATTCCCTCGGGTCCGGGGTTTGGGGAGCCGGAAACCGAACCACAGCGATCTTATCAAGTGCGTCAAGAAGAATCCATATTGGTGCCTTGTTCACAATTGAGGAGAATTTGTATAGTTATATGATCTGATAGCCTGGGCACCTGAAGGAAGCAAGAAACGATGATAGACACTCGACGAATCGCACGTCGTGAGTTGGATCATTCCGAGCGACTTGCATCTTTAGGCGCTGATGAGTGAGTAGTTACAATAGACTTCTGAAACATGGTACTTTCGGTAAGCCGAGTGTTTTGGTATGACAACGGGCGCAGGACGCGGCGGAAGTACAGGAAGGTTAGATTCCTGCCAGGTTGGCTACGCAATGCTGCAGAGGTAGTGGGGTGAAGGTAGCCCATAAATAAATAAATAATGAAAACAAGAGTGTTGTGCGGCCGCCGTGAGCAACCTGAGTCAACTCCGGCAAAGATGGTACCGCTGGAGGAGGCCTGAATGAAAATTTCGGCTTGCAGAATGAAGGCAGAGTAAAAGCACCGGACTGACAGCAGGTGATTCCTCGCACATCGGAACAACACTCGTACTCATCACCGACATCTCCTCCCTAGGGGGTGGAAAGGGGCCATTGCCGATTATGTTCGGAACGATCATTGGCGGCGCACCTCAATATCAACGATGACCCTGTCCATGTGCCTGACCTGCAGGAGTGCAATGCATAGTATATCAACTTGATGACGGGATGATAAAGACGTACTGCACCGGATTGGCATGTTGGAATGAAACTGTCCTCGCCATCACACCTCGTTGAGTGCGCGGCCTTACCTACACCACAAGGTCCACAAGTAGTATTCTTACTCTCGCATTGAGCACCTGGCATCACACGACGCTGGAGTTAAACAGCCAGAGGATTTGCCTTCTCGGAAGTGAACCGGACAAAGAGGCAGACATCACATAAGGAAATTATGGTGATTTGTTGTACTCAAGGTACACAGTCATAAGTTCGAAAGAAAAAAGGGAATGGACCTATACGTGTAGACTAGAGCGTCACTGTCTCCAGTTCCGGAGAAGAGTCTGCTTCAAGGTAAATTGACTGATGGACGACCGACTGTTGCCTCTGCATCGCGGGCATTGATGCTGAGATTCTGTTGTGCAAAGGGTCTGGCCGCATGGGGAGGGTGAGTCATCACTAGATGTGGAGTGCCTGTTCGAGATGTCATCAGGTTTATAGGGGCCAAGTTCAAGTACACAGCCAGTAGCACTGATACGATCAATAGCAATAGAAATAGAAATTAGTCGGAGAGCAACGATGTCTCCTGAATCTCTTTATCCGAGTCGGAAGTAAATCGACAGATTTAACCGGACCTTATTACGTAATTAGAAACCAACCGTTGAGTTGATTCCGCGATGGTCGCTTTCAAGTTGCTCATTGTAAGAATCCCCGTCGGGCCACGACAAGGACCGCGCGCTGCTCGTTACATGCTTCACGCGGCTCTAAACGAGAGCCATCCTCTCAATTCTAGTCACAACGACATCATAAATGCTGTCATCACTCCTCGCCGTTCCCCGTCCGATATTAGAACCTGGTAATATCTCAGATTCGGGCTCTGCTCACGAATCCGCATCTACGCGTTTTCCGCATACTCGAGCACAACTGTCTGCCATTTCACGTCTCTATAAGCCTGCCGATAATTCCGACAATGATGCAGAGCCTGATGATTCACGCGTTAGCTCTATCTTGGTCGCCAAGGTGGCTGGCCTCCTTGATCTTGAGCACGAAGACGAGCTCAAGGCACTTTTGAAAGCCAGCTTTGCTGGTATGGACGACGATATGGTGAGATACCCACGATTTTAAGCCCGTTTTACGAATTCTCACCACGTCCCCAGCTCGAACAGCACGTACTAGACTTGATGCATAAACACCGGGATGACATTGCTGGTGTCCCTTTCATTTTCCTAACCGCCTCCCGCCGTCCTGTTTCTCGCCCATCATCCCGTGCTTCTTCTCACTCTGCCCGCCTTGTTCCCAACCGCCCCGACACTCCTAACTCCGCCCCCAGTTCACCGCTTGCCTACGTTTTCCGAAGACCGCATACCCCCCTAGCCTCCCCTCTTGCCACAGGGCAAGGCTCCGTTTCATACATGACCGCCAATAGCGACTCACCTGCACCTTCACCCACCCTACCTCCTGCTGTGCCCCGTTCTCACACCCAGTTCGCAAACAGCTTGCCGTCGTCTCCTATTGGCTCCCACCGCGTACTGAATGCTAAAGCATCGGATTTCCGCCCATATCCACGGCCACTCTCTGCTGCCTCGTCGAATCCCAGCACTCTGACGGGACTTCGTGCCGATACGCCATCCCCCGACCTTTGGGCTCATGGCAGTTCGAAAGCGACGTCAAACCTCGCTATCGCGGCGCCTCTAATCCCTGACACTAGTCTCCTATCGCGTTCTGGAACTCCCAATTCGACGTTACGCGTTCCCGTTCACCCGGACGAGGGGGACGAAGAGGACGATCCTTTTGACCCGTTCTCTCAAAAAGCACTTCCCAGATCATTTCATCCCCCCTCCCTTCCTGAATTCGATCCTCAATGGATGAACTCACCCGCATCAAATTCTTCTTTGTCCGATGGCTACCACCAGATGGGAATGGCGGATCGCCTATCACCGCCCGGCGGCTCTCAGCTTTCTCAGGACGGTTTTCCGAACAAAGAACCCGAGGGGGCAGACATGCTCACTGAAGGCATGACCCCCTTTGACGTCCTTGCTTCTGTCTTCGGAGCTTCTCTCGCCCCTTCAGAATTAGAAGAAGCACTTGCGGCTAACGGGTATGATTTTGAGCGTTCCATGGCTTGGTTGGTGGAGCGCGCCGCCCCGCAGCATGGCCACGGACCCCAACACCCGAGGTCCCAAAACTTGGGGAATCGAATTTCACTGGTATCTCGCGACGGACCAGGTCCCTCAGGATATGTCCGTGGTGGGAGGACTGGGTTTGGCGCTCCAAATGCGGGGCCAAAAGGCCCGGCAAAATTTATGAATGGACGACCGGCGCAAACTGGTACCCGAGTTTGCCGGTACTTCCTTGCGGGCGAGTGTTTGCGAGCGGACTGTCGCTTCAGGTGAGCCCTTTCAATCGCGCGCGGTATCCATTTCAAACGAGTTAGTTCAGCCACGAGATTGAACGCGCCCTTTGTCGCTTCTGGTTGCGAGGGACATGCGCTAAGGGGGAGGTTTGCGAGTTTCTACACCACATCCCAGCAGACGTGGACGTGGCTGGCATTACCGCAGCAATGGGCCGCGTTGACCTCAACGAGAATTCTGCTACTAGCGTTCCAACACTGGATGAATTTCCAACTCTCGATTATCCTCCCGGTGACTCCAGGAGCCGTCGTGGGAGTTATTATGGACGGAACCAACGCGCCCCCTACGACAGTGGCAGGGGAAAGTTTAGTCTGGTTGTGAACAAGAATACGCAGCCGCCCGCCCCTGCTATGCCTAGGGACCCTGCCTCACTTGCTGCTCGCCGGGAAGCCATGGGTAGTGCTGCGGATTCCCTTCACAACCGTAGTGCCATTGTCGCACCGAAACCGTCTCCCCGTCTCAGATTACGCCCTCCATCGTTACTACCCTCGCTACCAATAGGCGAATCTGTGAACAACCTGTATGTGGCTTATCGTTCTCGTGCGCTCCAGTTGGGTGCCGCGCGCAATGCGTGCTTGTCGCGCGCGGCCGACGCATGGCGGCGCGGTGATGGCTCAGCTGCCAAGCGTTTCAGTCGCGAGGGCCACGACCTCAATGCGAAGATGTCGACTGAATTAGCCCTGTCTGCGGGAAACGTTATTCGCGAGCGCGCAAAGCTCATCGAACAAATAGTCAAGGCGCGTGATGATGCTTGGTCCGACGACCCAGGTGACCACAATGCACGTGGCCGTGCGTGCGGCAATGGGCTGGGCGTCATTTTGGGGATTGGTCGACGAGACGTGTCTGGTGAACAAAGGGAACTGACGCCAGATGAACGAACGGAGTCCATGCTGGACCTTCATGGCATACACGCCGCCGAAGCTACAGAGATTCTTGAAGAGTTCCTACTCGCGGTATGTGAAATCTACTGCTGCATGCCACTCTTGCTGATGGTCACTTCTCTAGTTGGAACGTGAACACTTCTACGGACTAGGTGAGTTTTGTTATTGAAAATACGAAACCGGTCCACGATGACTGAATTTCAACCCTAGCCTATGTTGTTATTGGCGACGAAAAACACGCAGGGACACATGACCCTGCTCGGGCCGCGTCTCGAGAACGCCTGGCCACAGGTGTACGCGAATGGTTGCACCGGTGGGGGTACCCGTGGAGCGAACGTGAAGGAATTGTTTGTGTGGACTCTGTTACTCATATGTGACGTGGTTGTAGACGGAGGGCAAAAGAAACGGGTTGAAGTTATATCTTGTGACGGGTTTATTTTACTACTGGTTCGTTGGGTTACTCGCAGTGTTGGCAGTAGACCGAAAAAAGTCAGAGGACAGTGTGCGAGTATAGATCTTTGACAAAAGCACGTATCCCATTTAAAATATGTTTTGGACACATTTCTACCATGTCGTGATCCATGTGTTATACTGGGCGGTAATCATCGATCATCGAAACCAACCACGGTGTGCCACAACAGCGACTCGGAAACGCGTGGCAGTGTCACTTGATTGTCTCGCAGCCGATCACGTGAGACCGGTGACAGCAATCCCACTTCTCATTTCTCCTGTCGTCCTACTCTCTCTATCCCCCTTGCATCACCCCGCCAAGAGTTTCAACGATGTCAACTCATGAAGAGGAGGCCCCCGTTCACCAAATGCGCGAATACGACCCCACACGGCCGCATTCTTTCGACCTCACTCTCGAGCTCGAACGCCAACTCGATGCTGAGTCTCTTCCATCCTCCCCCGCTAGACCCGAGGGACGTCCACAATCGCTCGACTCTCACGTACTCGCGTCTCTCGTTACATCACTGCGCTTAAATGTTGCGGGACTTAGCAAAGAACGTGATGAACTGTCAGCCGCCTTGAAGGTCGCGCACAGCCGAGAAGCAGACCTCGCCACGGAAGTGCGCCAGCTGAGGGAGTCTCAGGTTGAAAGAGACACCGAATTGGCAACGCTGCACCAGAAGATACGTGATGACGAAGAATCCATCACACTTCTGAGAAGCAAGGTTGAGGAAAGCCGGTGTGTCTTCCATCCGCTCGATCTAAAACATGTTCTCATCGTGTACACGTCCAGGCGTGGCCTCATGCGACTGCAAACCGAAAGCCGCCGTGTGAGTCGGGGTGCGGACATGTCGGTTGACTTGTCGCGAGCGAGTTCGTACTCATTTGGAGGACCGTCTTCTGCAAAGCGAATGTCCTTCACCCCCCTCACCGGATCATCGGCCGCGCGCATGCAGAATCACAGACGGATATCATCCGTGTCCGACTCGGAGGTCGATAACGGCCAACCAGGGAGCATCTCACCCAACCCGCAGACGATCACACTTCCAGACGCAACTCCTAACCTACCTTATCCGCCCCCGAGCACTCGCCGTTTCTCGGGTTTATTTGGCCGTGCTACAGCTCCGGAATCAGAGTCTGTCCCTGGCTCCAATCCGATGGAGAGTGAGAAACTGCAGCGTGAGGTTCAGGCACTGAAGACGGCCCTAGAGGAAGCGCGACACGAATTGATGGAAGCGAATGAAGCACGCGAGGCGTCGGAGACATGTGTTAAGACCCTCCGCGACTTCATTGCAGAGAACAATGTGGGGGTTCCATCCTCGCGTGCGGACGTCGGTCCGGTTGGGGTTCGTAACGATGATACGGATAAGAAGACCGCCTGTGGAAGCGCAAGCTCACGATGGGGTTTCGGTGGCCTCTTTCGCGCTGGAGAGGCAACTTCACCGGTAATACCGAGCCGCGGTGCATCAATGATTGTTTCACCCCCAGCTGCGGGTGAACCGCTGTCACGTAAATTGGGCGGGCTTTTCAGCGGCAGAGGTAGCTTCTCGTCAAGCACACTCGCACCGCCCCGCGGCGTGCCGACCGCTCAGGAGGCGATGTACAACAGTTCCGATACGTCCTCAACTGCGGAATCGGCCGAGCCTGTGAGTCCGAGGATGGATACATCTCATGTGCCGATCGCGAGGGTGCTTAGCGGAACGTCTTACAATACTTCGACCGAGTTGCTTGGTCTGCAGAATGCATCCGAGCCGACACGAATTTCCGGGAAAAGTGATGGGGAAGTTCTGATGGTATGACCATGGCGATGACGAGGACGATGACGATGAGTTGTTTTCTATGATATTCACGCGATAGTGGTATGGATACGGTTTACAAGTTGGAATACTATTTACCCCAGTGACTGGCTATTACCCCATATTTATGAAATAGTAAGAATATTGAAATTGGATTGCTAGTCGGACGATACTGTACGTGGAGTAAGGGGGGGGAATGTACGGCGGCGGATTTATGAAATTGACGCTGGAAATGAATGTGCAACAACGAAAGCAGGAATGATTCGCGTTCTTGGTAAAAAACGTACGTGCCTTGTTTCGGGTATGATTCTTCCCAGCTGGATCAAGGCGGATTAATGCGCCTCTCCTATTCTTCATCCACCCCCCCATGGCTTCTTCCTTCATACCTCCCCTGGATCCTAACCCAAATTCACCATCCTCAAAGCAACGACGTCGTAATGCTGCCCTGTCATGCGCTGAGTGTAGAAGGTATATCTTCCATTCTCGCCTCGCGCCTTGCTCAAACTGATCGTATCATTTCGCCAAGGCTCAAGCTGAGGTTCGGCCTTTCTTCGCTCTCTTGATATTTCAGTCATAAACTTGGGTCCCTCTTTGCAGGTGTAGCCGTGTCTTCCCTTGCGCCAGCTGTGTCAAGAAGGGCTGCGCTGCAATCTGCCCCAAAGGTGAACGCCAACTGTGAGCCATGTCTTGCGTCGTACTCACAACTAGCACAGGATCCCTGACCACTGGCAAGGGAAACCGGTGCGTTTTTTTTCTTCCTGTCATGAAAAACTTTCTTCTCAACACGTCATTGCAGTTTCATCCTCGCGAATACCGAAGTGCTTCACGACAAGATCGGCGTTCTGTCCAACCGCGTCAGGCAGCTCGAGGATGCATTGGCAGAAGTATATGCTGTTTACAACAGCGAAAGACACCCTCTTTTGTCGGACGAGTTGTTGCAACTTAAACGTCCCCTGGAACGGGAATCTCGGAACGAAGTTCCATCTCCTCCGGAAGCCGAGACCGCGGAAGCTATCGACGCTGTCGGGTCTCTGTCAGTTCGAAACGACATATAGATCATTCTCTCTCTCACTTTCGCTCCAGGTCGATCTCTGACACTGGTCGCACGAACTTTTATGGCCAGACCGCGAATTCATACGTAGGTTCTTCCCCGAAAGTTCGATCCCGTTCTGTCATTTAAGGTCTTCTTCCTTCAAGTATCTCCTACAGGTTAGACGCCGTCTTCATCGGACTACTGTGCAGGCTTGACCGATTGCTTCTAGAACGAAGCTGGAACCGAAGAGGAAGACGACATCACTTCTCCGGCCTCTGTCGAGCTGCCGATGCCGAATACTCTGCCATGGAGGAGTCATGCTTTTCCGTTTGCTTCGAATATCGCTGGCAATATCGAAGAGATTCGTGCGATGCTTTTGAGCAACCTACCCGACGCGAATACGGTACGCAGGCAGCTTGACATCTACTGGCGCCTCGCTTCCTGGATGTAAGGATGTCAGCAACACTATAGCGCACCTGTTGACCGTCATACAGGTACACGCCAATCGAGCAGAGCGACTTCTATAGCTCCATTTATAACCGCGTCTTCGACCCCGAAGCCGGTTCCGATCTTGATCGAATTCAGTCACATCGGATTGCCGTGGTTTATATGATGCTTGCCATTGGTTCTTTACTTGACCTAGATGCACCGCCTCAATCCTACGATGCAAACCATTATTACCAGCTCGGACGTGCTGCTTTGTCCGTAGATTCAATATTTGAAGAGCAATCGATCCCTGCCATCCAAGCTTTGGCATGTGTTCTCGCTTGCACCTGTTTAAAGGCGCTAACTTTGGGGATAGTTGCTTATGTCTCACTATATGTTCCTCTCCGATATCGATGGTCCACGGTGGGCGCTTATGGGCCTAGTTGTGAAGCTAGCGCACAGCGTAAGCACCCGCCCTCATCGCATAACCCCTTTTGTCGCGGCTGACCCCCTCTGATTTAGTGCGGTCTTCGTGCGTCGTTCCCCACGCTATTCTCACACCACGGGGGTGGCTGATCGCATCTTACAGACCGGGATAGCGGTAGATGGGGTTTGGATCCAGAAGAAACCTACCGACGACGGGCGCTTTTCTGGGAGATATACACCTACGATTCGTGGCAGGTATGGCGTTCCGGAAGCTCTGGTGGTTTTCGGTCCCTTGCTCATCCCATTGATATAATAGAGTCTAACGTATGGACGCCCCCCTTCATTCTCCGTGCTCCATATCGATACCCAGCTACCTCGAGATTCTGTCAGAGATGAAAACGGTGAGCAGGAAATGAACTGTGAGACCTGCGTTATTCCTGTGGACCTGTCACAATCTGACTTTTTTACTTGAGTCCAACTATGGAAGTACCGATTTACTTCTCAGTGCATGAGCGTGATCCATGACCAGGTGTTTGGCGCACGTACCCCAAATTACAAAGTTTTGCAGCAGCTGGACCGAAAAGTTCGGGATTTCTATACTCCGCCTTCCCTGCAGGTTCCGGGTTTTGGCGGGCCCATGGCAGACGTCGACGCGGTTCCTGTTTTTCTCACTCTCCAACGGTACGTCGGCTTTGCGATTAGAGAGATGAGTAAGTCAGCCCTCTCTTCGAACAAAAGCTGTACGCTTACATTTAAAAGCCTTGTTTTACATGCATCGCGGATTTTTTGCACGTGCCATCGAGATAGCCCTGATGACCCCCTCGGTAGCAAGTACGCCCCCTCGGTGTTGGCGGTGTACAATAGCGCATGCTCCTTCGTTGGGTTGATCAAAAGCTTGTTTTCCCAACAACCTACGTTGACGGAACGAATGTGGTTCTTGTTTACTCACGTGTTCTCTTGCGCGGTGGGAAGATTTCCCAGACGTGACCTTCAGCCTCTGACGTAGCCACTTAGATTGTGCTAGGCTCCATACCGATCAAGTGCCCAAGGATGGCATTGGCTCGTTCTGCCTTGTCACATTTGGATTCCGCACTACGACTTTTTGAGGATGTTTCGCAGAATCCTAGAGCTATCAAAGTCCTAGTAGGTCTGAAGAAGGTGATGAATAAACGCCAGACTAATGCTGACTGCTCTAGCCCGTGCTGCGAAAGCAAAGGGAACGCGCCGTCGCGACCATGACCGAGCTTCAGACAAAGAAGGATCCACAGTCGCCGGGAATGACACCAGAATACGAGGGTGACGTAAAACGAGAAGACGAGGAGCTGGCCACTTTAGGTGGAAAAACCCGGCTTGTACCACGGAAGGCTTCGTCTTCAACGGCGTCCTCCCCAACGACGGCTTCTGCTAGCCCACGCAGCTCCCCAGCTGTTTCCAATATTCTTCCCTCACTACAATACGCTTCACATCTCACTACTCCACCTCACGTCAACGCAATACCGCTCGCTCCACCTCCTGCACAGCCTAATCAACAAGTTGGATGGCAGACATATGACTATCATCATCATCAACAACTACCACAGCAGATGGCGCAGCCGCACCATGCCCATGCACACATCCAACCACAACCTCCCCAGACTCATAACCATGTGCCCATCGAACACCAAGCCCATCCGGGTCCTATGAGGGGTTATAACTACACCCAGTACTGGCACCAACAGCAAACTGCGGAATATCCGTACAATGGCATGCATGGAGGCCCTTCGACGGCTTACATGCCAGCGTCCCCTGGTTCTATGGGCTTTGACTACGCAGCTTCGCTGCGTGCGGAGTCATACTTGACCTCCATCCAGCCTTCGTCTATGCCCCCCCAACAAGCTGCCCGGACGATGCAAGTCAATTCGGACTACAGCCCAGGGACAGACCCCAACATGGCATGGAATGATCTTGTTGCTCAGTTCCATCACGTGTAAAGGTAGGTGGTAAAACGTCTATTTCAATCCTATCATGATGTTAGAACACCGTTGAGTTCTTTGCCTCGAAAACCTGTTGAAGTTTATTATCCACATTTGTGTTGTAGCCCATCGTCAAGTAAATATGACCGTATCGCGTATCACGAGCCTTGTCTTATTATCATCATCGTGTTGGTCTGAGTCGTGCATGTCACTCCCGAATAGTCGAAAATATGACGTAAGCAAGGCAGCACGTGCGCATAATTAACTGAGACGCAGAGTTGAGCTATTGAAGCTTACATCGGACTCAGAGGAGCCAGGTCTGGCACCTTGACGTCCAAATTTAACTTGAAAATCTATGAAACCCTGTCATGGATTTAACAGACGCAAGAACTCGCAAGAAAGTCACCCTCAGTCCAAGAACCGTGCTATCAAACTCGTGCGTATCCATCCGACCCTCCCACATCATAACAAAAATATAATATATAATACCTGACATGATAGTGTGTCTGGACGGGTTGCCACTGATATCGTGTTTTCGAATGCCCTCCTTGTCGCGTCTCTTTGGATTGTCAAGGAATGGCTCCTAACACAAAACGTCGGTGCCTTCTGGGTCCTAATGCGCATCCTTGCGTGTTGTGCCCTCGGTCTGGTTCTGAGAGAAGTGCCATCGGGAGGCGTGCCAAAGGCATTAGCAGCCGCGTCGTCAGCAAAGGTACGTGCTCGCCTCTACGTTTGTCACTGAGGACACAGCGGTAACGTTTTTGCTCGACAAAGTGGACTACGCTAGCGATGGCCTCCGTGGCCTATTTTCTCCAGCAGGGTAGCCTTCTCGTGGCGTTGTCGCAGTTATCGGCCACCCGGTGCGTCTCACGTCCCGTTCGCGCTCGCGTGTTTTTTTTGACCCAGCAGAATATATATGTGTGTAGCGTCGTCATGTTCTCGCATTTCTCGTCGGCGTGGGCGAAGACCCTGACCAGTGCGTCCCTGGTAGGCACCACATTTACCCCCTCCCTCTTTCAACGGTATTCACGCGCGCAGACGGTGCGTCTTGCGCCCGTAGCTCTCGGCGCCGTCATTTCTTTCGCCTCCGACGCCAGCTATTCCATAAATGACGTCCGAGAGACGCTCCCGGGATATCTGGCCCTTTTGCTGCACATACTCTCGACAGGAGTCTCGGAGCATTTCAGGTCCATCTTGGTGCCCAGTGTGGGTTCCAAGTATCTATCGGTCTGTTGCACCGTCGGCGCCGCTGCTTTCAGCCTGATTGTCTACGCTGCTCGGGAGATTCTGGTGAGTACATCACGGTCATCATCCTGCGTACAGTTGGCCTCACGCACGGTACGGTCCCTTCAGACGAGCGTGCCGCCGTCTCCCGTCGTTTCGCTCTTCTCTCTTTGTGCCATTCCTCTAGCGGCGTATTCTGCTCAATATAGACGCAGTTCCTTCGAAGCCCCTGTTACTACTTCTCCACAATACAATTTATTGTCTTCCGCCTCCACATTCCTTGCGACGATCACTTTTGGATCGATGTGGTTCTCTCGTTTACCAACCACGGCGGAGATATTAATGGGAATATTTTTATCATACGGTCAGTCGCGGTCGCTTCTAGCGTGGTGGTTCGGGCTCAGACCCCCCTTGCAGGTGGACACCCAAAAAAGTTAAATGTTTCCAATGGCCTTCCGCAGGTTCCGGCGACGCAGGTCGCCCGCTCCCATTGAAAACTATAATGTCAAACCCGGAGTCGCGAAGAATCTTCTATTTTCTTGTGCTGAACTTATCTTACATGATGATACAAATGCTGTACGGCATTTGGACGAATAGTCTTGGTCTGATATCCGATGGTATGTAAGCTAAAGTTCTGAGTGTCTGTCACCGGTGGTTAATGGAGTCGGCACAATATTACAGCCATCCACATGGGGTTTGATTGTATGGCAATTGGAGTCGGTCTGTTCGCGTCTATTATGGCACTGTGGCCCCCTAACGAAAGGTTTACATACGGGTTTGTTTTTTTGACGTCATCCCTTGAGGCTGATCCGAGCGGTACTTTCAGGTATGGCCGGATAGAGACACTCTCCGGTTTTGCAAATGGCATTTTTTTAATCCTGATCTCGATTTTCATCGTTTTTGAAGCAATACAGCGTCTGTGGGTGGCGAGTGCCTTCTGAGAAGCGCTGCAGAAGCTGACGTACCTTAGTTTGGATCCCCCAGAAATGAATACCAATCAACTTCTTTTGGTTAGCACGGTCGGATTAGGCATCAATCTGTTCGGCATGCTAGCAATGGGTGGTCATGCTCACCACGGACATGGGCATAATCACGATCACGCACATGCCCACGACCATGGGCGTAATCACGATCACGCACACACCCACGACCTTGGGCATAATCACGATCACGCACACCCCCACCATACGCGCGGCCATTCACCGGGACATAGTCACGACGATTTTACTTACGATCAGGTACGTGCTATCTCTTGCGGGTGCCTAGGGAAGGACTCACCTCACTTGGTTGTTGAAGATCCCACAGTCTCCCACGATTGAGGAGCACCTTGTCGACTCGGATCACGAAGGTGGATGCAAGAGCGATGACGCCTCGTCTCCCTCACACTCGCACTCGCATTCGCACAATCGCCTACGCTTGCCCGATGCCCATCTTCACTCTCGGCTCCATCCAAACGGTCTTTCCAATGGCGATAGCCTTGGCGTGCCATCAACTCGCGTTCACACTCGTTCCACCTCTATGGCAACAATCCCTTCGCTCCACCGCCCTCCTACACCTCCCTCTATACCCCAGTCCCATACTGCCCCCTCTCTAGCGCCGAGAGTGAACGGTCATCGGACACGCAGTCGCCGGGCGCCGTCATTGCAACTACATGATGCATCACGTCTAGGCGCGTTACATCTCGATGGCGCTGCACTTTCTCCTGTAACGCCGAACTATCGCTTCGGTGTAGACGAGCATTATGCATCCCATCAGCACGCAAACCATCACGGCCACACACCCAACCTACACGACCACTCTCACGTGCATGGGAGTGGGCAGTCTCGCGAAGGACATAGTCACAATATGCGCGGCCTGTTTCTGCACGTCATGGCGGTGGGTGTCCTTCCTTCCGTATCTAGTCTTGCTTACGAAAGCTGTGGGGGGCCGATAGGACACGTTGGGCTCGGTCGGCGTGATCGTATCGACACTGCTCATCCAGTTTTACGGCTGGACCGGTTTCGACCCGATCGCGTCGATCTTCATCGCGTTGCTGATCGCCGCGAGCGTGATCCCACTCGTCATTGACACGGGCAAAATACTCGCGTTGGACGTTGCGCAGCGCGCCGATGACATCACAGATGCCCT
Source organism: Lactifluus subvellereus (assembly GCA_022496195.1). Classification (NCBI taxonomy): domain Eukaryota; kingdom Fungi; phylum Basidiomycota; class Agaricomycetes; order Russulales; family Russulaceae; genus Lactifluus; species Lactifluus subvellereus. The sequence goes on along the minus strand of WTXC01000004.1, from coordinate 266,477 downwards.
GGACGAGGTACGTCCTCTCGCCTCCCTCCCTCTCTCGCGTGCCCAAAAAAAAAAAAATTCTCACGACGGCCCTGGCGGGTAACAGCTTGCGTCGGTCGAGGGGCTCGCGTCGTACACGAACCCGCAGTTCTGGCCGAAGGACGCGAGCAGCTTGATTGGTTCGCTACACGTGCAGCTCGCTCCGCCCACGCCACAAAAGGATTTCGACTTGAACGGCGTCGTCGAGCGCGTCGACATGCTTCTGCGCGCGCGCATACCCACGCTCGAAGAGCTCACTATCCAAGTGGAGGAGGTCGTCGTCGGGACGGGGTCGGTGGCGGCGGCGGCGGAGCGGGCAACGTTCCGACACAATAGCACTTGACGTAAGAACACTAGACAACATCGCGTACACATCTCTATTCTTTTTTATTTACTCCGTTCGTTCGTTCGTTACATAGGAAAAGTGTAATTTAATACATCGTCCCCCCCAGATGGCAAATATGGACTCCAAGGCAGAAAAAAAAAGCGAAAGCGAAAGCGGCGCAGGTATGGTAGTGAATACTGTTGCGACTACGGGTGGGTTACGTGTATAGGAAAAGGAGAAAAGACAAAAGCAGCGATGGAATAATACAGTATATGGTCACGAAGGAAGACTTATTGATCATTGAGGTTGTTGAGGAGCGTGGTGAGACAACGTTTTGTGACCATGTCGCCCTATATGCGCATATGGAATCTGTGAGCCAACAGCGATCCTACGGACCAAGGGGAAGCTCACCTGGAGAAGCGCTGCGAACGTGTTGTCGCGAAGGGGCTCCGGGAGGCACGCGCGGAGCGCCTCGCGGGCCCGCGGATTGTCACTTAAGCGGAGGTAGCAACGGACGACGTGCTTGAGGAGCCGGACGGCCTGGGTCTCGACGAGCTGGTTGACCATGTTGCTGAGGACGGTGCCGACGGCGAAGAAGCGCTCGTAGGTGTGGCAGATGTAGGTGAGCCCGGTCTCGTCGAGGAGGATCTTCTGCACGATGAAGATCGCGACGGTCTTGGAGAGCTCCGAGCCGGTCTCCATGATGCGCAGGCAGAGCGGGATGATCTCCGTCGAGAGGAGGAAGTGGATCACTGTGTTGTTGTCGTTTTGCTGGTGGGGCGGGTAAGGGAAGACTGGGGGTGTGTAAAAGGGGGGGCACTCACCTTGACGAGGGCGCCGATGACGCCGAGGGAGGTGAGGCGCAGGTACTCGAAAGGGCGTGTTTTGGAAGTCGTATTCAAGAACGGATACAAGAAGAGGGGTATATGTGCTATTTTGTGGCATCAATCGCTGGCCACTCGAGTGGGGGAGGGGCAGGTACCGTACCATTCAAGAAGAGTTGTCTTGTCTCGGGATGAGATGCGACGCATTGAAGGAGAGCGAGGGCATTGCAGACGCGGTTAGATACATGCGCTGTCAAGTTGGGCGGGGAGAGCATTGGATAGACGGACACGATCTCCTGGAGGAGAGCTGGCATGATACCTAGGATCGAGTAAGTCGATAGGATGATGACGATCGGGAAGGGTGGGGCTGACCGAAAGCATGCCACAGCACGAGGGCAAGGTCATCATACTGCTCGCGCTTTTTAGAGAGCTCGAGAAGGGCAGCTTCTCGAGTGTCTGGATCCATGAGGTCTACGACAAGACCGTAGATGCTGTTCTCGTCATTGGTGACAGGCAAACCGGGACTTAATCTTAATCCATGGGGAAGGGGTGGGCATCGGTGATGAACTGAGGGACTGGAGGATGGGGAGTGGGATGGGCGATAGCGGCAGCAATTGTCGAAGGTGTGTCTGTATATAGTGAACGCTGATATGGGTTGTAAGTTAATTGATGGTCCATGGCAATGGCAGACATTATCTGTGCCTTTGCCTTTGCCTTGACCACAGTCCAGTCCAGTCCACGTAAGGTTCGCCATCACGTGGCGGCCACTCTCTCAACTGTAACCGACCGCGACAATGCCAGGGCCTATCCTCGCTCGACCCGCCCAGCTCAATCTCGCTGCCATTCTCACCTCTCAACACCCAACAATAGATCTCCACCTTCCCGCCTATGAGGCTTCAACACGCAATTTCTCACAGGCGATCGCAGATTTTAATACCCGCGCTATAGCCGAAATCAATCAACGTCGGGAAGCGCACACCGCAGAGGTGAAGAGACTGGCAGAGCGCGTTCAGAATATCGAAAAGGAGACGAACCAATGCAAAATAGAGGAAATTGAACTTATTGGCGGTTGCGTCACGCGTCCATTCGTTTCAGCTTTGACTTTGCTGAGCCGAGTCTCCGTTGCAGTGCTCGAACGCGAGCGTGAGGAAGCTAAGGAGGCCGAATCCTATGTCGCTGGGCTCCGACGCCAAGGCGCCGCCCAGCGCGAAGCAGTCGCGGCTCTCGACGCAGACATCGAGCAATACCGTGCCCGAGTGGCAAACCTCCGTAACGGTCGGTTTTTCCCCTACATCCATGCTTCCGTCCCTTTGAGACCTCCTCCCTCACAGAGCGAGAACTGGAGCGCAGAACATTGGCCATGCATATTTCACCCACATCTGCAGACTTGCGGGCTTGCGAGCGTGCTTGGCGCTGTGTCATTGAGGGCGTCGGTCCGGAGCAGCTTCTAATACGCTATTTCTTCAAAGATGGCGAAGGCTCGCGTTACACGCGTGAGGCGAACTTCGTACTTGATGTCTCGTCGCCCTCGTACAAAGGTACGTCTCAACAATTACATCTGCTTTATCCGTGAACCAACCATAGTTCATAGTCTTAACCTCGACACCGCTATTACCCACGTTACCAATATTGCTGGATCAATTAAACGAGTCGCAGGATGTGTATTACTTCATCAAGTGTATGCGTCAGGCCTATATGAAGCTTTTCTCATAGATTCACTCGTTGAGGGTGGGATGTGTACTGTAATACCTTGCTATGTAGCTTCACTTACTGTACTTGTTGATTGGGAACGGCGAGCAAACATGGACAAACACCGGACTTGTTTCTTCCGCCATGCCTCCAGCAGTGGCGAACACAATGAATGCCCTGCTCAAACGCTGCTATTCTACCCTCCCTGGAGCTGCTGCCGCCGCAAGGACGGCGTCAACTCCACTCGCCGTCCGCCTTCGTCGCTCGAGAAAACTTCCCACTCCTGCTGGTGAATCCGATGCGCTCCCCAGCGGTCTAACTCCTACAGAATTTGCCCGCTACCAGCGCGCCCTCGCCAAAGGCGAGCTTCTACGGCCAGATGGAACAGAGCCCACGGAGGGCGAGTGGCTCGAAAAACTCAACTCGCGACGGTCTCGGCTGCGCGGGACGCGACAAGTCGTGACGCCGTCGGGGACGACGGAAACGCGGGTCGTGGGCGAGAAGGTCTACCTGCCCAACATCATCTTCCGCCTCGTCCCCAACTTTACTCCCCCCGGAAAACCGTACAATCCTTACGAAGCGACGTTCCGCATCCCGCAGTCGGTCACCAAGACGGACGTGCGCGCGTACCTCGCCGCGGTGTACGGCGTGCAGACGACGTACATCCGCACGGACAACTACGTGGCGCCCCTGCGGCGCGCGTGGAACGCGGCTTGGGTGCGCGGCAAGTCGTACCGCACGTACAAGCGCGCCGTCGTCGGGCTCGTCGAGCCGTTTTACTACCCGATGATGGTCGAGGATATGTCCACGGAGGACCGCGAGGCGCGCGAACGGTTTTTGGAGCAGGAGTATCACGTCAAGTCGAGGGAGGATTTGGTGAAGGGCCTGCTGCTGCGGATCACGAAGAAAAACTCGCCCGGATGGGCCTGGCGCGGGGACTTGACCACGCGTCGGGGCACGATATTGAAGAAGATCGCGGAGCAGCGGGCGTTGAGGGAGCAATTCATTCAGGTTACCAAGGAGCGCGTGCAGGAGACACGCGAGCGTTAGAATTGCGTCCACTTCCATTTGCATGGTGACACGCTGTATCTATAGACTTTGTCATTCCCATGCACTTTACGGCACCTGTGCTGTCCCCTGATTGTGGGCCGTGAAATTTACTCTTTGAAGTGCGCGCCGATCTTTGATGCACCTCCCATCCTGGGCTTTGTAATCGTGGTGCTGTGTATGAGTCACATGGCTACAATTTCCAAAAGCCTTTTTGGCGAAGTCGCGTAAAAGTCGCGTATGTATATAATCGAGTGCCCAGCGTTCCCCACGGTACCGTCGATTGTGCCACCTCTCACTACTTCACCACCCGCTGTCGTGCTCGCCTTTACCTTCGAAGGTAGTCATGATGTCCCCGGATGTCATTTGTCACCACCTTGAGGGCTGGGGACCCGTCTCTAGGCTTCGTCCCTTTGATTTCACCCCTTGCTTTGAAGACGCGGTCCTGTTTTCAGTTCCCCTCGCGTCCCTCACTATTCTCGGTCTTTTTCGAGTGTGGAATTTGTGCAGACTAAACGCACTACAACGCACCCAGAAGATAAATGTGTGGCTCCTGTGGAGCAAGTTGGTACGTGGGCTCTTTGGGTTCTATGGAGCCTTAGTCGGTTCGGTTCCGGATTCTTACCGTAACGCACCAGGCCACCCTCGGGCTGGTCGTATCACTCAGCCTCGTCAATCTGGTCATTGCCAGTATTCATCCCCAATGGATCCATTTCTTCCCGTCGTTGGTCCTGGAAGTTGCCGCGTTCCTGGTTCTCCCGCTACTCACCTATCTGAGTCATACTCGGACCCGGCGCTCATCCACCATCGCCCTATTATTTTGGTTGGCTTATTTTGCCGCCCTCCTGATTTGGTCCCGCACAACTCTCGAGGTTGCGCCCCCGCACTTGCAACCCATTGTTGCCCTGCGGTGGGGAATTGGCGGACTCGGCATCGTTGCGTTCGCTCTCGAGTGCTTGGGTCCAGAGTTCCGTGCCGAGCCCGATGACAAACCGCGTCTGAATCCGAGAGTCCGCTATTGACTGCGAACATCTTTAGCGTGTGGACGTTCGGGTGGCTCACGCCTCTAATGAAGAGGGGCGCGAAACAATACATTACCGAAGATGACCTCCCCGAGCTTGTTCCCGAGGACGAGTCTACCAAACTTGGGCAGACGCTGCAGTACTCCATGAAGAAACAGTGGGTTTCACGCATCTTTGAGTGTGTGAGTGGACTAACTGAGCCCACCTTTCTTTCAGCAAATCTCTATGGACGGCTCTGTTTGTCTCGTACGGAGGACCTTTCGTTGTTGCAGCTTGGTTTAAGATCATGCAAGACTGCCTTTCGTTCCTTCAGCCCCAGCTCCTACGTCTCTTCCTCTCGTTTATCTCTGCGTATCAAAGTGCAAGGCTGTACGGCACGGACGACAAGCCAGCCCCGAGTCCGATGCAAGGCTTTTCGATCGCCACTCTCATGTTCACTGCCGCTATCATACAGTCGATCATCCTCCATCAGGTTAGCTTTCTTTCTAAATGTACTCGCTTTCGTTGACCTTCTCTGTAGTATTTCCAGCGTTGCTATGAGACTGGCATGCGAGTTCGTGGCGGGCTTATCACGGCAATCTATCAAAAAGCCCTCGTCTTGTCCAACGACGAGCGCGGTAAGGCATCAGGGGACATTGTCAATCTGATGTCAGTCGATGCCTCGAGGCTTCAAGACTTGTGCACGTACGGGCTCATGGCTATTTCGGCCCCATTCCAGGTAACGGATAATACTGTGCGAGCAAATACATCAATTTTGACAACACGACGTTTGAAAGGTCACGCTTGCATTCATCTCGCTGTACGACCTCCTCGGGTGGTCTGCTTTCGTGGGGGTCGCCATCATGTTGTTTTCAGTCCCGTTGAATACCGTGATCGCAAATTTCTTGAAGAACCTTCAGATAAAGCAGATGAAAAACAAGGACAAGCGTTCGCGTCTGATGAGTGAATTATTGGCGAACATCAGGAGGTACACCCTGCCAGACTAAGACTGACATCTCTCGATACTAACACACACACACCCCTGTGTTTAGCATCAAGTTGTACGCTTGGGAGCACGCGTTCCTCCGTCGCATTCTATTCGTGCGAAATGAAGAGGAGCTCAAGTTGCTCAAGAAAATTGGAATCTATACTGTGCGTGTTTGTCCATTGTCGTGACCTCCTGTGTTGAGATCAACGCTCCTTGGATCCAGGCATTTAACACAACGCTTTGGGGTGGTATCCCATGTAAGTGGCGTCCAAATGCGCCTGGATATCTCTCTGACTAGGGTGGATGACACAGTGCTGGTCGCATTCAGTTCCTTTGCTACTGCTGCCGCGGTATCCTCTAAGCCACTGACCAGCGATGTGATATTCCCGGCGATATCTTTGTTCATGCTATTGCAGTTTCCTCTCGCGATGGTAACTCTTCAGCTCTGTGTGATTACGATCACGTGAACTCATCTCATATCCAGGCCGCCATTATCACCAACCAACTCATTGAAGGACTCGTCTCTGCCAAGCGCCTCAAAACATTCTTGGACGGTGATGAGCTCCAGCCAGACGCTCGGGAGGTCTCACTGAGCCCTAACCTTTGCACTGGAGACGTGGTATGCTATTCGGAATGTTGTGACGGGAATGTGCTTGGTAACGAGGTCTCAGGTGTTAGAAATCGAGGACGGTGAATTCACTTGGTCTAAGGACGCCACGAGCCCGACTCTCGAAGGCATCAATTTGGTTATACGAAAAGGCGAGCTGATAGGGATTGCCGGGCGGGTCGGCGCCGGCAAGGTTTGTCTGTCTAATGGTGTCTTAACTGGTACGCGTCTCACTAGCGCAGTCGAGCCTCCTTTCGGCGATTATCGGAGACATGCGCCGGGTTGAAGGCAAGGTCTCTTTACACGGCAGCGTAGCGTACGCTCCGCAGAATCCATGGTGAGGCACGCCATATTCAAGTCCAGAACGGTCCGTTGAACCTTCGGCCAGGCTGATGGGGGCCTCCATCCGCGACAACATTTTGTTTTCTCACGAGTACGACGAGGCATTCTATAATCTAGTACTTGATGGTGCGTACCTCAAGGTCTACCGGCGGTTGTGCGCACCTTACATTCACTATCATCCTTGGTATAGCATGCGCGCTTCGTCCAGACTTGGAGCTCTTGCCCAACGCCGATATGACCGAAGTCGGGGAGAAAGGTATTCCTGTCGTTTCAAGTTACGGTGATCATTTATTAATGGCTGTTAGGGATCACTGTACGTCAATCTGGAACGTGATTTGGTGCAGCCTTGACATGAGTGTATAGCTGAGTGGGGGCCAACGTGCCCGCGTCTCTCTGGCTCGTGCTGTGTATGCGCGTGCAGATTTGTATGGACGTTCGCTGTGACGTTGGAACATCTTACTAATTCATTGAAGGGTACTACTCGACGATGTGCTGGCCGCTGTTGACTCACAAGTCGCGCGGCAAGTCTTTGGTGAGTCGCCTGCTCGGTTTCCATACCCAACAGAGATAACTGACGCTGTGCTTGTTCAGATCAAGTTATAGGGCCACGTGGATTGCTTGCAACCAAAGCTAGAGTTGTTGTCACGCACAGCATATCGTTCTTGTCCAAGTTTGATCAGCTTGTCTACGTACGACGCGGTATTATCATCGAGTCAGGACCATATGCCAAGCTTGTTGCAGACAAAGAAAGCCATCTCTATAAATTGATGTCAGTATGGCTTCATAGAATACTTCGGCGATCCCTCAATCACTGACTCGATTATAGTCACGGCCATGGTCATACGAGCGGGTCGCCTTCATCCGGAAGCGCGACGCCCTTCGGGAACGATTACATTCCCTCACAGTCGGGTAGCTCCACCCACACAGAGGAAGGCGTCTTGACCATGGAGAAGCTCGACACGATTGGGGAGAAACTCACCCGCAAGAGAAGCTTTGGCCGTGCGGCTCTCGCGCCAGTCACATCCCAAACAACAAAGGCCTCCTCTGGGGGCCTTAGTGAGGAGCAAAGCGCTCAGGGACGAGTAAAACCGTATGTATACTGGCGTTACATCGAGGCAGCATCAACGGCCGGATGCGCATTTTTTGTCATTGCAATGGTTCTGCAGCAGGCGCTGCAGATCTTTGGTTCCTTCGCGTTGAAGCATTGGAGCGAGGGCAACCGCGAGAGTGGCGAGAATAAGAGTGCCATGAAATACCTCTGGGCATATGGTCTCATATCGTTGTCTTCCGCGGTGCTCAACTGCATGGCGTCGATCTTGATCTTGGTATTATGTTCGTTAAGGAGCTCGAAGCGTTTACATGATGCGGTGCGTTGGTCACCTCCCCTGCTTCCAATCTTTGCTGATCGGGCCCGGCGCAGATGCTTCATTCGGTTATCCGCGCTCCGCTGACCTTCTTCGAGCTCACACCCTCTGGCCGGTAAGTATCCTCTATCTGGATTCTGCATATTGTACGACCTGTGAATTGCCACCCCTAGGATTCTAAACTTGTTTACAAAAGACACGAATGTCGTGGACCAGATGTTGGCAAGAGTAAGTGCATGTTTCAACCGGGCAGCGACTCTGCTTAGAGCATGCCGCTCTCAGGTTATGCAATTTGTTGTCCGCACGTTATGCTCTTCCGTTGGAATAATCATCGTCATCGGATCGAGTTTCCCGCCATTCCTAATCGCGATAATTCCTCTTGGCTGGCTATACACCCGTTTTATGATGTTAGTGTCGTCGTTTTTGTTTTCGTAAAGCATATTGACCCTTGGTCTGCAGATACTACCTTGCTACATCGCGCGAACTCCAACGTCTGAACTCTGTTTCTCGCTCCCCAATCATCTCCTGGTTTTCTGAATCGCTCAGTGGTCTATCCACGATCCGTGCATTCAACCAGCAGGCGGTTTTCACCGAAATTAATGAACGCCGTGTCGATCGCAATCAGATGTGCTATCTACCGAGCACATCCGTTAACCGGTGGCTGGCTGTACGCCTCGAGTTCATTGGCGCATCAATAATTTTCATATCATCTTTGCTGGCGGTGGGTGCTCTGGTAACGAGCGGAGTTGACGCGGGGCTTGTGGGTCTTGTTCTTTCGTACGCGCTTAGCACGACGAGTTCATTGGTGAGTACGCTGGCCATGCCGGCTCGTGAGGAAAGTCCTGAAGACCTCGTAGAACTGGCTTGTGCGCTCTGCGAGCGAAGTGGAACAGAACATTGTCAGTGTGGAACGGATGTTGCAATACATCGAGCTCAAGCCCGAAGCACCATATGAGATCCCGGAAACTCATCCAGAAGGTGTATGGCCGGCGGAGGGATGTATCGAATTCAGGTGCCCTTCCTCCGAAATGTCGGCGCCAATGCGACTGCTAACAGCCCCCCGTTGGCAGCGATTACTCGCTAAGATATCGACCCGACCTGGGTTTGGTGCTCAAGGATATTTCTGTGACACTGGTATCATCTTCGGTACTTGGGCACGGGAACTGTACTAACCAGCTCGTACTAGAACCCGGGAGAAAAGATAGGAATCTGTGGCCGAACTGGCGCCGGAAAGTCATCTGTAAGTTCAGCCTAGTTTGCTGCTAATGTGCGCCGTGCTAATCGACCACTGCAGCTGCTGCTCGCATTGTTCCGTATAATTGAGCCCGCTGGTGGAGCGATTCTAATTGACGGGGTTGATATCACCACGATCGGACTTCATGACTTGCGCTCAGCAATGACAATTGTCCCGCAATCGCCAGACCTGTTTGAAGGAACCATGCGCGAGAACATTGATCCCGTTGGTGAATACCAAGATGCTGATATCTGGGAGGCGCTCGAGCAGGTAAATTGCCTTTGAGTCTGTATGAGGTGTTGTCATTGATATCATTGGATGGAATAGGCCCACTTGAAGGAGTACGTGGATAGCCTCCCTGAGGGGCTTGATGCGCCTGTCAGGGAGGGTGGCTCGTCCCTCTCTGCGGGGCAGAGACAGCTCGTTTGCTTTGCTCGGGCATTACTGCGCAAGACTAAAATCTTGGTTCTGGATGAAGGTGAGTGCGCCCCCTAGGAGGACCGAGCTCCGCAGACGTTCGTTTCCAGCGACATCCGCGGTGGACCTCGAGACGGATAAGGCTGTTCAAGAGATCATTCGTGGCCCACAGTTCAAAAACACAACTATCCTCACCATTGCGTGAGTAACTTGAAATAGGTGCTTGATGTCACTTATCTGACGTGCTCATAGGCACCGTCTTAATACCATCATGGATTCGGACCGCATCTTGGTCCTGGACGCGGGCAGGGTAAGCGGAACGTAAATTTTGTCTACGGAAGTTGTGACCGATCCATTCGTAGGTTGTCGAACTTGATGCGCCTAGCAACTTGTTGATAAAACCGGGTTCTACGTTCCGCTCGCTGGCTGTCGAGGCTGGGCTGATATAAAATATCCCATCCAGAGGACGACTGTCTTCTGGATCGTGATGATTGTCAACAAAGGAGGCTAACTAACACGGAGAAATATTTTTTGCAATTCCCTTGTACTTAGAATCTCGACCAAGTAGACAATATTTTGATGGACTCTTTTTCCCCTGGTTCTTATTATGACCCCACCGCCTTGCGTTGGCCACCCCACACATTCACATTCTGTCGGAGCTGGGGATAGTTTCGTCACGTGCTGTGGAAATACATTCAGCGCGACGCTGAGGACAACGATGTTCAGAAAGCACGGTCTATCATTATCATTTTATGCTACCCGTACTCGTCTCTTCTCAACCTCAGCGCGCAACCAGTCGAACCACGCCATCGTCTACTCCCAGAACGGCCAGCCAGCAGATGTCGTGCACGCCCTCACCATCCCGGGCCTTCCCGCCCCTCCCCCACAAACGGTGAACGTGCGTTTCATCCTGTCGCCCATAAACCCGGCAGACGTGAACGTCATCGAGGGGGTGTATCCCACCAAGCCGCGACCGCACACCTTTCCCGGCGTCGAGGGGGGCGGCGACGTGTTTGTCGGCGGGAACGAGGGGCTCGCGGAGGTCACGCGCGTCGGCGAGGGCGTGGAGGGCCTCGGGCGCGGCGACTGGGTCGTGATGGGGGCGAGTCAGGTCGGCACTTGGCGGAGCGCTGCGAACGTGCGCGAGGGGCACCTGTTGAAAGTGCCAAGGCTCGAGGGCCTCTCGGAAGTGAACGCGGCGACGATGATGGTGCGTTGTTATATATATACCCCACTAAGCCAAGCCCTCACATTTTTTGCCACAGGTCAACCCCGCGACTGCACACTGCCTTCTGTCGCACTTTATCACTCTGGAGAGCGGCCAGTGGATCGTTCAAAACGGCGCGAATAGCGCGGTGCGTCATAATTGGAGTCACGACGGATAAGGGAGCTCAAATCGCTTTCGTCATAGGTTGGTCAGGCCGTCATACAACTCGCGAGGAATGCCGGTCTAAAGACTATCAACTTTGTACGGGGCCGGTGGGTTATATACGGCAGCTTGATTAACGTCATGGGCTCGGATCTCACTAGTGATACATGCAGGGATGACATAGATGTATTGAAGCAAGAATTGGAAGATCTAGGTGCTACACACGTGGTCACGTACGACGAGCTGACGGACAAAAAGGCAATCAAGGCCAAAGTCAAAGAATGGACGAACGGCCAGGTATTGCTCCACCATATAATCGCCATGTCTGCTGTATATTGACGCTTCCTGCGCAAAAGGATATCCGCCTCGGTTTGAATTGCGTTGGCGGTGAGTCGACGACGGCTATGGCGGGCCTTCTGGGCAGCGACGCCCATCTAGTGACATATGGCGCAATGGCAAAACGTCCCCTGTCCCTCCCTGCTTCACTGCTCATATTCAAGAACCTCACAAGCCACGGATTTTGGCTTAGTCGGTGGTACAAAGACAACGTTGAAGGACAAACGAGGCTTGTTGACGAACTCGCACGTACCATGGCTTCTGGCAAGGTGAGTAGCTGTGTCGATTTTGGGGGAGATTGCGTGCTACGTGTTTGAGCAGTTTAAAGAGCCAAAACACGAGATTGTCCAGATTAAGGGAGAAGCCAGCGAAGAGCAAGCTTCAAGTGCGATCAGGGAGGTATTCCAGAGAATAGCCTTGGGGGCTGTTAAGAAAAAAGTGATCCTCAAGGTCGAGGGGACAGACGAATAAGCGCATTCCCTCTGTATAATGTATTCATGACATATAGATGATATGTAACCGTACGCTAGCGCATCTTCCGGTCCTCAAAGAATCGCTGGAAATTGCAAGTTATTGTTAGCGTTGACGGCAGATGTGATGCGGTTATAGTACTCACTCTCAAATGTCGCAATTGCCATGTGCACGTTAAGAGGAGTACGACTATCTGTGCGATGCTGTACCACACCGCACGGGAGTTCGTAATTTCGGAAAGGTCACGAAAGTCTGCCTCGCGCTCACGCTGATACTGCTGCTCGCGGCGAATGTCCTCGATTTTTATATTTAGATCACGGATTTTACCAGCTAACGCCGAGACGTGTCCGCGATCATGATCCGCGTTAGGCTTGGTCGAACCGACGACAATGTCGAGGTGCAGGCGGATGTGTGCCGTAGGTCCGAACCAAGAAGAGGAATAGTTGGTCGACAGACACATGGAGTGATCGCCTGCGTCGTGAGAGGTGAAGGTGAAGCGTCCGTCGGGTGGACCACGCGTATTGGAGACGATGTGGCCAGTGTCTACTTCCTGCAAAAGATACATAGTACCAAGTAGAAGGGGTCTAGAAGCATTACTCACTGTGACCTGCACGAGGATTCCCAACTCTTCGTTAATTTTGTATTGCTGTCCCTGCTCATTCCATTCTAATGCGCGGTAGTGACCTGAAGACAGCAGAAAGGGCTGGTTGAGGAGACGTCGGCTAGTATGTCTTTTTGATAATGATGCTTACCCTCAACCACGGTGTCCCTGGGTAGTTCCTCGATGAAGCACCGCTTCTCATTTGCGTCGAGATAGAAGTGTAGAGCATTCACAGCCGATGTAAAAAGTAATAGACAGCAGAGCAGAAAACACGGCGACCGTGTATGGGAGTGGAACATGACGCACTGGGTGGCCGACGTGGAAAGGGCGTGTAAACGTGGAGACGAAGGAGGATTTAGACGCCTTGCGCGGATGGCCCGCCCCGACCCACTGCCACGCGTGGGATCATTTCATACCTTCACTTCAAGTTGTTAAAGTTAACGGCCTCGATGTCCAGCTCGCACAGATTCGAGCCGAGTGCGATAAAAAACAAACAAAAACGCGAACGAGTTTTTCAAAAAGCGAAGAAGGAGAAAGGTCAAGCCAAACTCCAGCGCCGACTTGAAATTGCAAAGCGCGAGGCAGACGATCCCAAAGCAAAAAAAGTATGCACGCTTCACTGCTACTGTACTTGGATGATCTGACTATATTCTCAAAACGTTAGAAACGATTGGCGGAGAATGTCCCGCGCACACTGGAGAATACGCGCGAGTTTGATCCTTCCTTCTTGACGGCGGACCCTTCTTCCTCAACTTCTGCTGCTGCACAACAGCAACCCGCAGCTGAGGCCGCAGCTGATATCGCGTCGGACCCATTTGCCTCCTACTTTTGCTCCACCGACGATCCGACGATCCCCCCAAAAGTGCTCATCACGACGTCGCCCAGAGCTACGCGTGCGACTTATGAGTTTTGCGATGAGCTCGTCGGGATCTTTCCGGGAGCGGAATTCCACAGACGACCAAAAACTCGGGGGTTTGAGATGGGAAAAATAGCGGGATGGGCGGCTGGGAGAGGGTTCAGCAATCTAGTGGTCGTAAACGAAAATACGAAGAAACCGAGTGCGTATCCCTAGCCCTGCGCTCTTGCCGCCGCACCGTATAACCCTGTTGAGCAGATGCAATAACGCTGGTACACTTACCCGATGGGCCTACCGCATATTTCAGATTATCTTCTATTGAACTTACAAAAAAAATATTTGTACGTTTCTCAGTGTTCTGTCAGAGCATTACCGATCTTGAGAGCAGGGCCACGCGCGAGCAACACCCCATCATCCAGAGCTTGTGCTCAACAACTTTGTCACGCGTCTCGGACACACCGTCGGACGCATGTTCCAGACTTTTTTCCCGCCGTTGCCGGAATTTCAAGGTCGGCAAGTCGTCACGCTGCACAATCAGCGTGACTTTCTCTTCTTCAGACGGCATCGGTAAGTGGCTATCGCGTACCACGATTCTGCTCAATATCCCCAGGCTGACACGGCGGCGTCATCGAGGTACGCATTTCGTTCGACGGAAAAGGTCGCATTACAGGAGATCGGCCCGCGGTTCACTCTCAAGCTACGGTCGTTGAAGAAAGGACTGCCGGCGGTCAACTATTTAGGAGCCGTCGCGAAACCGTTAGAGTTTGATGATTTCAGCGAGCCAGAAGAAAAGGCCGACAGAGCTGCGGACGATCAGCCGGAGCCGGATGCCGAAGAGAAATCGGCTGAGACGGTAAGACCATCGAAGAAAGTGCCGCCCAAGGCGGACGAGTATGAGTGGGTTTGGAAGGTGAGTGCGGCTTGATTTGGAAGGTTGTGCTTTGTTGAGTTCAACCCCAATAGCCAGAGCTCGAGACATCGAGACGCACATTTTTCCTGTGATATAGGCATACGTAGCTACACCTACATGCGACGGCATTTCTGGGGATCGTACTGGGCGAGCGGTTCAAGTGGTCGCTACTCCAGCTTGAGCAGCCTGACAACGCTACCTACGGACACCCTACGACGTAACGTGAATCCATGTTAACTTGGGTGACGACCGTCTCAAAGCTGCGCCGACACGCTGGTCTTTTTGAGGATACTCACATATAAGAAGCCAATAACCGCATGGTGATCATAGCTATGAGTCTATAAACTGTAGGATAGGACTATCGAAATCGCGAAAAGGCGAGGTGCCCGAGCTGTGCCTCTGCTAATGACGTCATCATAGCTATGTAGCCCTACTATCAGTATTGTGACCTGCGCGCCTCATCGATGTTGACGTCTCATCCCCAGCCCCTTCCCAGTCACGCGATTTCCTCTTGAGAAGGCTTCACGGGAACATCAGCGTACTTCAGTAAGCTTCGGCAGAAAGCCTACCTCGCTTCCATTAACGGTGGCGGTTACGCTTCCAGACGTGGACGAAGATGATGCTACGGCTTTAATGCTACCACCCGTTTCCATCAAAGGAACCTGGCAAGCGATCGTTTGATTAACCACTGCCGACGAAACTTTGATGAATACCCGATCACCTTTTCGATGGCCTTCCGAACTTCCATCGCAAAGATGCGGCTAAAATCGAGCATGTCTGTTCGTCTGGCGGACAAGCAGGGAGAGCAATCTATGTCTCTCAACACAAAAGCCTCCGTCGTGACTGCCTCCACGCTTGGGTGATGTGCAAGAAGAAGAGCGGAACGATGCAAGTAGCTCCACAGATACCGGGGAGCAAGCCTTATAGGTGAATAAATAGTGTGCCTGAGGTATTTTTGATGTTGCAACATATCTCCCATCATGCACGACGTGCAGCCCGAATCCTCGCCAACCTGCTTGGTCAAAATCAGTTTATTTCCAGGCGGTAACCATGACCGCTTCAATGTGACTGCACTGGCAGCGGCGCCACATGAGCTATGATACTCAATGAGCGCCTGGTATTCCTCTCCCGTGACTGAGTTGGGAAATCGGAAGGTTCAAACAGGATTGGGCTGCTCTTTTTGCAATGTCTTCGTATTGGTATTTAAGGGCGAGAAAATAAACTTCAACCGGGTCGCGCTCAATGGTACCCGTGAGATAATGCGTCAGTGGGAGACACGACGCGTCCACCTGATATTTGCGTTCAAATTCGAGAAGGGCATGAACGTCCTTCAACTCGACCAACTCGGGGGACTGGATCGGATAGCAGCGGCGCAGGGCCAAATCGAGAACCTTGGAGTCTTCGGAGAGCGTCACCACCGGAAGTCCATCGCGAGACGTCCCGGATGGGGGCGAAGGTGAGGGTATGCTGAACATGTCAGCGAAAATAGGAGAGGCCAGGGAAAGGACGATCTTGAAGACGCGGAAGTCTACGCCGTCGCTCGACCGCAGGATGACGTCTGCCCGCGCATCGTCGAAAGGAGCATCTGCCGTCGTATTTTGGAAACTTTGGGACTGAGATACAGACATGATGAATGGGTGCTACTAGTAGAGGGGCTCGGATGCCCCACGCCCCCATCGATTACCTTGGCCGGGTCCGGCTCCAAACTGCTGGTAGCGGAGCCCCTTAGCGATACCCTGATCCCAAACCCAACCGCCGCCGCCGTGGTGGGTTTTCTCCACACCATCGCTCTCGGACCCCATGGCTCCAAGGGCGGCTGGCTGCTACAATAAACACACCGTAGGGACATGCAGATTCCCCGCACGCTACATACGATACACCCACATCCTTCCTTCTGGGCGGCCTAGTTGTGTCCACTCGTTAACCACGGGACAGACCCCGTCATACATTCGAGTTGCTAGCAAATTGATGCACCTGAGATATGCGACCTGCCTGGTCGATCTGTACACCAAGAACAGAACAGAACGACAGCAATAAAGCAGTTATATATTGAGTAACATACTAAACGCCCCCGGAGGGAATGGCGTCCTTAGTATAGATAGATGGGCCTCTAGGACAGACATCCACCATTGTGAGGTTTTAGAGGGAATATCAATATCTCCTACTACCTATGATAGGATTTAAACTTGATATATATCAAATCATATTCACCAATTGCTGAGAATGAGGAGCCAGAAGAAAGGTGCTATTTGGTCCTGGGACTTGGGCCCCTTGTCGACGCGTTTTACCCTCCCTCCCTGTCACGCGGATCCCAGCTGGGATGACTTTACAGAGGTATGAGCGTTCATCAGCAAGCATCAACAAAACACGTACCGCGCTCCCATTAACGGTAGTGGTGTCTGAATTACCGAGCGCAGACGGCGGAGATGGTGCTATAGCTTTAGTGTCAACCTCCGTTTCGAATAACGGAATCTGCCACGCCAGTAACAGGAACTGTTTAAGCATCGCCAACAAAAGCTCATTGAATAATCAATCACCTTCTCGATGGCCTTTATGATTTCAGTCGCGAAGACGCGGCTGAATTCGAGCATGTCTGCCCGTTTGTTGGTCAAGCAGACAGCACAATCCAGATGTTTCAACACAAAGGCCTCAGCAGTCACGGCTTCCGCACTCGGATGATGCGCGAGAACAAGAGCGGAACGATGCAAATAACTCCACAAAAACCGGGGAGCAGACTTTGAAAATGTGAAAGGTCCAGAAGAGGTAGGGGGCATATCAGACAAGAAATCCCGCATCATGCATGACGTGCAGCCCGAATCGCTACCCAGCTTCGTAGGGACTATCGAATATAATTTGTTCCCAAGCGGAAACCATTTCCGCTCCAGTGCGATTGCACTAGCAGCAGCGCCGCATGAGGTATGATACTCGACGAGGGTCCGATACTCCTCCCCTGTGATACAGTGAAGGACGCCAGATCTGAGGCGGGAAACTGGAAGCTTCAAGCAGGACCGGGCTGCTGCTATCGCGACGTCCTTGTATTGGTATTTAGTGGCGAGGGCGTAAACGCTAACAGGGTCGCGCTCAATGGTACTCGTGAGGTAGCGTGTCAGGGAGGGACACAAAGCGTCCACTTGGTATTTGTGTGCAAATTCAAGAAGGATATGGGCATCCTTCAACTCGACCAGCTCGGGGGACCGGGTGGGATAGCAATGGCGCAGGGCCAAGTCGAGAGCCTGAGAGTCCTCAGAGATGGTGACTACTGGAAGCTCATCAGCAGGCTTGTGAGAGGCGGATTGAGGAGTGCTGAACATTTGGGCGAATACTGGGGACGCGAGAGAGAGAATAATTTTGAAGACACGAAAGTTCACATCGTCGCTGGACCGCAGGATGATATCCGCTCGGGAGTCATCGAAAGGAGCCTTCGCAAGGTTTGGCGTAAATTTTGGAGATGAGAACATGACGCTCATAAATGACAAGCTGAATAGGTGTAGGTGAAAGAAGTGGTGGGGAGCAAGAAGGCGAGCAGTTTAAAAAGCGGCGAACTGGACGCGAGCCGGTGTGGCCGGGAAGTGGTAGGTCCAGATTGGACCACAATATTATTCAATGTGGAAAAACCCGTGACCAGGAGTTGGCCCATTGGCTTTTCCCACGGAAAATACTTGTGGGCTTCTTCGCGCTTACATATTGAGCAAAACCTTTCATTGATTGCCATCATTTCCAGTGCGACACACGCCTACCCTGTCCGCAGGCCCCTGGATTTTAGGCCTAGGAAGGCTTGATAATATAAGTGTTGGTCCAAAAGCTATAACAGAAGACACTGTGCGGAGCTGACACTTCATTTGATAACCGAATTTCTAGGGCTGAACACCCTTTGGTAAGGGAACCTGCGATGTATGGGCATGAGTTATGGAGCAACACCGACGTGGGACTGCAGTCAGGGTAATACGCTCACCTGCTCGACGGCCTTCTTGATTTCTGTCCCAAAGATCTGGCTGAATTCAAGCAGACCCTTCCGTGTTCCGGATGGGCAATTGAGACAATTCAAGGACTTCAATACGAAGTCTTCCGCTGTGACTGCTTCTGCAGTTGGGTGATGTGCGAGCATGAAGGCGGAACGAAGTAGGTAATTCCATAAACACCGAGGGCCGTATCTTGGTCCTATAGAGGAGGAAACGCTGCGCCGTGACGACGAATTGCGCTGCACGCTGCTCAGGGGAGGGGTCTGGTCTAGTAGCCCGCCAATGAAATCAAGAGTTGAGCATGACGAGCAGCTCAGGTCGGTACCCTGATGCGCAGTCGAAATGGCTTTGTTCCTTGAAAACCACCCCCGTTCTGAAGCGACGTCACTGGCAGCTGCCCCGCATGCAGTATGATATTGGATGAGTGCCTCGTACAGCTCCGCCGTGGTAAATTGCAGATGCGGGGACTGGAGACGAGAAACTGGAAGTTTTAGGGTAGATCGCGCCGCCCGCGCCCCGATGCCCTTGTGCCCGTATGTAACGGCAATGGCATACGCGCCAACGGGGTCAGTCTCGATGGCGTCTGTGACGTAGCGTGAAATCACGAAATCCAGCCCCTCCACTCGGTATTTGCGCGCAAATTCAGCGAGGATGCATGCATCGTGTAACTCGACCCCTGTACTAGTAGGGGATTTCACTGGATAAAGATGGCGCAGAACGAGATCAAGAGCTTTTGAGTCTTCAGAGATGGTAACTACAATGGCGGGATGGGAGGTTTTGATCATATCAGCGAAAACCGGAGAGGCCAGAGAAAGGATGATCTTGAAGACGCGGAAATTCACGTTGTCGCTGGTCCGCAGGATAAGGTCCGCACCTGTGTCGTTGAAGGGAGCACTAGCTGTCTTAGAAGCAGACATGATGAAGCTGAAGAAGCCGCTAGGATGTCCTATCGATTACTGGTGAATACCCTATATCAGATCAGTGCCGGATCCATTCGATCGGCACACGCGAGGAAAACTCTGACCATTACAGTAAAGGGGTGGGGGTCCAATCACCCTTCTGTTGACACCTCACGTGCTCAAAACTTGCGTGACCGCACAATACAACGACAATTGTTACAAAAGCAGTTTCCGCTCAGTCCTGCTCTGCGCCTGGCCGTATAGGCGAGGACGGGCCCGAGCGTGTCGGTCTCCCCGGTAATATCATTAACAAGCCCAGGGACAATTCATGGATACTGATAGAAGCTTGTGGCGATTTTATGACTGAAGAAATACCTGTGATTTGATAGGAGTAATTAAACATCATCCGCACATCATAAACCGAGATGCCTTCTGTTGTTTCGTCACAGACAGTTGGGTAAGGGAACCTGCGAGATATGAGCATGCTTTATGGAGCAGCGCCAACACAGCACTGTGGCCAAACTTACCTCCTTGAGGGCATTCTCGACTTCTGCCCCAAAGATCTGGCTGAATTCAAGTAAATCTCGTAGCGTTCCAGACGGACAACGGACGCAATCAAAGGACTTCAATACGAACTCTTCCGTAGTGACCGCTTCTGCAGCTGGGTGCTGTGCGAGGACG
Organism: Lactifluus subvellereus; assembly: GCA_022496195.1. NCBI lineage: Eukaryota > Fungi > Basidiomycota > Agaricomycetes > Russulales > Russulaceae > Lactifluus > Lactifluus subvellereus. The sequence continues at coordinate 246,539 of WTXC01000004.1, read as the reverse complement.
AGGAAAGAACGATTGAGGTAACTCCACAAACACCGAGGGCCGTAATTCGTTCCCATTGCGGAGACAAGGCTCGAGCGAGAGGTCTGGTTTGATAGCCCGCCAATCAAATCCCGCGTGGCGCATATTTGGCACCTCAAGGAGGGACTTCCAGGCGAGGTCGAAACGAATCTGCGCCGTGCTTCCCACGACGAAAACCACTTGCGCTCTAATGCGACAGCGCTGGCGGCCGCTCCGCATGCGGTATAATATTGCACGAGTTCCCCGTACGGTCCTGCCATGGTGAATTGCAGGTGCAGAGATTGGAGTCGAGCAATCGGAAGCTTTAAGGTTGATAGGGCAGTGGTTCTCCCAATAGTCTTGTGTCCGTATGTAACAGCAATGACATAAACGCCAACGGGGTCATCCTCGATGGAGTCCGTGAGAGAGCGTAAAATGACGGACTCCAGCGCATCAACTTGGTATTTGCGTGCAAATTCAGCGAGGACCCGTGCATCACCCAACTCGACTCTTGTAGGGGATCGCACCGGATAGAGATGACGCAGAGCTAAATCGAGAGTTTTTGAGTCCTCGGAGAGGGTAACGAAAGGAAGTCCATCGTGAAGATTTTCGGATGTGGGTTGGGGGATGTTGAACATGTCAGCGAAAATAGGGGAGGCGAGGGAAAGGATGGTCTTGAAGACGCGGAAATTCATGCCATCGCTAGACCGTAGGATAAAGTCAGCGCGTGTATCATCGAAAGGCGCACTCGGTAGCAATTCTGTGTTCTCAGATTCCTTAGAGGGGTCCATAACATGAAATGGGAAGAACTAGAGAGGTCACGAGGATGTTCCATCGATTTACCCACCCACACATCAATAGGGGAGATCTTCCGGCTCAAAGGCGCCTGTGCCAATTGAATTTAGCGAGAGCGCCCGGACGAGTTGAACTAGACCCAACTTAGAGGCCTCGACGTCTCAATTTTTGGATTCTTCGGGTTCACCCTCACGTGCTCAACATCGCGGCCAAATCGCTCAGGCTAGAACAGCTCCGCTCTGGCGGAGCGGGGCTGACCTCGGAGGTGCCTCGACAACTCCCACTATGGCCCTTCGTACACGCAATCCCACGGAAAAGACCAAAGATGCAAGTACTCCATATTAAGTCCCGTCGCTCAAAATCACCAATCCGAATTATAAACTCTCGGCTCTCCGCGTTGAGGCAGATTCTGCAAATGTTAACGTCGAGGCGGCGGAAGACCAAGAATAACAAACTCGAGCAACTCCCTTCTTGAGGGCATTCGCTGGACCGCAGGATAAAGTCAGCGCGTGTGTCATCGAAAGGCGCACTCGGTAGCAAGCAATTCGTGGATTTCTTAGAGGGGCCATGACAATGGGAACTAGAGAGGTCTACATCAATGGACCAAGGACCAATCAGATCACATCAAGTGAGAACATTGGTGGCCGGGCCGGCTCAAGAGCACTGTGAGAGCACCTGACATACTACTGGAACGGGGCGGCTCCATAGAAGACACCAAGGCAGCCCGGTCCTCGTTGTTTACAATCCCCCCTCCTACCTTCACTTCTCTCCGTACCACGCGCTAGACACCGCTAGCCAGTAGCAGCCCACCCTGTCTTTAGTTCAAAACCGGCCCGATCCGGGACCGCATCTTTACCATTGTGTATGTTGCGGAATACAAATGCTGACTCAAAAAAAAAAAAACTGGAATGGGGCTGAAAAAACACGATACTAAAGGCCCAAACTCAGAGGGTTCGATCTCATGTTCTAAATACCAGACCAAATCACCGTCTGCACTCTGACATCCAAAACCCTGTTTTCGCCCGGTCTAGTTTCGCGCTTGGCCATATAAGCGAGGATGGACTCGGGCGTGTCACTCTCCCTAGAAATATCATTCACGACCGAAGAAAGATGTATAGTTCCAATAAGAGCAAACAACATGACACCACTTAAACGTCAGATATTGTGCCAAACCACTTTCACTGATCCCATAATTTCCGGTGTTTCACACGCCTTTCCTGTCTGCAAGCCTTGGATTTCAGGCGTAGGAAAGCGTGATGATACAGTATAAGTGTTGGCGTACCTTCAAGAGCATGAAGATGACGTGCTACTGTGCTGACACTTCAATTGGCGAAACCGACTTGCTAGGGCGAAGGCTGTTTGGTAAAGGAACCTGCGAACCATGAGCGTGCATTATGGAGCAGTGTCGGCGCCAACATGGAGCTGCGATCGAAGTAATACGCTCACCCCCTCAACGACACTCTCAATTTCTGTCGCAAAGATCTTACTGAATTCAAACATATCGCTTTGTGTTCCGGATGGACACATGAGGCAATCAAGTGAATCCAGTATGAATTCTTCCGTAGCGACTGCTTCTGCAGTTGGGTGACGTGCAAGAACGAGGGCCGAACGGTATAGGTAATTCCATACACACCGAGGCCCGTATCTTTTTATTCCAGGTGGTCCTCCTAGGCCTGCGAACAGGTCGCAAGTGTCGTCCTCTACCCTGCAAATGACATCCTGGGTGATGCATCCCTTGCAGATCGAGTCGGGAAGGTAATATCGATGGTCAGGTGAACCAATTGGGCACCATTCATTACCACCAATTTCGCATGGGAACCATTCCCGTTGTGAAGTGACGGCACTGGCAGCTTCACCGCACGCGATATGATATCGGATGAGTTCCCCGTACAACACCGCCGTGGCGCATTGCAATTGCGAGGGCTTAAGATGAGAAATCGGACGCTTTAAGGATGATCGGGCAGCCTTTATTGCGATATCCGCTTCTCCGTACGTGACGGCAGTGGCATAAACACCAGTGGGGTCACTCTCAATGGCGTCCGTAAGAGAACGTGCAATCACGGGCCCCAGTGCCTTCACTTGGTATTTACGTGCAAACTCAATGAGGGTGCACGCATCGCGTAACTCGATCTCTGTGGGGTGTTCCACGGGATAAAGGTGGCGCAGGGCAAAATCGAGAGTTTTTGAGTCTTCAGAGAGGGTCACTACCGGGGGTTCGGTGTGAAACTCGTTGGGTGTGGGCTGGGGAATGCTGAACATGTCAGCGAAAATCGGAGAGGCCAGAGAAAGGATGATCTTGAAGACGCGGAAGTTCACGCCGTCGCTGGAACGCAGGATAACGTCCGCCCGTGTGTCATCGAAAGGTGCATTCGCTAGTGGTTCTGGAGATTGTTGAGACTGCGAAGAAGTAGGCATGGTGAATGTGAATAGGTGTTAAAGAAGGGCCGCGAAGGTCACGGTGCATAGAAAGAGGACCTCTGCATTTGTAAGGCGCTGCATGCATCTAGATACAAAGACGCGCCCGGCCCGGAAGACGAAGTCGATGGTAAACCAGTTTTGGAGTACTGTACAGTACAGTAGTAAGAAAGGCGCATCATCGAATTACTGGTGGTCATGGCGGAGGCCGGCCCGACTCAAGGGTATAGAATAGTGAGGATTTCAACTTGAAATAGTGAAAGGCCCAACACGGAGGCCTCGACGCCTCGATTTTGGATTGGGCTCTGATCGACCTTTCAATCAGTCTGTAGATTGCCCAATTTTACGTGCTCAAAACTGCAGCCAAATCGCCGGAACGGCCTCGACAACTTCGCACTATAGCCCCTAGTCCTTACACCCAATCCCGCGGAAACAAGCAGAGAGGCAAGTACTCCATGTTAAGTGTCGCTCAAAATAACCAATCCAAATTAGAAACCCTTGACTCTCCGCGTTGAGGCAGATTCTGCGAATTTTAACGCCGAGGCGGCGGAAGACCAAGAATAACAAACTCGAGCAACACCATTCTTGAAGGATCAGGGCATGACCGAGAGTTGCGCTGCGCGGGGTCGGAGTCGAACAATCGGAAGCTTTAAGGTTGATAGGGCGGAGATGGTCCCAATAGTTTTGTTTCTGTATGTAACGGCAATGGCATAAACGCCAACGAGGTCATCCTCGATGAAGTTCGCCGTGAGAGAGCGCGAATGACGGACTCCAGTGCATCAATTTGGTATTTGCGTGCAAATTCAGCGAGGATCCGCGCATCGCCCAACTCGACTCTTGTAGGGGATCGCACCGGATAGAGATGACGCAGAGCTAAATCGAGAGTTTTTGAGTCTTCAGAGAGGGTAACGAAAGGAAGTCCATCGTGAAGATTTTCGGATGTGGGCTGGGGGATGTTGAACATGTCGGCGAAAATAGGGGACGCGAGGGAAAGGATGGCCATGAAGACGCGGAAATTCACGCCATCGCTGGACCGCAGAATAAAGTCAGCGCGTGTCATCGAAAGGTGCACTCGGTAGCAATTCTGTGGATTTCTTAGAGGGGTCCATTAGGGACTAGAGAGGTTTGACCAAACATGTGTAACTAAATTACGATTTGTGTTTGTGAGAGCACCTCATACTTCATAGTACTGGAAAGGGGCTGACAAAATACATAGTAAAGGCTCAAACTCGGAGGCTTCGACATCTCGACTTCAGATCACCATGGTGGGGCTAATCACCTTCCAGGCATAGATGCCGCTCTCATGTGCTCCAGACCAAATCATCGTCTATACCCTGACATCCAAAACCCTGTTTTCGCCCGGTCTAGTTTCGTGCTTGGCCATATAGGCGAGAACGGACCAGGCGTGTCGCTCTCCCTGGAAATATCACGACCAAAGAAACACGTATAGTCCCAATAAGAGCAAACAACCGTCAGATATTGTGCCAAACCACTTTCATTGATCCCATCATTTCCGGTGTTCCACACGCCTATCCTGTCCGCAGGCCTTGTATTTCAGGCGTAGGAAAGCGTGATAATACAGTATAAGTGCTGGCGTACTTTCAAGAGCATGACATGCTACTGCGCCGATAATTCAATTGGCGAAACCGACTTGCTAGGGAGAAGGCTGTTTGGTAAGGGAACCTGCGAACCATGAGCGTGTATTATGAAGCGGCGTCAGCGCCAACATGGAGCTGTGGTCGAAGTTATACGCTCACCCCCGCAATGGCCCTCTCAATTTCTCTCGCAAAGAACCAACTGAATTCAACCATATCTATTCGCGTTCTGTATGGACACGCGAGGCAATCAAGTGAATTCAGTATGAAGTTTTCCGTAGCGACTGCTTCTGCAGTTGGGTGACGTGCGAGAACGAGGGCCGATCGATGTAGGTAATGCCATACACACCGAGGCCCATATCTTTTTATTCCAGGTGGTGGTACAAGGAATGAAAGGGTGCGCAGGTCGTAAGGGTCCTCCTCTACCCTGCAAATGACATCCCCGGTGATACATGACTTGCAGACCGAGTCGGGAATGTGATCGTGACTCTCGGGTAAATCGACTGGGCACCATGGATAGCCATCAATTTCGTCCGGGAACCATCCCCGTTTTGAAGTGACGGCACTGGCAGCTTCACCGCACGCGATATGATATCGGATGAGTTCCCCGTACAGGGCCGCCGTGGCGCATTGCAATTGGGGGGGCTCAAGATGAGAAATTGGCCGCTTTAAGGATGATCGGGCAGCCATTATTGCGATATCCGCTTCTCCGTATGTGACGGCAATGGCATAAACGCCAGTGGGGTCACTCTCAATGGCGTTCATAAGAGAGCGTGCAACCACGGGCTCCAGTACCTTCACTTGGTATTTACGTGCAAACTCAATGAGGGTGCACGCATCGCGTAACTCGATCTCTGTGGGGTGTTCCACAGGATAAAGATGGCGCAGGACAAAATCGAGAGTTTTTGAGTCTTCAGAGAGGACCACTACCGAGGGTTCAGTGTGAAACTCATTGGATGGGGGCTGGGGAATGCTGAACATGTCAGCGAAAATCGGAGAGGCCAGAGAAAGAATAATCTTGAAGACGCGGAAGTTCACGCCGTCGCTGGAACGCAGGATAACGTCCGCCCGTGTGTCATCGAAAGGTGCATTCACTAGCGTTTCTGAGAATTGTTCAGACTGCGAAGAAGTCGGCATGGTGAACGCGAATAGGTGTTAAAGAGGGCCGCAAAGGTGCACAGAGAGAGAATCTCTGCATTTATAAGGCGCTGCATGCATGTCTAAAAAGACGCGCCCGGCTAAAGCCGATAATCATAGGTTATGGCGGAGGCCGGCCCGGCCCAAGGGTAGGTGCTCAGGAGGCCTCGAGGCCTCGATTTTGGGTTGGGCTTCAATCGTCCAGATTGCCCAATCTCACGTGCTCAAAACCGCAGCCAAATCGCCGGAACGGCTCCGCAACACCCAATCCCATGGAAAACTTGAAGACCAAAGGTGCAAGCACTCCATATTAAGTCCCGTCGCTCAAAATCACCAGTCCGAATTAGAAACTCTCGGCTCTCCGCGTTGAGGCAGATTCTGAAAATGCTAACGCCGAGGCGGCGGAAGACCAGGAATAACAAACTCGATCAACACCCTTCTTGAGGGTTCAGGGTAATCGATCAACGACATTAACTGGAATGTGATCGGCAGGAAAGGAGATATGAAGTATGATAGAAAGATCTGTTTGACTTTGCACCATGGTGTCGATTTTACGCACAAACGAACATCTGTGGTTCAACGGTAGACCAGTAGTAGACCATACCACCCACACGCCACGTATTGATCAGAACCCTTTCATTCATGTCGTCATTTTTGGTGTGTCACACGGCTCTCCTGCCCACGGACCCTGGATTTGGGGTTTAGAAAGGCTTAATATTATGTGTCGGCATACCGTACCTTGAAAGGCTACGACAGTGGATACCCCCCTGACACTTTATTACAGATTACAAGGAACGTCGCTGCAGAAGTCCCCCGGCTGCACAGCCCCGGGTAAGGGAATCTGCAAGGTATGGGCATGCTTTACGAAGCAATGCCAACGTGGGACTGCGTCCAAAGTAATACATTCACTCGCTCAATGATATTCTCTATATCTGTTCCAAAGATCTGGCTCAGTTCAAGCATCTTTCCTCGCGCCCCAAATGGATACTTGGCACAATCCAAGGAATTCTGTACGAAATCTTTCGTAGTAACTGTTTCTGCAGTTGGATGGTGTGCGAGAACGGAGGCGGAACGATATAGGTAATTCCACAAACACCGAGGACCATATCTCGTTACTAAAGTCGGGGTCGGGTCAAGATAGGTCCTAGCCCGACTGTCCGGCGTTCTGCTCGGGTCAGAGGTCTGATTGACTGGCCCGCTAATGAAATCTTGCGTGGCGCAAAGCGAGCAGTCCAAGCTTGGCGAATCGCCCCGATGTGCGGTCGAAATAAGTCTGAGCCTTCCTTCTCAAGACGAAAACCACTTCCGTTTTGATGTAACTGGCGGTCTTCCCGCATGCGATATGATATTGGATGAGTTCCCCGTAAAGCTCAGCAGTGATGCATTGCACTTGCGGGGGTTGGAGACGAGAAATTGGAAGCTTTAGGGTCGCTCTTGCAGCCTTTGCCCCAATATCCTTGTGTCTGTATGTAACCACAATGGCATAAACACCAACGGGGTCATCCTCGATGGCGTCAGTGAGATAGCGCGCAATTACGAACTCCAGTGCATCCACTTGGTATTTGCGTGCAAATTCAGCCAGTATGCGCGCTTCACGTAACCCGACCCCGGGATGAAACCGGATAGAGATGGCGGAGAGAAAGATCGAGGGCATTTGGGTCTTCGGAGACGGTGACCACTGTGGGTTCACCATGAACCCCAGATGTGGGTTGGGGGATGCTGAACATGTCAGCGAAAATTGGAGAGGCCAGCGAAAGGATGACCTTGAAAATGCGGAAGGTGTACGTCATCGCTGGACCGCAGGGTAAGGTCTGCCCGATTATCGTCAAAGGGGGCATTCGCAAGCGGTGAAACCAGGGTAGCGTGCGGTTGAGACGTCTGGTCTTCCACAAGCATGATGATTAGGAGTCGGGGGGGAGGCTGTACAAATACCTTAGTCCCTGGCCCTTCCCCGTCTGGAATCGATCTCACCTTCTGATATGATATACAGATGCATCCTCACGTGCTCAAACTGAACCCACGGCCAAATCTCCGGGACGGCTCCGCTCTGGCAGGACTGCTGGCAGCAACCCTGCGCCCCATTCCCATGGAAAAGATAAGTAAGGGAGGCAGTCACTCGAAATCACCCAGCCCGAAACAGAAACTTTCCAGTCTGCGGCTTGAAGCAGATGCTGCCATTACTCGCGCCGAGGAGGCGTGTCTTTACAATTGGGCCGCACGCCTATCCTGTCCGTAGGCCTTGAATTTCGGGCTTGGGAGGGCTTGATAACATATGTCTTAGCGTACCTTCAAAAGCTACGTCGATTGATAACACACCACTGCGCTGACACTTCAATCGGTGATCGACTTGCTAGGATTGAAGACAGTTGGGCAAGGGAACCCGCGAGATATGAGCATGCCTTTTGGAGCAGTGCCAACATGGCACTGTAGCCAAAATTGATACGCTCACCCGCTCGAGGGCGTTCTTGGTTTCTGCCCTAAAGACCCGGCTGAATTCAACCAAATCTCGTAACGTTCCAGACGGACAATAGGCGCAATCAAAGGATTTCAATACGAACTCTATCGTCGTAATTGCTTCTGCAGCTGGTTGCTGTGCGGGGACGAGGGAGGAACGATGCAGGTAACTCCACAGATACCGAGGGCCGTATCTTGTTTCTATCGCGGAGAAATGGGTGGGAAGTTTAGGGGAGCTGCTCAGCACGCTGCTCGAGCCAGAAGTCTGGTTTGGTAGCCCGGCAATCAAATCCTGCGTGGCGCATACTCGGCACTTCAAGGTGGGACTTTGACGCGCGGTCGAAAGGAATTTGCACAGTAGTTCCCACGACGAAAACCACGTGCGCTCTGATGCGACAGCGCTGGCGGCCGCTCCGCATGCGGTATGATATTGCACGAGTTCCCCGTACAGTTCTGTCGTAGTGAATTGCAGGTGCAGGGATTGGAGTCGAACAATCGGAAGCTTTAAGGTTGATCGGGCAGCAGTTCTCCCAATAGTCTTGTCTCTGTATGTAGCGGTAATTGCATAAACGCCAACGGGGTCATCCTCGATGGAGTTCGTGAGAGAGCGTAAAATGACGGACTCCAGCGCATCAATTTGGTATTTGCGTGCAAATTCAGCGAGGATCCGCGCATCGCCCAACTCGACTCTTGTAGGGGATCGCACCGGATAGAGATGACGCAGAGCTAAATCGAGAGTTTTTGAGTCTTCAGAGAGGGTAACGAAAGGAAGTCCATCGTGAAGATTTTCGGATGTGGGTTGGGGGATGTTGAACATGTCAGCGAAAACAGGGGAGGCGAGGGAAAGGATGGCCTTGAAGACGCGGAAATTCACGCCATCGCTGGACCGCAGATAAAGCCAGCGCGTGTGTCATCAAAAGGCGCACTCGGTAGCAATTCTGTGGATTTCTTAGAGGGGTCCGTCATGACAATGGGAACCAGAGAGGTCACGAGGGTGCTCCATATACATCAATGGACCAAGGGCCAATCAGATATAACACATCCATAGGTGAGAACTTTGGTGGCCGGGCCGGCTCAAGAGCACTTGGGAGCACCTTGCAACATACTGGAACGGGGCTGAAAAAACACGATACTCAAGGCCCAAATTCGGAGGCTTCGGCATCTTGACTTAAAATTAGACTCGGATCACTGGCACCCCCATGGTGGGACTAATCACCTTCCAGGCATAGATGCCGCTCTCATGTGCTCAATACCAGCCAAATCACCGTCTATACCCTGACATCCAAAACCCTGTTTTCGCCCAGTCTAGTTTCGCACTTGGCCATATAGGCGAGGACGGACCCGGGCGTGTCACTCTCCCTAGAAATATCATCAACCAATCCAGGGACAATCCACAGATAGCGATAAGAGGATCTGTCTGACTGACTCTGTAGTCTTGTGTCGATTTTACGACCGAAGAAACACGTATAGAACAAACAATACCGCTTAAACGTCAGATATTGTGCCAAACCACTTTCATTGACCCCATCATTTCCAGTGTTCCAAACGCTTATCCTGTCCGCTGGCCTTGTATTTCAGGCATAGGAAAGCGTGATAATACAGTATAAGCGTTGGCGTACCTTCAAAAGCATGAAGATGACATGCTACTGTGCCGACACTTCAATTGGCGAAACCGACTTGCTAGGGCGAAGGCTGTTTGGTAAGGGAACCTGGGAACCATGAGCGTGCATTATGGAGTAGTGTCAGCGCCAACATGGAGCTGCGGTCGAAGTAATACGCTCACCCCCTCAACGGCATTCTCAATTTCTGTCGCAAAGATCTCAATGAATTCAAGCATATCTTTTCGCGTTCCGGATGGACAATTGGGGCAATCAAGGGAAACCATTAGGAATGCTTCCGTAGCGACCGCTTCTGCAGTTGGGTGACGTGCGAGAACGAGGGCCGATCGATGTAGGTAATTCCATACACACCGAGGCCCATATCTTTTCATTGCATATTCGAAAGAAAACCTGTCCAGGTCGCAAGTGTCGTGCTGTGCCCAAATGACATCCTGGGTGACGCATGTCTTGCAGATCGGGATCATCGGATCGGCATACTGATATCGATCCTCGGGTGAACCGACTGGGCACCATTCATAGCCATCAATTTCGCACGGGAACCATTCCCGTTGTGAAGTGACGGCACTGGCAGCTTCACCGCACGCGATGTGATATTGGATGAGTTCCCCGTACAGCACCGCCGTGGCGCATTGCAATTGCGAGGGCTTAAGATGAGAAATCGGACGCTTTAAGGATGATCGGGCAGCCTTTATTGCGATATCCGCTTCTCCGTACGTGACGGCAATGGCATAAACGCCAGTGGGGTCACTCTCAATGGCGTCCGTAAGAGAGCGTGCAACCACGTGCCCCAGTACCTTCACTTGGTATTTACGTGCAAACTCAATGAGGGTGCACGCATCGCGTAACTCGATCTCTTTGGGGTGTTCCACGGGATAAAGATGGCGCAGGACAAAATCGAGAGTTTTTGAGTCTTCAGAGAGGGTCACTACCGGAGGTTCAGCGTGAGACCCATTGGGTACGGGCTGGGGAATGCTGAACATGTCAGCGAAAATCGGAGAGGCCAGAGAAAGGATGATCTTGAAGACGCGGAAGTCCACGCCGTCGCTGGAACGCAGGATAACGTCCGCCCGTGTGTCATCGAATGGTGCATTCGCTAGTGTTTCTGGAGATTGTTGAGACTGAGAAGAAGTAGGCATGGTGAATGTGAATGGGTGTTAAAGAAGGGCCGCGAAGGTGCATAAAGAGAGAATCTCTGCATTTGTAAGGCGCTGCATGCATGTCTAAATGCAAAGACGCGCCCGGCCAAAGCCGAAACAGTCATAGGCCATGGCGGAGGCCGGCCTGGCTTAATGGTAGTGGTAGTGGTAGTGAATGAGGTAGTGAATGAGGCTTTCAACTTAAGGCCCAACACGGAGGCCTCGACGCCTCTATTTTGGATTGGGCTCTGATCGGCCCTTCAATCAGTCTGTAGATTGCCCAATCTTACGTGCTCAAAACTGCAGCCAAATCGCCGGAACGACCTCGACAACTCCGCACTATAGCCCTTAGTCCTTACACCCAATCCCGCGGAAACGATCAGAGAGGCAAGTACTCCATGTTAAGTCCCGTCGCTCAAAATAACCAATCCAAACTAGAAACTCTTGGCTCTCCGTGAGGCAGATTCTGCAGATGCTAACGCCGATGCGGCGGAAGACCAAGAATAACAAACTCGAGCAACACCCTTCTTAAGGGTTCAGGGCATGACCGAGAGTTGCGCTGCGCATTCTGGTGGTTCGGTGCAATCGATTTTGCGGCATGGTGTCGATTTTACGGACAAACGAACATCTGTGATTCAACAGAGTCAGCTGACAAGTAATAGACCATACCATCCGCACGCCACCGTGACGTATTGGTCAAAACCCTCTCATTCATGTCGTCATTTCTGGTGTGTCACACGACTCTCCTGCCCACGGACCCTGGGTTTGGGGTTTAGAAAGGCTTGATATTATGTATCGGCATACCGTACCTTTAAAGGCTACGACACCGCGCCGACACTTTATGAAGCAACCGCGTCACAAGGAACGTTGCTGCAAGGGTCCCTCGGCTGCACAGCCCCGGGTAGGGGAACCTGCAAGGTATAAGCATGCATCACGGAGCAGTGCCAACGTGGGACTGCGTCTAAAGTGATACACCCACCAGCTCGATGACATTTCTATTTCTGTTCCAAAGATCTGACTCAGTTCAAGCATCTCTCCTCGAGTTCCAAACGGACACTTGGCACAATCAAAGGACTTCTGTACGAAATCTTTCGTAGTAACTGCTTCTGCAGTTGGATGATGTGCGAGAACGGAGGCGGAACGATATAGGTAATTCCACAAACACCGAGGACCATATCTCGTTACTATAGTCGGGACCGGGTCGAACATGGGCCTAACCCGACTGTTCGGCGTTCTGCTCGGGCCAGAGGTCTGATTAACTGGCCCACTAATGAAATCTTGAGTGGCGCAAAGCGAGCAGTCCAAATCGCCCTGATGTGCGGTCGAAATGAGTCTGCCCTTTCCTTCCCAAGACGGAAACCACTTCCGTTCTGATGTAACAGCACTGGCGGCCTTCCCGCATGCGATATGATATTGGATGAGTTCCACGTAAAGCCCCGCAGTGATGCATTGCAGTTGCGGAGATTGGAGGCGAGAAATTGGAAGCTTTAGGGCCGCTCTTGCAGCCTTTGCCCCAATATCCTTGTGTCCGTATGTAACCGCAATGGCATAAACGCCAGCGGGGTCATCCTCGATGGCGTCCGTGAGGTGGCGCGTAATTACGGACTCCAGTGCATCCACTTGGTATTTGCGTGCAAATTCAGCCAGTATGCGCGCTTCACGTAACCCGACCCCAGTAGGGGATGGAACCGGATAGAGGTGGCGGAGAGAAAGATCGAGGGATTTTGAGTCTTCGGAGACGGTGACCACTGTGGGTACACCATGAGCCCCCTCAGATGTGGATTCGGGTTCGGGGATGCTGAACATGTCAGCGAAAACTGGAGAGGCCAGCGAAAGGATAATCTTGAAAATGCGGAAGTGCACGCCGTCGCCGGACCGCAGGGTAAGGTCTGCCCGACTATCGTCAAAGGGGGCATTCGCAAGCGGTGTGGGGGAAACCAGTGTAGCGTGTGGTTGAGACCGGTCCATAGGCACGATGGATAGGAGTCGGGGAGAGGTTGGAAGGATGTCCCATCGATTAGCGGCGGTGTCAAATACCCCACCTCAAATGTGAGAACCTTGGGAGCCAGGCCAGCTCAAGAGTTACCTGCATCATGTTAACGCACAAATGCGATGGGTAATTGATGTCCTCGATTTTTCTAGGATCGATCTCACCTGATTGTGATATACAGTAGGGTGCATCCTCACGTGTTCAAACCCGCGGCCAAATCGCCGGGACGGTTCCGCTCTGGCAGGACTGCTAGCAGTGAGAGCCTCAACAACCCTGCACCCTAGGCTCTTAGTCCTTACATCCCATTCCCATGGAAAAGATAAAGGAGGCAAGTACTCCACGTTATGTCCCCTCACACTCGAAATCACCTAGCCCGAAACAGAAACTTTCCAGTCTACGCCATGAAGCAGACGTTGCCATTACGCGCGCCGAGGAGGCGGAAGCCAAGAACAAGAAGCTCGAGCAAGCTCTTCTTGAGAGGGACCAGGAGATAAAGTCAAAGGACCACAGGTTGGACGACCTCGAAAAACAACTGGAAAGGACGAGTCTCAAGCTTAAGGATACAACCGAGAGGTGCGCTGTGCAATCTAGCGGTACGTGGTGGTCGATCAACGACTCATGAATCACGCAGATTACGGAGGGTTGACGTCGATGCTGAGCACATGGAGCGTCAAGCCAAGCGATACGAACAAGAATGCGACGAGTGGGAGAAGAAATACGAAGTACGTTCGCCGATTATCCTCGGTTGCTGACGATTGGTCATCACGAATTGAATACGCCCTGCCCACAGGAAGCGCAAGGGAGGTACCGCAAGGCGCAGGGAGAGCTCGATGATCTAGTTGCCAACATGGACAACCTCTGACGACCTGTCACTCTCAGGTTTACGGACTCGATGTTTTTCGTTTGTTTCTCAGCTGTCATGTATGATGTTGTATCAATTCAGCTATATTAGTGGATCCCTTCGACACTGAGCCATGCTATGTATTTCTGTGTAGAAAATGTAGAAGTGTTGGGTCTTGGGGGTCTCCACATACACCGTAGGCAGCATCTGGAATGACTAGCTTGAACGGGCGGCGTCGAGCAACATCAGCCAAACCGATGAGACAACTTATATTTCCCAGATCACCGGTTTGCCCTACCAGTCTTGGTTAAGTCGTCGATTGGGTGGGACAACGTCCATATGGGGTCTAGGACGACACGCCGGACGGTTATCTTCCACTCGTGTTACCCACGAGCCTGACGTCTCGAACTCAACTGCACAACTGGAGAGTCGACCCGAGAAAGAATAGACCAAATTTTGTCACCTTGACGTTATGGTGCCCTTCGGTTGCTTCATCCTCAAATAGGGCGCTGCCCAGCTAGAAGCTCGTGTCATGTCAGCCTACTAGTAGGTCGGTTTATCACTTTGGCGCTTCAACCCCCTGCACCGATGCTCGCAGAATGTGTCCGTCGACGGGGAAGACATGCACACCAAACACGTAAGCCCTTCTGGTTGTCCAGGAACCAACCGGTACACCAGTGAGATACATGCAGTCTGCCACTTCAACCCGGTGACTCCATTATTTTCGTCTAGGTTGGCTATGCCTCGTCTACTTTGGAAGGACCGCGCTGAACCAAGCAGGCGGAACCAGTGGTGCGATGTGATGGGCCGAATGTGATGCTGACCGTGCGTATGTGGCGCTACCAAGAAGGTGATCCCGTAGCGGGGTGGTACATGTGGACGGAAAGCCTGGTGAAAGACATCTCTCGCACAGAAGGCGTGCTTGCCAATGCCACTACCAACCAGCGGCAACTCGTGCCCTCGGTACGACCTCAGTCTCGTTTTCGTATTCTACCTCTATACGAGGCCCACCTGTCGCATCACGATTATTACGAGTCGTCGCGGACAGGACTTATATAATAGATACGAACGTTTTGGTTTTCGCGAACTTGATTCCGCTTTGCGCTTTCCTAGTGTCGATTTTGGTTTTGGTGCGGGCTTCGAGCTCGCGTTCTCGTCATCGTCTCCCGACTCTTCACTGTCGTCGCTACCATCCATTCCACCCTAACAGACGCCATGATGAACGCGCGTTTCCAAAACATGTGCAGCGAACCACGCACCGTGACTTGCTCCAGGTCACTCAACTCATCCTCGCTTTCACTGACGTCGCTCACAAACTCCCTCTCTCCCCATTCCTCCTCCACCTCACCCTCAAGCTCCTCGTCCTCGAGCTCCTCATCCGTTTCCTCATCTTCCAACTCCTCTCCACGCTCGCGCGCCTTTTCCTTGTCCAGTATTGCCGCCCACACGCTCTCGTTCACGTTGAGCGGCGCGTCGCCATACGCCTTGCTCTTCAGACGCTCGAGCAGCTCCTTCTCGATCGCACGCTCGAGATGTGCGGCTGCTAGTGCCTTGCGCTCGCGCACTGCCTCGCGCCTATCTAGTTTTTTCTTTATACCGACAAGTTTGGGTCTGCGAGCGCTTGAATGAGCCCGGGGGGGAATATGTAGCTCAAGCAAAGAAGACAACGCACTGTCCATGGAGCTTCGCGCGGCGCATTCTGATGAGGTACTGTGTAATCTTCGTCACGCGTTGCTTGCACTTGTGGATCGTAAAGTTCGGCCAATAAATGAGCTCCTTGTCGATCTGTAGCCCGTCGGTCGGCGCAAATTTTCACAAACAAACCCAACAACGTTTGAGTGGACACACACCTGCTCCAGTGCTTTTGTGTAGTTATTTGAGAGTTTGATCTTTTCCCACATATGTGCCGGGGAGTGTGCACGCTCGATCGTCTTGACATACAGGTAGAGGGCGCCTGCAAGTTCTCATTGGGGTGCGGGCGCAGCGAGAGATAAGGGATTGCACACCTTCGTGCTCACGCACGGTAGCATACCGAGAATTGGCAAGGGGACATGACTGCCGGCTGCAGAACCCCGTCACATTGTATTCGTTTCGGCAAAAATTCTGCGTGACTGTCCTGGAACAGCCTCTCTTTGAGCTTCACGCAGATGAGAAAAGTGAGGCGTGACATACTTGACTTTGTAAGAGCAGAACTGGTTTCCGATGGCAGACCATATCACGTCGTCACTCTGCATGGCAGGCCTGTCTTAATCTTAAGGAAGAGTACTGTGTATTACAGTTTTGCACAATGGAGGTCACGTGGATATCTGCCTCATTCCATTCCGATTCCGTGTTCCGTCGCCGTCATATAGACACGCCGCTTCAACCTGCTCCCCATCTCCGCTTCGCTCCTTGTCTCACCCATGTCGCTTCGAGTTCTTCCCCATTTGCGCTCACCGCTCTTTCCTCAACTCTACAGGGGTTTTCGCACAACTGCTACGCAGAATGACTTTCACTTTGATACCCATCACTTTGTGCAGCGCCTGGAGCGCGAGGGACTAAATCGCGCGCAGGCCGAAGGTATCATGTCCGCCATGGCGGAGGTCATAGACGAGAGCATACGGAATATGACAAGTAACATGGTCACTAAGGCTGATCACGAAAAGGTGCCCCGTTTCGCCGTCCTTAGTCCACGCGAATTTGTTTTGCCAACGCAAAAGTTCACTTGGGTTGCCCACACAGCAACACTACACACAGCAGGTTGACTTTGCACAACTGAAATCCGAGCTCCAGTTGAACGAGAAGAACGACCTCACGATGATCAAGGCGGAGAACGATCGTCTGCTGACGGACATTGAGAAACTGAAACAACGGTTGCGCGAGGAGATCTCGCGGACGCAGGCGGGTGTGCGTCTGGATTTGAACCTGGAGAAGGGCCGTATTCGCGAAGAGGCGAGTAGGCAAGAGCTCAAGATGAAGGAGGTGGACACGCGAATCGAGCAGGAGATTGCGGGGTTGCGCGCTGCAATCCAGTCGTCCAAGGTGGGTGTATCTATAAACCATCATGGACACTTAACGTAGGGCTCGAAAATCAGGCCACGACGCTGCAGTACTTGGTGGGGTTCGGTGAGTTGAACGTATCTTCGGCCATTCAAGCCCGCCTGACGGGTTCCATTGATATAGTGACTGGTTGTACTGCACTTCTCATGGCGTATTTACGCTTCCGTGTATGATTGGATTACTGGCATTGAAGCTTCGGCGCGCGGCTATTCAGCAGAACCATGGCCGTTATTCATACCAACCTGGGCTTCCCAGCTCTCGGAGTTACATCTACCTACGTGTACAAGAATATAATAGCGAAGGTACAAATTACAAACATGGTAACCCCTAGGAGATGACAGTTGTATGGTGGGGTTGGTTCGTCCCGCGGTTAAGGACTCTATAGGATTGTGTCACTTCACTCCTCCAGCGGGGGTAGTGGGTCGTTGGAGATCGAGTTTCCGAGCGCGACAGACTTGAAGAGCGCATAAGCGCGTTCGTAGTCATCGTTTACGATGATATGGTCATGTGCCCCAGGAAGTTTGGCATACTCGATCTCGAGAAGGGCGGTTTTAAGGCGCTTCTCAATAGCAGTTGGGGTCTCTGTCCCGCGCTCGACGAGACGTTCACGCAAGACCGACAAGGAGGGTGGTGAAATAAAACAATAGACGGGGTTCAAGTCCGTGTTTTTAATTTGACGGAGGCCCTAGATTAAATATGAAGGGACGTCTGACGCTCGGGATAAAGGGAAAGACATACCTGGACCTCGATGTCGAGGATACAACGTTTACCTGATTCCACAATTGAGGCGATAGCTTGTTTGCTGGTACCGTAGAGGTTACCGGAGAATTCGGCATGCTCTACGAAACCGCCCTGATTGAGAAGGGAGACGAAGTCTTCGCGAGACACAAAATGGTATTGCACGCCATTAACCTCTCCTGGCCTAGGAGCGCGCGTTGTATCTGATGGTGACAAGGGGCGTTTAGCGCGTCACGGAGCCAGGGAGGTGGAGAAGAAATACCACGGACGGGATACGCTAAAAGCGAACTTGCCAGGACATTCTGAAAACAGACGCTGCAAAAGAGTGGACTTGCCAGTACCAGAGGGTCCAGAGAGAACCAAAGGGCGAGCCCAATGTAAGCCGGCGGACATGATCAGGATGGGAAGGCACCGTCTCCGGGGGCGCAATGGATGACCGGATGGATGGTGAACTGAACCGAACGTAATCGAACGTAACTGGACCGGCAGAGCACGGAATGGCTCGGCTCTGGCTGACTGGCTCTGATTGTATTGTTATTTGTCGGATGGCACTGGCAGGTCAATTTCCTTGATAACCGTCTCTCCTGTGCCCCCCACACCACACCGGTCATTCTTATTACCATTTATCCCGCCCGTATCACATTCCCTCTATCTTCTTCTTTCCCGCTTTGGTTTTTTTTCTCCGCTTCTCTTCTTACTTTAGTCCTGTGCTTCCCTCTGGTCCAAAGAATCTGTAGCCCAAATTTCAAGGATCTCCAATGGGAGCCCTCTGTTGTCGTCCCCAAGTACGACTCCTCTCCTCTCCTCTTTACTTCCATTCCCTAATCCCCTCTTTCTAGGTTATTGACTTCGACGCTGACGTCAACCTCTTTCACTTCATCCTCCTCCGATGCGTCGGCAAGGGGGCCTTCGGAAAGGTACCCAAGTTCATCCCGATCCCCTAATAATCCAACCAACAACTCTCCTAGGTCCGCGTAGTTCAGCACAAGCAGACACGCGATTTGTATGCTCTCAAGTATATTAACAAAGCGAAATGCGTCAGAATGAAAGCCGTTGCCAATGTCATTCAAGAACGTCGCTTGCTCGAAGAGGTGTGTCCCCCTTCTGCTCTCCCTACGTCCCAGTCCTAAACAGTCCCCTTAGATCGACCATCCCTTTGTCGTAAACATGCGCTACGCCTTTCAGGACGATGAGAATTGCTTTTTCGTCTTGGACCTGATGCTTGGGGGGGATCTACGATGTTCGTTCTCATCCATCACTTGCCATCCTCTTCGCCTGGTTCACCTTTCCTTTAGTCCACTTGGACCGGTTGGGTTCTTTGCCGGAGGGAACTGTCAGATTTTACATGGCAGAGCTTTCTTCTGCCCTCTGTTTCTTGCACGAAAAGCACATCATGCATCGGTTCGTTGTCAATCTTGACCCGCACTTCTCTTTCACTCATATTTTCGTATCTGTCCCCATTCCTCTGACAGAGATATCAAGCCGGACAATATCCTCCTTGATGAGCGCGGCCATGCCCACCTTACTGACTTCAATATCGCTGTCCATTATTCAGAGCGGCGTCTTCTTACTGGCGTGGCTGGATCCATGGCCTATATGGCTCCAGAAATTCTTCACAAACGCGGTTATACTTACCCCATTGACTGGTGGTCACTTGGTGTCTGTGCTTTCGAACTTATTTTTGGGGGGAGGCCATTCCGGGGCCGCACGAATACTGCCCTCACCCACAGCATTTCTAAGGACCCATTACGTTTCCCCGAAAATGCTAACGAGAAGTGTAGTAAGGAGGGAATTCACTTCCTTAAGGGGGTCTGTTTTCTTTTCTTTATTATCCGCGCCGCTTCTCGCTTAATTTTTTTTTTTTTTTTAACTCATTCAGCTTCTGGAGAGGGATCCTTTCAAACGCGTTGCATGTAGTCCTCAAGGTGACAGCCTGGAAGAGATCCAACGACAACCATGGTTCAGCTCAATCGACTGGGCGGCACTTAACCGCAAAGAGCTTCCGTCTCCGTTTGTCCCCGATGTGAGTTCACTCTTTTTTGCCGCCTCAGTCGTGATGCTTTACTCACAATATCCTGTCGTATACAGTCGAAGAAGGCAAACTTTGATGCATCCCATGAACTTGAGGAGCTACTACTCGAAGATAACCCACTGAAAGCCAAGGCTCGCAAGCAGAATCGTGATATCAATACCCTGAGTAGCGAAATGCGCCAGATGGAGGAGCAGTGCGTAGAATCCCATGTGAATCGCGTCGTGAAGCGACTTTCTCATTGCATTCGACATAGATTCACAATTTATGACTTCCGTGCAATGCGTCGCCGCTCATATTACCCGCAGAACCAACAGATTATCTCAACAGTGACAGCAACGTCGTCTTCGGGCGTGGTCCCATCCCGACCAGTAACACCTGGGGAACTAATAAACGGGCGCAGCGACGTCATTGCCCTGGACAACCACTCTGCACATGGGCTACCCGACGAGTACAAGGGCCACAGTTCTGAAGGCCATCACCACCTGCAGGTGCATGATATGAGCGAAAAGGATCATACGTAACCCCGAGAGATTGTATGGCTATCACTTGTGCCCCTCATGTACTCTATCTCCTTCCCTGACGTTGTTGGCGCTGGGGCCGCCACCCCCGACTACCTCCCACGCTGTCATTGGACTATCTCATTGGACATGCGTGTTATATCCTGCATACTCTACTTTCCAGGGCCATCATGACTTGTCATTAAGTGCCATTACCATTACTTTCTTTCATCTTCACTTTCCTCTCTCACGTTTCGGGGTCACGCTTGTCGTCCTTCATAACTACCCTTCTTTTTCCATGCGCATTTATCTTGGTATTAGTTAGCCTTCCCGCTTCTCTCCTAATTCGGTTACCCTTTTGTCCTTTCGGGGCTATTACACGATGTACGATAACAGTGGTACCAGGAGCCACTCTCCGTGTTTACCGTGGGAAGGTAGACACTGGGACGGGTCGACTGGCATTTGGATTCCATATTCGGTCATCGCCGCCCATCTGAGGGAGCATTCGCCTTCTGACGTGAAGTTCATGGAACACCTGTACAGACAACTGAATACTCCGTTCCGTACAAGATGAAAAATGGGGTGCATACTTTAGACTCTCGCCCGTCAAGCACTCTTTTCCCGCTTTCCCGGACGGGCTGATCGCGCTGGCGGGGTTGGGAGAACAGAGTACCAGAATGATCCGACAAACACCATGACGGCACCGCTCGCAAGCTGTGCATTCCAGCCGGTACCGAACCACCACACGCTGAAACACAAGCTGATCGCTTTGCGTGCGGTGAGTACGACTTGGGTTGACACTGCGGAGACTCTCTACAAACAATCGAAAAAAAAAAAAAAAAGAGGGTGGGCATAAGTTAATAATAATAGCAGGCAAGTCGGGGAAACAAAAATGACGGGGTTGGAGCGGTGTGGCGAGATGTATGTGTGTCCCCGTTGCCCCGGCAAACCTGCATCACTGAGACAGGCACGAGTTATATGACTCGGGTGACACCGGTGAACGGTAAAAAAGGGACGAGGACCCTTATTTTGTATATGATATGTACGTACCGAGGACAGTTGATTGACGCCGGAGACGCAGATGAGCTGCGTGAGCATGTTGAGGGCGAGTATCACGTATGCGCGGCTGCTTGTACCGTCGTGGCCTGATGGACGGCTCAGCCCGACGAAACCTTGATGCACGCTCCTGGGCATGAGCGTGAACATCGGTAGTGAAAGCATGTGCTGCCGGAGGAAGAGTCAAGTTTCAATTTTTATTATTATTGATGAGATGGCCCTCGAGACGTGAGATGCGAGACGTACCATGTAGAAGACGCCTTCGCGCCAGCATGGTCCGTACGTGCTATACGTACGCTCTTGCAACGCACCGTGCACACCGGTACATACGAGCGAGGCGAGCAGCATCACGACGCCTATAGCGTACCGCGACGTGTCTATCCCGGTGGTTGGGCTCGCGACGTGACTTGGGGACGGAGACGGCGACGGCGACGAGTAGGAGGAGTCGGGCTGAGGGCGGGGCCTGGAGAGCGTCGCAATGATGACGCCGGACGAAACAATGGCAACGGCGATCTTTGAGGGAGAGGGGTTGCCGTCAGCACGCGTGGCAGGGTCGTCGGGATGAAAGGGAAAGGGAGAGAAGAAAGGGGGGCGGTATTACTATTTGTTGGGGTGTGTATCGCTTGCCCATGAAGACGCGACCGAGGAGCATGGACACGGCAAGTCCTGGTGAAAAAAAACAAAGAGTGAGGAGGCCCGTGTTTGCCAATGATCAGCTCAGGTTCTCGGCGCGAAAAAAAAAAAAAAATAAGACGCGTGCGCGCGGGAGAGAGAAGGTGGGGCGGAGAGAAACGTACGTACCTGCAGAGCGGAATACGATTTGCAGAGCGAGGGGGACGCTGAACGCAAACACGAGATTGTTTAGCAGCGTGCCAGACGCGAACGTGGTGACTTGGAGGAGCCACTGCGCGATGGGCACCTGACGCCGTTTGAGTCGCGGGAGCCGCCAGGGCCGCGACGCGTCCCACGTAACGAAGGACGGCAGCTGCTGCACGGTTATGAAGAGCATCTGCGAAAACGTGAGCGCGGGCCCTGCAAAAAATGTAAGTCGGGAGAGCGGGGTCAGTGCAGTGCAGTAGGGGGAGGGCGGGGGAGGGCCACAGCGAACTCATCATTCATAATACGCACCGGCCCCAGGCTCTGCGCGGAGCAGTTCCTCGTAAGCCCAAACATTGCTGCCGTGTCGGCGTTGTTAAGTCCGCAGAACCAGAAGGCGAGGAAATAGGTGAAAAGGTGATACACACGAGCAACATCCGCCAAAGACAAGCAAAGGCACCAAGGAGTAATCAAGCAGAGCTCCAGCAACAGATATGGCAGCCCTCGGGCCACTTTTCTGTCTGTCTATAGAACCGTTCAAATGAACGCTCTTCGGTGTAGGTGCGTTGGGCGACTGGCTGTTGACGGCGCGTCGGCGAAACATGATGGCAGTTGATACGATAGCGGTGACGGCAACAACAATTAAAAAGCCGTGATTTCAGCTCTAGTTCGGATGCAATCAAATCAGAGCGAACGCGAGCGTGTCGCGTCCGCGCCGTGGTCCTACACTGGCACTTGCCAGAGTGTTGAGGGGTTCTATGTTGTTGGGTAGTATTATGTGGCTCTCGTATTCCAAGACAGGCATTTCCTGCATCTGATCCCGACAGTCTCTACTAGGACTAACTAATCAGACGATACAGTGCGACTACCATCCAAAGACGAAATCCGAGAACTGCCCAAGCACACTTTTCGACGGTGTTCCAGGCGTTCCCACTGCCGCTGGCGGCGCTGACTGCCCGGGCGTACTTGTGGCCGGCTTCGGCGCTTGCCCCGGCTTCCGGAACGCGGACGCGGAGGGAGCAAGGCGGATTGGAGTACCCACTGTCGGAGTGCTATTATAAGGCGAACGAGCGGTGGGGGGCGAGTGGGAAGGTCCAACAGAGTCAGCAGGCACGGCATCAGATGGCGGGTTGACATCCGGCGGGTACGGTAAGCGAGCCACCGATTGGCTGAGGACTCGCTCTGCTTGGCTGGGATCCTGGAAAGGAAGGTTTCAGTCCCGCTTCGCATCGACGAAGGATCAAACGGTATCGTACGGCCAACTTCACGCCGAGCATCCAGCTTCCGCCGACGACCTCGCCATTTTTACGGACGGCCCACATTGCATCGACAGGGTTTTTGAAACCAATCCTGAAGCAATTGGAAATCTCCGTGTTTGGATCTGGATCTGTTGTCTCGCCAAGCTGCTTGAAGTATTCAACAGCGACGCTGTATTTATCTGGAGGATAACCAAAAACAATAACGTAGAGGGGCTCAGCCGCCGGGTGTGGCGTATTTTGGGACGCTCGCGCTATCACCATCGAAGAATCAAAGTTTGTGATCTGCGAAGGTTGTCGGATAGAGGTTAGGGGATGAAAGTGAGTACCTACCGAGCGCTGGAGGTACGATGGACTGTCCGTGTATGTAGCATTCAAGATATCATTGACGGACGCGGTAGGCGGGGCATCTTCGTCAGAAGTTTGTCGTTGTCTTGTAATAAAGATATCAGCGATGTTTAAAAGAAAGATGGTGTACTCACCTTGAGCTCTCGAACATTGGGTCTTTCCCAAATTCGCGGGTGGGCGTGCGAGAAAGTGTTGAGTTGAGCTTGGCTTTGGTCGTCACAAGAGGCATGTCATCAAACCGTTGGTGGGCTGGTGGCGAAGTCTGTGCATATCGTGACATTGGTTTTAACTAGGACATATAAGTTAAGACTTGGCGCACATTATTCTGGGACATAGACTGGAGAGACGCCAGGGTGAACGATGCAGGCTGGAACGTACGAGGACAACAACGTACCATGAGGTAGCCAGATTGATAGTTAGAGCGGGATTGAAGAAAGGGATCATTCAATGTGCTGGAAAGAGGGCCGCTCTGGCTGTTTGAAGCCCATGAGCTGGTGCCGTGAGGGTGATGTGGGTTTGTCGAACTGGCTATCCCTCCAACAGAAAATGAAGAACCATGTAGAGAGGATTGGGAGGCTGGGTGATTCATAGACGGCCTGATACGATCAATAGCATTGTCCGGGGAGTGGAACGAGGAAGGCTGGGAGAACATTGCACTTGGAGAGTGTAACAAGACACGTTCACGTCGCGTTGCAAAGTTCACTCAGACGCGTGACGCGCCTCGTATTTGGCAATCGAACCAAACAAGAGTCCATCACGCAGCACAGCAGTCAAGCTAACATCTCCATATGCGTAACTGTACTGCACTGTACTGTACAGGGACCCATCATTTGATCGTATTTTCACAACTCCTGAGACTGGCACTGACAGTATTTGCGCAGTTGACGTGAGTCTGGCAGCCAATGGCCATCATTGTAATTATGAGAAACCATATACCCGTGGGCAATCCTCGAAGGAAACCCAAGACTCAGGTTTGCTGCGCCAAGAATAAGTGGTCGTAATAAAAGAGTAAAAAGTAGCGAGACTGGGAAGATTAGAGCCCCTCCATGTTCGAAACCAGCTCGTCGAGCTCCTCTTTCGACTTGCGGTATTTGTCTTGCATTTCCTGCACAACATATACACGGTCAGCAAGGAGGCTAGTTACGAGCATAGTGGGCAACACATACTTCGAACTTTTTCTCCCATTGATCACGTTCTTGTTCGACACGTTGTAATTGACGTTCGAAGTGCTCCGCCTTGACATCTACCTGTCGGAGTCTGCCAAATGGATGAGGATGAGAAACGACAAAGATGGCGAGGAGATGGCACACACTTCTCAACAGTTTCTTTCACGTTCTTCTCTGCCGCATCCAGCTCCTCCTCGAGGAGCTGAATTTTGCGAGTGAGGCTGTCGTTCGTGGACTTGCTGCTCTCTCCCTCAGCTAGGGCGGTCTTGTTCTCAGCTAGCCTTCCCTCCGCCTTTTCAAGCTCGCCATCGAGAACACTGAGCCTGTGGTTGAGTGAAGTTATCTCCTGGTCCTTCTGAAGTAGATCCTGTTCATATTTCTTATTCTTCGCCTCTGCTGCTTCTGCACGTTCAATCGAGGCATCTGCCTCTGCACGAAGAGCGGCAAGTTTCTATGGCATGTCACTAAGAGAAAGAGGGAGAGCAAAAAGTATCGAACCTCCTTGATCTTGTCCATGATGGTGATTAGGTGAAATGACTATGATATCGAACGTGGGAAATGATTTACTTTAATGATTCACGTGATGATGAAAAGGATAGACTCGGACGTTATCGGCGATCTCAGCTCCAAGTTATCATCGGCACTGACACTGGCACCAGGCAACTAGCCTTGATCACCGACAAGTCCTACCTTCTCGTGAAATATGACAACTCCGGTCTCACAGGAAGGCACGTGTGCTCGATTTTTGCCACTGGCCTTTGCTCTTATGTCATTCCAGAACTCCCAATCCTTGAGGCTGTGATCGGGTTAACCATTTCCTCGACCGCTTCCCCCCTTCCTTTTTACTGACTCTACCAAATTTAGTATCAGGAATAGGCTCACAGCCCTGAAGAAAGATCGGGGCGAGTTTATTAAACCTTCCGATGTAAACTCCCTATATCAATCCGTCATCAAGCAGGGTCCGTCATCTACGTCTGAGTCATTCAGTCTTGATCGTTAACTATCGTACCGCCTATGTATGACAGTAACAAAGCTGAACGATATCCGCAATGATGCGACTGTTTACAACAATCGCTTGGATACTCTTCTGGCTGATGTTTTCAGCCTTCTGTCTCTCTTCTTTTTGACAATCGGAAAGACTAATGAGGCTCCCGCCACCTACTCTCAGTTGGCCAGTATGCGTGTGAGTATGCTTCATATTAACAAGCGCTCTGAATCTTGTCCAGAATCGGGCGATGGAGAACTCTCTTTTATCGTATCAGATGTACTCTGTTTAGATTTCCCGCTGCTATGGGGTTTCATATGGCCAATAATCTGACGCAGCTGCGGCCGCTGACCTTTGCATTTAGCAAATTCTCGACCACATGGATGAATCTTTTGTCTACAACGAAAGTGACCTGGCTCCTTTCCGCCGACGACTGAACGAACTCCACAGCATTATAAGAAGAGACTCGGAGAGCGGGAAGCATCCTGACGCCATGACCAAACTCCTTGAGCGACAGCTTGGCGATTGTGGTATCTCTCCTCTCTACTTGCTCACTACTTGGTCGCATCTAATCTCGCGTGTGCAGAGTCTGTACTCGGCAGGTTGCAAGAAAATCTTTCCGTCCTCTCTGCCGAGCTCGTCCCCGTTCACGAACGGCTCATCACCGTTCGGCGCAAGCTTATTGCGCTGGCAGCCAAAGGGTGTTCACCCAAAGCGGACCTTAAACCCTTGCAGGAAGAATTGCGCAAAATTGACTCGTTGAGTATACTGCCAATTTTCCGGCAGAGATTTAAATATACTCATGCTCCATTTTCGCCTGGATGGATGTTCTATCTGTCGTGTTCCTTTCCTGCTACGTCTTTCCACGCTTGTCATTCTTGGGAACGCGTAGTAAACGTGTAGACGGAAAATTCCTCGGCCCCGGCGGCAATATTCCCGCGTCACAAGCCATCTGCTCATCGCTTCTGGAAGAATGCTTTGATATCGTCCAAGAAATTCGTGCCCAAGAGGAGTCGAAGAATGTTGCCCCGCCCCTCAAGCCCATCTACGACCGCATGATAAGGCTTCGTGCTGAGCTCGAGGGACTTGCGCTGACACACCGGTGGACGTTACGAGAAACGGACCTCTGGAATTACTCGCAGAGCCTGCAAGAAGTCGATAACATGCGTATCGATGGAAAATTTGTCGATTCAGAGGGAAATCAGCCTGCGGGGCAATATGTCCGTCTTAAGCTTACACATGGACATACTCGGATATTGACTGCCTGACGAAAGGTTCTCCTCTACCTCCTTCGACGGTGCTATGGCTTCATTTATCTGCTGTTGTCCTCAAGCGAGCCGGTGTCCGAGGAGCTTATGCCGATCGTAAGAGTATACCAGCTGCGTTCCGCCGACTGCCCCGGCTGATTCGCCCGACAGGCTAACAAGCTGTCGACGGTTAAAAAATGCTTGAACGAGGTGTTAAAATATGGTGGACCGTTCAATCCACGCGATCTATACCCCGTGCGTGTCTCCCTTACCCGAGCGGGCTGATCGTGTGCCGACGTCTGCTCGGCCGTGGACATCTCAAGGATGTCCCATCATCCTGCCCTTGGGTTTTCGAAGATTCGACGAGGGCCTCTCTGACTTGGTTGCACCTTCTGCAGTACCAGCTCGCTCTGTACCAGATCGATTCTATGCGTAAAGATGGAAAATTTGTAGGCATCGACGGGTCGATCCCCGAAGGCCAAGGCATCGTGATGGCCCACCTCAACGAATGCCACGAACTATTAGAGATGGTAAGTTCTCCTAGATGGGTCTCTCCCCGGGGACCTGCCGAGCGAGCTTTGAATAACCCTTCTCTGTAGCTGAGGCAATCTATGGATGACAACGACGAAGAGGAAGAACTCACCGAAGACGATGACGGACTGGGCCCAGAGTCCGGCGCGACGTCCGAGAGCGAAGACTAATATATCTGCTGCGCTTGTCATACAGTTGCCTTTGGTTGGTGGGGCCTTCTCCTCCCTCGGCGCATAGCTTAGTAGTTAAAAAAAACGAACCACCGTAGCACATGGCGCACGTCGTGCAGTTCATCCGTCCTCACCATCCCCAGGGCACTACATACTAACTTCAATTAGTGTATTGCCACCCTGTAGAAGATTAGAGCTTGTAACGTGAATGGAAAGGCTTTAGGTTAGGAATAATTAGGATCTGTGTTGACCTTGTGTCAGGCCGCACTCCGGTCGAGTATCTGGTTGTGCCATTGACTTGTTTGGCGCTCATTAAAGCGCTCAATTCTCAATCAGATCCTTGGCGTCTGCAACGTGGATGAAATTACGAGCGGAATGGTCCGAGTCGATGGTCGAGGCACAGTCAAGACTGTGTCAGCGGCACACATCCGACGGCAATATCATCATTGGCGTGAAAGGGGGCAAGGGTATTGTCAATGGTTGGGTTAATATCCTCACGGGGAGGATCGAAGATAAGGGGAGAAGAGCTGA
The DNA here is from genome assembly GCA_022496195.1 of Lactifluus subvellereus. NCBI lineage: Eukaryota > Fungi > Basidiomycota > Agaricomycetes > Russulales > Russulaceae > Lactifluus > Lactifluus subvellereus. The sequence goes on along the minus strand of WTXC01000004.1, from coordinate 218,148 downwards.
GATCATAACATCAGCTTCAAAGCGAAGCCGAATTTGTCACGTGCCAGTGCGTAGTAGGGGTCGAGGTTGGTGTCGGCCATTTTAATGCCTTGGACCGCGGTAAGATCAGCCGAAGACAGTATAAACGACGAAAATCTCAGTCATGACGACGACGCCGACGGTGATAAGTCAGAGAGAACTGATCTGAGCCAGAATTATTCTGCGAATAGCCGGCGGTGTCATCCTCCTGGCCGACGAGCGATGCGGCGCGACCAAAGAAAGTGTTGTCACCAGTGGAAATAACCACACCCTCGGCCTCTCCCTGTTTGCGGGTCGATCCACTGGGGATAGAGGGAGGGACTCGCCGGTGAGCGCAGCCTGATCGATAGACACGTTGATTGCCTCATGTCACCAGTTTCGAACGCAACCGTATCCACGGGAACGAGCATGGATGGTCCGGTCTCAACCTACCGTCGGGCTTGACCCTTGTCTTGGGAGCAAGGAACTGGACGAGTGGACACCCGGCAGTCGACTCCGAGGTGGAAGAAAGGCGTAAATTTTCGAAGACTGACCCGGAGGGTCGAATTTTATTCCTCCTATTCGAGTTCGTTGGGACCAAAAATACTGAGTAGGATAAGTTATGATTGACGTATTGACAAGGGTATCTAGAAAAATGATGAGGTCAGGGACGAAATTAGACGCACGGACTCGGAATCCCTGAATGAGAGAATTTACGGGATGGTTTGGACTCATCCAGGGTCAAAATCCTTGTATTCACCTTCGGGAATCACCCCGACAGTCAGAGGCTGGATAGGAGGCCCTACTTCCCTTCTACGATTTGGGACATGTCCACCGTGAAGTGTGTGACGATGTGGGTTTGGGAGTCTCGAACTGAATGTTGGCGTCCCTTTCCGGCCGTGCCATTCAACTCAACGCAAAATCTGAATCACATTGACATCCTTCTCGAACACATCACAATGCTGCAATGACGCCGACATTAAGCTATAGTACGTTGCTGAATGTTGATACGAGAGAGCTAATAAATTATTACCTCACGCCGCTCGGAGGACTGGGTGAGAGGGTGGGTGACCAAATATGGTCATGCCGCTCCAGTGCCTGAGTCCATCGGGACCGTAAGCCGGTTTGCCACCCTGGAACGAGAGCTACACCATACCCATAGACGGCTGTCCTGCCATAGGACGGAACCTTTTTTTAACCTACGCATAGGATTCGCTAGATGAAGCCACAGTGTTAGTTTCCCTACTGTCTCACATCGTCACACACTTGTTCCCTGGATCCTCAAGGCTCAAGCTCCTCCATCCTACGTGCCCGTTGCGCACTTGAGTCGGCGAGGTGGCGGAAACCACTCAAAGCTCGCTCATTCTTGACTCGCTAAAATCCCTCTTAGCGCCCAGTTGATGGATCTCTCACTGCACGACAGGTGACCGCCCAAATTAAACTCATGTTAGGTCGTGCTCGAGCTTCCTGCTCGCAGAGGATTCTGTGTTCCTATTAACAGCGTTGTGCCGGTTGCGTGACTGTTGACAAAGTCGTCAACTGTCACTGACTACGACTTTTTGCAGCCGTACACGACCACGATTTTTGTGGTGCCAGGGGGGTGTCCCAGTGTACTTTGTAAGGTAATTGAAGTTCGCATAATGTAGAGGGTTTCCGAAGGAACTATACACAACTGAGATTCACTCATTCAGTATGTCATCTGCCCCATGTTCGATAAGTTGTAGTGGATAAGAGATAAGATGCAGGACCCCAGGACATAGCAGAAAGTCGCGAATGTTTGAACGTTGACAACTGCCAGTGTCGGTGACTTTCCCCACGATTTACGGTCAGTGACTCTGACCTCAAGGTCGCGACCGGCACAACGCTGTGAATCCTATACGTCGCATCGGTACTTTCCATCCTCGACATCTGGAAGGTGAAGAACGCCGCGGGGCGCGACATAATTCCTGGGGGCGAATACGACGGATTCGTCTGATGAGCATCGTCACGATGGGGTCTCACGGGCATCAGAGGGATTCACATCGATTTACAGCAGTACTTCCAAACCGTTCAAATGCAGACTGATGCCAAGATCCTTGGAAGGAAAGGGTCTGATTCTCCGGGACTCTGCAGCAGGTGGAGGGATATAGCCCACGAAGTCGAACTTATTGATTCGATAATTTTGACTTCTTCGGCTATCATGCCCCTCCACCTGCAGCGGTGACCTGCTGCAGCGTCTCCATCCCCAGGTATGGTCATTCATCACCACACAGTTCTGTGCTAACTCTTTTCCAATCAGTCACTAACCAGACGCCATTAAAGTCAAAGTTGAGATTTAGCTTTGGGGCAGGGAGTGCTGTGAAGAAGAGAAAACTGGAGCAGTCGGCGTCCTCTTCTAGCTCTGCCTTTGGATTGTAGCTCTTTCTACCATACAATGCGTGCTAGACAACTTCGAACAACCAAATTGCGTTTTGAATATAGACATACTTCGGACTCTGAGACTCCGTGCAAAGCACGGGTCGCTGCTAGTGTTACTATTTATACATGAAATAAGTGTAAGAATGTTGCTGGTGTCTTTGAGACTCAGGATCAATATGGACATTGATTCCGTTGTCCAATTTCGTCGCGTTGCATTTGTTCGAAAGTTTCACAGTGGAGAGTTGGATGTGTAGCCTTGTGCTGTTTTACGATTTATATATATTTGTGCTAGAAAAAGACCACAGCCAACTCTCAGTGCACACACCTAGACAGCCCATCTTCCGAATATATGGCATACCACTGCATGTCAATCAATAGCAAGCCATGCTCAAGTGCAACAGAACAGAGCAGATGAGAGTAGAGAGAGAGAAAGCTGGTCAAATCATCACAGCTTTCAGGCTCTTCACTCTGTCCCCGTTGCAACTCATGTGCATCCTGCCAAGTTTGCATCTTACATGTCAGCTTATTGGTACGGATATAGATCCGATGAAGATATTTATGGCGCAGGCACGAGCATCCTCACCACCTGGACGAAACGCACGCCCACGACGCGGGTGTCCTTAATTACGTATTTTAGCAGCTTCGGCCGCGAGGGGCCAACTGAGAGTGCTAGATATAGTCTATTTATAAAGCAAATGCGTGGATGAGAATAACAAGAGGATGTATTTTTTTAGTTTCTATCCCACCGTCTAAAAACGGGGCAGACCTAAGAGAACTGCGAGACATGATCTTCAACGACCTTCTTAATCTCCGCCTCAACTTCAGGCGTGACGTTACCAGTCGCGATCTTTTCAAGCAACGCGCGCTGTGTCGACGTCAAATGCTCCCGGAACTCACCCTCCCATTTAGTGATCTTGTCGACGGGGATGGAATCCAACTACAGCGCGTGTCAGTTGGTGAATCTGCAGGTCACAAACAGGGCACGTACAAGACCGTTGACACCAGCGTAGATGATCGGGACCTGAATCTCCATAGCAAGAGGCTGGTACTGACCCTGCTTGAGTAGTTCGGTCAAGCGAGCACCGCGAGCGAGAAGGAAACGCGTTGAGGCATCAAGATCAGAACCGAATTGTGCGAATGCAGCAACTTCACGGTATTGGGCAAGGTAAAGCTTTAGTGAACCGGCGAACTTCTTCATGATCTTGCTAGAGACAAGGTCAAAGGAGTAGCAGAGACTATTAGTAGGACACGTACGTCTGCGCGGCTGAGCCCACACGGGATACAGAAAGACCGACGTTGATTGCAGGGCGGACACCGCGGAAGAAGAGCTCAGCCTCCAAGAAGATTTGGCCGTCGGTGATGGAGATGACCTGATTCGAGATTTGTAAAATAGTCGCTCAAACAGATTCAGACATGAGCGCATACATTGGTCGGGATATAAGCGGACACGTCACCACCCTGAGTTTCAATGATAGGAAGCGCAGTAAGTGAGCCTCCACCGAACTTGTCGTTCATCTTCGCAGCACGCTCGAGGAGACGAGAGTGCAGGTAGAAAACGTCACCGGGGTAAGCCTCACGACCCGGAGGACGACGAAGGAGCAGAGACATTTGGCGATAGGCTACGGCTTGTTTGGACAAATCGTCGTAGATGATGAGGGCTACATAAAATGTGAATAAATGCAAGAACATGATGTATCGCGTTCTTGTGCTCACCGTGTTTACCATTGTCGCGGAACCATTCACCCATTGCACAGCCAGAGAAAGGAGCGAGATATTGCAAGGGAGCAGCCTCTGAAGCGGTAGCAGCTACGATGATGGAATACTTCATGGCGTCGTTCTCCTCCAAAGTCTTAACTAGCTGCGCAATAGTCGAGCGCTTCTGGCCAACAGCAACATAGACACAATAAAGCTTCTTGTCCTCGTCCTTACCCTCGTTCCAGCGCCTTTGGTTGAGGATAGTGTCGATGGCAACAGCAGTCTTGCCAGTCTGACGGTCACCAATGATGAGCTCACGCTGACCACGACCGATGGGCACCATGGCATCGATAGGCTTGATACCAGTCATCATAGGTTGGTTGACGGAACGACGGGGGAGAATGCCAGGAGCCTTCAGAGAGGCACGACGGCGCTCAGCGGCCTCGATGGGGCCCTTTCCGTCGATGGGATTGCCGAGGGCATCGACGACACGACCAAGAAGCGCAGGGCCGACTGGAACGTCGACAATCTGACCAGTGCGCTTGACGGTGTCGCCCTCCTTAATGAGACGGTCGTTACCAAAGATCGAGACACCGACATTGTCGGCCTCCAAGTTCAAGCACATTCCACGGACACCAGAGGAGAATTCCACCATTTCCTCCGCTGGTTACGTAAATGCCTGCGCTCAGTAACGGGGCCGAATCGGCACGAGAACATTACGCTAACCTTGCACGTTCTTGAGACCCCAGACGCGTCCAATACCGTCACCGACGCCTGTGGAAGGGATGTTGATCAATCAACTGTGCTTGGTCAAAAGGACTAGAAACGTACTGAGGACGCGACCAGTCTCTTCAACATTGCTGCCAACGGAAGAACCAGCTATCCGAGATTCCAAAATGGAGGACACCTCCGACGCAGCTAATATGACGTGTCACGGTCGGCAAAACAGGGAGAACACAAGGACGGTAGGTCAGCTGGGTGCATGGACGACAACATGGCAATACAACGAACCTGGCTTCGCTGTAGCATATGAACGCGCAACAGCAGGTGCGACGCGAGAAGCATTCTGAAGACAGATCATGTTATGTTAGCAAGTAGTAGGAAAGATGGCAAAAAAAAAAAAGATTAGCCAAAAAGAGACACAACCTTCCCAGCGGCGGCCAGCGTAGCCATACGGCTAGCGTTAAGGAGGGCGAATTTCTGCATGGAGAGAAGGGAAGATAGGATAGCGAAAAGCTAACGGGTTTAGAGGTGGAAAGGTCGAGCCGTTGCCAGCGCCGCCGCCAACTTTTCCCGAATTTCCCAAGGTTTGATCGGAGTTTGAATATCACCTCGGACGAGACCGGGTCAGCGCGCGCGCGTCTCTCTAGGCAGCACAGCAGCACAGAATGGCCATGGCTCGGTGGTCATGGACGCGTCGTACGTTCATTTCTATCACCTCTTGAGCGTATTCCTCGTCTCACCTTGTTCCAGTGCCATTTTTGCGGCAGCAGGTCACTCGAGGACTTCACACCAGCGCGCAAACCCCTTCATCGACCTCCCACGCGCTCGCCCTTATCCGTTCACAACCCAACCAATATGTGATAGCTTCTATTGCTGGCAACAAGTATCTCCTTTCTCCAAAGGATCTTTTGACTGTGCCGCGCCTCGGCGATGTTCAAGTTGGAGACGTTTTGTCTCTGTCCCAAATACATGAGGTTGGCTCGCGCGAGTATACTCTCCGTGGATCCCCAGTTATCCCCACTAGCCACGTCTCCGTCGAGGCTACCGTCGTCGAACATACAAAAGGAAAGATGGAGAATATTTTCAAAAAGAAGAGACGGAAAGGTTACGAGAGAACCATCCCCCACAAGCAGACATATACCCGTCTTCGGATAGGTCCCATTCATGTCCGCCCGGAGGAGCAGACTTCATCCTAACGTTTGTCACGTAGACGTAAAATAAACATCCTAATGAGCTTGAAAAGGAAAGACATGAAAAGTGCAGGTTGAATATTGAGAACTATGGGGGAAGCTCAAACAATCATATCTCCCCTTCCTCCGGTGTTTCAGCGCGACGGCTTCGGTCCTTGGTCAGAGGAGGGGCGTCCCCATCGTACCTTGCTCTCTGTGGATGAGTGTTAGAAAAACAGAGTGGAACTAGGAAAACCGGACGCAGCGTGCCTTCTCACTTCGTTCATCGGCCTCAGCCTCTCGTTTCTCTCGTTTCTCTGGGGGCTCGTCATGGCTACCTCTATCTTCCTCTCCGTCCCTCCCAGCGCGCCGTTTTCTGTCCTCCCGTCTCGAACTTGATCCTCGTGCCGCGTACCGATCCCGGTCTCGGTCACGACGGTCTCGCGGCGAGTCACCCTCCCAATCTCGTTCGCGATCGCGGCCGTAGTCACGCGATGACCGACGTGCGTCGTCGTCATACCCACGGTGGTACCGGGAACCACGGTCTCGGTCCTTTTCACGATCGCGATCCCGGTCGCGGTCTCGCTCCCTCTCTCTTTCCCTGTCCCTGTCCCTGTCCCGGTCCCGGTCCCGGTCACGATCACGGTCACGATCGCGATCATGGTCTCTGTCCCGGTCTCTGTCCCGTTCGCGGTCGCGGTCGCGGTCACGGTCGCGATCCCTGTCCTTATCCTTATCCCTATCCTTCTCTCTTTCTCTTTCTCGATCACGGGGATCCCTATCGCGTTCCTTCTCAATCTCACGGTGACTAGGTTCCTTGCGCTTGCGACTAGTTGTCGAGCCTCCGTCCTCCGAAATCTCACGTAGACGTTCCTATGCATTAGGTGAATAAGATTTCCTACGAAGATAAGGATAGCACCTTTTGCCTCTTAACAAACTTGCTGAACGCTACGCGTCGCCCTTCGTCATCCAGGACTTTGAATTCGGTAAGGTGTTCAATGAGTGGTATGGCCTACACCCACGTTAGTATGAGCTCAATAAGCTGGTGGAAAGCCTACCTCGTCGTAGCCGAGGTTGACGTCGAGGGGGTCGGGAAGCTTTTTCATCGCATAGCGCAGATCGTCTTGCATATGCCGGGCTTTACGTTCGGTGCGCCGCTTCTCATCGGCTTGTTGTCTCGCAGCTTGGTCATGTAACTGCGTTTACAAAGATAAGTATAAGATAATGACTGCAGCATAGAAAGGTACCGTCGTGAAGATCTGCTTCAGCTCATCTCCAGAGAGAGCAGCTGACTCTTCGTTGCCGTTCTCCCGCACGACCTGCAAAAATTCGGCTTCCGTTGTTTCCGCTTGAACCGACCACTGTTGGGAGCTACCCTCAGCATTTGAACTGAGCTTGGCGTTGTGACGCTTGATAGTCGCGTCTACAATAGCAATCCTTGCATCCAGTTTTTGGTCGAGATCATCTACCACATCCCAGAATAACTCGATTGGATTCGATCCGGGCCTGCCAAGCATGTCGAGGTAGCGGTTATCGGTCGAGAATTTGGGGTATACGTGCTTCCACTTGGAGCGCGCATTTATGTCGCCAGAGGCGACAAGTTCTTGCAGAAGAGCCTACATGTATTCAATGAGTACGCTGTAAAAAAGTCAAGTCCATGGCAGTACCTTGAAGGCTTCGCGAGCTTTGCGCTCTGAACGGGATTTATTAACCTGCTTGCGCCGCATTTCATCCTCAAACTCGCGCTCACGAACCCGGCTGTAATCCTCAAACGCGAGCAAGATGTCCAGGCCAGGAAGCTGCCGCAGCTCTTCGTCACTTTGCCATTCCTCCGACTCTAGCACGAGGGCATGTGCGTTGCGCCAACGTGTGAGGACGTCGACCCCAAGTTGTTTGAAGAGCGACATGAGCTTGGTTATAGCGCGGTTGCGAGCCGCCCGGTTCTCTTGCTAGACGACACGTCAGAAAGAGCTTCAGGGGAGCAAAGTAGCATAACATATACCACTTCACGCTGCTTGAGCTCGGCGACGTATTCTTCAAAAATGAACTTTCGTTCTGCTTCGATCCGTGCCTGCTGCCAGATTGGGTGCTGCGCAAAGAGCCTGTCGGCAGTAGGGAACGTCGAATAATGGAATACGTTAGGATTCCCTTTCAACATGTTACGGATCGCGGGGCGTATCTTAGCGAGGCGGGCTTCTCGCTCCTCTTTCTCCTTGGCTTTCAACCCCTCAGTATACTGTGGGGAGCCCATGTCAGGGCGGGAAACAGCAGAAATGAGAGAACGCACTTTCTGCCAAGTGGCTTTTTTCTCTGCAAGCGAATTCAACGCCTTGTATAGCGGGTCCGTTATGATGGCGCGCATTGTCTGCTCCCACGTCCAGGTTGCGTCAACACCGGCCTTGCGCAACAGATACATGAACGCTTTTTCGCCTTCCTCAAAAGTCGTGAAGCCGTTGTGCGGAATGGTCGGCTCATCGGGGAGATTGGGACGTGCAGGAAGGGCGGACGGCGCTGGTTGGTGAAGATTTGTGGACGGTTGACTGATTGCTTGTTCGGGGAGGGAGTCTGCGCCTAGAGGGACAAGCGCACCGGCCGGTGGGCCAGTCACAGCAGCTGGGAGGATGGCTTGGGGCACAGGACTGGTGCGGTATTAGCGTTCAGATTGAACGATAACCAAACAAAGGGGAAATACACGACGTACGAGGGAGCTGGGGGGGCAGGACCTCTTTCGTCTCTTTCTCAACCTTTTCCATTAACAACAAAAGTTCCTCCGGCATGTCCCACTTGGACTCCTTTGATGTTGTCTACAGAAATCGTAAGTCAAATTGGGCTCATGAGGAGTTGTGAGACTGTACATTGTAGTAATACTTCTTGCCACCAGAAAAGTACTCCTTCCATGGTGTCTGCTTTAGCGCTCGCTGGGAGCCATTGAGACTTCTGTGTATCAAACGAAGGTCACATTAAACACACCTCAAACGGACTTTTAAGCTCTGTAGGCTACGTCAACGAAGGAGGACAAGAACAACGCGACGGGGACGAACCGTCTGGTTTTTCCCATACACTCTCCTTGGTGCCAGTGTTGAACCAATACGTTCTCCCTTCTGGATTTCGGTGCTCCGTCTAAGAGTACACGAATAAGAGATAAAATTGGCGGGATTAGGATGCGCACTTACCCACACACTCATTTTGGTGATACCCTCTGCTTGGTATCGTGACGGAGAGAAAGGACAAGTTTGCTGAGTCAGCAGAAGACTCGTTACTCGCGGGCGCTTAGATCGACCTGTCCCAATGACTCAGGCTCGCATCTTGGAGCCAGAAGCACAACTCGAATGGCTCTAGAAAATCTCTTCCCGTCAATTGGCACTCTTGCGCAGCAGGCAGACAGCCAAGCAGACGCGAATGAAGACAATGGAAGGGCCGGTACACCCCCGAAAGAGGATGACGATCGGGTGGTGCAGGAGATTGAGTCCTTATGCATGAATTGCGAGGAGCAGGTAGGCACCAACCTTCCGCCGCCCTAGTTGTTGACTTGGGGAGTAAAGTTGTACGTAGGGTGTTACACGGCTTCTCTTAACTTCTATTCCTTATTTCCACGAGGTCATCGTGATGTCCTTCCGCTGCGAACACTGTGGCTTTTCCAATAACGAGATCCAGTCTGCTGAGGTCATTCGACGTGAGTAACCCTCTGCGCGTACAGGCATCTATCTAAGTGCCCTTGCTTCAATCAGCCGAAGGAACAATCTATACTGCCCGTATACTCTCGAGGCTGGACCTCAACCGTCAGGTAGTCAAGTCTGAGACGTGTACCGTTACAATCTCCGAATACGAGCTGACTATCCCAGCCTCTAAAGGCCAGCTCACAACGGTCGAAGGGATTATTCGAAACGTGATCCGCGATTTGAGCCATGATCAACCCTTACGCCGCATCCAGCAAGAGGACACTTACACTAAGATACAAGCTCTGATTGACAAGTTGAAAATCATCATATCCTATGAGGATGATGACGAAGGAGGCACCGCCCTCAGGGGGCTGCCAATTCCGAAGCACCCATGCCACCCTTTACGCTCAAGCTCGATGATCCTGCCGGCAATTCGTTCATCGAGTTTGTAGACTCCATGGCCGATCCAAAATGGAATCTCAGGACCTACCGTCGGACAAGGGAACAGAATGTTGCCCTTGGACTCGTCGCTGATAATTCTGTCGTTGACGAGGATCCTAGCGAAACGGCACCCACGGATGATAGCGGTGACAATGAGGAAATATATATCTTTCCGGGGGTATGCTCCAGCTGCGGTCACCCGCTCGACACGATGATGAAGAAAGTGGTGATTCCTTACTTCAAAGTACCGATTTTCTATGAATCCGTGCCGCCGTTTCTCAACCTATCCGTTAGGATATCCTCATCATGTCAACCAACTGCGACCACTGTGGTTACAGGGACAACGAGGTAAAGTCCGGCGCGGCAATCTCAGAAAAAGGGAAGCGCGTCACCCTTCGGGTTGAAGATAGCGAGGACCTTAGCAGAGATATCCTTAAAGTGTGCCCTCATGCTGCCGGGAGTTGTGGCTGCTTGCTGACGGTGTCGTTGCTCAGAGCGAAACTTGCGGTCTCACAATCCCGGAGATCGACCTCATTCTTCAGGCCGGAACTCTGGGAGGCAGATTCACAACGCTGGAAGGGATCCTAGAACAGGTCTATGAAGAGCTCTCTGAGAAAGTCTTTGCCGCTGGAGATTCAGTCGGCAGCGCCAATCCAGACGGCCCCGATATTCAAGAACGCAGTAAATTCGAAATATTCTTGGGGAACCTCAAAGCGGTATGAGGTTATGTCGATTCGGTGGGATGCCTTTCTGACGGAGGGTTGTCCCAGGTGAAAAACGCCGAGCGTCCCTTCACCCTCATTCTTGACGACCCACTCGCAAACTCATACGTGCAGAACTTGTATGCGCCGGATCCCGACCCAAACATGATGATCGAGTTGTACGATCGCACATGGGAACAAAATGAGGACCTTGGGTTGAATGACATGAAGGTTGAAGGCTACGAGCAAGACGATGCGGAAAGCTAGACCAAGGTGCTGTGCATGTAGGCGAAGAGGATGCAGTTCGACCACAGCGATCGATCGATAGCGTTCTGTCATTCATTCCTTACAACACAACACTGGCGGAACATCAATTCGGAGGTACCGCGTTATCATTTGTAGCGTAGATACTGTACTGCCGGAAAAAGGCTATCATAGAGGGCTCTGACATAGACCGAGCATCCGCACAGAATTACCAACCTGTATGACGGTCGTGTCACGCAAGCTGGATCAAGTAAAACGGCATCATGTTCAAGACAAATATAAGGTGAAAATCAGATTATATCATTATGCACCACGAAACGAAAGAAATTCAACATCGACCATAGCACGCTCATAAAAGCCATGCTGGGTAGGTGGGACGTGATATTCAACAGCGTGGACCTTTTCTTAGAAATGTTGCAATACAAATCATGTGTAACTCGAGTTCACCGATCAGTTAGCTTTGGCCTTTGCCTTCGCCGCCATCTTAAAGTAGCTGTTAGCGAATTTCTTGGCTCGGGGTAGATCGGGGGCTTCCTTACCAAATTAAGTGCTGATCCGGCCTTGAACCACTCAATCTGACCCTCGTTGAATGAATGGGCGAGGGGAATCTTGTCGGTCGACCCGTCCGAATGTTTCGCGAGCAATGTCAAGTCCTTGCCCGGGGCAAAGCTCTCGAGTCCGAGTATGGATACCCTATCCGATGGTTGGATCTTATCGTAATCCGCGGGATCGGCAAAGGTGAGCGCGAGCATGCCTTGCTTCTTTAGGTTTGTCTCATGAATGCGCGCAAAGGATCGGACAATGATAGCAAGGCCGCCCAGGAATCGCGGCTCAAGAGCAGCATGCTCGCGGGAAGAGCCCTCGCCGTAATTGTGATCACCAATGACAACCCACTTGATTCCCCCATCCCGGTAGTAGGCAGCAGTCTGGGGCACTCCGCCCCACTCGCCTGTGATCTGGTTCTTGACCTTGTTGGCCTCACCATTCTCGGCATTGACCGCACCAATCAGGCAATTTTCTGTACCATCGTTAATAAAGACAAGGGGCGAATAAGCCACGAAAACGACTCACGAGAGATGTTTTGAAGATGACCACGGTATTTGAGCCAGGGACCACCAGCCGAGATATGATCAGTTGTGCATTTGCCTTTGACCTTGATCAGTACGGGGAGATCTTCGGGAGTCTTGCCATCCCACGGCAGGAAGGGCTGAAGAAGTTGAAGGCGGTCACTCCTGAGGTCAACCGCTACATTGACGGAGACCCTGTCCACCGGAGGTGCCTGGTAAGTGTCTTGACCGGGGTCATAGCCGCGGGGTGGGAGCTCCTTGCCAGAAGGGTCGGAGAACTTGAAGGGTTTGCCGTCAGAGCCGGAAAGTGTGTCGGTCAATGGGTTGAAGCGAAGGTCGCCCGCGAAGGCAAAAGCCGTGACAATGTCGGGAGAGGCTACGAAGGCGTGCGTAGCAGGATTCGCGTCATTACGGCCCGTAAAGTTGCGGTTGTATGACGTGATGACTGTGCAACATTAGTAGCGTTAGATTTGAGAATGAAGTACACGTACTCGAGTTAGCCTCGCCCTTCTTGACATCTTGACGGTCCCACTGTCCGATACAAGGACCACACGCATTCGCGAGCACAAGGCCACCAACTTCCTCGAATGTGTTGATCACGCCGTCACGCTCTATCGTAGCTCGGACTTGTTCTGAACCGGGAGTGATAGTGAATTTGCTCTTAGTCTCAAGCCCATGGTTAGCAGCCTCTCGAGCAATAGAGGCAGAGCGGGTCATATCTTCGTACGAAGAATTTGTGCAAGAACCAATGAGGGCAACTTTCAATTCGGTGGGCCAGCCATTCTTCACGACTTCGTCCTTGAATTTGGAGATGGGCGTCGCAAGATCTGGTGTGAAGGGTCCATTGATATGTGGCTCCAAGTTCGAAAGGTTCTATAAGGAAAAACGAAAATCAGTCACAGGGGAGCGTCCGTGGGGACAATCTTACAATATCGATGACTTGATCGTACTCTGCGCCCTCATCCGCGCGTAGGTTGTGTGCGAATCGTTGGGCATATTTGGCGATATCAGGGCGCTTGGTCGCATTCAGATAGTCCGCCATGCGTCGGTTGAATGGGAAGAGAGAAGTTGTCGCACCAATTTCCGCACCCATATTGCAGATAGTGGCCATACCAGTCGCGGAGAGACTTTCTACACCAGAACCTTTGTATTCGACGATGGCACCAGTGCCACCCTTGACCGTAAGAATACCAGCAACCTTGAGGATGACATCTGCGAATGGTGTTAGAGTCCCGAAAGCGTAAGATCGGGCGACACCAACCTTTCGGTGTAGTCCAACCATCAATCTTGCCGGTGAGATTCACGCCTATCACCTTCGGGGTCTTGAGTTCCCAAGGAATGTCTGCCATGACGTCAACGGCATCTGCACCACCCACGCCGCACGCGACCATCCCCAGACCACCCGCGTTAGGGGTATGAGAGTCAGTGCCAATCATAAGACCACCAGGGAACGCATAGTTCTCGAGAATGATTTGGTGAATGATACCAGAACCGGGTCTCCAGAAACCAAGGCCATACTGACAGAAACATTAACAAACCAAGAGAGGTGATGCAGGGGTCTACTCACCTTAGCAGTGGCGGTGGCCAAAAAATCATAAACTTCCTGGTTGATTTGCTTGGCACGCTCGAGATCCTTGACACCACCCACTTGCGCCTCAATCAGGTGGTCACAGTGAACGGTAGTTGGCACCGCTGCAGTGTCCATACCAGCAGACATAAATTGTAATAGAGCCATCTACGAGCAATGACGTCAGCCACATTCAGAATGGGAAGCACAAAGCGTGTGATAGTTGACTAGCCGGGGGGCAGGAGAGACGAGAACGTCACAGGAAGAGTGGAGTAACTGACCTGCGCTGTCGCATCCTGGCAGGCTACTCGCTGGAATATAAAGGTGATTAGACCAGCTAGGGATGGAGAAAGTGCATTCTTACGTCTGGGCGAAGCTTGAGATAACTAACACCGCGGACAATATCTTGGTTATGGGGGTCATCAAGATGACCGTAGAGGACTTTCTCCGACAGAGTGAGAGGACGCTTGAGCCTAATGTGTAGTCGGAATAAAGATTGTCGAGGGGTATAAATTGAGAAAAGTACCTGTCACGAACAATGGCAAGGTTGTCCTCGATTCGTTGATAGTTGATATATGCGCCGGTCTCGAGAAGGGACATGGGAACTTTGGTGTCGCCAATTCTTTCTGAGACACTAGCCATGCCCTTCGCAAGGCGCTGGATAGAGCGCCATGCCTGAGACGAGCGGGAGGCAAGGTTGAGCATCGTTGACGATGCGGATGTTGGTGGGGGTCTACGGCGAAGAGGACTGTGGAAACCAGCACCTTTTTATTGACACAGCGCCCCGAGCTGCTCCGGCCCGGATCAGACGTACAATCCACCAATCACAGTGTCTCGGTTTTCCTGCGAAATCCCAATTTGTAATTGGTGCCTGTGTTGGCAAAATGCCTTTCGTCCGAAGGTTGCCCGACGACTTTCACTGTAGCTAATAATAACTATAATACTGTGCTTTACGCTTTACTACTGACAGGTTCATCACCAGAGGCAGGCACGATCATGTGTGCAGGTGTGATTGATTGATCACCAAATGGCAGTAGGTCCGCTCATAAGCAAAGACCGGCCTGGTTCATGTGACAGACATTCGACAAGGCACTCACGTTTAGATTGCGCTTCGTTTCCCCATGATAAGGACGCCACTTAACACTATTTTGGCGATGGACAGAGTGCCACATGTATCTCAATTTTCGTAAAAGGCCAGCGGGGCTAGTATGACGTATTGCTGCGTTGGACCATGGACCAGGTGACCGATGGACCGTGCACTGACTCGTGCTATGGATGGTCACGTGGTGACGCGACCCTAGAAGACGCGCTCGCGAGACGGCATTCATCTCTTCCATCCGCGTCCCCTCATTCGGCGCACATATCGCCACTCAATAGATCTGTAAGTTCTAAGCTGTAGTAGCCCCCAACTTCTCCTCAGGTGCTGTGTCATATCTGCAGGTACGGAATTCAACGTGGAGATCTCCTGACCGCCCTGGGCTCGCTCAGTACCTCTCCCAGCCGTTGGAGTGTGTTCCGCACTGCGCACGACCCAATCGAGTGCGCCGTTACTTCATCGTCTATCTATCAGATTTGGCTGACTGTCTATCTCCCATGCAAATCTTTGGATATGTTTCGTCCCCAGAGACCCCAAAGCCAGCGCTTGGTTGAGCGGTTATCTACCTGTCTTCGCCATCTTCACTACGCACAAAATCGGAACCCTGCCTGCCTGGCTTCGCTGGTTCAGGACTTCTTATACTGAACGTCTGGCGTTGTCTGGGGCCTTCGTTTAGATATGCTTCCAGTTAACTCCTTGGTTCCTCCTGGCCCAAAGGTGGGCTCGGGGAAACTCTGGGATGACTTAGGAAGCACAATCTTCGTGACCAAAAACGATACTAGAAAGACGAAGCCCAGCGAAAAACGGAAAGATTTGTCTAGGAGGATAGCTGAATCATCGACGATGAGTTGGACTTCCTGTCTTCTGGATCTAGGTCCGACGACGTTGAAGAACCATTTCCAAACAAGAGTAGACACAGGTCGAAGAAGGAACAACCTGGGGATTCCATTGTCCAAGGGCAAGAGCTGGATCACCATCCCGGTTACCCTCTGAAAAGGAAACTGCCAAACTTCAAGAAGTTAGATAAGAATGTTCCAGGAGAAGGAAGCTCGTCGACTTCCCGAAGCAAGACATCTCATGCTTCAAAGAAGGCGCTGAAGCAGACAAAGTCATACGGGACTCTTGCCACGCTCCACAACAATGAGAACGAAAGATTTTCCGGACAGTCGTCTGACGAGGATTCATTGGGTGACTGTGCGCACCCGTCCACCCGCGTCTTCCCACGGCAGGAGATTCAAAAGTTTCCAGGGCTCGCACTGTCGCCTTTGCGGGGTGGCGATCAGGAGTCGCCGGGTCTGGGTACACCCCGGAGCTGCAGGGAATGCACAATTCCATCCAATTCCCTTCAGGCCCACAAGACCTCTTCACGTAGATCAGATACTGATGACTTGTCCACCCGAACTTCCCGCCGGGCTGGGGTTCAATCTTCGGGTTCGAGTGACTCCAGCGAAGCGACACCCCAGGCCAAACATCCCGGGAGTCGTTTACCTGAGAGATACCCTTTCCTGGAGCCTCTGTCTATCTCTGACTCAACAGCTCAAGAGGAAGAAGTAAAAGGGAAAGCCCCACTTGAAGGTGCTACAAGCCATGTCTCTTCACAATGCCGTCGCGGATCAGTCGCTGATAAGACGATACCTCACAAGAACCGCAAATTTCGTTATCCAGTCCCTTCTCCCTTATCATCGCCCGTCCCTCGACTGTCACAGACTCCTTCGCCCCGTGTTCGAGGGACAAGGAGCATGAGCATACTAGATGCCAAGACCGACGAAGACGCTGATGACGAGTCGCCGAAACGAAGGCCGCAGCTTCGGCCATTCCCCATGGCCGCAAACCAATTGAAGACTAATTGTACTCCTCGTAAAAGGATCCCTTTCTTCCAACAGTCATCCCCAGACAATGGCAGAAACGACTCACTCACTGGTGATTTGGAGGCAGTCCTAGATGATTCTCGTCAGCGACATCTGTTTATTTCATCGCGCAGATGTTGACTGTTCTTTAGTTCTGATGGGGGAATCGGTGGATCCATCGACTCTATGCCCTTTCTGTGACGAGAAACTTCCACCTAAGCCCTCGCCACTTTATCGATCCCTTCTTGAAGCCGCTAAGCGTAAGGCGTATTCGGATCCGCGCCCAACCAACCCTCGCGGGCTCAAAGCCCCAATGAGTGTATACGTTGCATCCTGCAAACGTCATCGATTTGAGGTGCATCAGATACCAGAGGCTATAGCTAAAGGTTGGCCAACGGACATCGATTTCGGGAGAGTCAGGGAGCGCGTTGAGAACCTGAGTGTTAGCCTGGCGAAACTGGTCCGAGGCGAGGGAGGTGCAAGGAACGAAAGCATATATTGGACAACAGTGATAAAGGAGGTACAGAAAGTAGGGTCTCGTGCTGTCTCCGGCGTTAAGGGCCAGTTCGAGAGCTTCGAGAAGACACAACCAGGCTAGTGAGTGCGTACTAACTTTAACAACTACCAAATACTAATGCTAGGTTTCAGTTATGGTGAACTTGGCTCGATGATTCTGCATCAGACGCTCTACAATATATTTCCACCATCGTCCTTTGATGCGCAGTCTATCACGCCTCTTACACCACAGGACTTCATACAACGCATCCTTGTTCCCGAAGCCGCTCTCGCGCTGATTATGGAAGACATGGGACAGGACCGGACTCAAGCTGCGCAGACGATGCGCGAAAGCGCCGGATATGGGGTAGCAATGTTTCCGGATACCAGCGAGGACCCTGGGGTAGGAGCGGGAGAGGATATAGTGCTTGAGCGTGCACGAATGCGGCGCCGTGAGCTTGAAGTTGAGGAACGAATGGAGGAGGCTTTACTACGTTCTGGGGGCTCTGAGGACGAGCACAGGAGCAAGCACAAGGGCACGAAACGTCCGAAGAAACTCTGCAGCGCCACCACGACAGACATCGAGGAAGTTACTGCAGCACAACACAAGATGAAACGGAAGAAGGCAGGCTCGCGCACCGACGCGGAAAGCGGGCCAGACGCCAACGTCGCCTGTGAGAATAGGGCTATGCCTGCAGGCAAGAGTACCCGGGCTGTATCTTCGGACCTTGAGGCGGACCCCTCCTCAGCTCATGCATCCCCGCCTCAGTCATCTCCTCCTCAGGCTGAACCAAACTCTCAATTCCCTGGGTCAAGCTCTCCAGAACAGACGCGATCACACTTCTCTAAAACGGAACGACGACCGCTCCGATCGAAACCAATGTCTACTCCAAATGATTCATACGGCGACTCTAAGCGTGGTTTCGCAAGTATAGACGTCAAGCGAGGACCCTCACCAACGGCATTGAGTTCTCAGAGAAGGTCAGACGGCCGCAGCATGAGTGCCCCAATCGACGTAGATGATCCTGAGATCTCCGTCATTACCGGCACCCCATCACCATGTGCGCACCAGCCACCTGTCCCAGCGACATCACAAGTGAATGGACTGCCCCCTGACCGGACTGCGCTGAATGTACTGAGTTCAAGCGACGCAGAGGAGCGCGAAGCAAACTTTGATCTCCCCACACCAAAGCCAAGGCCACGTGGGCGGTTTATCAGACGTGACGCTTCTGTCGAGCAACATCTCGAGCCCAACAACCCCGTTCCACCACTAACAGAACAGAACCAAGGGCGCGATTCAAGTGTTGAGTGAGCGCTCGACATTGTGGGATAGCTGAGTACTGTTCTAATCTCGTGCAGGATTATCGAACCCCCACAAAATCGCGACCATCGTTTTGCCTGGCGAGAGGCTAGTACGACAATGAAACACGAACGTCACGATTGGTTGATGAATGACTCCTCGGACTAGAATAGAATTTGCTTTCGTGTATACCTCACAACTATCACCCTTCCAGTCATATACTTCTTTCAATACTAATGGATCCACAAGCAACAAATAATTATTGCACTACATTCTTGATTTATGCGGAGCTACCGATCTAGCTTGATGCATCTGTTGCGCTAGATTGCTTCTGTGCTGAGGGAACAGGCCAGCCTGGGATCGGGCCACTCTGACGGTCCTCCACTCGGAGGAAATATTCAGGAGAAAGAATGCCACGCTCATCGCCCTCAGTGAGGACAACACCATTCTCTGAGAGAAAGAAAGCGATCCCTGCATCGAGGGCCTTCTGCACATCAATATAGATTAGCACTTGTGCGGAATTGCGCATGCCTGATGAAAGTTAAGAGCTGAAATTAGTGTGCTGAAGGACAAACCGACCGCTTATGACACCGTCTCCTGGGACGCCCTGAGCCAAATGTATATGATTCCGTGTCATCTTTGAAAGACCCCCAGTAGCTACATCAGAATGATCAGCGAAATCTCGTCAGGTCTCTCGTTGCTTGGACGAACATATTGATTCCCAGGCTTTCCTGTTCGTCCCGTGCACTGCCATGGCGATGTCTGTTGCGGACAGAATTGGCTTCAGGTCCACCTTGATGGTCTACGTGGCAATCAGCGTGATCTCAGTTCGACGCATATATTTCACATTACCTTCAGCGAATGGCCCTGATTCGCTCGTATCCACCAAATTTCGCCGGCCGTCGGCGAGGTCTCATCTGGTCCTTGGAGTAGCTTGTAACGGCTTTTCGAATCACTCTCCACTATGCGTTGCAAAGCTGCGAGGTCGAGCTGGGTGTGGGAAGACAGTCTGGGTGAGGCTAGCTTCACATGTCACGTCTACCAAGGCTCAACAGTTGTCTCGAAATCTGAGCATACCAGATCAGCGACGCGGACGTATCCGTCCGGACGCATGTAAAGGCCCTCCGATTTTGCCCCATGACGCAGTATCCAGGATATCGATTTTGATAGGCGAACTTCAGGTGAGTCTGTCGGTAGACCTCGAAGCGGCTTCCCTCCGCTTGGTTTGGGCCGCGAGGCCTTCTGCTTTGGTTGATTGCTCATTAGAAATATCCTGCGAAAGTCACAGCAACAAGGATCAGGCGCGTCAGGCTTCGAGGAATAAGGAATGAAGGGAACCGTGTCAGAGCGCCGCTGCGGCGCGGATGTAATAAGCGTGCCATCATATGTATTACTTACCGTGACTGCGCTGTCAATCACGGACTCGAACCGTGATCTACTGTAAATGTTTTACTTGTCAGCGTCGTTCTCGGTTCCCTGAGTCTCGCTCAATACTCTAAAAGCACTTATTTCGAGAGCTATGCATCTCCGTTTAGTTATATTGCTGCTTGGCCATTCCAACAGTTCCAGCGGTGTCTACCCCCGACTTAGTAGCTTGGCCACCTTCATTCCGACCCCTGTTGGCTCAAGGCGCACTGCCTTCGTGACTTCACAGCACGGACCTTTCTTGGTACCCTGCCCAAGTTCACGTGTCAATACCGTGGATGCCTTGTGTTGGGCATGAGGCAGCCAGCAATCATATATCACGGGCACCCATCCAGCGGGCGTCTCTTCTTGCCCCACAACCCTCGATACTCTCCTTATCCCCTTTTCAGTTTCCTTCAAACTCCGGGCACGGACTTTTGTGAGTGTCGATATATCATACTGAACAATTGCGCGAACTCTGACACGCAAGAAGCAACCTTGCATCCTGCACCCCCTCAGCAGTCTCGTATTCTACTTGATATACGTGATTACTTTCCGACACAATCTCCGACGCCCAGGGGATCCTCCAGAGCAGTTCCAACCATGTCGTTCCGTTCACGGCGGGCCACTATGCGGCCTGCCCGCGAATTCGATGTTGTCCTCCGTGCCCGCGACCAGCAAGTATCCACCCTCCAGGAGCATAACCAATATCTCAAGGCTCAACTCGAAACATCCCAGCGTCGATTAACCAACGCTCGTGCCAATGCGCATGCAGACGCCCGTGCCTATCAACTACAGGAACGCAAGATCGAGCAGCTGCGCATCAAGCTACGTGATGTGCGTGCGGGATCGGCCGCTCAACGCCGGGAGTTGGAGGACGTTAGGCGCGAATCGGAGATGCAGAAGATGCAATCCGCAGAAGCTCAAGAGGAGAACCTTCGACACCTAGCTCGCATAGCTGAACTCGAGGACGCGCTGCAAGCGAGATCGCCAAGGGCGTCCGCGAGTGATGTGGAGCAGTCGGAATTTAATGGAATTTCTCAAGATGACATTCTTGATGTCCTAGCGCGGGTTGCTATAGATCTGGAGGCAATGGCGCGGATTTCAGAGTCGTTGGAGCAACCCCAAAAACCTGTTCCTTTATCTGCACGTTCAGACAAGGTCGAAATTGGCATTCAGACTCTTTCTGATGAACGTCCGGAGGCGAATCAGCCCCAGAACCATGACCGGGAGATGCTGGATGGGGAGGATATGGAACGCCTCGTGTCACAGCTACGGGCCGCTTCCGAGCGGGACCAGGGCCGCATCCGGGACCTGGAGGTTGATGTGGAACACGGTCGTCGCCTTAACGAGGAGCTCCGTATTGCCACAGATGAAGAGCGGCGTCTTGTACACGACTCGAAAGCCTCCTTGGTCCAGGCGCAGTCCCGCGTGGCGTCTCTCGAGGGTGCTGCAAAGGATGATCAACAAGCAATCAAGGCCCTAGAAGCGACTGTCGACAGGTATCGGTCTGAGATCGATAGTCTCGAGGCACAACTCGCTCTTCTCCGTACACTTCTAGAGGAGTCACGCACCTTCACTAATGATCTCGAGGAGTCACACGACGCTATCATGCAATGCAAGGACGCCTTCATCCAGGATCTTCAGGAGAGGATCGAGGACTTCGCGGCCTCCGAGGCTTGGAACCAACAGCGTGAAGCTGCGCTCCATGATGCCCAAGAAAGACTCGCGGCGGCGGATATCGAAATTTTGGAGTTGCGTCTCGAGCTCGAGGGTGCTCAGCAAAATGCGGTTACATCAACGAATCGGATTATCCAGCTCGAGGCGGAGGCCTCTGCAGCGCGTCACCGACTTCGGACCGTGGATGCGGAGAATGGAGACCTGCGGTACGAATTAGGCATGACCGTTGAAAGGATTTACGCATTGGAGGACGAGCTACTTGCTGCACAGGAGCGGCTGGACAATGCAGAGAACACAATCCACCAACTACGGCAGAAACTCGGGCAATATGTCCACACGCCATCGAGTTTACCAAACGCTCCTCCCATTGGGAATGACATTCAAGACGTCAGCGACACCGACTCCGTATCTGATGAAGGTTCCATGGACACGCTCGTCATGGATTTCGATGAGCATTCACAGCTACGGCTTCCTTCCGATGACGATTCTCCCGCGGTCACCGACCAAGACAAAACGTTCGTACGCGAGTTCGCACCAGTCTCGATGCACGACCTAGAGCTTCACCTCGAAGTAATGACCCTCAAGTACGAAGCGGCGGAAGCGGCACGCATCTGCGGGGATGACGTGGAGGATATTCTCCGCGCTAAGCTGCGGGTCTTTCCGAGGATAATCGGTGCCTCCAGTCACAATTCTCCAGCGCTTCCGTGTCCGTTGGCATCGGCGCGGACAGCCCTCTAGAGAAACGACGCAATTTACCCATGATTCCAGAAGAAGAGGAACCGGTCACTTCCCCTACACTCCAGTGGGTCGCGCCTCCTCGAATACAGACATGTTCAGCGGTTACGTTACCGGTGAACGCAAGAGACTGCAACGTGCATGAATCCACGGCCTTATCCGCCGAGTCGCCCTCGTTGCCATCGCCGACCCTTTCCGATATTTGGTTCTCCGACGCTAGGGTCTCCCTTGCACTGGCCGAGGAGTGCGGAAGCTCAGTCTTGGACTGGGATCTTCCATCGCCTGGCGGCGATTCCGACAGTACATAACTTGATGTACGATCTCTACTAACCTGGGGGCACATGTAGCATTATTTTTCGCCATTGTTGTAAATATTTTTATTGTGTTTTACCTCCTATCATTATACAATTTCCCGCTTGCACGTCGGACAAATTCCTGTGACCGTTGGGGTTAAGGCTAACGGCATCGCTTTGCGGTGGAGTCAGGATGATGTACTGGTACCAACTGACCGCCCGAGCCTGGTAGTCGAGGTTGCCATGAGGCACATCATGCCGCCACAACAAGACGCCCACATACCGTTATTGCTGTATAAGTTGTGCTGACCAAACGGCTCAGTGATCTATATTTTTCATCAATCGGCTCTATACTCCCCCATCCCACCAAGGATCAGGTCCTCTTCTTACTCGAGTCCCTCGCAACCGTTGTCAAAACCCGGCCTCGCAATTGACGAAACGACGACTCTAGGCTACCCAGCATTGTAAAACCGACCCAATCCTTTTGGCCCAGAACTCCTATCTTATGGCTCATGACATGCGTGGGTCTTCGTGGAAGTCACTCGCATCTACGCACCTCGCTCCAATTAAAGACTATCTAACGCACCGGGGTCCCCAACCACTGCGCCGCGAGACTGTGCCCCCAGAGATTGGATGTATCAGTGGCGGCCCGAAGAAACACAGCTGGACTCAATTTGCGGGCCAGAGGCTTGTGAGGAGATCCAATAGTGATTCGGATGTCATGGCGAGTGCGGAGAAAATCGTCCTGCTTCCAGGCTGGGCTTCGAGAAGATACCGCGCTGCGCTGGAGTCATCTGATCGTGCAGGTGTGATTTAATTTCGGGGTTAAGGGGTGCTGGCTCATGGTCCGTAGGTGCACCATACGACGTTGAAGTCTTCGTTTCTGGGTATGTTGTCAAACACAAGGCTCCCAACGCACTGTCACGTCCCCAACGAACGCTTCTAAGGCTGGCCAAACGTTCGCTCGTACCTCCCTGCTTGATCGCGTCAACTGACTATCTGGTCAGATTTCGCTTCCTTGCCGAAGTTGCCATATGATTCCGAGGACCCGCCAAACGAGAGCGACGCTTTCTCCGAAACCATCGATGAACTGTCCTCAGGGACAGTGCTCCCAACAAGACTTGATGAAATTATTGAAGAGTCCGAGAGGCACGCGTTGCGTGACTTACCAAACGATCTAGCCCCAGATCTTAGTCCAATGCCAATATCTGCGGCACCATCAAGCGGATTTCCATCCGAATCGTCGACTTCCACGCTTACCTCTTTTTCCCGTGATTTGTTCCGAGCGCTACCGTCAAAGATCTCGTGTAGTAGCACTGACGGGTTGAGTCTTCATCGCTGGCACTCAAATCTGGAGACGCGTTTACACCCGTTCTGGGCCGGCGTACTTCCGAACCGCGCTGTCAGGATCACCGTACGCCCCCACTTCGATATTTCTGAAGCTACGCCCGAATCCGTAAGCCCAAGCGAGTGGGCGCTTCTCGATCAACCCTTGGCCACGCAAGAGGCTGTCAGTGATGCGAGTGGCGCGTTCAAACTGCGCATTGTTATCCTCTGGGAAGACCTCTGCACTCATCCAAGAGGTGCACCAATAGCATTCGTTGACCCGAATCATGAACATGATTTTTCCCTTGTGGCAGAACTTATTCCACTCTCGCCGTCTCTAAGCCAACCCCAGGCGCCAAAGGAGTCCCATCCATTTGTAGCACCCGCTCTGGCACCCTCCCTCTCCATGGCCGTAACGACTGAGCGTGTCCCTCTCACGTATTCTCCAATACGTGTCATTTCGGATATCGATGATACTGTGAAACTGTCGGGCGTTAGTTGCGGCGCACGGGCAGTGTTCCACAACGTTTTCGTTAAAGATCTAGAAGAAAACCTGATACCTGGTATGGGAGAGTGGTATAGTGAGATGTGGCGTCGCGGTGTGCGATTTCACTATGTTGTGAGTTTCGGATCATCTGTACTTCTGTCTGCTCGAACACTCAAGTCATGTATGTCGTAGTCAAACGGCCCTTTCGAACTCCTTCCCGTTATCAACGACTTCTTCCGACTGGCCCGGTTGCCCGCCGGCTCTGTTCGCTTGCGATCCTATGGAACACGTACACTCTTCAGCGGTCTGCTTTCAGCAGCCGCAGACAGGAAACGCGATGGCGTCCTCGAAGTCCTAACGTCGTTCCCCAACTCGCGCTTTATTCTTATAGGTGATTCAGGCGAGCAAGACCTCGAGTTATACGCCAACCTTGCGCACGATTACCCCGAACAAATTCTTTGCATCTTCATTCGCGACGTGAACACGTACGAAGACGGGGGAGGTGGTATTGAGGATCCCACCGGTCTCCACGCTGGAAACGAAAGCAGGAAGAGGTCTTCGTTCGGTTCTCTGGCGTCGCGGGGAGGGCTATGGTCGCCAAAGTCTACGGGACTCCTACCATCACCCATTACGTCTCGTCCACCATCTGAATCCACCACATCGACGGAGGACTATTCCCCGAGGACTTCCTCGTTGCCCGCAACGAGCACGCAGAAACCTTACACAGATGTACTATGCTCGGAGCCGTCGACCGATGACAATTTGTTGCAAAACGTCACGCCCATTACGCGAACGGCCAGCTCGCTGTCTCGTAGCGCTTCCGTCTCTGAGTCAGACAAGAAGCGCGCGAACCTACAGATGCGTCTATGGAGGGCATGCGCAGAGGTTCCCGCGCATGTTGTTATTCGCGTTTTCCGTGATCCGCAGGAATGCGTTGAAGCATCACGAGTCATTGACCCACATCTGGCGAGCGAGAGCACCTAGGAAAGGATATTTTGTGATACACCTATACTATGACCTGGTACGGATCTTTTGCATGATTCCTTTTTTTGACCGACCTCTCGTATCGCGTGAATGTACAGATGTACTGTACAGTACAGTATTATCCCCATGTAATAGCGTTCGGTTGACTACATCTCACGACTTCTCTCACGACTTCTGTATCACTGGGCTGCGCTGTATTCCACTTGTCTCCCTACTATGTTTCAGTCGAAGAGACCATATTATGCATTCACGTTCGGCTGGAAGGATGCTAAGGGGTGATATACCAAGGTAGAGGACGAAATGGGAGAGAGTACAGTATACATGCAACGATACCCAAACAAGTCAGCCGAGTCCACTGACGTGGCATAATGATAATGCAGTCCAGTGAGGATAAAGAAGGGATATGGGTATGATAGAAAAGATATATCACGCGGCATTTTCCGTAGTGCTTGACTTAGCGTCTGGGCGGGGTTGGTTTGCGTAGCTACGCAAGACGAGTTCTATGTCGCGAAGCACGCCACTCATCTCCTGTGGCAACAACATCAGGGCATCTTTATCCTTGGAGAAAGGCATTGCCTACCGTGTTGGTGGGGTCAAACTGCAATCCGTACTGGACAGCCTCCTTCGCCTGTGTCATACGACCAAGGGCGATGAGGGCCTTGGCCTTGCGGAAATGGCCCTTGGACCAGGGCTTTTTGAGTTGGATGACTGCCTCAGCATCTGTAAGTGCGGAGACGAGGTCGCCGCTCTCAAGATAGGCTGCAGAACGATTAGAGAGGACGGTCGAGAGTTCCTCGCGCAAGAGTTGTTGGGCCTCCCAAGGTGCACGCTGGGTCGCGAAGCCTATAGCTTGATTATAGCGACCAATAGCCTTCTCCCATTGGTGTGTTCGGAAGAAAGCCTATTTGCAGAATTAGTCAGGGAATGATACGATGCCGCGGACGAATCACGGACGTTGCCTTCTTCCTTTGTCTGGTTGACGATTTGGGATAATTTCTGATTGACGACATTGGGTGGTGGTGGACAAAGAAAATTAGGGTTGGCGGAGAGGACTTTGGATAGGCGGTTAAGCTGAGTGTAGTCTGTGTCGCACTCGTCACACTTTTCGCGAGAGTGCGGTATACAGATGACGGTGACGTTGGCGGAATCGAGAGTAAGATCGACGGGGCGGAAGTCCGCCTCAATGACCGCCTGCATGACCGGATCTGGGCGTGGTAATAATTGTTGTTGCATTTGGGCCTGCATCGGCTGCTGAGGTTGTGAAGGCGCTGCTGCCATGCTAGAGACGAGACACGTTGAGGATGGGACGGAGATGACGGACCGGAGGCGGAGTAAAGGTGGATTGAGCGTGTGAAATAGTTTTGTAAGATTCTCTCACAAGAAATTTCTTGGGAGGATGACTACTGCGCTGTCGCTTTTTTCTCTCTCTCAGCCATCATCCAGAGGCTTATAGAACAACACTTCTCCCTCTTCACTTTCTCAGACACACAACAACAAAAAAAGTCTTTTTTCTTCTAATATGTCAAATGGAATTGTAAATGGTACTACAGACCTCGAATCCTCTTTCGGTGTGTTACCTCACTTCTATCCCATCGCCTCTTCTCCTCATTTGAGGTCCCTCAGCGTCTCTTGGTATCAACGGCACAAAATCTGCATATGTACCTCCGCATTTGAGAGCATCGCAGCGGGCTGCTTCCTCCCCTTCTAGCATCGACGGGTACTTTCTGCTTCTCCCCTTTCCCCGCCTTCCCCTCTCTTACCAGTTCCTAGGAGCGGCTGGAACGACTCCCGGTCTTCTTCTCCTTTTTCTCGTAGCAGTTACGGTGGAAGAGGTAACTACGGAGATAGATCCACAAATGGGCAGGTATCTACTTTTGGAGGAAGCCGTCGCAACGACAACTGGGCCGAACGCCCGCACAGTAGCTACGGTGGTGGTGGTGGAGGTCCCAGGCACGATTCCGGTCCGCGCGAGTCATATGGCTACGGCGTTTGGAGGGATGGCCAGCACGTTCCCGGAGCTCGCAATATGCGCATGGAGAAGGAGCTCTTCGGCGATGCTGAAGATCCTTCCAAGCAGCACACAGGCATCAATTTCGAAAAGTATGATGATATCCCTGTCGAAGCGACCGGTGCCGGCGTCCCCGACCCCGTCACAGCTTTCACAAGCCCTCCCCTAGACCCTGTCCTTTTGGACAACATTGGCTACGCTCGTTATACTACACCCACTCCTGTCCAAAAGTACTCTATTCCAATTGTTGCGGCTGGACGCGACTTGATGGCATGTGCTCAGGTATGTCCCATTGCGATTTTGAAGGCATTCCAGTTATAACCTTTGTGCAGACTGGTTCTGGGAAAACTGGGGGCTTTTTGTTCCCCATTCTCTCTGCGTCCTTTTCCAATGGTCCACGCGCTCCTCCAATTGGGGTGAACGGACATTCCCACTTGCGGACACGCAAAGCTTATCCCACCGCTCTTATTCTTGCGCCTACTCGTGAACTCGTGAATCAAATTCATGACGAGGCGCGCAAGTTTGCTTACCGTTCCTGGGTCCGCCCAGCTGTCGTTTATGGTGGCGCCGACATCAACGGCCAGCTTCGCATGATCGAACGCGGTTGCGACCTCCTCAGCGCCACCCCTGGTCGCCTTGTTGACCTTATTGAGCGTGGTCGCATAAGCCTTGCTAATATCCGCTACCTGGTGTTAGATGAGGCCGATCGCATGCTCGATATGGGTTTCGAACCCCAGATCCGAAGAATCGTTCAAGAGGAGGACATGCCGGGAGTTCATGACCGTCAGACACTCATGTTCTCTGCCACCTTCCCCCGAGACATCCAGGTACTTGCCAAAGATTTTTTGAAGGACTACGTCTTCCTATCTGTTGGTCGCGTTGGTTCCACTTCCGAGAACATCACGCAGAAGATTGAATACGTCGAGGACAACGACAAGCGCTCAGTGCTTCTCGATCTCCTTACTTCCAACAGTGGTTTAACACTGGTTTTCGTGGAGACGAAACGAATGGCAGACATGTTGTCCGACTTCCTTCTTGGTAATTCATTCGCAGCTACGTCAATTCATGGAGATCGCACGCAACGCGAGCGCGAGATGGCGCTTCAGACGTTCCGCCAGGGTCGTACACCAATTTTGGTCGCCACCGCTGTCGCAGCGCGGGGACTCGATATTCCGAACGTCACGCATGTCATCAACTATGATCTACCCAGTGATATCGACGATTACGTCCACCGCATTGGCCGCACCGGTCGTGCTGGCAATACGGGGCTTTCAACAGCGTTCTTCAATCGAGGCAACAAAAATATCGTTCGTGACCTCCTCGAGTTACTCCGCGAAGCAAATCAAGAAATTCCTCCTTGGCTTGAATCCGTCGCCCACGAATCAGGCTTCGGTGGCGGAGGATACCGCGGCCGGGGTGGTCGTGGTGGAGGTGTCCGACGTGGCGGTGCGACGCGTGACTATCGCCAGTCTGGTGGCGGCGGCGGATATGGTGGGCGATCAAGCAATTACAGCGGTGGCGGCCCCCATTACGGTGGTTATGGCGGCAGCTACTCTGGTGGCGGGGCCAATAATAGCTGGTGGTAAACATCGCGCCCCATCAACCAGGCGGCCCTTCCCCTTAGTGTCGCGAATTCTCAATGTTTGCTGCTCCCTCATCTCTCCCCTTTCATCGTGTTTGTTCCGTTTATGCTGGTCGGTCGACGGACATAGAATATGTTTCCTTCATCCCGTCTGATCACGGCTGCCATTATGTTTTCTTCTCACTGGTCTTTCGTTGGACTCTGCGCTGCTCTCATGATTTTATATGTTTTGTCTCGTCCCTCTCTGTCTGGCATGACCTTACGACCCTATCTTATTATCTCCCGTCCTGTCATTGTTCATGTCTCTCACATACCTCGCGCGCCCCATCACCCCACTTTTCCACTCCCCCATCACCACTTTGAGCGCGCATCCGTTTGCTGATACATTAGACATCAACACCAGCCGGGAACCCCGGGTCACCTCACTCGCATTGGTAGTAGTTCGTCTGCAACTGCGCACGATACCCATGTTCTTGCGCGGGCACAGCACACTTCTAATTATGTTTGCATCTTGCCAGCATTACGAGACAATTTGTTAGAGCATCGCATATATAATGTATCCTCCTAGTCCCTATTACTACTGCCTCAATGACGACGTTTCATCCATCTTTCAATTACCTGGTCTGGTTGTCCATGGATGACAATATAGTTCGTGTTAGCTCATTATGACGTTAACCCGCACCCGCCAGCAGGGTCGCACAAAACGAAAACAGTGATGCCTTGAATATGTATCAGTGTTCCAGGCTAGAGGCCTTGTGTAGTGCACACTAAGCATATGTGGAATGTAACTGCAATTCGGCACCGGCGCAATCCACCTCGCAACATAAATATCCGCGAAACGTCTTAAAGCATGAATGACTGCGTCTTATCCCATGTTTCTATATCTGGTCACTAAGAGTCAAACGTTAGCCTCTTCGCGATGTCGTTCTGCAAACAGGTGAGTTTGATCTTCAACCTGTCCATCGCTTTCCGCTCAGCATGCTTCTTGTGGAGCCCCACTACTTTGTACACCGCGTGGAGTCCAGTGGGGATGATGAGAGGGGGGTATACGGGGATGAAGAGCGGCATTATATACGGCAGCGCGTCGGACGCGGTTGACCAATAAGATACGGGCACACCGCACCACGTTTCCGTTCGCCGTCCTTCTGGGTGCACTGTCTCCACGCCACCGCAAAGATCGATGAGTGCGAGACACGTCCCGCGCGCAAAGAAGTAGCATTGGTATTTGAAGAGCGCGTAGGAAGGAAATTGGCAGTGAATGGTGAGAAGGATGCGGGAGAGGGCCAGTAAGGACGGGCGCAAACGTGCAGGGTCTCTAAAGGAGATCGCCGACAGAGCGACGGGGAGGCGCCCAGAACGCTCATTCTGAGAGAAGATGGGCTCGGGCGTGCCGTCATGCGAGACTTGCACGGCGTCGTACGCCGGCTTGCAGGAGGACGCGGAGGAAGGCGAAGACTTGAAAGACGCTGACTTGCAGGAGGCAGGGGGGGGAGGCGAAGACTTGCAAGACGCTAGCTTGCGGGAGGTGGAGGAGGCTTCCGCGTTGCGGTCAATGCCCAGCGCGATTTTAGAGCCGGACGGATTAGAGGCGTGCACGATGAGAAATTCGTGCTCCATGTCGGAACGGGCCTTGTAGTGCACGACTTCCTCGAGGCAATATTGCTCGGCCTCAGAGGGCGCACGCCGGAGGGCGACTACCCAATCTTCGAGGGAGTAGTGGGTGTCCGGAAAGAGACGTCGGCTTTGGGTCTGTTTCTCTTCCATCGATCAGATGTTCGTCTTCACGAGTACAGTCGTCGTTGGTTGGAAGAGTTGTATGTTAAGATGAGCGTGCCTCGTTTCGAAAAGCAGTATGCGAATCCAAGTGAGCTGTCCCTAGTCGTCGACGTGTGGTCCTAACGAAAGGACAAACTACCGCTCTCACTTTCCCTATAACTGGGGCGAGAGTGAGTGGGAGTGTGCGATGCCGCATCCGATTTTGTTTTCCCCTTTCCTACGCCCAGTGCTGCTGTGACGTGAAGGGAAGTGAAGAGAAGTGAAGAGAGTTTCTGATAGAAGTTCCGATGCTCTGAAGCCCGCCGCCCCTGCGTGAGGCAATGATATGGATGTTCCTACAGGCCTGTGCCGTTGCTGGGTTTTGAGGTGAGGAAACAGAGGCGCCAACCTCTGAGGAAGGTAGGTATAAGGGACGACAACTCGGTACGAAACGCAATGGAGAAGAAAGCGACCTAATAAGTTTGACTTCGACGACCGCATGCATCATTACGAACAACGGCAATTAGCAACAACACGATGATGCGACATCACCACGTTGTTTTCCTTCCCCACCTGTCCATATTACCAGACACCGTAATGACTGTGTAAATGTAATGACTGTGTAAATAACCCACCAAGGTCTCAGTCACAGTCAATCCTAGTACACAGCGTTAATCCAACCACTCGGGTCCATCCACAGCAACTCTGGCGAGCAGTTGGAGCCTGAGCCCAGCGGCTCGTCCCTGTACTACGTCTATCCGGCCGCGGCAGGTACAGTACCCCTAACTGCGGAACTTACATGCGCGGCAAGCCAGCGAAGTCCAATGTGGTGATTGGCTACTGAGGGAACGTCGTAGAGGGAGCTTTCTACTTGTCACCACGGACTCAACAAGGTCGCACAGACGACAAAAAGTGGCCCCTATATTACATATTAATAGTGCATGAAGCCTCCTACAAAGACTGGTATAGCTATATGTCATCCACTCCGTAACATGAATGTCACGAGCTTCAATCTTGCGTTATAACCCTTCCCTCCCTCAAGCGCAATGACTGCCAAATCGCACGAAATATACGTCGTGTCTCATGTTTCTTGATGTTGTCATCACTAAATGACCAAGTATGAGCCTCGTCGTGATGTCACTCTGCAAACCGGATAGGCGCACCTGATTTTCCCCCTATCCATCGCTTTTTGCACAGTGTTGTAGATCTTTAATGCGCTGTATAACGCAAAGACTCTAACAAAAACTTCAAGAATGCGGTATTCGGCGAGCGGGAGTAGCAGTAAATACCGCAGCGCAGCGGGAATGGCTGACCACAAAGATACGTGTACACCGCGCCACGTTGCCGCTCGCCATCCCTCTGCGTGCTCTGTTTCCACGCCACCGAAAAGATCGGTGAGTGCGAGACACATCACACGTGAAAAGAAGTAGCATTCGTACTGCAATAGCACGTAGAATGGGAAGTGCTTGTGGACGATGAATAGAAGGATGGTGAGGTGCAGCAATGACGGGCGGGAACTGTGTCGACCTCCCCGTTCCCGAATGCCATTGCCCGCCGGAGCGGGAGGGCAGGAGGGCGCACAGGTGATCGTCGAGAGTGGGACGGAGGGCCCGGGCGAGGATGGGCACGGGTGTGCCGTCATGTGAGACCAGCACGGCGTCGTAGGCCAGACGCGGAGATATCCCCCCTGGGTCATTTGAGGAGGATAAGGAGGCGGAGAAAAGCAAAGACACGACGTCCATGAGCCTGTGCAGGTATCCTGTGGACGGTGCTAAGGACGAGGAACGGCCCGCAGCGGAGGATACTTGCTTGTTTCTGGCGGCGAGAGCCTGCGGGTTGCGATCGACGCCCAGGACGATTTGAGGGCCAGACGGATGACAGGCACGCACGACGAGAAACTCGTGCTCCGTGCCAGAGGTGGCCTTGTAGTGTACGACTTGCTCGAGGAGGCATTGCTCGGCCTCAGAGGACTGGCGCAGGATGGCGTCTACTCAAGTTTCGAGAGAGGCGGTGTAAGAGGCGGACGGGAAGAGACGTGGGCTTCGGGTCGGTCTCCCTCTCATTCGTCAAATGGTGGTCTGCACGAGTACAGTCGTCGTGGGCTGGAAAAGTTGTGGTGTTAGGACGAGCGTTCCCCGTTCCAGAGACTAGTATGCGGATCCAAGTGAGCAATCGCGAGTCATCGAGACACCTCTCCGGTGCCGTACTGCCTTCCCTTTCCTACACCTAGCACCTAGTGCTGCGGCGCCGTGAAGTGAAGTGAAGTGGGTCTTGAATAGAAGTTACAATGCTTCAAAGTCCGCCACCTGCGCGACGCATGATGTAGATGATTCCACAGGCCGGTGCCGCTGAAGTTCGAGGTGAGGTAACAGAGCATCTGAAAGAGATATAAGAGACGAGAACCCTGCATGAAACGGATGGAAAGAAAGCGACAAAGTTACTTTGGACTTGGGCGACTGCGTGCATCACTTGTGAACAGCAATGCTTAGCAACAACAGGATGAGCTGTAATAAAGAACAACACACGGTACGGTAATCCAACGAAGTCGGCGCTGGCAAATCGACCAACGGTAATGGTAAGGTAGGGCTCATTCACACAACTCTCAACATCACATGACACAGGACTATTACTTGTTTATTACAGTCGACTCTCTCATAACCCATACCCCTTCGTCACGGTGGGGAGCTATGGGGTTGTGGGGAGGTACTAAAAATAGATTCAATTTTTTCGAGATAAAGTAAAGCATAGCCTAAGTAAAGTAAAAACCCGTGTGGCTGACAGCAAGATGTGTAAGCTATTGAAAGGAAAAGTAGTCCAAGTCAGTTATACAAGTAGAGGTCTTTGACTGGACCTGCTTCTGCAAGGTCTTAAGACCCTTTTTCAAGATTTTAAGAGGTTTTAGGGGCATGGGTCAATGCACAAAATTGTAGGGCTGACTCGGAGGTGTACAACATAAGACCAACACTGAATTGTTCATGCCGCAGGCTGCATGGCCAGGCTACTCTCCATCCAGCCTTTGCCGTCTATTCACTGTATGTAATAAGTAAACTAAACTACATTGAGTATGAGAGCAACAAAAGATAAGGAAGATAAGATAAGAAAGTGTACTAACGAGCCGGTGACCAGGTAATTATGGCAGCGGCGCAATGCCAAAGTCCAGAAAAGGGCAATTTGGGGCATTCCGACAAAAATCACTATTATTTTCCTATCAAAATGTATGGGTTTTTGCTCAACAAAACTATGGGTTATTGGGTATTGGAGAGTTATGGGTTATGGGGCAAAATCCCCTGCATACCAACATCATCATTCCAAAAACCTATGGGGTTTGGGAGAGTATGGGTTATCAAAGGTATGGGTTATGAGAGAGTCGACTGTAACTCGATTCTACACTCAAATTTGTTAAAAATGGCTCCGTTACGGCCCCAGGTTTGCTATTCCTGAGGGCTTAACGGAGCCCTTTGTGCATTTAATTCGTTCCTGTAAGTTGTGATGGCGATTTGTGTGCTCTCATTTTTTCACGCATGACTCACGGATTGCGAATGAGCCCTACCTTAGAGCGGCGGCGATGTGCCTTTGTTTGCATTCACGTGCCGCGTGCTCGCGATGGGACACGCATGACGGAACGAAGCTGGCAACAGGAAGGTGTGATGGAGTGCAAGAGATATGATTTTCGGTGAGGTATGTGCTTGGCTGTTCTCTTTTCTTCGATCCCTACTCCGAGTCATCACAAATGGCAGACGGACACTCGCCACAGCCGAGCTTTCAAGCGCTGCAAGTTTTCCGAGCATGGGACAGCCTCATTGGCATCCTGCGCTTACTTGTCAGAAATCCTCATACCCCACCCGACATTATAATTTAAACGAGTGAATGAGAGGAAAGCGAACAAGCCCGCACAGAAATTAATTGGTACGTCGTGACGGTCACGATTGAAGTTTAATTGACAAACTGCTTCAAAGCTTCAAAGCACTGAATCATAATGCGCCTATTATCCAGCGGTCTCATACCTTCCTGCTGCATCGCCAGTGGGCGTGGAACAGGGGGCACGAAGCGGTGCACGGTTGTCACTTGAGCGGGATACTGCCCAAGTTCGATGGCGCGGACGAGGTCGACGGTAACGTCAACCTTGTAAAAGGTTGGAGCAGTCCCCACCATGCTAATGCCAGGAACGACGCGGCTCTGCAGGGTAGGCAGGCCTGCTCGGCGTAAACGGTTGTTGTGATCCTGGAAAGTCGCAATCGCCTCAGCAATGAGCTGCGCCTCTGGGTCCACCCGCTCCAAATAGCGTTTGTCTTCCTGCACCAAGAGAATGATGCCCTGTGCGTCATTCACGACACATACATCCGTCTTGGCATGCGAGGCAATCCCGCAAATAAAGAACGGAATGTCCTTGTGTTGACGGATGTGGCGACCCGGCGCATCATAGTCCAACATAGAAAGCAGATGAGCGGCAAAGTCATCCACCGCTGACTCCTCTCCCGGCGCTATCGCCATGGCGTCGTCAAGGAGGGCAAAAAAAATTCGATCTGCTTTGTTTGGAAGTCCAAGTGCGGGCAGATTGGCATGGCTCAATATTACTTGGGAGATTGTAGTCGGAGGCAGCTGGGCAACGCCAAAGAAGGTTGCTACATCTTCCAACTGGACATCGATGTTATACGCTTGCAGTTCATTGGTTGTCCAGTCTGAACCTGATTTGGCAGACCGAATAACTGTGGCCATGAGTCTGTGCTTGGGTTAACCTTGGTTCCTGATGAATCGAATGAGACACCGACGGGTAAGTGAGTGGTCGGAGGAAGAGTTCGGCTAATCCAAATATTTGGTCGTGGTCAAGTGCAAAAGTATTCCTTTGTTAAACAGTTACTCGATTTAGTACCTATGACGTGTGCTATTGTCGACAACGTGAAACAGAGTCTGAGAGCCGTTTCCTAGCGCATGTGCCTTCGTGGCCATCGGGACTGATGGCATACCGTAAATCCCTGATCAGACCGAGATCTCTCGCTGGGTAGAAGATCTTCTAGATCGTGGGATCGGTCGATATAAGAACGCTTCGTCCGAGGAACTCTCTGGCTTATGGACCATCTTGGGCCGAGTATCGACATATTGACTCGACTTTAAACTCTTGAGATCACCGTGATGTCTTTGAACTGGTGCTATCTTCTGATCCTGTATCGCCTGATTTTGTTAAGGTGTTGCTTCTATGGCACCAATTGATCCTAAGGAGTATACGTTCAAATGAATTACCTTCGCGAGCCTTACAGCATGTTCATTTCTGGGTAGACTTCCTAATTCATCTCCTTGGTTCACCCATGTTCACTCGATTTGATTAAGGTTGAAGAAAATTATCCTTCAAACTATCTACTACATGATATAACAAATAAATGGACAAAGTGCAACCTGCGCAAACAGGTTACCAGTGGCCGACGACATCCTCGGCGTCATGCCCATTTCACCCGGCAAGCGCAGGTATTGAACGACGTGCGTTCAAGTTGGGTAATTGCGCGTCATCCTACTAGTAACGTAGCCACCCACGATGGGTCGTTGAGGTGACTACCCTGTATTCTCACTCCTCCCCTCCTGTCCTGGGCGTGCGCTGGTGGTTGCCTTCGAAGCCACTTGGTGTCATTTGTTGCTACCCGTGGACCCCGTCGTCGTCGTCGTTATCGTGGTGACAAGGGATACCAACCCAACAAAACGACAAGGTGATTGCAAACGACAAGCCCACTGCCAAAACGCCAAAAGGTGCCTAAGCTGCTGCCCTGTCCTTCGTCTGTCAGTGCACCGTGACGTCCATTGATGGTACCTTGGCCATCGTCTTCGTCATTGCGACATCGAATACGCAGTAGAAACCAATGACGAAGAACAACACATGGTGATCCAACGAAGTCGGTGCTGGAAAACCACGATACTATTAATAAGTGCAGCGTATGCACCTATCGTGCCCTTCGTTCTGCTGGCAATCATGATGCACACGGTCTTTTCTCGGCCCTTCCTCGCCTGCAGCTTATCTCTGTACTGCCTCCGCATGTCTTCGAAGTGGGATGAATGGTCTTTTCCTGGGCATTGTTTAGGCGTAGGAGATATGGAATGTGGGCCGCCACTGATGGTCGTTAGTTGTGGCACGTTTCGAAAAAAATGTCAAATCTATTTCAGGGAATTTCGCATATTTAAGCATGTAGGAACATGCAACACATTAAGGTCAAGAATATACTGTATAGAAATTACAATGAGATCACGAGCAAAAAAACCAGCGGATTTAGGGAAAAAAATGCCGCACCCTAAGTTCTCACAAAGGCCCGGGCAGTAAAGGAGCTTTGAGTACTTTGATACATAGACGACGTATTGTATACAAACACGTTTCGAACCTAGTCATCATCGTCCAGCGCGTTAAAAGCCGCAATTATTTCCTCTCCAATCTTCGCATCTTCGTTTGAATGCATTCCATTTCTCGCAAGGTTCCAAAGCTTCTTCAAAGGCCTCCATCTTACCTGGCGCACCACCTCCATAAACCCCGGTAATAACCTCTCGATCTCCTCGATAAACGCTTCCTTGATCTCGCGACAATCGTCATTGAACGTGGGTGCATCAGGATCCCAATCTTCCTCGCCAGAGCTGCTTCCAACATAACCTTCATCGCCGTGGGCCCAGACCCACCCGGGACAGTTATATGCGACCTCCACAGGTGCTACCTCGCAACCATCCCAATCAATAATGCCACTCAACTCCCACACCTTCTCATTTGACAGGTCTCTGGCAACAGGTCGGAATATGATGTTTCGGGGGGCAAAATTACGATGCACGAGCACATTCATGCCAGGCTGGGAGAAGGCTAAGCCATGTAAGACGCGCTTTGAAATATCTCGCAGACGCCGATACAAAGTCGGACCCCAGTCAGCCTCAGTCTCATTCAGCCCAGGGATCGCAAGCTCTGTAAAATGTGTTTGGAAAAACTCGTGGGTAGTTGACGGAGGGGTGTAGTTTGCACCTAGGCAGTCGTATTTGCCCTCGTTTGTGTAATGGCCTATGAACAGGCTACCATCAGTCACGCAAAGAGGCCCAATGCCTGCCGGGGCCGGGTGATTGTGGATCTTCGCGATGAGTTGCGCGATCGTCTTGGCCGGTGCAAGACGCTGACCGTGATTCATCTTTGAATGTGCTGTAAGGAGACTCTCGCCTTCGAGCCGACGCATAAGGATGTATGGCTGTTCCAGAGCATTACTTGAACTTGAGTCGTAGAAAATGACTTCGGGGGATGGGACAGCTTTCGTTTTGTGAAGATGAATGAGTAATAATGACTCTGCTTGAACATCCGCTGCTTCAAAGCGCGGTACGCGAAGAATGAGCTCCTCCGAAGTGCAGCATTCTGGATCCGAGCCAGAGGGCATGGATATGCCTATGACACGGTTGTAACTACCGCCTTGTAAATGGTACAGGACTGCTTGAGACGCGACCTCGTAAGAGAAAAGAGAAGCAAGGAGGAGTGCGACCTTTTCCTTGTAGGTCTCGAACGTCTCGTGAGAGTATATTATGCTGGACGTCTCGGACGGGTCGTAGCCGGACTGACAGTCGGAGTCATTATCCCCTTCAACGGGTTTCGGTAGGGTTGCCTGACCAATGGGCTGTGATTGGTTCCCTAAGATCGAAACGTCTTGGGAAAGAACATACTTTGATGGAGTCATGGAGATGTCATGGTACTATCAGTGACCAATGGTAGGTGTGCCCTTGGTTTGCAATCACGTGCCGCCGGCCGCGTGAACCCGCGATACACACGGTCTTTTCTCGGCCCTTCCTCGCCTGCAGCTTATCTCTGTACTGCCTCCGCCCAACCGTGCTAGGTCACCCGGCATTATTCAAACAGATATTTCTGTGGCCCGAAGAAGGACACCTTTTCGTGGAAGGCCCTCCACTCCCAACTTTCGAACTGTAGATTGTTCCATATCACCCGTTCAGCAACAACCAATTAACTCACGACCTGATGCGTAGAAATTTATTTTACCTTTACTTTAAGCCTCATGCCTTGGCTCCAGCAGAACGTTATATACCGTACCTAGGGCATAGTAGCCTCACTTCTCGTGCCAAGTCTGTGCGCGGGTATACTGAGTACTATTGTTGCTTCGTCCTTATTCCAGGACGATGCCACGCGTTCCACTTAGACTCGAATCCGTTCAATTAATTAGTTCTATCTTTACATTATAGATACACGCTGCACGCTAACGAGACTGGAGACTGGAGATGTAGAATAGAATCGCTCAATGATACTTTGTAATAGCTCGGGCTTATAGACAAGTAAACATGTTTATCTTATCAATGGACTCGGGTTCCGGGTTCGGAGTGCATCCGCGTGCATCTGTCTCTCCGGTGTGCATCCGGTGCGCTTCTATCGCACCCTCTCCGCTAGTCCGCTCTGTCCGCATGCGTCTGCGTTGCCCCCGCCCAACAATAGGTCTGGCGTAATGAGTATTAGTAGCCAATTGGTAGCCAACGGAACATAGATCGTGGAGGGATCCTTGTCTTGTCCACTATTTTGTCTGACCTAGAAGCGGGTGCTGTTGTAGATTAACATCTGCCTCACACAAAAGCGAGTGACATGAAGTCTCACTACACCAGCTACTATAGCTACATGTCCTCGTAACGTGGACGTCATACGTCTCAATCTTACTCAATAACCTTCACTCCCTCAAGCACGAATGACTGCCAAGCCGTGCGATATTTATGCGGTATCGCATGCTCCCTTATCTTGTCGTCACTTCAAAGAGTCAAATGTTAAATCCACTCCGCGAACCTGGAATGGGGAGGGGGGGCACGTACCTGATTCTGCGCCTGTCCACCTCGCTCTCCACAACATTCCCGTCGTAGAGCTTCACCGCGCTGTACGCCGCAAAAAGACCCGCAGGCACGATGAGAGCGGGGAACTCGACGAGCGGGAGCAGCAGCATGTTCTGCAACGCGGCGCGGCCGGCCGAGTACAAAGACACGTGCACGCCGCGCCACGTCGCCGCTCTGCGCCCCTCGGCGTGCTCCGTCTCCGTGCCGCCGAAATGGTCGATCAGGGCGAGACACGTCGCGCGCGCGAAGAAGTAGCATTGAAACTGCAGGAGCGCATAGGAGGGGAAGTGCGTGTGGATGGTGAGCAGGAGGATGGAGAGGTGTAGCAGGGACGGGCGGGGTCGGTGTTCCCGTTCCCGTTCCGGGGTGCTCGTGCCCTCGCCTGTCGGAGAGGTGGGAGGGCAGGAGGAGGAGGGCACGAAGGAGATCGTCGAGAGTGGGACGGAGGGCCCGTGCTGCGCGAGGATAGGCGCGGGAGTGCCATCATGCGAGACCTGCACGCCGTCGTACGCCGGATGCGGAGATGCCCCCGCTTGCTCGTCGTCGTCGTTGGACGAGGAGGAGGAGGATGGGGAGGAGGAAGGCGACGAGTTGAATTGCATGAGCGTGCTCAGGCAGCGTGCGGACGACGCTAAATACGAGGAAGGTTCCGCCTCGGGAGACGCTGGCTCGGAGGTGGAAGGGAGAGCTTCCGCGTTGCGGTCGACGCCCAGCACGATTTTAGAGCCGGACGGATGAGAGACGTACACGACGAGGAACTCGTGCTCCATGTCGGAAAGGGCCTTGTAGTGGATGACTTGCTCGAGGAGGCATTGCTCGGCTTGAGAGGGCACACGCTGGATAGCGGCTGCCCAAGTGTCGAGAGACTCGGTGTAGAAGGCGTCTGGGAAAAGATGTGGGCTGTTGCTTGCTTTCATCAGATCAGCCGAGTGGTCAGAGTCGTCATCCGTCCGTGCACTGGGATGGTCCTAGGATGAGCGTTCCCGTTTGAGGAAAGCAGATACCCCGATGCGAATCCATTCGAGAAGTCGCATGTTGTCCAGAGGACACACCTTTCTGATACCGCACGCCTGTTATTATAGCTGTATACGATGTATAGGCACTTTCATTATTAGCTACCAACGCAGCATATCCTATTTAGCCCGCACCAATTGCAATTTTCCCTGGCTTGCACATGACCTGCGTTGATGACTGGGAGACAGTGAACATGCGCAATCCATTCATTCAAACTACTCGGAACCCCCATCGAACTTGTTTCCCATCGCCCTCACGTAAACCATTTCATCAAAACACCCTTTTGTAGCTATAGACCATTGGTTTCTATTGGCGGCGGAAGCGCATTACGGCAGATACGAGCCACGTGCTGAGCAGCCTAACTAAGCCTGACCTTGACTCCGCCTCGACGGCCTGGCTCTTATCTTTCAGCCGTGCCCCAACTGAGAGTGCCGGTCCCATCAACGCGGCGTGTATGCTTGCAACACACAACCAGACAACTCCTCCATGGCCTTCTCTATATGATCCCCTCATCGAATTTCATAACCTTCAGCACCGTGACCCTATCCAGCCGGGTGGACACTACCTCAAGCATGCTGGAGGTTGGAGTTCACGGCTGCTTTTTGTTCTGAAGTAACTGATACGTCATTCGAATTCGCATAGACGTTTTCCGGTTTACGTTTTACTGGACTTTGATATTCCATTCGCTGTTTTTTTTAATCACGGGTGGGATCGCCTGTTTCAATATCATTTATCCCTCGCGGCGCGACAAGCGTGGAGTTACTTCGCCCTCATCGACTACTCGGAAAACTGTACCCCAACTAGTGGCCCATTCCCACCCGATGATTCCTCTGACACCTGTGGCATCTGCGCGGTCGCCTGACCTGCACCTGTCCGGGAGCCCCGAAGCAGTCGGGGCTGAAAAACCGCGTTCTCCGCAGTCGCGGAAAAACGTACACAGCTCTCGGGCTACCTACGCACTATTCACGCTGCTTACGTTTCTGGTGCTCGCCCTGGCTGCATCGTTCGTAGAGAGCGCTGTGATCGGATACGTCCTGTGGGCGGTATTCCACGCCGGAGATTTCAACATATCTACGTGGGTCTGATACACGCGGGAAATGTATCAAAAGCTGATGCTTTGTCTGGGCACAGGTGGTTACCTCCTGTTTGGGCGCTCATAATCGTGAGCTCGGACGTGCTTGGGTGAGCTAAAGCGATCCGTTCGACCAAAGGGTTGCTGAGTGTTGACTGCCGATGCAGTGCGTTCCCTTCCGTGATCGACCGAATTTAGGTGGCGGCTTCTTCCGTTTCGTTCGGGGGCAGTAGCGTCGGTGTCGAAGCAGAAGGGAAAATCTCCACACCGGCGTTGCTTTCATAACCTGGTGAGGGAAAATTGCTGTATGGTAGTGGGGACGTCCAACCCGAACCCGAGCAACTATCAGGGATGTATTAGACTAAGTTATGTCGTGAATAATAGAAGGCAGTTCTAGATCTAGAACTGGCTGGTGGCTGAGTGGCTGAGTAGGGGCATGGCCACAGCATGGCCGAGACCGACACGTTCGGACGGGACGGACGGAGGGCCGGTCATTCCTTTCCTGGACGAGTCGCTAATTAAGCGCCAATCTCTCAACTCTTTTTCTATTCAGTCAAGCTGACCCCTCCACTTTCCTTTTCCTCCTCTCTTAACCGTACTACAGCGCGAGACAAGTCCCTCGATACAATTATTCCTCACACTCATGCGAGGCTGTCTTAAACGCCCCTCTCCCTCTCCTTCCCCTGACAACTCGACCAGCATAGCTACTCCCCCTCCCACTCGTGCACCCACCCCGCCGCTCATTCCTCCAGATGCGCCTTCCCTCTCTGTGAAACATCGCCCAGGTCCATCTCTTACCGACGCATGCCTCTCACGCCGATGCGTTCATTTTTGCTCTGAGCTTGTCGACAAAGTCTTTGTTGCCGACGAATGGGATCGCTCTCCAGCCAATGTCACCCCAAGGTTGACATACCAGTAAGTTATTCCCTCATTTTCTTCAGTGTTCGTGTTATTCTCCACCCGATGTATCCTACCTGTCATTTGGCCTGTGTAGTTGCGCACTGTCCCCCTCGCATTATCAATCTCTCCTAAATGGTAGCTATTTCCCGCCATCCATTCATTTATTCTCTTTTGTCGTGTGATGCATTCCTCACTTGACACATATCTGACAATGAACCATTGCAAGGGATATGCTTGAGCTTAAAGAGATTCAGCGCTCACTCCCCCACGCTACACAGCCCCTGGTCGACCCAGACCTTTCAGAGTTGGACGCCCGTGGGGTCCCTCGAACACACTATCTCAATACAGTGCCAGTCGGGCTTGTTCCACTTATCACTCCCACCATTCCCCCAACGTCACAGCCTAAATTGGCAACTACCCCACCTTCTGTGACGACCAGACTAAAAGCGGAATCTTCGGCCTCCCCTTCCTCTCCTTCTCGTCCACCGCTGTCCCCCCCATCCACACCGCCACCCTACATCTCGGTAACCGCTCCGTCCTCCTCTCCTCCCCCGCGCAAACCCCCCTCGCCTCCCCCCCGTCCCGTTGAGCCTTGGGTTCCACCCCCACCTCCTCCTCGCCTTCCTTACAACATTCCCATCCAGCCACGTCCAAAGCCCCGCTTCAACTTCTTACCTCTTCTAGAAACTCCCGAACCACCAGTAGCCTCGACGTCACCGAGTTCAAATCTCCTGTCTTCTTCCTTACCAACCTCTCCCCAGGGTCTGCCGAAGGCCACCCCAGCGCATACCCCATCTCTACGTGCTAGGCCGAGTAGATCGGTACCCTCCTCATCCTCATCGTCCCAAACCTCACATACAGTCCAACCCAACAAATCGTCGCCATCTACTTCGATTGGTGTGGCTCCTGCAACTGCTGTAACTAGCTTGAGCCTGGTCGCCACTCCAGATCAGCATCCAAACCCTCTTGTTGGCCAGTTACTTCCACCTTCGCCATTCTCCTCCGCTCCTTCTTCGCCTAGCGACCCGAAGGAAGCCTCTTTAGAAGACTCCACGCATCTTGAGGCTGAGCTGTCACGAATATGGCACAGTCACTCTTGCAACACCGATGGCGAGACGGAAGCAGAGGAGAGCGAGGCCGAGTCTAGTGTCGTGCATACCGAAGCCGAGTCTGACAGCGAATGTACACGCGCTGTCTTCGCTCCCAATGGCACCCCAAAGCTCGTCCGTTCTCCCGTGACAATTGCAACTACGGCGGATGCAGGTGATGACGAGGAAGGTGAGATGTCGCTCGTCGAGCTCGAGAG
This sequence comes from Lactifluus subvellereus, assembly GCA_022496195.1. Taxonomy (NCBI): domain Eukaryota; kingdom Fungi; phylum Basidiomycota; class Agaricomycetes; order Russulales; family Russulaceae; genus Lactifluus; species Lactifluus subvellereus. The sequence continues at coordinate 174,364 of WTXC01000004.1, read as the reverse complement.
TGGGGTCATGGCCTTTGTGCGTACCCCTCGTCGCAGGTAAATTCGTCATTCCCAATTTGACTGGCTATCCTGTATTGCTACTGTTTAAGTCGGAAGGGACTTTCATCCGTTCTTACTTGCTACTTGGGCTTGCGCATTTGGTGCCTACCTTGCTACGCCTGACATTGCCGTCCTAAAATATGCGCATATACACGTCCGGTAAACTATCATGGGTTCACTTTGCATACAATTTCATCCTTCGTCTTAGTAGATGTCGACATCATTCTACACATCATATGATAATTTGCCTGTTCATCTTTTCCATTCCACTCATGACCTGATGCGACCGGACCTGGGTTCTCACCACTTCTCACACGCGCAGTGGGTGAGGCCTTTTGCCTTCTCAACGACAACGTTGTAACGGTGTGTACATCGCCGTCGTTTAGGCCACGGGTTTTCGGACGCAGTTGACACACCCTCCCCCTTTTCCAGACTCATCTTGGCAATTTTGCGTCCTAGGCAGTTCCGGTTCCCCCGAATTCTGTCATCCGACCGACGCTTTCGGAGGAAGTCCATTTGATCAGCTGATGATCCTCACTAGCTCTGTTTCCCGGCGGTGAACGAGTCGATGGCATCGCCGCCTAACAAAGGCAACGAAAATCATATCAGATATCTTTCGTTTCACCATCCGCAACGCAGTGGTGTCCCAAAGCGGTCTTTAGCAGATATAGGAGCAACTCCTGAACGCTTCTCTGAACGCTCTCTTGAAACCCTCGAAGAACCACGCAGACGTTCTCTTCCACCGTGATGATCGTCTTCTCCGACCTGCAGGTTGTCGGCTCCGTTTCTGGGCGATGTTACACGACTGGAATTTAGCTGCAACCCTCAGTCCAGTGGGTCCGTCCGGTAATTGCAGATCAGGGTGCATGTTGCTTACACGGCATCACAAACAACAACCGGCCTAGGAGTATATTCAGAACTGGGTAGGTGCAGTGAAGAGTTGTATCCCACTATTGTCATGGCCGCGCGGCAGTCATTCCGAACCCGGGACTTATCTTCTATTCCGCGACCGTCGGCAATCGTACAGGGTACAGTAAAAGGCAGGATATCTCCTTCCCAGCGGCTAGCGCATGCAGCAGCAAATATTTACTCACGCGATGAACAGAAGCTAAAGGACCCACAATGCCGCCGAAGCGCCTATGTGACTACACTAGCTCGTCCCTGCGCGGATTATTATGTGAGCAACAAGCAAGACGCTTGCACAAAACGCTTACGGCTGTAATCTTGTCTCACCTGAAGGCAGGCCGTGGGATTATCTCCGGCTGTGTGATCATACGGTCCACCCGTGTGCGTACCCACGCGAGGCTCCGTGCCATATACTCGGAGTGAACCTGCTATCCGCAGGGAAAAGTTCCGTCTATGAAGATCACTTTTTTTTATCTAATGCTACACGGCAGTTTGCCTTCATGCCCGAGCTGTTTGCGTTTACAGCTACGCGGTCTGAGTCGCATCGCGAGCAACCCCGACGCACCATTCATTTACGTGTTATGATATATTTTTTCTGTCATGTTATGGACCCCACGCAACAAGGTCAACATACCGTAAACCCCACCAGCCGCAGGGGGCAGGAACAGATCGAAAAGGGAAAGTTAAGCGAGAGAGGGAGTAACATGGAATAACGCCGACGCGAAAAGGCTTGACAATCGATTTTGTAGACAGTGAGAGCTCCACGGACGTCATTGCTTAGGGCAGTTATGTCGCAAGAGCAACAGCAGATCGAATGAGAGCCTAGAGGAGGGAGCCTGGAGCCTGGCAACGCACGGGAATTTCTAGGGCGCGAAAGAAAGGGGTGGCACGTCATCATTTTTGTCTTATCGACTGTCGACTGATAGGTTGCGCGCAGTCTATCGTAACAGGCACGGGACCGACCGACAGCATCCTTGTTTGTCTTGTCTTGAAACCCGGCCAGACCCAGGTCCGATCAAAATTTCACAGGGTCGTGTCAATGTCATTGTCAATGTCTCTCCGAGGCGACTAAGCTTAATAAAGGCCGTCTAACGCATTTTTCTTATCTTGGGGTACTGTAGTGGGCATCTTAGAACGTACTGTATTCCCCTTACTGGGGGTGAACCCCTCTACATTGGCGAGGCCTTCCAAGCCGCGGCAGGGGGGGAGGGAGATAATAGCTGGTAGTTGGCAGTGGACGGTGTCCTGGAACTCCGAGCTTGCCCCTCGGCCCGGAGGTGCAAGCTGGCAACTGACTGTATTTCCTGCTATACTCCCGACCGGTATGCGATTATGCGGTTGCTGGTGATAACTCTATAGCGTAGCAATTGCCCGCACTTCCCACTTAGTAGCCCATAGGTTCCGCAAAGATCTCTGTTCAAACCTGCGTTGATAGCACTCAAGTAGGCATCTGTCGCAACCAGCGGTTCCGAATCAGCCCGGCGTTTCGAAAAAAGACAGAAAGTGTATACTCTAAACAAGGTTGACAACATTGGAGAGGTACAAGCGTAAAGTCGATGATCTGTGGGTATATACTATCCTATATACAGGACGATAGAGACGTGGCGACGTTGGTACCTATTCTATATGTTACCTCCGTAAAATGTGAGACGCGCGGTCCTAGAGAACTAGAATGTAGGCGAGGAAGGATAGGAAGGGATGGGAGCACGACATGGCCATCATGTTTTGCGCGCCTTTGCTCGATAGCTTGTTGGGCAATGATGTCACCCGAGTCAAAAAGGACAGCTGAGGTCATACATTGGGTGGTCAAAGGTAAAGGTCTCTTGAGTAGTAATTTACTAAAAGTAGTGAGTATGGGTATGGTGCCAGTGGGCGTTCAAGTGATCCGGAGAAAGAACAGAATCAAGTCGATCCGGGCCGCCGCCGTCTTGTTGCTGAAGGTTCCGTGCATTCTCTGCCATTCTGTTCATGCGAGAACGTGGGCTATATAAAACTCTCCGAACACAGGCCAAACAATATTATTGACTGTCAACGAAAACCTGAACCGAAGTAAGAGAACGGGTCCGGATATCGAAGTCCGATCGCGAATACTTCGAGTCCGTGATTTCTTCAACGCGAAGAGGGCGAATAGCTGCAATCGAGCACTGGAATAGTCGATGCGCGTGCCGTCTTTTCTCTTTGGGGATGCATTCCAACGTCCGGGAGTCCCAGGGCGTTTGGAACTACGCCAATGTGTGTATACGTATTACTTAGTATAGTGAACTGGAGACAGGACCAGGATGGTCAATCAGGGGGGACAGCCGGGCGCTGAGCGCTGCCAGTGGACGGTCGGGTCCAGGGACTCGGTACATAGCACATCCATACATACTGTAGGACTCGGAACTCAACAAAAGGGATTCATTGCAAAACAGCCACGACAAGCTCGAGAGTCTCATGGATTGACTTTCCTCGGTTGTTGTCGTCCTTTGCGATCGATTGCCACGTCGCCCCGTGGTGCGGCTCCACCCCCGCACACCGCCTCATCACCTCCTCCCCCTGCGCCGCAGTCCCATGTTGCCGCTCAAACTTGAGCCACCAGCCCCACGCGTCACCGATGTCCGGGCCAGCGCTCACCGCACGGTCGAACCACTGCCGCGCCTTCTCGATCTTACGCTCTGCCCAAAACAGCCGCGCAACGGTACAGATCACGAGTGGATCGTCCGCACATTTCTTGAGCGCGTCCACACTACGGGCCTTACGCTGCGGCCGCGCCTCTGCCCAGATTGCCATCGACCAGAGTACGCCCGATGTCGGGCACTCTTGCAGCGCGCGCGCGAGTAATGCCTTCCCCTGTGCAGCTGCGCCTGAGCGTTCTTCGATACCGATTGCCTCCGCCCAGAGGACATCGTTCTTTGGGTTGACCAGTCGCGCCTTCTCGAGCAATGCCCGCGCGCGGATACTCTTCCCATCCGCTTCCTCTAGCCGGCTGGCGAGTACCCAGAGAGTGATATCCTTCGGGACAGCCTTAAGCCCCGCAGCATAGGCCGCGCGCGCAGTCGAGTAGTCTTTGGCGGCCTGGTGGATCTGCCCTTTGATCATGTATAGTTTGGCAAACTTGGGATATTTTGACAACGCGGTGGAGACAGTTTTCAGAGCGAGTTCCGCTTGGCCTTGCTGTCGCTCAAACACGGCCGATTTCATCCAGATCTAGAGGAGAGGGGAAGAACAAATAAGCCTCGCTCATCCGGGGAGGGGAAAAACAGGATACGATCACCCTTTCAGTGTCTGCGACAGTCCGCGCACGCACCAAAAGCTCCCGCGCTACCCGCAGTTCTCCATTTTCCGCCTCGAGCTTGACAGCCGCGAGCCAGATCTGCTCGCTCTCCGAGTTCCTCACAAACGCGCGTTCGAGCACCTCGCGCGCCGCAGGTACATCCCCGCCTAGCCACTTCTCCTTGGCCCACATTAGCCAAAGTACCTCCGCCTGGGGCAGCACTCGACGGCGCGTGCAAGCAGTTTGTCGAGGTTCTCACGAGTGCCATGTGCCTTCTCTAGGTCGGCCGCGCGGCGCCAGAGGTCCCGGCGGTCGGGAAACACGCGCAGCGCGTATGCAAGGACAGCACGCGCGGTGCCAACTCGCGCGCGGGCCTCCGCTGACTCTGCGTCGCTAAGCCATGTCGTCAAACGGTCTTCCTCCTCCACATCCATCGCAACGGTTGCAGATACAACCGCTTCACACGTACGCGGCGCACCCTCCGCCTCACATCTTTCGGCCTCCTTCAGCCACTGCTCGCGTGTGAGCAGCACGCCGTGCGCACGCAGTGTACGCACAGCCGAGGCGAGCGTCTTGTCAACACGCTCGAGCTCCTCTGCGCGCTTCTCTTCGGAAAGATCCCCTGCGTACGCCTCTTGTTCAATCAGGCGGCCTGCGGCGATCCAAATTTCGTGCGAGGTGGGCACCGCCTTGCGTGCCTTATTAAGTACTGCCTTTGCGTTTTCTGGTGTCTCTAGGCGGGCGAGAGCGAGCCAAAGCTCAACAGAAAGTGGAATGACTTCAACAGCTCGAGAGAGGAGAATGCGTGCATCCGCGGGGGACGTTTCCAGGTTGACGGTTTCTTTCCAGAGACGCACCGAGTTTGGGATGTGTTCGAGCGCTAAGTGACAGTGAGACCCTGCGAGAGATGACAGAGGCAGAGCGGCCGTACCTCGTCGCAATACACGTTTCCTTGCTTTCGTATCATGCTCAAGGTCCGCAGCCGCCAGCCAGATTTTGACGCTTTGTCCAACGTGCTGTATAGCATTGGCAAGAATAACCTTTGCATCGTCGTTTTGCTGTGGTGATAGTGTGACTCAATTTCGCCCAGAGGAAATGTTGAACCGACGTACATGTAATCTCGCAGCTTCCAGCCAAACATCTTCGCTCTTTGGACACTGCTCACAGCCCTGCTTGATAAGTTTCCGCGCAGCGACCATACGTCCTGCGTGCTCCTCCAAGGCGGCAGCTGCTATCCACCCAGGGGCGTGTTTCGGGTTTGACTTGATGAGTGAATCGAAAAGCATGCGCGCTCGTTTGATGTCACCGATCTCTGCCTCGGTCTTGATGACTTGACTATCTAGCGAGGTGAGGTACCCTTTCGGATCGATGGATGTAGCCGAACCAGATGTCGAGGCTGTACCTGAGACCTGAAGTATGGTCAGCGACATACAAGAGGAACGACAAAGGTGAACACAGTTACCTGGTCAAGCTTAAGAGACAGAATCTTGTCTCGTGCTTGACCAATCTCAACGAAGTTTGTCAGTGTGCCAGAATCTGCTGGCGTCTCGAATCCGCCGTGCTCCTTTAAATCATGGATTCACAAACCTCCTAGATCTGCAATTAGTGTGCCACGCACCTGCTGTTGCTGATCCAATGTATTCTCGTATTCCCCCTTTGCCCGGTCTCCCACAATGATGCTGTCGGGAACGGCGAAGGATCGCTCGTCCCTCCGCCTCTTTCTTCGCGTGAGGTTCCCAACGTCAGGTATATTCTCCCATTCGGCGTCCGTAACAACTGCGAGCCCACGTTTCAAATCAGCGAATTGCTGCTGCAACTTTGGTCGCTCTGCGCGATGCTTCGCCAGTTCCACCTCTTCGCGTGCCTCGCGACGGGTACGCCTGCGTGAGTCCATCTTCCGGTCGACTTGCTCGTAAATCTTGTCGGCTTCCTCGTCATCAGCCTCGTATGTCGTTCCGGCAAAGAGGCCGTACTCGTTGTCAGGGTCCTGAAACTGTTCAGGATCGACATCGGGCTCTTCGCCACGCCTGGCCTGCGCCTCACTGAGTACAAGAGTTAGAGTTAGACGGCATTAATAAACGATCACATACGCGACAACTTCGGCTGAAGGCCCTTCCCGCGCAGGGCCAATATCTGACCGGGTGGTAAAACCAGAGGCACTGACAATTTGCATAAGTGGAGTGACATCTGGGACCACATCGCGCACTTACCCTCTGCCAAGACCAGCGACATAGGATGCCGGTGCTGGCATAGAAAGGAATGCCAGCTTGTTCTTGTTGGACGCCATGTTACGTTTGTGCCTAGAGGTGGGATGTGAAGCCTGAGTGAAGTGTACGCGGACTGATGAGTTCCGAGTCCCTGACTCACGGACCGGGCTGGCCCCCCTCCAGCCACCTGCTCCTGCCGCTGACCCCATATTTACCATCGTTCTGTCCATGTTCCCTCTCCCTTGCCAGCACCTACCACCCTGCCGTTCTCTCATGCCTTGCGTGGCACCGCCGACGCGGTGCCACGACTGATCATCGCCTTTCTCGAAAATGGCGCGAGATTCAACGACTGATGCTTCCGAAGTTCACATACCCTCCCTGGTAGTGCTCGTTGCCCCGGTCGTGCGCCCAGCCAACAAGGTCGTGTGAGAACTTCTCATAGACGTATCCGTCGGAGAGTCTGGTGGCCGTCTGACCCGAGCCTCGAAAGTCCTCAAGCAGCTGACCGGCCAAACACTCCTCACGTCCAAGGCCCATACACCGTCCGCCAGTTTGGCATCCGGCGCAACGAGAAGATTGCCGTGCACGTCACGATTTGCGGGCCCAAGGCTGAGGAGATCCTCGAGCGCGGTCTCAGGGTGAAGGACTACGGGCTCTGTCGGCACAACTTTTCAGAGACCGGCAACTTCGGTTTCAGGATTCAGGAGCACATTGACCTCGGTGTACGGTACGACCCCACGACTGGTATCTTTGGCATGGACTTTTATGCCGTCATGGGCCGTCCGGGGAGCCGCGTAGTGAAGCGTAAGATGAAGAGGGCGCGAGTCGGCACCAAGCACCGAGTGATGAAGGAGGATACAATGGTGTGGTTCAAGTCTCGGATTGAGGGTATCATCCTTGTGCGTCCCTCTACTTTCTTCGCCAGGCTAACCTCACCTGCTTCTTTATTCCCTTTTATTTCCCTAGAAATAGATGCCTTGATGTCGTGTTGTTTCATCTCCCCCTCTGTGCTATGATATGACATTTACTGCACCCGCCGCCATGTATCTCACATGACCACATACGCTCGCCGCTCCAGAGTATCAATGTTCTGTGTGAAATACAGCCTCGGGGTACGGTAAACTGAGACGCACTAGGTGCACAGCAGAGACGCCATACCAGTAGTCTGGCGGTTGCGATTGGGATGGTTGATTGTATATGCGACTCCGAGGCAGTCAAAAAAACCAATGCCCTCAAAGTGACGCGAGTGTACGTGCAGTAGGAACAAGTCGTGTCTTGTTGTTACGTCGCGTTCCCGTACTAAATATGTGCCATCATTCAATTTAGCGTTGTGCTGTACAATTTTTTTTTGGTTCCCCACAACTGCAGAGGTCCGTAGTAATACCTTCTTCGACCCCCACACCATCTATATCTCTTCAATGCGCAGATCAGGATCGTCTTCTTCTATCTCCTCTACCTGCAGGTCCTGCGCCGTCTCGGGTCCCTCCGCACGCTTGAGCAGGTTGACGAGTCGCTCGACATGCTCCGAAACCGCATCTTTGGTTTCCTGCTCGTGTAGCGCGCGCACGACCTCATAGACACCGTGCGTACGCAGGTAATCGCGCCCCCAACGCGTCGTACACAGCAACAGCAGCGTCTCGACGTGAGCGAGGCGCAACACGGCGTCCGGCTCGCGCTTCTTAGTCGGCGAGAGGAACTGCAACGCCTCCGGGAGCTGTTCCTGCGCGTCGAGGTCGAACTCTTCGGGACCTGCTAGCGGAAGGAGGATGTGCTGCAGGGCGTCGATGCCGGGCGCCGGGAGGTTTGATGGCGGAACGAGTGCCGTTTCAGAGTCGGGCGTGAGGATGGCTTGGTGGCCCTGTGCATAGAACGAGCAGTTTCTGGGGGTGGGTGAACACGGGGCGATATGCGGAGCGAGATGGGGTGACGCACTTGATGAGAGAGGAGACGCCGCCACGGCGGATGGTGTCGTTGTGCTCAGTGAAGAAGACGAGTTTCGCGAGGGGATACTCGACTCGTCTTGTAGTTTCAAGTTGTAGTGGGTCCAAAGGTTGTGGCGTCAGGAAGAATAACCGTCCGGGGAGGGACTGGAGAAACTTATCAGCCGTGGTCAAGGCGAAACGGGGAAAGTTTCCGGAAATACTGTGGACAGGTTTGCGAACACGCTTGCGAGAAAGTGGAGCTCGCTTTTGCGCGGGCGTTTATCGAGTGGGACGCTGGGGTCGATGTTTGCGCCCTGCACGAACGCGTCGACGAGTAGGGGCAGCGCGGGCACGTTTGTCTCGTCGTCAGTTGGATACGGGACTGGGGCAGCACAGGTACCCGCACGCGACTGTGTTGGGTAAAACGGCCCGGCAGAGGTGGATGTTCGAAGGATAGGGATCTGAAGCGTCAGAAGGGCGGTGCACGACCTCGGTGACGTGGTGAGATTAGAAAGTAGCATCGCGGCAAGATCACCGAGGGTTGCTTGAGGGTGCTGCAAGCCGAAGGCATTGGTCGACGCGTGAAGAGCCAAGAGGGGGACTAACCACTATGTAGGACACCAGAAATGTAAAGAAGGATTGTTCTATGAGATACGGATGGATCATGGGTGAATCGGAGAGATTAACCAAGGCCCGGAAGGCATCGTGCGCAATTGCCTGCGCGTGCGTACAAGATGAACAGGAAGCCGGTCATGCGAGAGTATACATACGAGATTGTCTCGACACAAGAGTTTCAAGTCTGTGATGGTAGTGCTCTCCTTTGGACTCTGCAGACCAGACTGTGATTGCAAACCATCGAAAAAGATGTTGCGATAGGGGGCATGCTTCGGAGTGTGAGAGAGAAGAATCTCTAGAGCGATATGCCTTGCGTGTTGATTCTTATCGTGCAAGAACTGAAAAAGCTAGAGATATTGTTAGAAAAGAAAGAAATTAACCGCAGACATACCTCTCTCAATTCACGTTCTTGTTGTTGCATGACGTACAGTACAGTGGCAGAGTGTGGACCACGAGCCTTGATGACTAATCAAAATAGCTAGAGCCGTCGGCGCGCCGGGACAAGACACACACTGGACTGGAAAGTCGAGGGCGGCGATGGCCTACAACTTGACAAGGGAAACTCAGGCGATTCTCAGTCAGCACGAGAGTAGTCCCCCCTCTTTCTCAGTCCAGCTCTATCACGATAACTGGACTCTCAATTCTGGTCCGAAGTTCTTGTATAATACCCCCACATTCGCAGTACGAGTCTCGCTTTACCCTCCGCCCTCTCTTGCCACTCACCTGCCACGTTCATAGGCCCTATTCGATGACATAAAGGCGAATCGGATACCCGTCGACCTCCTTGAGCTGTTCGATGCAGCCAAAGTACCCTTTTACGAAGGCATGTCACGTTTATGCCGGTGCCTTAAACGACATCATTAAGCAAACATTTCCCGCCTGTAGGGTGCATGATCGTAGAGATTGAGGAGTTCAAACAAACTAACTCAAAGGAGAGCAAGTCGCCGGAGAAAACCACCACGCGTGTTCTCCTTCGTCCCAATTCTGAAACCCTCTTCGCCGATCTTTGCCTTCTCAACCAAAAGGCGGGTAGCAAATGGACGGATCAGGACGCACTCGAAGTCGAGGCTAAGATCCTTGTACGCAACCATTGACCCTCCCTTCGGCGTGTGTACTCACCTAGCCCCGTTGATAGCTCGCTACATCACCACCCCTCTGCTTGGATCCTGACCCTCGCCTCGGAAAGATCGCGAACAGTCTCTATCGCATATCTCTGCCTAGGACGCCACCTCCATTACGGCCAAAGAAACGTAAGGCAAAGAGCTCGGGGTCGATCGAGGAAGACGAGGCATCTTGGAACCGCAAAGCCAAAATTATCCGCTTCATGGACCCGAAATCGACGCGCAGCGCCACCCCATCGTATGTCCTATTCTACTACCCAATACATTCTCTATTCTGATTATATATTTTACACTTTAGGTATCGGCTGCTTGACCACCTCGCACAAATGAAGGCTGCACCTCCTCCTTCATCGGCTGAAAATAATGCAGCAATACCAGGCGTTAACTACGACAACCCATTGCGCAGCATGTCGACAACTCATGTACCGCCACAGCAGCCTGCTTCTCAACCTCAGCCCCAGGCACATACCCAGACCGCTTCTCAGCCGCAGCCTCAATCCCAACCTCAGTCTCAACAACCTCAACCGCAGTCCCAGCCCCAACCGCAACCGCAACCGCAGCCTCCACTTCAACCACAGCCCCAATCACAGCCGTTACAACCCCAACAACCCCCGCGTTCAACTGCAACACCAGTTGTCGCTGCTCCATCTACGCCCGGGAGCACCGACACGAAGAAATCTACCCCGAAGCCGGCGACGAAGAGGAACCAGACCCCAGGCGACGGGACGCTTGGCACCCCAACACCTAGCGCGACACCTGTACAATCCACACCCCAGCTCCCGCCTCAGAATCTACGCCCAAACAATCGACCTACCTCACGTCCAACGTCCCAGTCACCACATCCTACTGCTACGGCCAATGCCGCCACCAATGGCCTAGCTTCTTCTCCCCGTGTCGCACCGTCATCCGGCTTGCACGCAATGGCAGCCGCCGGCACCAAGCCGGCTTCTCATAGTTCCCCACGCCCGCCAACACAAACCGCTGCCCAGCCTGCACAAGGGCAACCTCAGCCTCAACTTCAAAGCCAGGCTCAACAACCCCGTCCATCATTCCCTCAACAAATGAAAGGCTTTATGCCCCCACAAGGCTTTATGGCACCGGGCATGGCTGCTAACATGACACAAGCGCATTACAAGCAGTTAGCGGCACAAGCCCAGCAAAATCAGAAAGCGGGTGTAATGGGACAGCAGGCTCTACCACCACAGGCACAAGCGGCACAAGCACAGATGTTCTACCTGCATATGCTTCAGGCTCAGGCACAAGCACAGGCACAAGCACAAGCTCACGCTCAAGGACAGGGACAGACGTTAGGACAAGCTCAAGGTGTCACCCTTGCCCAAGCACGCTACCCCGCGTTACCACAAGCCCAGCAGCAGCAACACCAACAGCTGAATGGACAGGCCACACCCATGTCGCATCCGCCTGTGGCAAATCCGGGCGCTGCTGGTGCTCGTGGGAACCCACAGACTTCAACGCACTCGCCTATACCTAGCGCGAATGGCCAGGGCCAGCACGCCACCCCACAGCACTTCGCAGCTTCTGCACAGCCACAACAGTCTCCGCAACAGGCACAACAGCAGCAACGCAACATCGCCATGGCGCAATATGCAGCCCAGCTCCAGCAGCAGCAACATCAGCAACAGCAACACCACCCAGGACAGACCCAGGACGCGACGCAGCCGTCCCAAATACCCCTCCCTCAGCATATGCAGATGCAGCTGCATCGGTTGCAGGCCCAGTATCCGGCCCAGGCTGGCGGCCGCGTGCCCTACGACATGCGCACGTGGCAGCAGCAGCTCCAGATGGCGGCGTTCCGGCAGAGTAACGGTGGCCAGCAGCACTCGCTCACTGCTGCACAGGTCAAGGCGGCGCAGGCGCAGGCGCAGGCACATGCACAGGCACATGCACAGGCGCAGGCGCAGTCTCAGGCGCAGTCTCAGGGAGCAGGTGCCCGATGATCGGCAATTTACGGCCGGCGACTATTGAGCACGATAAGTGTTGGGTTGTCGCCGCCGACGCCGACGCCTTTCGCTTCTTTCATACCTTCCACCCTCTACCTTTTTTTTTATATATATTTTCTCACTTTTTTCCCTCCCTCCCCTTCACCCCGACTTGGTTAAGTTCCCTGCAGTTTTATTCTACTCTGTAAACTTATTTGTTCTGTATTTGTACTACGCCTCATCGGATTGGATCGTGGTCGCGGTCGCGGTCGCGCCGTCATCTCTTTCAAGGGTTCAGGCTGCTGCAGAAGGCGGGATACCAGACTGTTGTGTCGACCGACGGCCTCTTTCACCTCATCGCCCCCCCCCCATTGCCCTTGTCCGGATTGGACCACAAAAGATACGTACGTAGAGTTTTGTCCCAATCATGAATCATCACCCATGTATCATGCACAAACCATAATTGTCAATGTTCCCTTCCCACTCCCACGGGCCCCACCTCCCTCTCCTTCCTGTAAGAGTTTTTTTTTGGCCGAGGTCGGAGAGAAAGGGTGAAGATAGCCCAGAAGGATGGGGTACTACCATGACTATCTTTATGACTGTATGACGGCGGCGGCAGGTGTCCTGTGCAAACAAACTCACGATACCACCGCAGTCGCATGGAAGTCACTACAGCACAGACCACGTACCCTCCCTTCGCCTCGCCGTCATCGCCGCGGTGATTTTTTTATGCCGGATCTTTGTCTATGATTGTGATATCAACTAAATAAATAAAATAAAAACACTGCCGAGCCAGAATAAAGGCGGAAAATCCATCAAAAATGAATTCATTTGCGCCCCAACCAGCGGTTCGGAGCGGTTTTACTATTTGCGGTACACGTAAAGTTTACGTCCCCGTGTGAGTGAGCACGGGCAAGCAAGGTGGCGAGGAGGCGGGCAGGCAGGCATGCAAGGTCCAAGTTGAGAAAGTTCAAGGGGGCGCTCAAAGCGGCAGCTTTTCGTAACTCCCAACTCGTACCGAACTGTATAATGCACCCAAGCCAAACCAGGCCCGCGCGGGGGTTGCTAGGCATGCTTCGCATTACGGTACTTGTGGCGTGCCCTGTACCCCCCCACCCCCGGGAAAAATACTTCTGGGTCGTTTGCCGAGGCCTTTGGAGCAGATAAAAAGATATACAATAAACGAAGGTCGGGGTACGTATCCGCCGCTCACGAGCGCTCATCGTTAAGTTATTCCTGGGATCCAATCGAGACGTGACGATCGTGCATGAGCGCGAGCGACCGCAAACGTTGCTCGTCTCACGGACATAACTATAGGTGGGCTTAATGCGCACTTTTTATTTTCAAAAGCGCGGGGTGCGAGGGATGCGGGGTTGATGGGTGGAAAATTCGATGCGGAACGCCGCCAGAGGGTAGTGGTACCAAGGTTTTCATGGCGCCATTGCGGCGCAGGCCCTCCGAGACCAACACGGTCAAACCCGAGTGTCCTGATTGCTAAAGACGCTGATGGGTCCAACACGGCCGCGGAGGAACGGTTTGTGCAATATACCGTTGGTCGGGGGGTCTCCGAGGTTTTCAAAACTGCTTCGGACTACTCACGGTCGCCTCTCAGGACCCGCACTAGTCGCGACTGAGCGGCAGCAGCGTACAGGGTCGGTATTCAAGAGATCAACGGTCAAGATTGACTTGATGTCTTACCATAATCACCTTGGCCAATACTAATGACTCGGGTAAAAGGGACGGAGGGTGGGTAGGTGAAAACCCAGCACGCAATGACCTGCGCTAGAATGGACGCAAAGTTCTCTGGCAGTAGGATGAGGATCAGGAGATGACAGAATTAGCGCAACTGCGCAAGAAGAAAGTACATGTGCTCGGGAAAGGAAAAACAGAGACAGAGACCCATTAGAGTATATCTGATCGGCGCGGCTGGGCCCATAAACCGCGCACGGCTGGGAGAGAAAGCCGAAATCGACAATCCATATTGTAAACGAAGCTCACCCAAATGCGAAATAGACAACGTCAGCGTGGAACTGTGGAAATGTACGCCTATCGGAAATTAGACGAAGTTGAGGTGGAGCAAGGTGGCGTCAGCCACGGCCGCCTTGCTCGTCCTCCATCCGAAACTCTTGCGACGCAGACTCGTCCTCATCGCCGCTAGACGGATACCCTACGTCGTCGGCCGCGGCGCCATCGTTCGCGTCTTCCGTATTTGCTGCGCGACGTGCGGCATCCCGTTTCCGTTTTTTAATCTGTGGTTATCAACGAACAAAGTTTGGAAATGATAAGGCACTAGAGTTGACACGTTGTTTTGACGTACAAGCTTAGCGTACACGAGCCCGCAGGCATTACACAATGTTCGGGGACCTGTACGGATCAGTCAGCTGAGACTACACCGGAAGCATCAAAAGGGGATGTGGTAGGACAGACCTAGAGGGCCCCGCCGCCATTCGGGGGTTGAAGTCGCGTTGCAACCCAAACAAGTCTGCCCTTCTGGTACAGGTGCCGCCTCGGCTTTCTAAACCCAGTAAGCACACGCGGATAAGCGGCTAAACCCCATGGAGGTGAACAGCTCAACATGCCTGTCGCTTCGCAGCCGCGTCACCCTCCTCAGTATTTCCAGGCGTTGCGACCGGAGCTTCAGTAGGAGGCACCGCCCCAGGGGATTCGTTGCTAGCAGTGGGTCCCAGTAACCGGAGACCGAGAGCAGCAGATTGACTGATTCTCTGCAGTGCCTCCAATGATGGGGGCCGACCTTGCACAGGGTCGCTCGATAAGGCGGTGGTCGTATCGATGATGATACGATACGATTCTATCAACTAAGAGTGTCCCATGCACGCAGACAAGCGCATATAATCGTTAACATCGTCGCGTGGAGATGATGGAGAGCGCATGCCTTTCCGAAATCAATATCCAGCGGAGTTGACGCCAGTGGGGCCGATGCCAGAGGTGAGGAATGCCGAGGGGCGGCAGCTTCTTTCTCCCGCGGTTTGCGCTTGGCTTGAGAGGGTGGGTCTGCACTTTTAGGCGTTCCCGCGGTTCGTCGCATCTCGGTGTTGGCAGGTTGTGGCTGTGGGGATGTAGTAGCATATACGCGCTGGGAAGGGGGCGCAGGTGGCGGCGCGGTGGCGGGTGTAGGTGCGGTTGCAGGTGCAGGTGCGGCGGCGGGTTCAGGTCGACTAGGTGGAGGTGGGACAGGTGTCTCTTGGACGGATGCCGGTGGTGCCACCGGTTGACTGAACTGGGTCCATTCGCCGTTCCATTGAGGCGGCGCCGGATGTGGAACGGCATAAGGGGCTGAACCGTAGGGGGGGTGGTAGTGAGGTTGAGGTGGGTTGTACGGCACATGGTCGGAAGGGGGAGGGTGTGATTGAGAGGATCTCGGTTGCCTGGGATGGTGGGTCTGGGGGAATTGGGATGCATCGTAGGAGTTGTGAGGATAGGACGGGTAGTCATAAGAGGTCATTCCTTGTTGATGCTGGTACATATATCGGCCATCTGGGGGCATTGGTAAGGATGATGAGGAAGACGGGGGTGGTTGTTGGAATAAGGGAGCCCGGGGCGTTCAGTGCCCAAGGCCTCGCCAAGGGAGGAATAGGCCTGCTGACGCGCTGTCGGTGGAGCGCTGTGTTGACCGGGAGGGCGAAAGGAAGTACTGGAGGCTGGAGAAAATTGTGAGCGGTGAGGAAACGGAAGGAAGGACATGAGTGAAGGAGAGGCGGGGGAGAGGGGGGAGGGGGGGAGAAAGCAGGTTAAAGAGCGTTATCGACGGCAGGTATGACACTGACAGGACATGATACGTGTGGAATGCAATGCCGAGTGCGAGGTGAGGTGAATGGCTTCAGCAGCAGGAGAAGTAAGGCGACATCGGTTAGGGCGGACGAGAGGAGAGAGCACTAGAAGCTAGCCGACGGGTCAGGTCAGGTTCGGGGGTCAAGTATAATTTCAAGCGTGCGGTTGAGGCGCTCGATGCGGCAACATAAAAAGGAAATCACTGCGCTTAACCGACAGGCAAGGGAGTGGGCAAAGGTATTACCACCTACTGTACTGTATACACAATTCTCCTTGATCGTTCCGTTTCGGCGTGCGTGGGATGGAGGAGGGTTGTTAATCGCTCTGGTCACACTTTTCAGCAAACAATGCAGCCGACCCGTTACTAGTAATCAATCAGGTCAGAGCTTACTCACTATGATGCCCAAAATTATTGCAAATAAGGACGGGAACAAGAGGGAAAAAAAGAAAAAAAGAAAAAAGAAAAAGAAAAGAAAGGCCGGTCAAGAAAAGGAGCTCAGTCCAGCTGCTCTAACCCACTTTTCGTTCCTTTGTTGCTCCCTGACCGTGGTGCCCGTGAAGCCGGTGAAATAATTTTTCCTTTTTTTTTTCTTCCAGACAACCTCGTGACAAGAAAAAAAAAAAATACAGCCATACGAAGAGAATGAGCCGATCATACCAGGACAAGGTGGGGTGAACACCAAACTTACCGTAAGTACAGATGAATTGCAAAAGACGCCCCGAGCCCGAGATTGCGGAGCTTCATTAATCATCTGGGCACTCTTTGCCCAAATAGCAACTTGACCGGCACAAACCGAAGACCCTGCAAACGCACAAAACAAAAAAAAAAAAAAAAATTGAAAAAGGCGGTTGCACTGTCCGGTGAATAAATGTAGGTCCGAGTGTTTATATTGTTGTCATCTCATACCGTAATTCAAAATTGCACAGAGAGTGAGTGATGGAGGGTTGTCCGTCTATGATATGATTAGGATAAGTTCACTATCCAGCATCCCCGCCTTTGTCCCGCTCAACCTTCGCCAATCTCGTCTGGCTGAGCGCCAATCCCGACCCGGTCGTTTCAATATCGAGATCTTCCTCGTCATCGAAACCGCTTCCTTTCATATGAACTCCTACTCCCGTCCCGCTTCCGTTCGCAGCCGCCGCTGCTCGTTCCCGCGCTCGCCGCCGACGTTTGAGTATCTTTTTTCGGTTCCGTATCCCTATCTGGTATCCCTGCTCCTCGTCTCCATAAAAAAGTCGATACTCGCACGTCGGGCAAATCCACTCCTCCGCTGGATTGCCCAACTGCTGCGACGCCCCCGCCGCCCATGACTGCGTATTATTGCCCCGCCTCGGCGGTATTTGCGCCGACAGGAAACGAAGTGGAAGCGCGCTTAGCAGGTTCTGCGTGTTTGCACCGAGCTGTGCAGCACTTAGGTGGCCTTGGTTTGGCATCCGCGACGGAACGTAATTGCGAAGGTGATGAGGGTTCGACGCGTTCGCCAGTGCCGACCGCTTCTTCTTCTTTCCCGAAGTCTTCGTAGAGCTAGGAGATTTTGACACAGCAGGCGTGTCCGTTGTGTCTTGGGCAGATTGCGTGATTGCACGAGCCTTGCGCACCGCTCGTTCGCCGCGTTTAGCTGCGGCACCAGCACCAACGGCAGCGTGTCCCTTTGCACTCTCCGCAGCCTTGTCGACCTGCCGTGCAAGTTCATACTCGAAGCGGTCGTACAGGACCGTGTATTCCGCACGGGTGGCGATGAGGCGCTCCGAAGCTGATGAGACGCCATCAAACGGTCGAAATGCGTACACGTGCCGCGTATGAAACGATCCAAACAAAAAGACACACCTGCGCTGAGACTCGTGAACGTAAATTCGCCGCCGGGAAAGATGCGGCGTGTCGGCTCAGAAGGAGGTGCGGGTGCCAAGGTGCGATGCCGCCGGACCACGCGCGATGCACGCCTGCGAACCCATCGCGACTTGAGACGGGCATTTCTGCTCGTGCCGGAAGAACGATTCCCGTTAAGAAGCGCATAGTTGGCCAACAGCGCCTGGTCCAGCGCGAGCGAGTCCCCGAGCGCGGGCATGCCCAGTGCAGTGGCCAACTGTCGTCTCCGATGCCTAAGCATCTCCTTTTGCCGCAGACCCACCATCGTAGCGGGGAGCACCTTCCCCCGACGACGACGACGACGACGATCGTCCACTTCCGCGCTGGGCCCGTCCCCCAGCTCAGGGGCCCCCGCCGCATCTGCAGAGGACGACGCAAAGCCGCTGCTGCTGCTCCCGCCGTTGGCGCCGGGGAGCGAACCCCTTTCCGCCCCGCCAGACAGCCCCTCCTCCGCCTCCGCCTGCTCCTCCTCCTCTCCCGCCGAATGCACGTCAGCCGAGTCGGGCCCCATCTGCAAGCCCGAAAGGTGCGCCGGTACCTTACGTTTTTTGGCGTTGCCCTGCTGCTGCATTTGGTCCGCGTGATCATCGCCCTCGCGCGAGTCCTTGGCCGGGGGCGGCGGCGGGGGCGGGGGCGCAACGTCGAGGACGTCGACGGGCGGTGGCGGCGTCTCTACGCCGCTGGTGGTGGGGCTTCTGCGGGTGAAATCGGTCACGCCGCCGAGAGAGGGGAGAAAGTACGACTGGAACGTGATCTGCGCCGAGAGGACTTCCGCGTGCGCGATCAGCTCCTCCGCGGTGGCATCTGGACCGGGCGGCGGTGGCAGGACGGGGGGCAGCATGGCGTCGAGGAGGGAGGAGGGCGAGGACGAAGACGAGGACGAGGAGCGTGCCGCTGGTTCGGGGGAGCTGCGCTTGCGTTTCGGGAGCGGCTTCACCCTTCGAAGCGGGAGATGATAATCGAAAGCCGGAGACGAGGGGCTGTATGTCAAGTGTCGAGACAGCTCGTCGCCATCCATGAGTAATGACGATCGGTGTTTGTGTGCGATGATGAGAGAGAGAATATGGTTTGTGGATGAGAGTTTGCGTGATGACGTGGAGTTACAGTACGTACGGTAATCATATGGCACGGACACAGTCACCCTCAATCTCCCAGGATCCTATCCCAGGGGACCCCCGGCATCATTTTTTCGCGTTTTCCCCCAATCATCGCGTTGCCGGACGAATGGGCATCGTGCATCGATCGCAGATGGCCTGATATACCCGATGTCCTGTTCCGCAGCAGTTCTCAGTGTTAACGAGTGTCGTAGGGAAACCAAACACATCCCCATTGCGTTCGCGTTGTTACGTTCGTTACATTCTCCTTTCCCCCTATCCCAGCAGTTACAGGTACTTTTTTTTTTATTCGAACGTTCCCGACCATCATCTGTTAAGGTGTCCGGCGTTTAGGCACAGCGGGCTTTGCAAATTCTGCGGACCTCGTGATGACAATACTAGTGCGGATTATTGGCGCTAACCGAGTGATCATGACCATCGTACGTGAGCATATGGAAGTAGATAACGAGTCAGCTATCATTTGGGACATTTTCTCGCCCCCGTTGCACCCGGTTTGTGCTATCAGGTAAGCCATCAAGTTAAGTTACATTCCGTGACGTATCGTATCGTCGTTGTTCCGCCTCGCCTTCAAATGGCACAGACCGGGCGCAATGCCTGTGTGACTTGTAAAATCAGGGACCAATGCATACGATCCGACTAACTTCGCTGGCAACTAACAGGTCGCTTGATCTAGGGAGACAGAATCAACAGTTGTATCGTCCTGTTAACCTACCCTCCAGGGCTGCCTCCCTCGATCGTAACTCTTCCCAAAGAGACCTGATCCGAGTCGCGAGAAGCGTCTCGAAGGGTGGCCTTTTTGAAGGGGATATAAGTTAACCGGCTATATCACGCCGTTGCTGCTCTATTAATAGTAGGTAGCGCCCTTGCAATTATCCCAGAAAAGCGAAACGTTCACTGCCAACCGGGGTGTGTTCTTTGTTTTGACATACCTTGTTGGCTTGTAGCAGGGTTACGGGGCACAGTGACGTCAAATGATTGCAGGGACACTGAGAAGGGATGCTCAGAACCCTGTGAACGATCACATGAAAATGGGAGTGCACGGCTGCATTCGGTTAGGTCATTTCCATATACAGCATAAGGGTCCTTTGGACTATAACCGCTAAAATAGGCCATCAACACGTGAGCAAGTGGAATTGATCACACGTACGTACTGTACAACTCCCGATACATATCCCTCGAACCCACAGGTAGGTCAGGTTTTCCAACTGGGATGCACGCAGACAACTGTATCAGGATCACTCGGCACAGCATCAAGATGGTCAAAAATGCTTACATTTTTACCGTACGATCGCGGCCCCCGCTGACAATCTTATCTGCTACAAAATCAACGCAATACACTTCATCGGTGTGGCCAGGAAGATCCGTCTTGATTTTGTACGTTTTGAGGTCCCAAATCTGGAGGAGGGAAAATATCAGCTCTGGACCACGACCCCTGGTAGAGGATGCACCTTGAGCGTGGTGTCTTTACTTGCGCTAACAAGGAGTCGAGAGTCGGCCGACCATGCAAGTCTGTAGACAGCACCGATGTGTCCCCGAAGAGTCGCCACGAATTTGCCCGTGCGACCTTCCCATAAACGCACGCTGTTGTCCCACGCAGCACTTGCCGCCCATCGACCATCCGGACTGAACGCAACATGTGCAACCTGACGCTGGTGTCCAGTCAAGCGTGCCAAGGGCTTGAGTTTTCCTCCGTTCGAAGCTGCCACCTCAGAAGGCGTACTAGAATCTGAACGCGAAGGGAAGAGTGACCAGAGAAATAGAGTATGGTCGTCTGAGCCGGTGATCATAAACTCCGACGTAGAAGAGACGAGGGCATTATACCGCGCTGAAGCACGGGATTGAGCTACACGGAAGCGGGGATCAACAAACCCCGTCATGACCTAGACCTATCCATACGAAAACGAACCTTCTTGATCAGAAGATGGTCGCTTCCCGGTATGGTCGAAGGGACCAGTACGCAGAACAAAGTCAGTATTTAGGGAGAGTGTGGTCACCCAGTGTGCATGGTCTTTCAACGTGTGCAGCGGCTTGCCCTAAAAGCATGGGCTTGAGTCACCTAAGACCAGGATGGCTCAAGCGTAAACGTACACCACTCGCATCCCAGATACGGACCGTGCGATCTGACGAAGCCGTGTATAGCACACCTTTGCCGTTGAGCCCTCCACCTCCCCATCGCACTACGTTCACACTCGCGGTGTGGCCACCCAAAGTGTACTCTAGGCGCCGCGTGGCGATCGCCCACACCTTCACGGTACCATCCTTGGAGGAAGATGCTAGCCGAGGCGATGCAGGGTTTCTGATCCGAGTAAGTCAGCTTGTGGGCAATGACAAGACGGTGGCTCACATGTGTATTGGTTCCCAGGACAGAGACGTGATCCATTTTGAATGTCCTCTTAGCGCGTCGCCGATAGGCTTTCCGGTCTTGGGATCCCATATTCGAACCTGCGAAGATGAGAAGGCCACGTCCAGACACGCCTGAAGCGCACAGACTTACATGGTTGTCATGTCCTCCCGTCGCCAGCTTTCGTTCAAGGGCCTCCCACTCGACGCATAAAACCCACCCCTTGTGGCCAGAGAGCGTGTGCGAAGGAGTTTCTGTGAACAGATCCCACAGGCGTGCATTTGTATCTCCTGAGCCAGTGGCAAGGAGGTTCCCCGTCGGAGAGAAAGATGCGCATAGTATAGGCGACGAGTGACCTGGGGAGCACCGGGGGCAGTGAGCGTCGAGGCGCTAGGGCAATGAGCGATGACTTCACCTGACAAAGAAGACGAGCATCGCGTGGCCGGTCTGACGCGAAACACGGATTGCGGAGAACAGTGGACCACGAGAATATCTTCGGGTGAGAAGGCATGGGAAGGGTGTGAAAGGACGTCCGCCTCAATCGATTTTGATATGACTACCCGCGTAGATTCTTTTGTCACAACATCGGCTGGTAGCGCGACGTGGAATTGGAAAGGGACAGGTTCGTCGGTCTTGTAGCGTCATGTAGAGTGAGTATGTAACAAAAACGACGTTCGATACAGCACACCTTGGACGTCAGTCTGTTTACCAAACTTTGTAAATCGTCCCGCGAGATATTAGCGGGCAAGCTGACTGCAGGTGCCAAAGCCGAGCCATCATCCTCAGACACAAACTGAACGATAACATTTGGAGATTGTTCTATAGGAGCATTCTCTGGCTCTGGGACGCCATGATATACTTTTTGTCGCTTGGGAGGAGGAAGTAAAGTAGCCATCAGGATTTTGCCCGCACGCTCACGCTCATTCCAGGTCCGAAAAAAGTATACTGCACTGACACATGCAGATTACGACATCTCGCGCCCAGTCACCGTCGCTGACTTTACTAATATGGAATTTTCAAGGAAACAGACTTCATGATATGATACGCCACGGTTTACTCTGTCGACTAACCCAATAGCGTCCTGCTATATTGTGATCTACCGTAACCCATTGAACTCCAGGAGAATACGAATACCAAACACGGAGGAGGACAGCCAACTGACTGGTCAAGCGCTGCCGTACCTCAGGTACAAACAGGCACTGTGGCATGACATGCCAATTGCCAAGTGAATGGACACAGGACACAACCTTGCGGATGGTCATGAATCTTGTAACTTACGAATTATCTACGAATTATCTGCTAAGACCACATCAAGGTTGACAATGGCTCTGAGTGACTAATTTGAGATATTCTCTTATGGTTCGGGGATAGCTCAAACAGTGAGTAATCTTCTCCGGCCTTTGATGGCATGCTCCGCCGACTGGACTGGCGATAGTTAGCAGCCAGGACAACATGAATAGCATCGAAATCCTGAAACAAGGAGGCATCCAGCTCTCCTCCGCCGGTACCGGGATCCGTCACAACGAGGTCTGCAACGGGAATGGGGATGTACATGTTGTGCAGATCTGGGCATTCCCTTGGAACGCTTCTCTGAAACCGACATGCTTTACGCGGTAAGTATACGTGCCATGAGCCGACTAGAATCGTGTGGCGTGACAAGTTCGCAGCCACTTCACACAAGAAGAGAAGCAGGATAAGTGGGTGCTTCTTGACGCTCCCATGGGGTCAGATGGTGTGTCAACAGATCGAGAAGGGGGCGGACCAGCGCCCATTCAGTCCAACGTATCACTCTCTGGGCAACACTTTTGTCACCTAACCGCACAATCTCCCACGAGATGCCTTCATCGGACGTAGAGCGCGAGGTGTATATGCAAGTCGTACAGACGTCAGAGTTCAACCTAGGAGCCGCGCAGGGAGCCCATGTACGAGTAGGATTCGGCAACCAGTCGATCGAGATGAGAGACGGTGACGGTGCGTTTGTACACGCGGCTCCGAGATAAAGATTGCGGATAACCAACTTGGGTAGTACTGTTGCGGAAATTTGCTCTTCGATATTGACCTTCAATGAAACTTCTTCTCAACGCTGTTCTAGAATTACGCAACATCGTTTGTGTAGAATCTATAATATAGCGATAGCGAAAGCCAGAATCACGTAAAGCTGAGGTGGCAGGGAAGTGGACTGCTATGGAGAACATGCGTCCCTAACGGGTTGAACGCGCCAAGCCACAAGCTTCCACAATAGATCTTCTCACGTCGTCGATACCAAGCCCAGTAGATTTGAGGGATGCGGTGACGATGGGAGGCAAACAAGTCGGAGCGTTGTCAAAAACGGACTGCTTGATACTCGATACGGCCGTGTCCAGTTTACCCAACGGTACAAGATCCGCCTTTGTGATGATCGCTTGGAGTGTCCATCTTGTGTCGCCAGATTGGATCCTTTCATCCAAATCCTGCAACATGAGCTTGTCGGCTTCATTTAGTCCATGTTTTGCATTGAGCAGAATGTAGACGCGACATAGCCTACATATGCGCCAGATTGTCAGCGCCATACGTCGGACGCTCACACGCAGAACAGAAATTGCTCACTCTCGCCGAGTTTTAAGATAGTGATCGAAGAGTTGACCCCATTCGGGACGGCCGCGATTACCGTAACCGGGAGCGTCCACCAAGGTGAGGGGGCCCGACTTGGGTCCTACATGGAAGAATGTCAGGGTCTTGGTGCGACCCTACGGACGCTCATAGCATAAGGGTCACACAAAGTCCGCCGTGTGGCACTGAGCGGAACGTACTGGCTTCTTACTGGAAGCAACCAGTCTCCTCCGCTTCATTACTGCATTGAGCAGTGTGGACTTGCCAACATTGGCCCGCCCTACCGGGAGTTAGCTAGCCTGACTCGGCAACGGCGTATTGAGTGACCAATTTCGCCATCGCACACCTGTTACAACAACCTTCAATAAAATGTACATTGAGTAAGGTTGATACTGAAAAGCTTTTTCGCTACCTCAGGAAGTCCCATTGAGCGCGGAATGGATGAGACAGAACCCGCTGCGGCAGCAAATTCGGCGGTGTTTGGGGCAAAGATATCTGGGACGCGTTGAGAAGTGAACATTCTTGCCCCCATGGCCAAGTCGAAGAAATAACTGCGCGTTGCGAGCTTTGAAGCTGTGGCCAATACTCGCCTTGACATGCCTGGTGTAGAGTATGAGCCCGAGTCACGGTACGTACTACAATAATTGCAGGCGCGCCACGTGCTTTCAACTGCAGCACTGCACTTGTAGAACTACATGACACCTCCTCGCGAAGCTGCGACTGACGACTCATCCACAGAAGATGATGCCGCCTCTCAGACCACCGAAGATGACCCCCAAATCCCCGAGAGTCAGCATGCGCCCCCGCCTCCAGCCCAGCCCCATCCACCAGCCCCAGCACCACCAGTAGCGGCACCCCCCGCGCCTCCCAATCCAACACCATCGAACGTACACGCGCGGGCGCGACCCCGTTATGAGCTCAAGCACACGCTCAGCGGGCACACCATGTCCATATCTTCCGTCAAGTTTAGTCCGGACGGGACCTTGTTGGCATCCTGCGGTAACGTCCCTTTTGTTTTCTCCTCCGCGCGCACCTACGCGCACTGACTTCTTGAGCCCTCCCCTTGGAAAGCTGCTGACAACGTCGCCAAGATATGGTCTCCGTCCTCCGGAGAGCTCATTCGTAATTTGAATGGCCATACGAAGGGCTGTCGGATATTGCATGGTCTCCAAACAGCGTGTACCTCGCCACGGCATCCGATGATCACACCATTCGAATATGGGATGTCGATTCCGTGTGTATCGTCAGCTAATATGATTATGTTTTGTGCTCAATGGGGCGTGCGGAAGGGTCTGACGAGTAGAGTCCTCAAGGGACACTCAAGCTACGTCTTCTGCGTCAACTACAACACCGAAGGCACACAGCTTGTATCCGGAGGCTGCGACGGCGATGTGAAGATATGGAATACAACAAAGGGTGAGCGGTGCTTGCGGCCGAGAAGCTCTCGTGTGCATGCGTTGCTCAACCTCTCACGTTAGGAAGATGTACCAAAACGCTGAATGCCCATCTCGACTATGTGACCGCCGTACATTTCAACAGGGACGGCTCTCTGATCGTCTCGTGCTCGCTTGACGGCCTCATGTGCGTTCGCGTATCGCCCCTTCTTCTGTCCTAAAAACGCCTCCCTCGCAGTCGCATATGGAGTTTGCCATCTGGACAGTGCCTCAAGACTCTCGCCGAGGGACACAATGCCATTTGGTAAGAGATGCGATGCGCGCCGCGCGGCGCACGGCAACATGACTAACCGCAAAGATTTCACCCCGCCGCATTTCTAGCCAACACGTGCAGTTCTCTCCCAACTCGAAGTACATACTCTCCACGGCCCACGACAGCGCCATACGACTGTGGGACTTCCAGACGTCGCGTTGCTTGAAGACGTACGTCGGCCATCAAAACGCAAAGTATTGCATCGCCGCCTGCTTCAGCGTCACCGGCGGCAAATGGATCGTTTCGGGCAGCGAAGACAGCAAGATCTACCTGTGGGACTTGCAGAGCCGGGAAGTCATGCAAGTTCTTGAAGGTCATCACGGTGAATCCTTATCTATATACATATATTTGTTAAAGCGCCTCTGAGCTGAAGGGGTCCGTTTTGTAGATGTCGTCGTGGCCGTCGCGGTAAGCAATCTGACCGGCGTGGCTATTATGCTGAGCATCATCTCTTTCCAAGACCCATCCTCAAGAGAATATGATCGCGTCCGGATCTATAGATAGTGATCTAACGGTCAAGGTGTGGGTGGATCGTGGATCGACTTGAGTCATACCTCGTCGTTTTTGTACTGCTCTGTAATTTAATATTTGCCATGCCGGTCCGTATCGCGGACCGCTTCTCTGCGGTTTTGACACATTCGTCTATTCTCTAGAGGCTTTGTATTAATACCATCGCTCCCAGAAGATCCAACCAACGTTGTATTCTCGAATTAATCCTAGCTACTGTGAAGGGAATGGTGGTACAGGGATAATGAATGCTGAAAATGCGCGAAGGAAAACACGAGGAGCGACACTTGGAACAAAACACCCGTCTAAATATGCACCGCTGAAGGATAAAACGTCCACTGTTATCGATGTCTCACAGGGGCTCTGCTGCACGCAGGTCTAAATGGAGTTCGAGGCGTGAACGAGCAGGATCGTGAAAGTGCACGGTTTTACTAACCTTTCGCGACCTCCCTGTCCGCATCCGTGACGCCCGTGTCGTGCGCCTCGAGGAAGGCATCCACCTGCGAACGTACTCAGCGATGAACAAAGGTCCCGGGCTCACACACCAACGCACCTCGTCAAGGACGTCGTCCTGCTCCGGCTCTTCGTCGTCGTCGTCATCGTCGTCGTCGTCGTCGCCCGCATCGTCAATCGCAAACGGCGTCCTTTCCATGAGCGCATGCGCCGCGTTCGTCGCTTGCGCCAGCGGATCCAACCCCGCCGGCGAACTCGGGTACGAGGGAGACTTGTCCGCGTCCATGGTCGAGGCGACGGCAGTAGCTGAAGAGCCGGACGACGAATGGGACTTGGTCTCTGCTGTCAGACGAGACGTGCTCTCGGCGGCCGTGCTACTTGATCTGAGACTCGATTTGGATGGCGAGTGACGCATCGCGGTTGTGAGTAGTGATTCGCGCGGGCGCGTGTCCTCTATGGACGTGTACCGTCCGATGGATGGGCGGTAAATAATCTGGTGTCGCCCGATCGTTTTTCCGACTTCGTCGCTAAGCTTGTGGAATAGCTTCACGTTGCTATCGCTCGTAATGTTCGACCACAGGCCGCCAAGGAAGTTATTGTTGGTTGGTGGCAGCTCCATGAGCGGGACAGGCTCCAGACGGAAGGAGGCAGGGAGATCAGTTTCAAAGAAAGACTCAAGGACCTCGTCAGCGAGTAGAACCATGCGGAACGTAGCGAGGCTGAGGTAGGGCTGGTTAGACTCTATTTGAGGACTCGGGCTGTCTTCTTCGTCCGCTCCTTCGGGCCGAGGTAAGAGGGCGTCACCGTACTCAAACGCGTTGGACATGAAGCGGCTGACAGCACCCAGATACACGTCGCCAATTTCATACCGGAAAATGAACTAGACAGATTGAGATCAGGCATCTGCGTTATTTTATAGGAAGGTCAACAAACCAGCAGTGACTCAGATACCGTTAACACCTCGTCCTTGGTCAGGAAGCCGTCCTTGTTCTTGTCATGTAGGTTGAAAAACCACTCGATGTTGTCCATGAGATCACCGAAGACGATACCATCAAGGCCAGTAACGAGGTCCTGGACCAGGTGTGAACACCAAATGTGAGACTACCGAAATGTCTCTCACCTGGAAAGATAATGCGCCTCGACACGAGTAGTCCCAGAAGAAAAACAAACGATCCATAAGCTCATGATCCGCCACTTCGCGGTCGACCCGTTGCTACAGGCAGGTCAGCTCAAGAATACTTCCGTCGCAGAACAAGTAAGGTGTACCTGAAATCCGTTCATAACAATTTTTTCGTCCCGAGCCCACGTAGCGATCTCGCTCAAGAACACCTTGAATGTATTGAGCTCGATCCTCGTCTCAGGACGCTCCTCGACGGCATCCTTCGTGGTCACCAGTGATACCGACGCCGGAACTGGGGCTGGGGGCGGCTCGATCCAGACCGCCTTGAAAAGCGCGTCATAAATGAACCCAGTCTGTTCTTTGCTAAACCTCTCGGGTGTCTTGAGATTGCGGATAGCAGAACGTTTCGAGAACGATTCAAGGCTAGAGATGACCTCATTGCGGAAGTGCCGGCGCTCAGAAAAAATGGTTTCTTCAGTGATAACTGCGAATTCGCGGAAGGAGATCAACAAAAGTTCTTGGAACTTCGTGATGGCGCGAGCGCGGGGGTCTGATGAATTGGGATGCGCGGAGTCACCGAGTGAATTGAAGTAGTCTCGCATCAGTCTAAGTTGACGATTTGTCGGAAACAACCTGCGTCTGACTGTGGGGGTACTCACTGGATGAACTGCCCATCATCCTGTATCTGCAAGAGTTTTTCGCCATTAATTTTCAGGATAGCTATAAGAAATTCACTTGAGTCGTCACCAAAGCGAAGTAGGTGAGTATACGAACCAAGCCTGTAAAGCCTGAAATCAGGACAGCAATATCATGGAGATCAACTGCACGTACCCAACTTGAAACAGAACCTTCGGTCCCATGCAGAAGAAACAGTCCACTATTCGGAAGGCAAAAATCATAGGCATGCTATTAATGTACCTACCCGGCAAACATCAGCATTTCCCTCCAGCATGAAGGCCTGCTTGTGATACGTACAAGCTTAAGAACCAAGGGAGTGACGCCACAGATAGCTGTACATCCACTGCCTGGAAATGGTCGTGGATAATAGGCAAACACCGTGTCACGAGGGACTCAAACACCCGTTGGTCCAGAAGAGTGCCTTGCATAGAGGTGCTACCGGCTGCCGTTGAATAAGGAAGAAGAATATGACTTGAAACCATCGCACCTATAGTATCCAGGCAATAGACGATCACAGACGACTTGTAATAGCCAGAATGCCTGCTCTTCTGACATATATCTGGAATCGCGTCAACAAGCAAACAAAACAAAGAGGTGTAAATCCTACATGAGAATAGCAGCTACTAGTATGTTCATCGCCTAACACAGATCACCTATCAAGAATATGTAGAAAGACACGTTGAGGCTCACCTGGCAATATCCTGTCTCCGGATTGTTGAACGAGTACGCCTGTAGAACTCTCCGGAGTGCACCGATGCCTTCTTCAGACTGGTATGCCGCGTACTCCGGAAGGCTCCGATGGAGGTCCTTCTCGATGTCCTCAGTACTGATGTTGATACGGCCTTTGTTCTCCTCGAGGATCTGTTCATACCGCCCAGGATTCGCGAAGCGGAGGTAGATGGAGCCGGAAAGGGTCTCCCACATCTCCCCACGCAAGCGATTCGGAAGGCCGACTTGAACAAAGCGCGTCGCCTGAGGATAGCGGAGGAGAGTAAGGTGGCGACCGTGAGCTACAGCGGAGTCAGAGTCACGTAAATCGACGCGATCAAGGCCCTACCCTTAAAATAGGTCGTCCACAGCTTCGTCTTGGACGCCTCTCGAAGCCTCCAAGAGGGTAAGTCTGACGTCTACGAGTAGGCGTGGCCACGTACTTCTTCGGGTCTCCCGGGAACTTGAACTTCAGTCCTAATCCGCCGTGAAACGCGGGCGCGTCGCCCTCCCTGGCTTTCTCGCCACCGTCAATCAGGCTTCCGTCTTCTCGCTCTTTGTCCGCGACGGGAGAAGAGTCCAGGACTAAGTTTTCAGAGTAGCACGTCTTGGAGAACGGCCTCACGGCCTTCATCTTCCCTGCCTGCAGTTCCGCCTTGAGCGCCATGCTAAGGAGTGCACAGAACTGATCCGCAGCGGGGCGGAGTGAGGTCAATTGCACGACCTTTTCGAGGCGCTGTGGGTCACGGGGAAGGTGCTAGGATCTGGGCGATGGACGTACTATCTTCATGCCATGCCACAGTAAGAGACTGAGCGCATAGACACCAGGGCGGGCGTTCAGTCGCTCGACTCTCCGCACCGTACATAGTGGAATGGTGAACCGGACAGACTTTCTGTCCAGGCTGGCAAACGCGAGATACGGTGGAAAGAGGTGTAGCTTTCCGGCCTAGGATTCTCCCTTTTAGCGCGCGTGACCTCCCCAGCCTCAGGCTAGGGTCGCGGGGTACGTACATAGGGGTCTTCTGCGCCGTCAGAGGCAAGGCTCAGCACAGCGTTAATTTCCATCTTATAATGGTCATCTTCGGGGTTGTTTTGGACCACGCCAACTCCTTTGACGTGACTTGGCGGGATCGCGAAGAAGAGCAGGGACTGTTCATCCCGATCAGGCTCCTTGAAGTTCCTGAGTTGTGCGGATATCGTGCTCATAGCTGGGCACTCGGGAGTTCACGAGTACGCGTGAATTGCAGCCGTGAAAGCTCCCAGATAATGCCGAGTATGATAGGAAGAAAAGGCACCGAGTTAAGAGGGAGGGGCAGAGCGTAACCGGACCGAAAGTACCCGCAAACCAGGAAGATCATCAATATATTCATACTAGCAATAACAAGTGGTGGTATAAACACAGTAAGTGGATACAGATATCCGTTTGCAATATAAGTCATGAACAACTACCTAATAATAACGCAGACAGGTCTAACTAACAGTTCGTGAAACGGTCAAACCTTTGGTCGAATTATCCATCGTACATCAAGAGAACTACCAGGACACCCCAAAGTCAAAAGTCTCGTTATGTCGTTATGTTATGGGCAGTTCCGGAGATATGCCGCCCTTGCGCGTTCCATACTCTCTCGGACTTCAGAACTTTGCCATTGAGATTCGTCCTCGTGGAAGCTGGAAAAGGACCGAGCCATGTCAGGGACGTCGTTGTGGGAAGCACGCCCAGGAATGGGGAGGGCAGGAGAGGAATGGGATGAGTGCGCAGTCAAAAACTGTTGTCGGTGTGGGGGTACGGTAGATGGTGGCGAGAGGTATGGTGAAGTGTATGAAGCGGTGCCCAGAGCGTGAGGTCTGCCCCTACGGCGGAGGGTGCCTGATCGCGACGCATGGCCAAGTGAAGTGCTGGGACCAACTTCCTCTTCCCAGTTTCCACTCCCATCATCCTCTTCGTCCTCCTGTGCCTCGGACATCACAACAACTTCTTTCCCGAGCGCCTTTTTTCCATCTTCAATCAGCTGGGCAAGGCGACCGCCCATCCAGTCCATCTGATGTGTCGTAGTCAATAATACGTCATGGATGGATAATTGAACGCGTACCCTATCTTCAAGCTCGTCACCTTCGTCCACTTGGCTACCAAAATCACACTCGGGTTTGATGGAACGATGGGGAGACGGATGGCGGCTGAGCCGAGGAGGGCTTGCAGGCACTTTCGCTTGCGTGCGCACTCTCCGGTGGCGAGGAGTACCCCGCCGCGTAACGGGAGCAGTACGATTTTTTTTGTTACGAGGGGTCTCAACAATGGTGGCGGGAGGAGCAACTTCCTCGGGCTATTGGAAAAGGGGCACCTTCAGACAATAGGATTATAATTGATGGAAGAAAATGCTAACTTCAGAGGCGACCCAGTCGCCCTGTTCGTACGGTGGAGGTTCCAGCTCAGGGACCTTACCCCGATCCCTCCATCTGGCACTGGTATCAGCTTTCTTATCGTGTGCGCACATCCATGTGAAAGACGCACAGACGATAGGCAGTAATGCCAACAGCGGTCCCGATAAGTGCTGCACTCAGGGCCCCGGAAACGATAGTGCCGGCAAGAGTGCGCCGCCGCTTTGCAGGCGGGAGATCTATGCAAATGTAGAGAGAAATGACCATAAGTAAGAAGACTACCCAGTAGAGGACGAGACTATATAGGAGGGTGAGGAGCATGCACTGCATACACATGGCGGGCATGAGCAAAAATCGTTGTGTACACGAGGCACGTGTGTTTTTAATAGCAGGCGTCAACTTAAAATGAAGTCCGCACGGTGTGACGCGTTTTGATACGACCGGATATATGCGTGATTCGCAGATAGTAAGTTACCCACCAGCTATCATTTCCGTTCTTTCATCCTCCTTCCTTGGCTCCGGTGTAACGGTCGAATCGCAGTATTTGGGATGCATGTCAAGGTAACCGCTGGTAGACGTTGCGATAGTGGTGGCGAGACTTGGCTCTGGATTAGAAGGCTGCCAGCCTCTCTTCCGAGCAAGAGGTACTGGTGGTGGGAGAGAGGAGGGATGCGGGCGTTGTGCTGCGAGCCAAGGCTTTCCTGGGGGGTTTTTGTCGGTACTGACAAGGGTGAGCGAAGCGCTAGCACTGCTTGACGGGTCCGGAGACCTGCTAAAGCTGAAGGGGTTTATAATCCCAGGAACAGACATACTGAAAGTGAAGGGGAAAAGCATGAGTTTCGTAGACGTGTCGTGAGTAGAGTTGGAAATGGAGAGTTGTAACTATCTCATTTCGGGGCCACCCTCGTTGTTCGTTCGTTTACTACAATCACGTGACAATGAGTAGGCCTTGCGAGACTTGCGCCCAGTAGACGCCTTAGCAAGTGACTTTCCGAAACCTGGAGTCTCAGCTACACTGCTTCCTCCAGCTGTACCACGCCAACCAATCACACGAATCCTCCAAGTAAATCTTATTCGTGATGTTCGGAGCATATCTGTGATTCAGAACATACCCAAGGAGTGTAATTGGAGTGGACCCTGGACCGGCAGAATCAGATCTACCTTTTTTTTTCAGGTGTAGGCGTCCATCCGACACATGCACATGTCGGCATTGACACACTGTGTATTACTTGCATCTTATCTAACTTTACGCGACAAAGGTTGTCGATCGGATCATAAATAATTACAAATAACCGAAGCAGTTCTCACCCACTTTTGGAAAGCATCGCCTATTAAATGCTACTCATGTCCCGGTCTGCGCCTGCGCGCGCACTCATCACAGCAAAGCGCTGGTCTTCCTCCAACTTGGCCAACAGGGACAATGGTCACGAACGTTCCCTCTCCCATAAAATGCGGGCGCTTCTTCGCGAGACGGCACAGCCCGTCGCCGTCGTGACGTCGCTCATGCCACCCACACCGTCCTCCGCACCGCCTTCCGCACCGCCCACCAGGCCACCGACGTTCCACGGCGCAACGCTGTCCTCGTTCACATCCATCTCGATGGCGCCACACCATCTCGTCGCGTTCTCGCTGCGCGTACCGTCGCGCATGGCCACGACTCTCGCGGACCTCTCCGCGACGGGGGCGGCTGCCACCGCCACCCCATCCGCCCATATGGTAATCAACCTCCTCGCCGCACCTCAGATGCACGCTGCTGTCCTCTTCTCGCGGCCAGACCTACACCCGCGCCCTTTCGAGGACCCTGACGTCCAGTGGTCTCTCTCGCGCGACGGCCTTCCCATGCTACACGGTTGTCTTGGCGCGTTATCCTGCAGAGTCGTCGGTGCTCCGTGGGCATTGAATGACCTTGCCGCTTTGGGGGACAAGCTAACGCATAAAGCTGATGGAGCACGCAATAAGCTCGATGTAGGAGACGTTGGGTCGGAGCTGTTCATTGCCCAGGTGATGAGTGTCGAAGACGTGCCACCAGCTGAAGGTGCAGTAGACGATACCCTTCGAACATTACCCCTTGTGTATCATCGCCGAGGTTACACAACCACTACAGACGAATTATCTCTGAATCAGAAGACTAACAGCTGAAGAATGAGCGTGTTATTTCTTCATTATGAAGATCATGAACAAACTTGACTGGGTATACAGATACAGACATGCTCGGGCTCATGCAACAAAGTACTCTAAGGCGTACAGCTCATAGTTTCATGAAAGAAAACAGACTACCCATGTCCACCCACCTCCGGCCATTATGCTCCAGGTATTTCTCTACCGTCTGCCTCATTCTCTGAAGGAAGTCTCCATGATTCGCCGCCAACGCAAGCATCTCATCTGAGCATATAAGGTCGCCTTGAGCTACGATATATCCCTAAAGTGACCGCTGCATACCTGGATTTGTCGCTCTCGCCTTTTCTATATCGAAGAGGTATAGGAAATAGCGCAGTTGGTTGTAGAGCATTGCGTCCGAGTACTGGAGGAGGCAGATCATCAGGTCAACTTCCGAGATAGGCGAGTATGCGGTATGGAGGGCTCACCTCAAACGAGACCTCACCA
The DNA here is from genome assembly GCA_022496195.1 of Lactifluus subvellereus. Classification (NCBI taxonomy): domain Eukaryota; kingdom Fungi; phylum Basidiomycota; class Agaricomycetes; order Russulales; family Russulaceae; genus Lactifluus; species Lactifluus subvellereus. The sequence goes on along the minus strand of WTXC01000004.1, from coordinate 140,507 downwards.
CGGCACCAATCCTTCAGACACCTCCGCCCATACACACCCATCATACGGGCGCGATTTCCGCAGGTCGGATCGTCACAAATGGTCCAGCCTTCGTAGTATTTGTGAATGCGCTCCCGGATCTGGCATTCGAGCTGGATCTGCAAGCTCGCTGTCCCAAGCGTTTTATCGCACATGGGACACGTAGATCCTTTGGCCTTGACCAAGGACTCCTGGGATGTGGCGTAAAAATCCAATAACGCTGGTCGTGTAAAATAAACGCACCGCTCTATTTGCCACAGGCGCAAAGGCGACACAACACTCGCAGGCGCGGCAACGCACAACAAACGGTACAGCGTCCTTGTAACGCTCGCTTTCAGGCAGCTGTGACTCGAGCGTACTAAAACGACCCTCCTCGGTCTCGTTAGTGGTCGTCGATCGGTAGCGCCCGGGATCAAGGCCTTGTGCTGTTAGAAAGAATCCTCTATAGAAATGCAGGGAGACATACCCAGACACTCGGCGAGGCGAGCTCGGTCCGTCCCTTCCATTGGATCACAAAGACGTTCAATTGGTGGTAGGACCTGATGCACGAGGTAGTACTCATAGTCTATGGGAAACGCGTTTAGAAAGACGACATGACGTTTAGTGATAGCAGTATTCACCAATCTGGATCTCGGAACCAGACTTGCGAAGTTCGTCCGGATGTCTCGCTCTCTCTGCCTGTGCCGTATTTCCCGTCCCATCCCCCTCGCTGATGCAGAAGATGTATGGAACAACATCGCCAGCTCGTACAGCGGTATTGCGTGCCTTCATTCTAAGCGCGACTTGGACGTGGGGCTGACTTTTTGCGTCAGGGTAATCCTCGGGGCTCTTACCCAATCGTTTGTGGATGATGAACTCGTCGAGTTTGATCTTTCCAGCGCGCACATCCTCGCCCATGGTGGTGAGGTACTCGTGATGCGTTCGACAACGATCTCCGTGGCTTCGCCAGAAAGGATCTGATCGAGCACGTACTGCGACACTGTCTTTGACAGTGCACAATACTCGCGCCGCTTCATGTCAAGTCCTTTGATCTCTGTCGAGTCCTGAAGCCATCTTCGACCTTAATAGCAGCATACTTTTTCTTCTGGAGAAGGAGTAAACGTTGGAAGATACCGTCAAGGTCGATTTCGAGTAGCTTGTAGCGATCGTTGACAGCCTTCTTCAACTCCGCCGAGATTTTAAGAGCCTCCGAAAGCTCCGTAACATTAGAGTTGACGAAAACTGAGTCAGTGTCTCCATATATGACCTAAGAGCAAGTTAGCACATAAAAGAGGCGGGCACGGTTGGCTCACATCCAGCTGCAGGCTCTCTGCAGTTCGCGCGTGTGCGTCAGAATCTCGCGACCTTTGAACGTCGTCAAAGCCGCTAGGGGTTTGGCGTAGAAGCGCGAGTATTCGAAGCCAAGACAACCATACATGGAATTCGCAGTAAGTTTGAGTGCTTGCTGTTTGATATCATACTAGACATCGGCAGTTAGCAACTCGATCAAACCAAGAAAGGGGGCTGACGAACTTGTAGCAACTTTGCAGGTGAGACTGATCGATCCTTCATGAGAGCCTTAACTTGCCGTCGCCGGCTAACCAGAGTGGCGATGAGACGAGGCAGCACGCCTTGCGATACTCCTAATGCGGGTGGCTCCGGGATTTTGTCATCCTAAAAGCGTCAGTGTAACAGATAGAACAGCCCCGCGGCTGCGCAAACGCACGTCTGAACCCTGTCTGTCCACGGTGGTAAAGTCGATGTTATATTCTTGGATGATGCTGGGGTACAAGGAGTTGAAATCCATGACTAGGATAAACTTGTCCCATAAACCGCGCTTGGGTTCGAAAACCAGACCACCCTTGTACTTGTCCCTTTTGCCCTTGGATGTCTTCGTTTCGCCACCCTCGCCATCGTCCTCTTGCTCAACTTTCACCGGGACGGCCTTCTTACCCCACTGTTTGTCGGGACAGATGTATTTCAGACGATGGAACTCGTGCAAGAGAATGTACTCGTTGCGTTCCGCGCGTCCACCATTAAGGGTCTTGTTCCTGACGAACGGTCTCAGTCTCGTCGGGGGCACATACAGATTCTACACGCACCAAGAGTTGCCAGCCAGGTTTGTGAGTTGTCGTGTTAAGGGCAAGATCTGCACCTTCGCTGCTATGGCCATCTGGTAATGTGCATCTAATTCGCAGTGCCGCACGAATGTGATCAGTCGATCCGGGGTGCTAACGCTGTCATCGAAATAGCTCGCAGTGTCTTCGGCATCTATGTCCTGTCTGACACTCTTAAGGTGCGTAGCGCACATCTCCGTCAGCGACCATGTGGTCGAAGATATCATACTCTTGGCGCCATCCGAAGCGAGATCACAAAGTAAACGGCCGTTCAGAAAGCGGAGGTTCGTGCCTTGTCGACCGATTCCCGGCCATTTCGAACGACGGAAGCGACCGATGCGGGACCAGTGATCGGCTTTTAGGTCTCTCATCCGGTGAAGTAGAATGTCCAAGGAGACCCCAAGAAAGTCGTGTCCAACGAGGATATCAGGGTCGGCTTTGTGTAACGTTACTGGGAATAGCGAATTAGTGAAAAGACTGAAAGATTGCAGAAGCACCGCACCCAAGAGACTGTTGAGGAGCATGCGTTCGTTATTCATTGGGGAGATTAAGCCCTTCGCATTGGACTTCACTTGGGCTTCGAAACCAGGAGGAAAGCGCCCCAATGGCCGGACGAGAGTATGTACCGAACACGGCAGAGCCTCCGGCGGTGTCGGGTCGTCGATTTGAGCTGCAGAAGACAGTAATCAGTTTGCACCCCTTGAACAGATTCAGATTATACGCACTGTTTGACCATATCCTCGCTGTCGCACACACAATCTCCCGAATATTTTCCTGGTGGTTGACAATTGTGCGAATACTTAGACTAGCGATGGTGAGGGGAGGGGTGTCTCTTGGCGCGTTCGGATCCGTCTCCGCAAAAGGGTTAATATCTTTCAGGTCCGTAACAGTTACCTCGAGCTTGCACCAAGAGACCTACACAGAACCTGAGTGAGGGTACAATCTTGATTTTCGAGCGACGTACCCCTTTGTACTCGACGTGGGGCTTCTTGATCTGGAGCCAACAAGGTCCCATGATTTTGCGCTTCAAAACGAGGAGTTCAAACGCGCTGGTGTTGGTCCCAAATATTCGAGAAAAGGTTGGGCTAGCTACATTCGCCGGGATTTGGGGTTCTGTAGATAGAATGACTCGTTTGACACAAGGCCCTGACGAAGCAGGAAAGCTTACCTTCGAACCCGTAGACAACCTTCAACCACTGCGTCTCCTCTCTAGGTACATCAGGCTCGCCGAAAGCATATTTTCGCTTCACGAATTTCGCTTTCCAACCCTTTATCCCAGCTTTCTTCCGGACCTGATCAAAGTCTCTCCAAACTGCCTGCATATCTGGAACGACATCCGTCTCGAAACCTTCTTCATCGAGTTGAAACGGGCGCGGGAGCACGAACAAGTTACGCTGCAGTTTTGCCACGGTCACACAGCAAGAAACATAGGCGTTAGTGTTCTTGTCAAGTGTCTTTCCGATAAAGTAGAGGACTCCCTCGTGCTCGAGGTAATCGAGCCAGAAGAAGCGAAATGACCCGTCATCCTCGAGCGCGGAAATCGTAGAAGCATGGGTGGAAGACGAAGCTACTGCATTACCAAGCTTTCCGAATGTCTCGTCAGATTTCACACTAAGCGAGTCATAGACAGAAAGCCAGGAGAGGTTTTCCTCCTTTTTGGTGGTGGCGCTGTTCGCTCCCACCTTCGGCAACTCCGCGTTCACCGGCTCTGCCTTGATAGGCAGAGAAGGCTTCTCGTCGGTGTCCATGAGATCTTGGAAGGGAATATCGTCGAATGAATTGTAGTAGTCATCCTCTTGAGAACCCGAGAGCCCGGCAACATCCATGGCACCCATCTTCTCGATCGCAGGTGCGATACCCTTGGCCTCTGTCCTGACTTTCTTCTTCGGACTTGTAATTAGACCGTCGTCCGATGATATGTCGTTGCCAACATCAAACCCGTCCGAAGGAAGTCCGTCCGAGGAAGTGTCTAGGTATAACTCGCGATGACCATATCGACCGCTGCGCGCGTACGTAGTACCTCTGCCGTCCGAAGGTCCTGGAGAGGAAGACCGATCATCATGACGATAATCTGGAGACGGCTTCCGCTTTCGCGGTCGAGAATTTGCCTTGGAAGAGGCCAGGGCACGTGTGACATCCCAATCACCGAGGAGTCCCGACATGAAGGCATCCTCCTGCTCACCCGATACGGCCGGGCGATAAGCACTGAGTGAAGTAGTCGCGGGAGGGGCTGGCTTGTTTTTCGCCTGTGCCTTGGGCTTGGCTTTACTTGGCTTGGCTATTAAGTCGGAATATCGTCATTTTTCAGAAGGTTAGACATGAGGGGGTAGAGTTGCGTACCTTTTCTATACGCGATCTCGTCCTCTGAGTCCTCCTGCGCGTCATCATTTCCCCAGTCGTCCATACCATTGTCAACGTAGTCTCCGACACCGTCATCAACAACGAAGTCGTCTTTTGCGAGACGACCCTGAACGACACTCTTGTATTGGTCTTCCGTGACCTCATCATATATTTCCGCATCCTCTCCCTAAGAACGCGAAAAAGAGGAATCGGAAGCGTCTGAGCGCCGCGAGTTTAACGCGTACACAGCTACCACAGACCTTCCAGTCTCGCCGACCCCCTTGTCGCGCAAGCTTGAGCGGGGCATATTTATCTGCTTTTGCCAGGTCTCTACGCGAGCGATCAGCCATCAGTAGTGAGATGTACGCGTCGAGAATACGATAACAAGCGAGAGATTGCGCAAGGCGCGTGTCAGCCTGTCACGGTACTGCAATAGGGCTTGTGAGACGCGCTTTTAGGCGGAGCTGAAAAGCGCGTCATTGACCAAGATGAGATGAGATTCAAGTCTCATCATTTCACATTAGTCATGTTACTGCCCTCCCACTTACTCCGCTCTGTCAACTCGGCAGCTTGTTCGCAGATTTTACGATTACAACGCCCTCTTCTCACTCATTCTTCATTATCGCGGTCCCGTCTCTCATGGACGGTGCGACACAAGTCTACTGGTGTGCCCCCGCCCCCAACCTCCGGTTCAGCACCTCTACAGTTACTTCGGATACTCAGACTACAAGATCTGACGCAGACGAGCCTCGGTTGTCTTTAACATTTACGTGTACTGCCGGAAAATGTAGCACACGATCAACTCACCAGTTCACCAGGCGTGCATATGAGAGAGGGATCGTGTTGATCGAATGTCCAGGCTGTAAAACAAGGTATGTATCGCTTGCCAAAGTCGCAGTTATTGTTATTTATCATAGCCCTCCAACCCTCATGACTTTCCTAGGCACCTGATTGCTGATAATCTTGGATGGTTCAAAGAGTCGACCGACGCAGGCAAGTTACGCAATGTGGAAGACCTTCTTCGTGCCCGAGGTGAAACCGTCCGTCGTGGGCGGTTAAATCCGGATGGTTCAATTGAAGTGAATGAATGATTCCAGTCTGTACGCATTCACATGGTCCCTTTCCTGCTAGTGTGGGTGGTGCTTTCTATTCTTGCCTTGTGTCCGCAATACATTTTTGCATTTGTGACTAGAAATCTATCTCTTCATATAATAGAGTAGCAGCATTAGAATAAACACGGGTTATGATGATGTAGCTTGTACAGCTGCCCCCTCCTCTGCTTTTGGGATGATGGCATGTTTTTCCAAGAGCTCTTCCAGTTCTCCGGATTGGTGCACTAGCACAATAGGGTGTTAGTACCAGCTACGTGGGATAGAATAGCGAAACGCTCTACTCACTTCCAAGACGATGTCGCATCCCCAACAAATTCAGAGTTAACGTATAGCTGGGGAACTGTAGGCCATTCGCTTTTGCAGAACGAACTGAGCACACGTGCATCAAACAAACAGGATGAGTACACGCACGAGAACTCCTTAATCCCATTCCTCAACTCAGGGTCCTCCAACACATTGTAAGTCTGCATCTTCTCTGGAGGGACACTGTGTAGATCTAACACTTGGATGACGGCACGGGAGAAACCACACTGCGGCAGCTCCGGGGTGCCCTTCATGAAGAGGACGACAGGCGAAGCATCAATGGCCTTTTGGATTTGTGCGCGTGCTTCCGAAGAAAGAAGTCGGCGGAGGACGTATGAGGTGGTCGCGGGTGATCTGCGAGTTAAAGGAGCAAGCTGAAGAGAACATGAGGATGAGTCGCATGAATACAGTGCCTAATTATTTCACCCACATAGAGCCGAGAGATAGACCTGAACATAGCCGTTCGGATGGTGGAGTGGAGGATGTCGTGGAGGGTTTGTGAGCAGCGCTAGAGTAATTCTGCTTACGTAAGAAGTTCTGCAGCAGTAGAGTCGCATCATGACTGTACCACCCGAGACTCGGATATAGTATATACCTGTGGCGCCACGCGCAACAAAGGAACCTCATTGGAAACCATCCGCCGTTATCGCCACCATCCAAGATAGCGAGCTGATGCGGGGCGTGCAATAGTACCAGCGAGGGCGTCGGTGAGTCCGTCCGCGGCACCCCGGGCCCATGTACCCCAGTCCCGACGGAGTAGAAAGTGGCGTCCGCGGACTCTTACGCGCACTACTTCCGGGGCCAGTCATGGAGGGGCGATTGAGCGGCGCGATCAATGCCCAAGTCCCACATCTTTGACGGGACAGGCCAGAGAAGGCGTGGAACGGCAACGCTGAAAGTATGACATTATAGGTACAATCCCTCCTAGCTTTGTCCTTCCTTTGGCAAAAATCTGTCCATCGTGAGAGCGGAGCCTATTATCCGGGTCAGGCTTAAATACACCGAATCCCAAAATTGACGCCACAATTCCACAGGATGATATCCGAAACCGCCATTCCGCCATAGACGTGACGGAGGAACCACACTGATTCGATAACACCCGGGCCGACATTTGGTCCGAGGGGGTATTTGAGCAGAATTGCCATGAGAAGCACCCGCAACGCCTACTCATTGGCACCCATCACCTCGGATCAACTACGGAGCGTAGAGAAAAACGATGAAGATTGAGAACCGGACTTTCATAGTGTCAGGAGGGTGAGTTGCACCTGAGCATACATTTGCGCACCATCACGGTTGCCTGACTTGACTTTCCCAGGTCATCTGGCCTGGGACTCTCCACAGTCGAAAGTATCCTTCAAGATAAAGGATACGTTGCTATCTTGGATTTGAAACAGCCTAACGCATCCGCTATCGGACCAGCAACGAACAGGGCTAAATTTTGGGAGCTAGATATTACTGAGGTAGAAAACATCACCAAGGCGGTCGAAGAAGTTATCTCGTGGACGAAACAGACTGGTGCTCTGTTGGGGGGCATCATCAACTGTGCCGGTGTTGCGGCAGGCGAAAAAGTAGGCGAGGTGCTTCGTTGGAGACTTTGGCAAGGGCTGACTGGGGCACTCCGTTTCAAACAGATTATAGGTGCTGGTGGACGACCTCACTCTCTCGATGTGTGGAACTTTGTTATGGCAGTCAACCTGACAGGGACATTCAATCTCACGCGCATTGCTTGCAAGTATCTGGTCAATGTTCCCCCAGAGGGCCCAGACGGGGAGAGGGGTGTAGTAGTAATGGTGGCAAGTGCAGCAGCTGTACGTCCATCTCCGTGCTCTATGCTACGTGCCTATCGCCCATCACACCTCAGTTTGAAGGCCAGCCTGGTCAGACAGTGTATGCTGCTACAAAGGGCGCGCTCATCAGTATGACCCTACCCATGGCTCGCGACCTTGAGCGCTACGGCGTGCGTGTGGTCACTGTTGCGCCTGGGGCCTTCGTTACCCCAATGGCGAACGTGATACCCAAGAAGGTCCAGGAAAGCATCCGTCATGAGCTGCTATTTCCGAGGCGCCTGGGAGAGCCGCGTGAGTTTGCGCAGACGGTAAAGTGGATTTTAGAGTGTCCGTATGTGAACGGGGAGACAATCAGGTTGAGTGGTGGTAGCAGACTCCCGGGGAAGTTGTGAGATGTGTATCCACCTAACCCTAATTTGGGATCTGATACAGTATCACGATCCGCGAATGATCAGTTGCTTCATTCCTGAACACGATGATGTCTCCTCCGATCGGCAAGAGTCTATCCCATCTCGGCCTGCCTACGTGCTGAGCACCCGATCCCTTTAGCGCTCTTGTCTGTTTATGATAAGGCAAATCTCATCGATCTTGCAACGGCGCTCTCTCAGTCCGGAGTCCGTTTGCTTGGCTCGGGAGGTACAGCCAAAAGAATCAGGGATGCGGGACTAGCTGTCGAGTGGGTCCCATCCTCGCGTGATATGAGAATGATCTCCAATCAGATTCAAGGGATGTCGCCGACATCACCAAAGCACCTGAGATGCTCGGTGGCCGCGTGAAGACACTTCATCCCGTTGTGCACGGCGGTGGGCCGTCCGTCCGGCTCGATCCAGCCTTTCGATCTGACCGACTTTTGCGCAGGCATCCTTGCCCGCGACATCCCCTCCGATCAACAGGACCTAGCCGCGCAGTCCATCGCGCCGATCTCCATCGTCGTCTGCAACCTGTATCCGTTCACGTCGACCATCGCGAGGCCAGGCTGCACGCTCGCGGACGCCGTCGAGGAGATCGACATCGGCGGAGTCACGCTGCTGCGCGCAGCGGCCAAGAACCACGAGCGCGTCTCTGTGCTCTCTGATCCCACCGATTACGCCGACTTTGTGAAGGCGTGGAGGGAGGGCAATGGCGACGTCGGCGCTGCACTCAGAAGCAGACTCGCGCTCAAAGCGTTCGAGATGACCGCGACGTACGATGCGGCCATTAGCGGGTACTTCCGTGAGCAATACGCTGATGCCGCAGGCGGAGACAAGCTATGTGGTCCGCCCCAAAGATTGGCTCTACGATATGGGGCCAATCCCCACCAGAAGCCCGCTCAGGCTTTCGTCTCGGAGGGGGAGTTACCGTTCAAAGGTAGCGTGGCCCGAGCACGACTAGCTGTGTCCCGACCTAACACCCCATGCTCAGTTTTGTTCGGCGCTCCGGGTTACATCAACCTGCTAGACGCGCTGAATTCATATGCCCTTGTGAGGGAGTTGCAGGAAGCTTTGGGGCTTCCGGCTGCGGCATCCTTCAAGCATGTCTCCCCTGCGGGCGCTGCCATAGGCTTGGAGCTAAACGCCACCGAGGAGAAGGTCTATGGCGTGGACGATTTGAAGGAACCTTTGACTCCTCTTGCTGCTGCATATGCCCGCGCTCGCGGTAGGCATTGACCCATTCACGTTGACGATCGGTGCCTCTAACCGAGAACAGGTGCTGATCGCATGTCCTCTTATGGTGACTTCATCGCGCTCTCTGCACCCTGCGACTTAGCCACAGCCCGCATCATTTCTCGTGAAGTATCTGATGGAGTTGTTGCTCCCGGATACTCGCCAGAGGCTCTAGAAACCCTTGGAAAGAAGAAGGGAGGAAAGTATTGCGTCTTGCAGGTGTGTTGGAGAATTATCAATCAAAGATGTAACTCGCTGATATGGCGCCCCCAGATTGATCCCAACTACGCTCCAGGTGCAGTAGAAACAAGACAGGTATACGGGGTGTCCTTGCAACAGAGGAGGAATGATGCCAAAATCGACCCCAAGTCGTTTGATAATGTCGTCAGCAAGAGTAGAGACGTACGTCCCCAACCTTTTTCAACCGTACATGTCACGGACCTCACCCCACGACCAGCTTCCGGAGAGTGCCGTCACCGACCTGATCGTCGCGACTCTGGCTTTGAAATACACCCAGTCAAACAGCGTAGCGTATGTCTATCACGGGTCGATCATCGGACTGGGCGCGGGTCAGCAATCGCGGATCCACTGCACGCGACTCGCGGGCTCCAAGGCGGACAATTGGTGGCTGCGCCACCACCCGCGCGTCCTCGCGCTGCCATTCAAGAAAGGGGTAAAGCGCGCCGAAAGGGCGAACGCGATCGACCTTTTCGTGGGCGGCGAGGTGCTCGAGGGCGGCGAGAAGGCGCAGTGGGAAGGCCTGTTCGAGGAGATCCCGGCGCCGCTCGGCGCCCAGGAGCGCGCGGACCACGCGAAGCAGCTCGATGGGGTGGCATGCTCCAGCGATGCCTTCTTCCCATTCCCGGACAACGTGCACCGCGCGAGGAAGAGTGGCGTTCGGTACCTCGCCGCACCCTCGGGAAGTGTCATGGACGAGGAGTGCATCAAGGCGGCGGATGAGCACGGAATCGTTTTCGCTCATACGCCGCTGCGGCTTTTCCATCACTAATTAGCGCTGGCCCCCAGAAATAACGCGTGATCTCCAGAAGTTATCAAAGAAGACGAGTAGGCTCGAAAAATTGTACTTTTTGTTGAATGAATCAGGCTACTTGATGTAGCCAGTTTTGGTTAAGCTACTCATTTAAGACCAGATGCGCGGAAGAAAGATCTCGGAATACATTCTCCGGTGCGTAAAAGACGGGGATAGACCAAGTGTATAACCGCTTCAATTGTCGTCTTGGTGCCTCGGCTCCGCACGCATCTCCTCGCGCTCGCGTAGTAGATCCGCGCCCCACTGTCGAACTTCCGTATGGCGTATATGCGGTATACTGCTATCAAAGAACGGCTGTAAGTTCTGCGAGTTATGCGCGCGCTCGTACTCCGACGCTTGTGCCGCCATCTCGAACCTATCGAGATCTAACGCAGGCGTTAGTACTGCTTCTAAGGAAACGGGGACGACACCTTACCCTTGACAAAACGGGCTTCTGCGGTCGTCTGTTCCTCGTACTCCGTCCACAGTGACATAATCTTAAGCGCAGCGGGACTATCATGCAGCATCTCGTGCACGAAGTTTTGCATGGCCTCCTGAGCTGGCCCGCCCTCACCGTCAATGCTGGAGGACAAGAACAGAATGTGTGGAGAGATGGCTTCACGCACGGTTTCGAGCCTGCGCTTTTCAGCCTTGGAGATGCCCTCTCGAGGAGCAATGTCGCCCACTGCGATGAATCATATATATATGATAAGCGTAAGCAGAGGACATGACAGGCGACGCGTGGGCTTGTGGATCGCATCGCACCTTGAGCTTCGGCCAGATCGTGCACGACCGCCATCATGACGCACCTGTGTCAACGCAGGGCGGCCGAATGAATGAATAGAGAACGATAAACTTAGGCCTGCTCACTTTGCGATGTCCAGCGATTGGTCTGATACGCACATGGCAAGCACGGCCATCCGGTACATATGATCAGATATGCTAATACGACGCGTCGTTCAGCCCGGACGAGTAATCGGAGAGCTTGACGGGAGAGGCGGTCGCTACCTCTCGGGGTTCGGAATCTGCAAGTTTTTTTTTTGGTGCGCCCCGTCAGAGAAGATTAATCACATTCGAGGAGATGGTGATGACATTGTTATCGACCCATCCCGTTCGCTTCTGTGTCTGCGATGCGCGGCAAAAGATCACCAAACTGCCACGACGTGATCGTGGGAGGAGATCGTACAGACCTTGAGCCGCTCTAAGATATGGAAAAAGGCGAGGCGGTCAGAAGCTGAGTCCCCTGAAGACTTGTAGAGGGAAGGAAAGACGCGTTTCTGTTGTGCCTTCAAGTCGCTACTCATGGCTAACGGGCTTGTCTAAGGGACCTGGGGGCTCACCCCGCCCGGTCCGGAATTGAAGATGAAGTAGTATTGAAGCTACAGAAGCAGAGAGATGTAAAAAAAATATTGGACATACAATACCGTACCGAAAGGAAAAGCCAAACTAAACACGACGAGCAAATCAAACCAGGGCAAGGTATGGACAAGTATCGCTATGGCTTTATGATGGTAACTCCCCCCCTTCGTCGTTTATTACCCCTCCTTATCTCTCCCAAGTCACTCTCAACCTCAGTCTCTTTACAACCAATTAAGCTAGCTCCGCTTTTGCCAAGCCCCCCAACCGCCTGGACCTGAAATCCTCCGCCCTTTGGTCGGCGCCTACCTCCATTGCCACTCACATTCCCGCCTGCTATGTTGGGTAGAGACGTTGCAGTAAGTGGTAGTGGGAAGGGAGACGGGAGCTCGTCTACGGAGAGTGAGTGCGGGTTGGTGACAGGACCCGGAGGCGTGGGGCCTACGCCATTCGGGACCCCGTTAGAGTGCGACGCAAGTGGTGTTGGGGGAGGCGATGTGCCGAGTTTGTTGCGAAGTTTACGAGTGATGTGTGGACGCGACTGGGAATCAAGGGCCGCCTCTGTACGCAGGGTTTCAGGCACATATCCGTTCCCCGGAGGATAAAGCCACGCACCGCTGACGGTTCCCTCTCCGTCCTTCTCATCTCGCGCTCTCCGCCGCCGCTCCTCGATGCCCTCGAGAAGCCGCTCTCGTATCCTGTCTCGACCACGCTTCCATTCTTCCTCGACGCGTTCGCGCTCTAGCTCATAGGCCGCCTCTGCGCTTTCGAGGGAATTCCGTTCTTCTACTTCTAGCTGTGCGAGCAGCGCGGATCGTTCGAGGGAGAGGGGGTACAGGCGCAGTGTATATGATGGGAGGGTTTCTGGACGCGCGGCGAGTTGCATGGCCATGCTCTGAAGTGCAGAGATCGATTCGGTGTGTTGGCGCCCGCTGGAGACGCAGACGCCACCTGTGTGAATACGCGTGGGACAAGGAGGGAGCACAGGGAAACACGTACTCATCGCGCCGATCGTTCATCTCCTTTCCCAGTCGCCCTACGATCTCCTTGCGCCTTCGGTCCTTCTTTCCATCATCAACGTTGGCGCCTGTGACGTGAAGGATGACCGCATGAATACGTGATGCGAAGGACGCTACACGAACGCACCATGTGGCCGTGAACTTGGTCCGGCAAGCAGAGCAGAGGATGTGTGATGTATGGTGTGGTGTGGGGGCGGGGGGTAACTCGTGACTAGGTCGGCCGTACCGTTGTGAAGTTCCGTTGGATTCGCTCGGGCCTTATGGGTAGAGGCGTACGGAAGTGGGAAGACCCCCGGTTGTGGTGGCATGGGTATATGTTGAGACTGAGATAGGATGAAATGATGGGATTCGGGACGACGGACGTCTACCGGCGCGTTAGCTAATAATGGCAGAGCTGTCGCAGGCAAATCTATGGATCATTCCCAGTTTCAGCCTTGACGGACGCCCAGCGCTTGTTTCTCCCCTCGACTCACCGGCCCGGCCGTCATCCGACTCAGCTCGGCTCAGCGCGACGACGGTGATGACTCTCAGATAAGATGAAGATGGATCTTTTCAAGCATTCTTGTTCAGGATCACCTATGTACAAAGCTACATACGCTTGTAAGGTATACAGACTACTACAGAGTCCCGATGTAGCAAAAAAAAAAGGAAGTAGAGGGTGTCGATTTATTGCCTGCGTGGATTTCGCGAACCCATCGTCAAGGTGTGTGACCGCCATAATTCTCTGCAGATAAGTAATTTGAACAGGCAGATCCAGGGTGCTGGGGACCGCACAGCACTGTAAGACCCAAAAGACGTTGCAAAAAGATGAATCAAGCAACTGCATGTGAGCGTGAGAGAAATCAACGGAGATATAAAGGAAGCATCCAGCCCCAAAGCAGGACGTACTGTACTATTTACTTAATATTCAAATTGTCGCTGTCGGTGATGAAGTTTGGTATGTCTACGAATTCGTCTTCCTCCTCCGGTTTGTTGGCAGTGTTGTTGGATTTCTTAATGGACTGCTTGGACACATTGGGGATCGTCTCCATCTTCTTTCGCGGGAAAGATCTTCTTGGGGCATGTGCTAGCTGCTTCGCCGTCATTGCTGGTGCCGAACGTAACTATGACGTGGCAGTCATATGGCTGGTCTGTTGGTTCAATGCTTTCGGTATTGTGCCATTGGACTTTCCGCTTCCGGCATGGAAGATGGTGTAACTGGTACCTTGGACTTAGGATAAAGAAAGCTAGCAAGACTCCCCGGTCCGTAAAGAACCTACTGCGGCCCTGCGCACATTACTATAACCCACTAATAGTGGGTTCGGGATGACGGCTACCTTAGTGACAGAACTCTGTGGCGTGCTTCGCATTATAAAACCGATACCGTCGACGAAAGACCGTGGCACAGAGGCTCCGACTGTTCTGCTTAAATAGTCGCCGCAGCAACGCCCGATTACAGAGAAGAACAACGAATTCACGAATGGCTCAGTCAGTTCCCGTTTCTGATACAAAAATCTCATTTTTCCGGGCCTTCGATCTACCTCTAGTTCCTCCCTCCCTCTTCCTTCTTTCTATCATTTGCCTCTTTTTCGAATCTATACCATGCCTCCGATGGGTGCTCCTGTTGATACCCGTCGTGGTCGTAGTAGGGGACGTGGTCGTGGGCGCGGGGCTGGTCCCATTCGCAGCGGAGGTTCCCCCAGAGCTCATAGCCCACCTGCTAAGTCTCGTTTCCTTGTTCCTGCTGCGCATGTTCGAGCCATCGGCGTCAAGCGTCCAGGACACGGAAGCGCCGGAAGGATAACTGAAGTATTTACCAATCATTTCGCGATCGAGCTCGACCATTCCCAGGGAACAATACATCACTACGATGGTACGTGGTCTTTCGTCTTCATAGGATGTACTTGACAGGTACCTCGTATGCCATGCTATGGTATAGTTGGTGAGCCTCATCTTCCCAAAGTTGTATACCGCTGGTCATTCACCGTTTACAGTAATCGCTGCGCAGCAACCGCCGTCACCACTGTCAGCAGACCCCGGCCCTGAAAGCGACATGCCCATCGTGGACTCGGACATCTTACCCGACGAGCCCGCGTGGAACTTCAAGATCATTAATACTTTACAAACCCAAGTGGAACCTGAACTTTTCGCGAGACCCGGGGTGTATGATGGCCGTAAGAACCTGTTCACGGCGTTCGAACTCCCCTTCGAGTCGGGTGCTCGCGAGGCAAGTCTCCTAGGCTGTAGGTCATCGTCCCGCCCAATTCACATCCTCCTTTCCAGTTTGTGGTCCCAATAGATACCACGTCGTCACTGGGTGAGGGTGTGCCACGCGGTCATGGCCCTGTAGAGTTTCGAGTTCGGTTGATGCGGGTCGCCTCAATCAATCCGCAGTATGATCTATATCTATCTTTCCTAGATCAACTCCAACTCAATCGACTTCTAGGGTCCTTCAACCCTTTTTGGGAGGTGCGCAAAGTCATGATAACATGATTCCGACGGCGATCACAGTACGCGCAGTTTACTGCGCTTTCACAGTTGCGCCTTCATTCACGTCTTTCGATAGGCACTCAATGTAGCGGCTCGCATGAAACCGAACTTGAGGCACCAGTCTAATGATCGCTTATTCTTCACAGACAGGGGGGATTGGACATTGGTGGTGGTATGGTCCTATGGCGTGGATACTTCCAATCTGTGCGACCTGCTATCGATCGCCTACTCATCAATGTCGACATATCAACGAGCGTTATGTACTCGCCCGGACCACTGATCGATCTCGCACTCGCAGTCCTCCACAGACCCGGCAATCCCAACGCGCTCGCGCCGCGCCATGACCTTCCCGATGGGGATCGCATACGTTTGGAACGTTTTCTCTCCGGAATACAGATTACGACGTCGCACGGTGACTCAGGCTGCCAGATGCAGAGGCCACGTGTCGTCGTAGGGCTGAGCAAAATGGGGGCTCGTGATCTAACACTTGAACTCGGAAATGGTCAACAAACAACCGTTGCAGATTACTTCTGGACCGTGTTGGATCGGCCACTCCGATTCCCGGACGTCATATGTGTCGAGGTCTGTGCGTCTTTGTACATATCTGCCCTCGATAATCTAGTATGCTGCAGCTCTTCAACGGTGCCTTAATCCCGTTGGAGCTCTGCCAGGTTATACCAGGACAGAAAGTGCGAAAACGGATACCCCCAAACCGCAAAGTATCTATCCTCAACTTCCCCAGTGGTCCTCGTTCCCGTTTAGAAAGTATCCGTAACAGCACAGGCGTATGTTCAAGGGTGCGCTTTTGGCCAGCCTGCTAACGATGCACCCGAAGGTGTTGGGACATGATCTATCAGAATACGTCTCTGAGTTCGGCATGAGGGTTGCAAATGAACCGCTGAAAATCCAGGCTCGTGTCCTCAATGCACCAAAGCTGAGTTACCACAAATCTTCCAGGCAACCTATTTCTGTACGCGCTTTCTCTTTTTCTTCAAAGGAAGAAATGATTCCAGGTATTTGTCCAGAAACCGCGCGATGGTGCATGGGATCTGTAGGTCGTCCTGCCATGGCTTGCTTCGTGATTTCACAATGCTTTCCTGAAGGACTGACAAGCGCATGTTTTCTCCATCTACCGTTGCCAACTGGATGGTTATCATCTATGAGGGACAAGGCCGGTTCAATGTAGGGGCTGCTAATCAGATGGTTACTGACTTAGTCGAAAGATGTGAAGCTGTTGGTACGACCACTTCGAGCAGGCTCACTGGCTGTGACCAACCCTCACCCAAACTTGATATTGTAGGAATGTCTATCAACCCTCGGCCAGCGCTTATCAGGTGGGAATCGGGACAAGGCGATATCTGTGAGGTCTGTCGCCTCGTCACTAGCCTTTCTCATAGATATGATATCTGATTACCTCTCCAGCAACTTCGGGTCGCCAGTGGCGAATGTCAACGTCGTTCAGGGAGTCTCCCTACGCTCATAGTAGTCATCCTCCCAGAAGACGCAAACGACATCTACTCTGCTGTCAAATAGTAAAGCATATTACTCATTGTTTTGGGGATGCAATTTCTGACATATATATTGTGCGTGCTAGCTTTGGTGATGTCTTGGTAATTGTTACTTCGTGGAATTTCCGGCATACCGATTTTCGTCCATAGACTGGCGTCGTTACGCAGTGCATGAAGTCATCGCGGTGCTTCCATGGGAACTCCTATTACTACTCTTATTACTCCAACATAAGCCTCAAGTGGGTACTTTGCCAGCGCGCCCCTTAGCACTTCTGATGTAGTCTCTATGTAGGCTGAATGTAAAGCTCGGCGGGGTCAACGCTGTCCCAGAACTTGGTGATTTTTCATTTCTCACAGATCCCGCAAACCCGACCATGGTCATGGGTAAGTCTTATCATTTGAATGCAGAGCACCAATTCTATTCGCCTCGTTCTGGTCAGGCGCCGCTATCACCCACCCTGCCCCTGGGTCGGTAGGCCGCCCCTCATTCACTTCTCTCGTTGGAAGTATCGACACCACCACTGTTCGATATGTTTCTACGATGGAGGTACAAACACCTCGAATGGAGGTCATCGAAGTAATGGATTCTATGTGTGTGGTGCGTGCTTCCGTGGTCCTGGGCGAGCACAATGACCAACTGAACGACAGTACGTACTGAACCAGTATAAGGACGCAACGGGGGAGTATCCCAGGCGCATTCTGTTCTATCGCAGTCAGTGGTTCAGTTCCGTCAGAATGTGCACCATAAATGATGCCCTTCAGGTGGCGTCTCAGAAGGACGGTTTGCTACAGTTCTCGAGATAGAGCTTTCCCTCATTCGAAGTATGCCCTTTTCCTATCTACGCCTCGTGGGTTTCTGAATTTCGTCGTAGTTGCATGCGCAAAACTGGGGATCAAACCCGCCATCACAATGATCACTGTTGGCAAACGACATCACGTCCGCTTCTTTCCACGGTCTAGAAATGATGGTGATCTAGGCGGGAATTGCCCGGCAGGGACAGTGGTCGATAGCGATGTTGTCAATCCTATCGAATTCGACTTCTATCTCTTGAGTCATGGCTCAGTGACTGGTACCAGTCGTCCGGCCCATTACAATGTTCTCATCGACGAGAATAACTTCACGTATGTCGCATTTCTCGGTGGAGTCGTATCGATTCTGACGAAGACCTCAGGGCTGACGGTTTGCAGTCACTGACATATGCACTTTGCTATGTCATCGCGCGCACCACGCGCTCAGTTTCTGTGCCTGTGCCCCTCTACTGTGGTACCTGTTCACTATTTTCAGATATTGCGACTGACAGGCTCTACCATAGACGCAGGTCTTGCGTGCCGCCGTGCAAGGCACCACTACGACCGGCAACAAGTTATAGACCTCCACATGTCCGAGACCGTTACCAACACGACAGACGCGGCAGCGACCACGTTGGAGATATTCCGTCTGGCTTTCCGACCGACACACGAACGGATGAGAAAACTCATGTACTTCTGCTGAATGGCGCCTTTGTGCTCCATCATTCCTAGTCGCACACCAGACGTAGCCTCGTCTGTCTACCACTATTCAGATCTCACCACCCAGTGAAATGGCACTTCTTGTTGTATATTAATGGGACCGTATAGGCCAGTTGTTAGCGACTTGGCATGAGGTTCACTACGGTTGTTATCTACGTTGTATCTTGCCTGATTGACTCGGATGAGAATCCACCTTATCTGGTAGACCATGAATCCTGTAGGTTTGAAACCGGATGCTTTCATGTTTTGGACCCTCCGGGACCATGTCGCCATGGGTATGTCATAAAAAGACTTTTATTCCTTGGCGGGTATCTATACTCTCGACAAGGTGAGGTGAGCATGCAAGGGATGCAAGGCTTTGGCCTGGATACATATCGATAAAATCGTTGCCAGTGCGAGGGCAAGCACCAGCCGCGCTACTGCTCGACCATCAACCATACTAATACCCGCACTGGCCGTGTGGGACAATACGGCTCAGGAGTGACGGGTCGAGGTGGTGGTACTAGTCAATCTTCACAAGTTCCCAACATTCAAGTTTGTGGGAGCTGCTACAGGACTGCAGTCTGGTCCGGGTGCCAGTGAGTGACGTGAGTCAGACTCGGATACGCTTAGTAACTGCAAATGCGTAGTCTCGAGCGCGGACCTTACTTTGGTTGCCAGGGTGAGGGTGAGGCGTAGATTGAAGGGGTGGCAGCGGTGTCAATCCTTTCAGGTGCTACAGAAGCCTAGGTCATGCATGCACTAGGGCCCCTACGACAATTGAACGGACGAGCGGGTTCAATCGTCGCCGGTTTATGGACTAGTCCATGAATATGAATTTGTTCGCCTAGAGTGGTCCCAGCAGAGCGAGTTATGTAGGCTTCGACGAATAAAGATAAGAAAACACGAGTGGTGGGTCGAACCCGCCTCACCCTAGATGATCCTTGAAGTCAGCTCAAACGTCGTGACATTCGGTACTTTCGTGTCCGTCTCCGGGTAAGTGAGTACAACATCACATATTGGGGGGATGGGAGCGTGTTGGCCGATAGCTTGGTGAAAGCAGTTCAGGACATACATTAATGCAACGACAGCAACAATCATGGAAAAGAAGCGGTAAATGCGACATGTCTATGGCAGGGTATGATCTATAGGGTATGTTACAGTAGTCGTGAAGGGGGTGGTAATATTAGAGTCACGATCAGGCAGTGCTGTAGGACGGGGGCCCTATAGTACAACGCAACTATCAGCAAGATGGTCAACAAAGGTGCAAGGATCCGACAGACCAGGAGAGGCGTTTGGGTTCTTGAGTGCTGCCAGTACTGTAGCCCTCTCATCTTGTGTGAGGCCATCCACCAACCGGACAAACCCGTCAACCAAGGATTTACGATCTCCAAGTAGTTGCTGGAGGAGGTGTTCGCACTTGAGTTGTGCAACAGCAGACGAAAGATCAAGATTCTCGAGTGCTTGGACGACTGCTCGGTGGTCCGACTTTCCGTTGACACCAGAGAGGTCGTTAAGCAGCTGCTCGCGATATTCGCGTGATTGGCCAGGCGCAGCAGCGGCGATCTGTGCAAGCGCAGTCGAGCGTGCAAGGCGAGCGCGTGTTGCCCAGTAGAAGTAGCGACGTGCTTCTTTCCACACGGCGGGCTTAGCGCAACCCTTCGCTTCCATGCGACCAGCACGACTGTAAAGAGCATTGAGCGGCGCAAGAGCACAGTAATGTCACCAACTTACTCGTGGAGATCTGCATACAATAGCGCGATCTGCTTGTATGTCGGTTGCAGAAGCACCTCACGCTTTTCGAGCGACTCGGCAGCGGCGGCCCGCTCCTCGGAAGTCTTGGATTCATCCTTGCTCTCTTTCTTAAGAGCGGCGTACTGCGAATCCATGCGTTCCATTAACTGAACGACTTTATCACGGCGCATCTTGATCTCGATGATGCCCTCCGGCTCAAGCACACCAGCGCGCGCTTCAACATCCGCGTACATCTCCATCTGGCCGTCCGCATTGATTGATGGGTCAAGTACCACCCAGGCTCCACCGCGAAGTTCCCCGTTTGGTACAATATAGACGAAGACAGGCTGTTTATATGCTGACAGCCCATCGACGATCTTTGATCCTTGCTTAAGGACTTCGTCATACATATCTTGTTGACCACCAGAGAAGCCACGCCAATTTGCCAACACGATAAGAGGCAGGCCTTCACGGTTTAAGTCGAAGATCGCTTGGGCAGTCTTGTATGCTGAATTCGGATACCAGACTTGGCCAGCTTCCATGATGCGCTGTTCAAACGAAGCAGGGTTCGCAGGATCCGCGGGGACGACACGCTCTATGGTGCGAGTCTCGACAGCAATGACACCCATCGGAATGCCACCAAGGCGGGCCCGACCAACGACGACAGTCTGTGCCCAACCGCCGAGAGTTTCCTGGAAGGAGCCCTTATCAAAGAAGCCGCCAAGCCATTCGTTGGTTGCCTCGTCATACTTGCCCTCGATCAACCAGCGAGGATCGTACGGGCCCTTGGGTGGAGAATAGCCGATGTCGCGATCCCAGGTGTCTGCGGGAATACGAACAGGGAGCTTCCCGCCCTTGACTGCCGGCACATACGACAACCACTCAAGGATGTGTGTCGCACCTTCCAAGTCGCTACCCGCAGTGAGATGCGAGACACCATTCTTGAACATAATTTGGGTACCACCGAGCTGCAGGTTGGATGTGTAGACCTCGCGGCCAAGGACCTTATTGAGGGCGGAGGCACCGGTAAGGATGATGGGCTGGCCTTCGACCTGGACAGCGCGCTCGCCAAGGCGGACGAGATAGGCGCCGATGCCAACGGAGCGAGCAGTGACGAGTGTAATGGTGAAGATTTCATCGTACGCACGAGAGGTCTCCCCTGCGATGAGACCGGAACCCTTCAGTGACTCGACACCAAGACCATCCTGGAGGCCGATGATATCAGTAATCTTGTGGCGACGCTCGCCGTCTTCAACCTCTACCGTCCGGACAGCACCAGCGTACTTCGCCTGGAGCTTCAGATAGTTTTCGTGCGTGAGGTAAAGGTAGTTAAAGCCCTTTTCCGGATGGTTTTTGTCGATCCACGCCACCGAGAACAAGTTGAGCGCCTCTTCGCCGAGGCCAATGCGGGCTCCTGAGTTGGCGGAAAGATAGATACGAGGAAGGCCCCGTGCACGCGCATATTGCGTGACCAAATAGAAGAACTGGTCCTCCGTCGGACCGAACGAACCAATCTTGTAGGTAATGTCATTCGCTACGACGACAATGCTGCGGCCGTTGGGATATTCCGGGGTCCGCAAGGTGAACACCCAGCCGACCATACCGAATGTGTTGTTGCCCGGTGCGCGGTCAACTTCGACAAGCTGATCGTTCTCGTCCAGTATGAGCTCCTTTGCCTCCAGGTACATCCTAGGCGGGGATAGGGACAAGTCATTCGCGCGTGCTTTAGTCCACACATTCTGTAGCGCCTTCGAGAAGAGGTCTGGAAAGTCGTACACATAGGTAGTGCCAATGAGATGGGCTTGGTATCGCTTGGGCTGAAGCGACTCCTTTGTTGAATAAGGTTGATTCACAGGTTGCAAGTGCAAGGGGCCCTTCTCTCCGATCGACTTCAGGATGGTCGTGCCTTTATCAGTAGTGATCTCTTGATAACCATGGAAGTTGACTATGAAGCCAGAGACATTCTCGATAATGCAGCGGATAGGGGTAACATTGCCTTCGCTGTCCTCCAAGGCGATGCGAATCTCCGAGCCGGTAACGTGGAGTCGCCACAGGCGCTTTCCATGGCGCTCGATGAAGCCGGACACGGCTGCCAAAACGTCTTCATAGGTAACTGAAAGGTTGTAGATGAAGTTCATGAAGATATGGTTGCAGTCCGAATTACGATACTTGACGCCAACAACTTCTAATGCATCTAGGATACTGGTGACGCGACGATCCGTCTCCGAAATAAGGTAATCAGCAGTGTTCATGGTGTCACGAAGACGGCCAGGGCGGATGAGAGCACGGATGAAGAAACGGTGGTCGAGTTGATTCTCGCGGGCGACACTATGATATATATGGATTTGCTTGCTCTCGACGAGACACGGCTCTAAGTTGTAGTTAGAGAGGCGGCTGAGCTCAAGCTGGTATGCCAAGGCGGGCTCAATGTTGCGAATCGCTTGTTCTTCTTGCCAAACGCCATTCCTATCACGAAGGGTGTAGTACCAGGGATATTGTCCGCGGCGGCAGAGCACAACAGAGACGCGGCGAACGCCCCGTTGGACAAGGGTATGCTTCTGGCTGTTGAAGAAGACGTAAATTTTCTCCGCCCATTCGGCATCCGACATATCGTCGACCTCGTTGAAAATGCGGAGAGCCAAATTCAGGACGTTCGGAGGTTGGCTGTTGGCGCCATGCCGCTGGCGGTGCTCAGCTTCATCGAAAAGTGGAAGTGTTGCGGCTACGTGTCCAAAGCCAAGGGTAAGCGCATCTAGGTTGGCAAAAGAGGCGATGGCACCAATTCGGACAGGCTGGGACTGGTTCCGGTTGATCAGGTATGTGAGATCACTAACAGAACCATGGCGACGAGGTGGTTCACTGAACACAATTGTGAGCTAGCTGTTGAGTAGGTATGATGATCAGAGATGTACCCGAGCTTTTCCAGGCGCGGAGTTTGCGGTGGAGAGTGTGACTGGCCGAGATTGAACCTCCATGTAACGATACTAGGGGCTTCGCCGTCATCCGTACCATCACCCTCTTCATAATCGATTGAAAGGAGGGTATATGCGCGATATGCCCGGCGCACGTAAACTTCGAAGGCAGCTTTTGGAAATGATTAGTGGGATAACATATCATTAGCTGTTCAAGGCACCCTACCGAGAGTCACCCAGGGATCCTTGTTCACAAAGAACGCAGGGAGCACATCGAATACTGTGTACCTTGAGTCGCTCAGTTCCCTAAGAACTTCCACTGCAGGAGTCCTGGGGGCTTGTGAGATAACAATCATCGTGAGAGTACGTGGCACTCACTTGTTCTGACTGAGGCCAGACTCTCCGTAGTATGTATTACCCACAGAAGCCTTAAGAACCGCCTCCATCTGTATCAGGCGCTCTTCGTACGACGGCATTTGGCCCGCGATTAAGACCTCCCGAGCCTTGAGCGAGACTTGGATCGATGACCGACCTTCGAGAGCAGTAAGGTTGCGGATAACCTCGAAAAGAGGACTCTCAGAGTTGGATACAGGGAGGCCAGTCTTTTTGACGTGATCGAGGATGGCAAGTACAAGCTTCGCTTTGCTTTGCGCCTTGATGTGGCTGAGAACGAGAGAAACGACCTTGTCAAGATCATCCTTGTGCTGCTCCCGTAAGCTGAGGACCCGGGCCTCGATACTACCGCCGAACAGCTTTTCTGTGTCTGCATAGCGCGCCAGGAGATCTGTCATCACGTGTACCTCATGGGCTTTGAGGCCGCCAACGTAACGCTCAACGACGTCAAACAAGGGGGCAAGCTGGGCGCGAAGTGTGGTGCGCTCTTGAGGACGTACACTGTCAAGGAGGTAGTGCTCGAGAATCTTTTTTAGGCGTGAGGCGGGGAATTCAGAAGTGGGGCCTTTGCACTTCGAGGCCTCGATAGCATTGCGGACCAGATCCTCGAGTTTCGATGGCATACGACCAGAAAGCGAGGACAAGATTGTCGACGTCTCGGCATAGGGAAGGTCCGGGTTCTTGAGCACATCCGTAAGACCTTTGAGAGATGGCGCCATGACTGGCTGGTTGTCGAATCCCTCGAGGATGTTAGACAGAACATCGATATACCGCGCAAGAAGCTGGTGGGGCTTGTTGCCAGTAACACCCGGTGGGCCAAAGGAGGGCAGGAGGCCGTCAAAGGGCTTCGCGTGCTTCACACGGGCAGGGTTATCGAGAGTGAGAATGCCAAGGATGTCACCCGGCTCTAGTGTGACACCAGGCTGCTTGACAAAATTAACTATACCATCCTCAGAGGCCACTAGAGGCATGTACATCTTCATGACTTCGATCTCCGCGAAAGCATCACCAGCATTGACGTGGTCGCCGCTATCGACAAGGAAACGAACGAGCTTGCCAGGGCTAGGGCTACGTAGTTGAGTAGGGTCATTCTCTTGCTCAATAAGACACGTCTTCGAATCCACCATCATACGCAGAGCACCGACTTCCTCGCGCCAGTAAACCGAGTGGCTTTTATCGTCGAGGAGTACAAGGAGGCCACCGTCCGCGAGCGGACGGGCACCGACGGACGTGTGGCTGCCATTGAGGTAAAGGGTCCAAGTAGTACGGGAGGAACGGGTAGCCGTGAAGGAGTAGCGGGTGTTCTCATAGATGAAGTCGACGCCAAAGACCGTCTTCAGCACGTCGCGAGAAGGGACCTGACCCTTGTCGAGGATGCGCTTATACTCGGACCAACATGCCTCGGATGCAAGATGAGCCTTGGTTACCGCACCGCAGATGACAGCAAGCGTGCTATCGGGGCGCTCAGCCGTCAACTTGCTACTGATCAGCGAGTCCAGCCAGCCAGTTGTTATGGTATTCTCCTCAAACGCCTGAAGCTCCAACAACTTGATGAGATACTCGACGGTAGTGCGAAAGTCGCCGCGAATGCTGAGCTCTTTGAGTGCAACGACCATATTCTTCCGGCTCTCGGACCGGTCTTGACCGTACGCGAAAATGTGACCGAACTGGGAGTCGGCAAACTCGTGTAGCCCACCAGCACTGTTAACTGAGAAGTATCCCCAAACGTTGGTACTGGAGCGGAAGTTAAGCTCTTGCAGTGCTCCGGAAGAGGGCTTGAAACCGGCGTCCGGGTTCTCTGCGGTGATGCGAACAGCGACAACGTGGCCCTTAGGGCGGGGCTTGCGCAGTAGTTGGTTTGACTCCGGCTTCACCATGTCGAAGTCAATCTCTGATGTGCCATGTGGTGCTACGCCATAAAGCTGACGAATAGTCTTGATGCGGTGAAGAGGAATGCCCATAGCCACAAGAAGCTGGGCTGCGGGAAGGTTTACGCCTGTCACCATCTCAGTAGTTGGGTGCTCAACCTGAAGGCGCGGGTTGAGTTCGAGGAAATAAAACACGTCTTCTGCGTGACTATAAAGGTCTATTGAGGGACGATTAGAGAAGGCCGGACCACATGTACATAAGGGATGCTCACATTCCACCGTGCCTGCGCTAACATAGCCAACGAGTTTGGCCAAGCGAACAGCAGCACGTTCCATCTCTTCGAATTTCTCAGGATTCGCGATTGTGACAGGCGCTTCCTCAATTATCTTCTGATGACGCCGCTGAACCGAACAGTCACGGCCGAAGAGGGAGATAGCATTGCCATATTGATCCGCTAGAAGTTGTACTTCCAAATGACGAGCTTGACCAGCTAGTTTCATGATGAAAATGGGGGAGCCTGTAATACCCTCGCATTATAGATAGAAACTCAAAGCTCGTGCGCATATACGTACCTGGGATTTCACCCACGACTGCGTTGTATGCGTTTTTGAAGCCTTCGGGCGAATCAACCTTCCGGATACCCTTTCCTCCGCCACCTTCGCTGGCTTTAATCATAACGGGCCAGCCGATCTGCTCCGCCCTCTCCAAGCCTTCGTCGACACTCATCACACAGGCGGCGTTATAAGCCTGTTCTGGAACGGTGACGAAACCAGCATCGGACAAGACTGTCTCTGAAATGCCGGTGCCTGACCACGCCATTGTAGGGACTTCTGCGCTCTGCGCAACAATTGTACTTGAAATTTTGTCTCCCAAGCTTCGCATGGCGCTGCCCGGAGGACCGATGAAGACAACCTTGTTTTTGCTCGCGGCGAGGGACTCGGGTAGGCGTGGGTTTTCCGAAGCGTGGCCCCACCCTGCCCACACAGCGTGTACCCCCGCACGTTCAGCTACATCCACAATGAGGTCTACGTTGGCGTAGTTGTTGTTATTGGTGCCTCCAGGGACTTCTACATATCTGTCCGCCATGCGGATATATTCTGCGTTGACTTTAAGATCCTCTGGGGTTGCCATTACCGTAAACTCAACAGCGCGATCATCACCAAAGGTTTCGTAGCTCCATTGCCTGACGGATCGTATTTCCTTCACGGCGGCAATACCTGCGCAAAGGATCAATACCCACCCACGACATAGTGGGCTGAATGCACAGACCATTATTGGCAATAAGAACCTACTTCGAAATCAGTATGACCGAAGGATGGCATGGTACTCCCATGGTACTCGCCTTGGTGATGACCGTATGACCACCGTTGGCCTTGACGAAGTCATGGACGCGACCCACAGGAGCCTTGTCGAGTGAATTACCGCCTAGATATGCGTGTATAGGTAACACATGAACGCCGCTCACTAACGAAAGGTGAAGACAAACCAATAAAGTGGGCGACTTTGGAGTGGTCGTAAGCGGCCATGTCTGTGGAGGAGAAAAGGAATGCTGGTCAAGATGAAGAATGCCGTTTTTGAGTAAAAATGCAGGGTATCGTCCTCTTTGTCGTTACTCGGTCTCTGGGGCAAACCCCAGTCCCCCAAACATCTTTTCATTACGTCAGCAGTCAGACGTTTCGTTTCGTTAAATCGCAGGCTGCTTTCGGCATACCGTACCGGAGCAGATTTTAGTCTACGGATCTGCTTGTGCAGGTATGCCGACTGCTTCAATTACCTTCGATTAGTACCTCACATGCATGAATACGCTCGAAAGTGAACCTCAATACGTTTCAGATCTTGGGATGTTCTGTGGACGAGAATCCATTTAAATTATTGGTTTGTCGTGTAGACCTCAATATCGTGCGGTGTGATCACGTGTCATGACAGGACCACGTGTCAGTGTCAGTCCGTCCGCGTCCGCTCCGAAACAGCAGGAAACAAGTGTTCAACATCCAGCGCTCAGCAGTCATTCGGTCCATTGAGCTAGGTGCTACTGTACAACTTTCCGGTGGTTTGCACCTGAGCGAGCTCAGATAATTCCACTATATCTCGTATACGTCTTCATATTATAATAGCTGCCACGTTCTTCCTCTTCGCTCCAACCCCAAAAGAATGCTGCCACCCTCTCCCCGTAATACCTCTCCTGGTATTCTGTTCCCGGAGTCCGATAATTATGGACAGCAGGCGGCGGAATCTATTCTCCTTCATTCGGTTACACGTCCACTTTGAAGTGACACCTTTCCTGCGACGCCACTTTGCCTCTACTTCCATTCTCTCCAGTCTAAAACTTAGCTAGAGTGTTCACCTCGGTCATCATTCGTATACACGGTACTCGTTGCCCAAACCCCAGACCAGGTGGACAACTAAACAGCCGGAGAACACAGAACCCCGAGGGTTGATGGTGACCCATTAAGCTGTATCTGAGTTCGCATATCCGCCGAGGCAGAATTTTGAAATCCACTTCACCCCTCTAATTGTCCAGGGTTTGGTGCTCCACGTCCGTGCTGACACATTTTGGATAACTTCATAGTCAGTCGAGTAAAGAAGTGTCAAGACATAGGTACAGACAGACGATAGGACATTGCATGAAGTAGTACAGTAGGCAACAAGCTGTGTGGTAGCGAAAAACCGCGACAGACTTTACCAAGGAAAAATCCGCGCTTCTCAAGCACCAATCTTCCCGCTGATTAGACGAGCAGATTTCGTTCCTCTTGGCCCTTCACCAGAACCGAAGCAGGGTGGATGTATAAAGCGCTGCCCGGGCAGAAAGAGGCCCATGCCAAAAAAAAAAACACGACCCACAAATGACTCGGAGGTGAGTCGGTGATAAGTCGAATGAAATTTAGCAACGACGACGGAAATTTATGGGCGACGTGTGACCCATATATATACCCCCAACCCGAACCAAACATAGTGCAACATTATTTGTCAGCGAGTGCAGACTCCGTGACTCGGACTCATTCGCGTTCCTTTGTCTCGAACTCGTCCATGTGCTTCCCATGCACAAGACTATCAATACTCTTATCGGACAGCTGAAGTCGGAAGGGGTCAAGGAAAGGCATGCCGCAATAGCGTCCCTTCGTATTGCCCTCGCTCGCGACGGTGTTGTCACCGAGCTGGACAAATCACCCAAGCGTCTTGGGTGGCTCGCTTTATTTCAGGCTCTCTTTACAGCCGTCTTGAACGAAAAGTTTGTGGCTACTCATGGGTCTAAGTCCACTTCTGCTGCCAAGAGGAGAGTCGCAGAAGCAGCATCCGCCGTTCGATGGTTGACAGAGCGATGTGTCCACCAACTAACCCACAAGAATGTTATTAAGGCTCTACTTAACCATCTTGTGCAAACTAGTTCCTATCAAGGAAATCTATATCTCCCGGTTGCACTGGACTATACAAAGGCGATACGATGCGTGTTAGACTATCCGCCACACCTGGAACACATTGACGATGAGATGTGGGTCAAACTGGCGGAGTTGTGTTTCAATGTGGTGTTGGGGGACCCTTTGAGAAAAGAACTGATTCTAGAAGAAGACATCAGGAGGGTGGTTGGGTCAGATCCAATCATCGAAAGCGACGAAGATGGAGACGACTCCCCTGCAACCTCGGCCAAGATTAAGAAGCGAAGGCGGCGCGAGGGAAGTGGAACACCGGGACCTTCGATCATACACAGTGCCACCCCGCGTACTCAGCCTCGACCTGTATCCCTGGAACAGGTTGAATTTGCGTCACTTCTTTCACTTCTTCTAACTTCCTCGTCCGCACCTCTTCTCTCTACCGAATTCCCAACCTTAGGTTCCGCTGTATTGGACCGTCTACTACGGTTCTTGCATCTGTATCCCGCTGATTCGTCTCTTCATCCGGACTTCATCGTTGTTCTGTCTTCGACTCTTTCTCATCTGGCCCTGAACAAACGAGACGCCGTGACGCGGTTTGCCCAGGGATCATGGGATGCCCTACTTGGGATGTGGGGAACCAAGAACAAGGTCATGAAGGAGAACCTCATCATAGTTCTACGCACACTTTTTCCCATTTATACGACACGCTATCCTGAAGCAGGTTTCTCGTCCCTTGACTTCTCCTATGTTGACGGAGTGTCCCGCTTGTGGCACCTGTTGGACGGAGAAGCCGAAAGCCGTTGGGGCGTTGACGGTCTCTCGTTGGATTCATTACGGTTATCCCTCACCAACGGAAGTTGCGTCCGGAATCAAACCCAAACAGGCGCTTTCGTGGCACGGACGTTTCAATACGGATGGGACTTTGACGCGAACCAGGCAACATCGTGGACTATTTTGGAGTTACAAGCAGATTGTGCTGAGAAAGTGTGTCATTCTCTTATATACCCTCCACATGTACTTACGGTACCCCAGCTTCATACCCTAACAGAATCTTTTCACTCCCAACCCCCAACTCTCACTAAGCGTGAAGGGAAGAGGGTCAAGTTTGACAGCCCCGTAGTGTCCTTGTTACACGCCATCCAATCGAAGTCTACGCCCGCAGTACGATCATATCACCTTCAAGTCCTCCTCTTCTTGATCGACCGCCACTGGGCTGTTTTACATGAGAGTCTTCAGCAGAGCATCCTTTCACACCTGCTCCAATTTGTTTCTTGCGACGACGCGCTTATACAGTCCTGGGTGTTCCTGTGTTTAGCTGCGATCGCTGAAAACCAAGGGTCGTCTTGGTCAATCGCAACATCCTTATCCCCTCTTGCAACGCCGCAAACTTGGGACCCTATTTGGACGCATGCAATTCGAAGAGTGGACGTCCCAATCGTGTCCCGGTCTGCCTGCCATGTCGCATATGCACTCCTATTCTACGCAAGGCACCTCCTTACCACCCAGCGCGTTCTGCTAGAAGTTGAGGCTTTCGCAAAGGACATGGACGTTCAAGGGCCCCCTTTTCCATATGATTCAGTCTGCGCTTTCGTCGCTCTCTGCTTGCAAGTGGCCAATCAAGATATGCGACTGTACAGGATGCGCATCGAAGACAAGGTTCTCAGCTGGCTAGCAGATTGCTATAGTCTCCATGCCGTTCGAGCCTTGCGAGGTGGTCTCGGGAGCGGAAAGTCAAGAACTTCACGCCCTCTGGCCAGCGATGTGACACTCGTTCTAGGCAGCGCCTGCAGCCTCCAGAGGCGTACAACCTTGCCGTGCCGCATGCTACTGCCGGAATCTGTCATCGTAAACGCCGTCAAGGAAGACTACAAAACTGTTGTCATCCGTGATTTCTTGCTGCGTGCCCGGCTCCCTGTTTTCACCCCTACGCCATTGGAATCCTCGTTATCGGATTCACTCTCATCAACACACACCACTGCCGACAAAGCCGGTGATCTCGTGTCCCCCGGACCCAGAGAACGTAAAGTATCGACCATTTTGTTGAAGGTACTCGAAGACGCCGATGCAATGGATGGTGGAAGTACTCTCAGCGCCGAGCGGGCTCGGCGTATTGTAGACTTTTCCGTTGTAGCCCTGTCCTTCGAAGGGCTACTTAACCTCAACGGTACGCTGCCAAACCGACGAGTCTTGCATGCTGCTTGCAAAGCAGCGAGTTCCATCGCTCACGCCCTCACAAGTAATAAATGGACGCTCGAAGAGAAGGCCCTCGTGCTCCTTGGATTTGACCCCCTTGTACATGTCGCTGAAAATGACGATGTAGATCCTTGGATAGGTCTACTCCAGCCTAACTTAGAGACTGGGATCAGACGAGAGGTGTTGCATCGCCTAGTTAACATCAATTTGGATAAGGAGCCTCCCCACTCATCTTTGCATCGCGAATTACAAAGAGTGATCTGGCAGATCCCCGAGGTGGGTAATGAATAGACTTTTCACGGCTTCTATCGAACCTACAGGCGGATAGGTGACAGATTTTCTCACTCAAGTGATGGGTACCATGAAAACTACCTTACGAGTTGTCCTGGCTAGGATAACTGGACGCCCCTTTACTTCTGATGGGATGGAAGCGGAGGATCATGACGATTTTGCATCCATGGGTGCTACTATCACAATTGCTCCCGTAGAAGCGCAAAGGCATACAAACGGCCGAATCCCTGCCGAAGCAATTCTCGAAGTTTGCATGTCCTTTCTCGCCGTTGGCCCTATCTTGCAGTCGTCGGGGGAGGAACCAACACGGGACCGGGAGCTTACTGACATCGTTTTGAACTGTGATGGCGATGAATTCTTACTCGCGAGCAAGGCTTACCTGGTCAACGTGTGCCGGCAGACGCTCAATATCAACGTAACAACGTTGGACAACTTACTTGTCAAATTTGCCTCACTTTCGACGCAATACATCTACCAGCTGAATGACGAGCTAAAGCTCATGATCATTCGTTTGCTCGACTCAACTGCACACCTTTGGACGCTACCTGACCTTAATGGCAGCGATACGATCGACAAAGTCCGCAATTTCTTCGGGTGGCTATTGAAGCTTGTACGAGTCAGCAATGACGAGGATGGCAACACGACAGGAACTAAAGTTCGCTCTTGGAGAATCCGGGACGCTTTTGTGGCCTTCCTGGCTCGATACATGGCATTGGACCCATTCGAACGCATATGGGCTACGCAACTGTCCTCCAACGACGATGACGATCCTGATTCCACTGATGGTTTCCCTATTCTACCCTCGGACGTCCTGCCAACCATCAATCAGGATGATGACATACGTGTCCGATTCCGGTCCGCGTATGCAACTGCGACATTGTTTAACCTTGGCCGCTTCAACAGCACCCAACCCATGGCTTTCTACGGCAAGATCCATACTAGTCTATGTCGCAAGTTGGATATGTGAGTACCCAAATGGGCTCCTGCAACTTAACTTACTTTTCCGTTTCCAGGTATGAGCATATGCTTACGCGCTTTTTGACCCTGGGGAACATCATGGTTGTAAGCTCAGCCGTGCGTCGGGGACCGTACTGGCACATCCTAGAAACGAGCTATCATAGCGATAACTATAATTCGCATATCATGGCGGTGTTTCGGGGAGTCTCCGACCGCCTTGGGCTAAGTGATGCTTCTCAACTCTTCAAGGTCTACATATTCCAAATCGCGTATTCAATCTTCTCGGCAGGATTAGATTTCTTGCGTTGTCCGCCAAATATCCTTGGCTACAACGACAGAAGAGCCTGCGCGGAATCAGCTTTACATGCTTTCGCCCCAATCTACTTCCTACCTGGCGACCATGATTCTGAGAGAGTTCCTCAGGGCCGTCGCTCCTTCGTCAACCATTGTCAGGCTGCCCAGATATCCGTTGTGGATGGATATCGCGACACCTTCGCCAACCTTGTCGGCTATGAGCTCGTTTCTTCCATGGATGAAATCACAGTCGAGTCATCCTCGTTTGTCGACTGGCGTCCCACTGTTGTGGACCAGAATTGGCTTGGGAATATCAGCTTTGAGGACCAAATGGCAAATAATGTTGACGGCATTGTCGTTGTTGTCTTGCGCACTCTCGGGGATCAAGAACACCAGAACATCGCTGGGGAACTCGGTAGCCAAGCACAGCGCGAAGGGCATGTATTCAGAGCCCTGACTGCCTACCGTATTCTTGAAGATTTGAAAACCCATGATGCAAACCTACCATCCTTTGGCACCGCAACCATACTCCGGGCTCTCAAGTGGCTTAGCGATCATGTCCCCGACACCGACTCAGCTTCCACTACATACCATGTCATTCAGCAACTCCTTGCAGGTATCCAGGAATCACCTCTTGTCAACGAACAGCTTCGGTGTATGAACGCCTTATGCCTGTGGATTTCATGTCACTTCCGGCATTTCCGAGATCCGGTCCTTCTTCACACTCTCATCCACGGTGTCACTTCTCTCCTGGAGCAGATAGATCTGGCTCTGGCCGCAAAATCAATTTTAGAGTGGGCTTTTTCACAGTTTGCCAAAGTCACCGAAAAGGATTCCCGCCTCGCCAATGTCCTCATTCGACTTTGTTGTGTGGCCAATGAACATGCCGGTAGCAAGAACCCAACAACTGCCAAGATCGGTGTAGACTTATTGCATTGGCTAGAGGGTCAGATGCTTCAGCTTGCAAAATTCTCCAGTGTCAAGAATCAAGTCGTTAAGGCATTCCCCGCTTGGCCGCGCGAGCCATCCCCCGAGTTGGTGTCGGCGTGTAAAGACGTCTCCGCCCAGATATTATCGTCCGTTCTCTCCGACCTTCGAATTACGTCGAACAAATTCACGGTAGTGCGGCGTCTTAGCACGGTGTCGTTGGGTGAGTATTCGCAAGAACAATTTTCCCGAGTGGACTTCTGGCGCTTGAAGGACTGTATACCATCCTCTCAGCAACTGCAAGCGGTCGACATAGATGCTTTTGCTTCGTTGCTACTCTTACATAAGGGCCAAATTCACAGTTTCGGGCTGAATCCCCTCAGCGGACAAGTTCCAAAGAATCAACAAACACGCATGTCCCGAAGCAAAGCATTGAAATCGTGCGCTGTTGACTCATCACCTATGGCTGAGCGCTCGATATTGGAACTTCTCTTAGCGATGCTAGATTCGGATATGCCTTCGAAAGTCCACATGGCGTATCGTGTACTGTGCACACTTCCCTCCAAGAGCCTTCCTGACTTTGAATCATGGACGGCGGAGCATAGCGCAGAACTTGGGTACTTCCGTGGCTGCTCACGCAGATCGGTCATCAGATCCCCCGCACAACTTCATGTCCTTTTGGCCTCGGATGTCTACGTGAACATGGCCCAGGACTTCCAAGCCTGGATTACGAGTTTCGCTACGCTACTTTGTGACGTCCTTGTCGACCACCGTCCTTTCTACTCTCAGCTGCCAACCATATTACAAGTTGATCCGGACTTTGCAGAGCAAATAACTCCGATACTTGTCCACATTCTCCTCTCCACCTCGATTAGCGACGCCACCACCAATGAATCCCCGCGCGCTGTTCTCTCTCAATTTTTCTCCCGCGTCCTCAACTCGACTCTATCTGACGTCTCTTCCCGCAGAGCCATTGTCAGCATTGTCCTTCACCTCCGCCACTTGCAACCACCTCGGTCTGATGACGAGCTCGCGTATGATAAATGGCTCGATCTTGATTTCTTACTCCTCAGCAAGAGTGCCATCCTTTCCGGAGCGTACACAACAGCCTTACTCTTCCACGAACTCGCAATGGAGTATTTAGGCCCTGACGTTGCCTCACCAAGTAGCGCCGACACGGAGAATATCTTGTTCGATATTTACAGTCACATTGAGGAGCCCGATGGCTTCTATGGTATAAAGACGCAGGATCTTCATCACTTCCTTCTTAAAAGGTTCCACCACGAGCATCAGTGGGAAAAGGCATTCAAGTTCCACGGCGCAGCTCTAGAAGCACGAAATCAGGGTGGTGTTGACACGGAAGGTGTCCTACATTCTCTGTATTCTTTTGGCTTTGACACGCTTGCTTTGAGCGTGCAACAGAACGTCTTCGATGCCAGTAATTTAGGAGCTACTTCCTCAAATATGGTTTACCATCTCGGCTGGCGGACTGAAACCTGGGACCTACCGGACCAAGCTTCAAGTTTGGGCTCAGGGACCGCCCTATACAATGCCCTGAGAGCTGTGTCCCGCGAACGTGACCCCCAGATCGTCGATACAGTTGTCAGGAAGGCCTTGCTAGACGAGATAGATCATCTCCGAGCCCTGGGCGACGAAGACCTTGTCGGAATCCGTGAGGTCGCACGAAATATCATGTGCCTGCACCAGGTAAATTCGCAGAGGACAGACCTACAAGAATGTCTTAACAGCGGGATGCTCGACTCCATTTTGTGGTCGAAATTTAGTGAGATCGATAGCGACTTCGAGTACGTTTACCTGCCTTGCGTAATTTCATTCATTAAGCGATCATCTAGTTTCCCTGTGCTAGAGAACATCGTGGCTACCCGGATCTCTCTCCTCCACTCTGCGAGACACAAGGAGCAGAGGCAACAAATCGGGACGGCCCCGACTCCATTAATCTCGGGCCTAATGGACATCGAGAAGCAATGCCTTATACGTATATCAGAAGCAGCTCGAGAATCCCACAACTTACAGGTGGCACTCAACTCTGTGATCCGCGCGCAGAAGCTGGAACGCTCTCCGAGCGCCTTAGTATCCCAGGAGTTTACAAACGTTCTTTGGGTTCAAAGGGAACATAAGGTCGCCGTCCAGTCCCTGAAAGATCTCATCCGCCTTCATTTCCCGGATATAAAATCTGAAACGGCGCAGGATCACGCCCAGAAAGCCTCGCTCCTAGCCCGTCTGGTAACGTGCGCAGCCGCCTATGGTTTCGATGAACTGACCACTATAAACAGGGCTCGTGGACATCAGAAGCCTGCCTAGAGAAGCCTATGGACATATGGACTCACTATTTTCGTCCCGCTGCATCGTTGGTGACTGAACTCATGGACACTGTTGATCGACCGAAGACCTCGGTTGCAACTGTATATCACCAATGTGCGGTATTCGCTGATCGACAGTATCATGCTATCCTACGATCTCCGGACGCCATTAAGTGGAAACTGTATGCAGAGCGCAAAGAAAAGGAAATACAACATAGGAAGGATCAAATGTCGAGAACCCAGTCCAACTCAATGGCCTACCGCGAATTGAAACACGATCAAGAAAAGGCAGAAAGATTACTTCGAGAAGATATGCAACGCTACAGAAAACACAGTGAATCCCTGAGCACGTTTCTAAAACAAGCCATTGACATGTACTCGTGGTGTCTTCAAACTGCCGACGACTTCGACAATGACAGCCACATCCGGCTTGTCTCGCTTTGGTTTGCCAACTTCAATGACAACGACTTGCAGGACGAAGTTCGACCCTCGATTGATCGCATTCCATCTCGGAAGTTTGTTTTTTTAGCCCACCAGCTCTCCGCCCGCTTAGCGAAGCCCGCGAATGACCCTGTGACTGGTAGCCAAGACACCCTGCAAAGCCTCATCCTTCGAATGTGCCGCGAACACCCTTTTCACAGTTTGTATCAAGTTTACTGTCTCCGACCATCTCCTGGAGTTACGAATGGTGGCCGACGCTCATCCGCCCGTCTTGATCTCTCCTTATCTCAAGGGGAGAGAGCGGCTGCGGCTGCCGACATATTCGATCGCTTGCGAGCTGACCCGTCATCCAATCAGCGACTTATTGATGTAGAACGAGTCTGCGATGTGTGTCTTCAATGGGCGAAACGCCCAATCAAAGGCTCCGTCGACAAGGCTCGAAGCGGTCCTTACGAGATACCAAACGACATGCTCATCTTGAAGTTGCGTGATGTCCGTGTTCCTGTCTTAACTGTCAATACCCCCGTGGACCCTACGCTTCAATATCAAAATTGTATATGGGTCAGCCACTACGAAAAAAATTTCGAAACGGCAGGAGGGATAAATATCCCCAAGATATGTTATTGCCGTGGCTCAGATGGTGTCAAGTACAAGCAGCTTGTGAGTATGCACGTTTTCCTTTTTCTGACGAGACTGAGGAGCGCCATGCAGTTCAAGGGCGAGGGAAATGATGACTTGCGACAAGATGCCGTCATGGAACAGGTTTTCGACCTTGTCAACGCAGTCTTATGTCGCGATCGCGAAACTAGGAGGCGCAATCTCAGTATTCGGGGTTACAAGGTTATCCCGCTAGCACCGCAGGCAGGCGTACTCGAATTTGTGGGCAACACCTTACCAGTCAGTCACTGGCTTACGAGAGCACACCTAAAGTGCGGAATTTGTATCCTAATCTACCCACGAGTCGAAGCTCAACGTTTGTCTGCAGATACAACAAAGGTGACATTCCTCCCCAAGAATTTTACGGCAAGATGTACAACATGCGAGAGGAGAACAAAAGTTCTCCTAGCCTTAGTAGCAAATTAATCACGCTCTTCCTCTCGCTAAGGGGGCGCTTCAAACCAGTGATGCGACATTTCTTCACTGAAAAGCATAAAACGCCAATGTCATGGTTTGCCATGCGCCTCAACTACACACGTAGCGTTGCGACGACATCCATCGTCGGACATATACTTGGTTTGGGTGACCGCCACACATCAAATATCCTCCTAGACAATGGCACTGGTGAAGTCGTGCACATTGATCTGGGCATCGCATTCGAGCAGGTAGGTAGCTCTGGCGCTTTTTTTCCCACTCCCTTTCCAAACCCAATCTCACACGGATCGCCACACCAGGGAAAACTACTCGGGGTCCCAGAGTGCGTCCCGTTCCGCATGACGGCCGACATGGTCGACGGGATGGGCACGACCGGCACGCAGGGCGTTTTCCAGCGTTGTGCGGAGGAGACCCTGCGCGTGCTGCGCGACGACTCCGAGGTGATCCTCACCGTGCTCGAAGTCTTCAAATACGACCCCCTGCACTCCTGGTGCGCCCATTACCTCCCTCCCTCCACTTCGCCTCGTTGCGCCCCCTAGCCTTTCCCTAGCCACATGCTGACACGAAGATGAACACTACAGGACGGCGAGCGAGTTCAAGATCAAACGCGCGCAGGGCTGGTCCTCGACCACCGACGCGACCGCCTCGCGGGCGCTGACACCCGGACCTGGCGGAGTGCCCGAGCTTGACATGAGCAGCGGCACGGCGGACGAGGCGGCGGACCGCGCGCTGACCGCCGTTGCGCGCAAGCTCGATCGCGCGCTCAGCACCGAGTACACCGTGAACGAGCTCATCGCCGAGGCGACGGATCTCGTGAATCTGGCGTGCATGTTTATAGGTGAGTCTCACCGTGTCCCGCCCGTCAGGCGGACGTTAACTTCTCACAAAATGCACACGCAGGCTGGAGTCCACATCTGTAGACAGATGGACCGCGTTTGGGACCCAACAGCGTATTCCTTTCCCTTTTCCCCACAGGAATTATCAACACTACCTTGTCTTGATCATCTTAAAGCAGCTCATTTACTATAGAACGAAAGGAGGAATTTCCATGCTTAATGACACATCCATTACAATCGTACCATATAGATTGCATCACGAATCAAAAAAATTCAAAGAAAAAGAAAGAGCTCCGCGTCTTCAACTGTCCGATGAACCGAATCGCAAGAGAAAGAACATAGGACGCAATTACAGCACATCACACGTATACCACGCATGAACGTTCAATTTCGGGTTTTTCTTTTTTTTTTTTTCTCTATGGCATATCTAAGCGTTAGCGGCCGCGAGCGCACAGCGGATGCGTTCAGCGACGGATATAGGAGCTGACCGAATGCAGGCCAATGCATATCGAAGGAGGCGCGAAAAGAGAGAGAAGGTAGTGTTAGTGACATACACAAAGGAGCGAGTATGGGTAGATGCGAGTGGGATGAGAGACAGGTTGAGTGGAGGATAGACTGAAGGAGAAGTGTGAGAGATGGGGGAAAAAAAGTGGAGAGGAAAGGCGTGCACAAGAGAGGATGGAGTTATCCGCGGGAGTAAGTTACGGTGCGTGGCTGAACCGTTCATTTATTCCGGGCGATCTCGCGGGCAGCCTTGATCAACGGCGAGAGGGTGCGCAAGGGCTCGGCTATTGCAAAGAATGAATGCTGCAGAAGTTGTGTCGCGTCAGGCCGTTTTTCGGCATCAACCTCGAGAGTCTTGGCGAGGTAGTCGCGGAACGTCGCTGACAGGTTCTCTGGGTTGGCGATCGTTGGCGTGCCGTTCGTAGCAATCAGATACAGCGCCTTGAGGGGATTCTGATTGAGATAGGGAGGTTCACCCTCGATCATCTCTGCGTGACCAGCAGGCTCAGGGTCAAAAGAACAACGGGTAGGCAAGGTTTGCAAGGATACGTACCGATAGCCATGATTCCAAGAGACCATATATCCACCTTGGGACCATACTCCTTGCGGGTGACAACCTCGGGCGCCATCCAGTACGGGGTACCGACCATAGTCGTTCGCTTGGCATGAGCAGGATCCGAGATTTGCGCGCAGAAGCCAAAGTCAGCTAGTTGTCGGCGGCACGACGGGCGTCAGGTATTGTAACCAAGAAAACCAATAGTGATACGTACTGAGTTTGATCTCACCCGTGAGACTCAATAATACGTTGTCACTCTTGATATCACGATGAATGACACCGTGCCTATGCAAATGTTGCAGGCCCTGTGCCGTCTCCCTGCTCACCGCCGCGATTTGGCCTTCGGTCATCAGATTTGCTGTGACAACGTCCGTGAGCGAGCCGCCCTCCATATACTCCATCACGACCCAGAGTTCGTTCTTGTAAAGGAACGAATCGATATAATTGACGATATTTGAATGACGCGAAGCGCGCATCACAAGAATCTCATTGATAATGAGATCCTTCTTCGGCTGCTTGTCGAGGTCCATCTGCTTGATCGCAACCGAGAGGTTGGTCCCCACTTGGTAGGCAGTAAACACACCGCCAGAGGCACTACATACATTGAAAAAAAATGAGTAAAACAACACAAAGTAAAAATCGCGGTGCGTTCACCCCTGGCCAATCTTGACAAGGTTGCGATACAGTCGCGTGGGATCCGCATCCGTACAGATCTGCTGCAGACGCTTGACGATGTCAGCGTCGTTTGCCTTGTCTTCCTTCTTCTTTTCGCGTCTCCGTGGCGTCGCACCTGCTGCAGTCTTTGCCAAGCTTGTGACAGCCGCACTCTGTTGTTGCGGGGCGGCCGGAGGATGGGGAACCCGACGCTCCGCAACCGGAGAATTCACGGATGTAGTAGCTGGCGACTTTAGCGCAAGGTCCGCGGTCGAAGTGCTAGGTGACTCTCTGGGGGGCGCCTTGATAGCGGGCGGAGGCACCGGAGAGCGCCGGTCCTTGGTTGTGTTCGCGCGGGAGAGGGTTTCGCCGCGTGGTGGTTTGGGCGCTGAACGCTGGGAGGTCGAGCGATCGAGATTGGGTTGCACGGGCTGAGGTGGAGATGGCGCAGGGCGGTACGACCCTGGGTGAGACACGGATACGCTCTGCGGGGGGCCGGGAGATTGGGCCTTTTTCGGAGAATGCGAGGGATGCGAGGGACGCTTTGGACTGTCAGAAAAAAGGGTGCCTGTGGAACGCAACCGAAAGCCAGGCTTACCGGAGGGACATGACTATCATCGACAGACTTGGACACGCCAGGTTGGACGGGTTGAGCCGTGCCTGGGACGGGCGGGGATTGAGAGCCTCCTGGAGCAGGGGCGTGGCCCATCTTATCCCAAACATCACCACCGCCTTCCTGATAGAACTTGACGATCTCCATGACAGCGAGTGGATTCTTCTCTTGTTCGGACTTGGAAATCCCACTGTCTTGCAAAAGTTGCTGCCACTCCTTGGGCAAGCCAGTAAACTCGCCCGTGGAAGAATTGAAACCGACATGGGTGAGATGGACAGGGTCATAGGGTGTGCTGATCTCCGGTCGTTTGTTGGAGTTGAGAAAGTCGGTCATAAAACCGAGCATTCCCTTCTTTCCCTTGCCGGTGACGGTAGCGCTACGGGAGCGTGAAGCAGTACCGATGCGATCTACCATGGGAGAAGAAAGCGAGGCAGGCGTGACGGAGGGCGCGTAGGCGGTGACGGAGGCAGCGGTTGCTAGGGACTGGGTATCGGCATAAGATTCTCTGGGGAGGCCATCTAAGTGTGGGGCGGAAGCGGTAGCATGGAGGAGGGGAGATGGTGTAGTATCGGGATATAGATCGGTCAGATTGACGGTATTGGCCCGGGAAGGACGTGGTGGAGTGGGAGGCACGGAAGATGCAGCCATATCCTTAGTTGAGGGAAATGGGAAAGAAGTATATTCCTCTTGCGGCGTGGAAGGCGCTGTGCAAAAAGGGTCGGGGTCGGCCTCGAGGATGGTAGGTGTAGTGGACAGAGTGTGCTTTCGGGGGCGAGAGGATTGTTTATGGAGAGAATTGCGAGATTTGTTGTGAGAAATTGAGGGATCCTGAGCTCTAGATGGCTTAGAATTGTGTTGCGAGCTGGGCGGAGGGGGGGCTTGTCTCGAGGGAACAAACGGGTCCTTGTAGTTGGCAGCGGCGGCGGCGTGAATATTGACGTTTGAGAGGAGTTCTTGATACTCTTGGATGGATTGTCTGGAAGGCTTGTGATATTCGACGGTTATCTTGGAGGCTCGACGAGTGGATGAGCCAGCTGGAGAGGGAGCCTCGTAGGATTTGCGGTTGTTGGCGGGACGTGACGAGGGCAAACTCATTTTTTTTGTTTGCAAATTTGGCAGCGCTGACTCGAGTGGATGGGGTCAAGAGAGAGCGTTTTCTTTCTTTCTGGCTTGCTTGACAACCAGTTCCGGGATGATCCCAACGAGGCCACGGCCGACTCGGTCAGTCACAGATAAAATAATAAAGTCTAGTACCTCGTCTTTCTGTCCACGTCCACACCAGGTCTGAGGCCCTCACCTGCCTCTCCTGACCGTGATACACAGCCTTGTCATTCCATCGCCAGATCATCCCTCTAACTTGACCTCATCAACGTACCCTCGTTTACAATGCACCTTTTTTACTCCCGCTTGATCGTGCTCGATGGCACCAATTAAAAAAAACCTGCCCACAAATCTCGATTGCCCTTCACCGCCGCGTTGCGCCGCCTGCCAAACATAACTTGATGTTTCAATAAATCCCGCGGCATAGCACACGCCCTTGTCCTTTCCCCAATCGGTGTGTGTGGGAAGTGCTCCGAGTCCCTTGCGCATGGTCTCTGCACCATCACCATGATGCAGACGGCGCGGTGCAGCTGCCAGGCCAGTGCCAGCGCTCCCATACCCCTCTCACATGCACACAGTGCCGTATGCCTCCCCTCTTTCACTCCTGTGTATCCTACCATTTCAGCTAAGCTATAATGTGGTACAGAGAAGTACCCCAAAAGAGCCATTTGCATCTTCCAACTTGGGATAGGCACCTCCATTCCTCGGCGAGATTCTAAAAGGCGCCCAACTCACCCAGACCTTTGAGCGAATCGAGTAGTTCCGTCTACTCTCTATCGATGCACCCCGGTTTGGGACAATCATCGCCCTCGTCTCACCTCCGATGATCTCCAGAAGAACTCGATCCAAGTGCGTTGGCGTGTGCTGCTTGTTTCGATTCGAGCTGTACAGGGAGTGCGTCCAATGCTTGTCTCCTACAACCGGACTTTTCAAGAAATTTCCACCTTTGGCCAGCATGAGTCCCTTTTCGGCGGGGCACCAGGCGCCTGTTGATCACGGGTATTCCGAGAGAAGTTCATATAACGCTCGTTCTCGACCTGTGCTCGGTCCAGATAACTACGGTCGCAGCGCCAACTGCGGTTCCAATCCAAATATGACCATGTGACCAATAATCTTCCCCCTGGCCCCCCCAGCTGACGCTTTGCGTCGTTGCCCACTCCAAACAAAATGCTGACTCAGCCAAAATTGTCGAATGCAGCACAAGTCAGCCGGCCCTTCGCCAGCGCGAGTCCCAAGGAGAAGAGCAGCGCTTCAAGTGAGGCGGGTGTCAGCAGGTTGCAACTCCCCACACGCGCGGCCAAGCTTGTCAAGACCTAATACGGAAATGCGTGGTCAGGTGCTGGGCTCGTGCCCAGACAAACACCGTTAGACCCAGAGCCGTCTCCGTCCACGCAGTCCTTCTGGCACGTAAGGCGAGTGGGACCAGGATTGGGATGCCCAGAGCCCGCCTTGGCACTTGAGTCTCCGTCGATAAGCCCGCTCGTGTGGGAAAGCGCGTGGGAGCAGTGACGAAATCCACACCGTCTGCTATTCAGTCTCCCGGCTTGGCACGCGCACTTGGACTGCAAAAGAGCCCCCAACTAGGATTCCCTGGTCGAGTGCTCGTCAGGACGACGAAGTGTACTATATCCCTACAGCTATGCGCGACATGCGCTTTGTTTATACCCCGGAGAACGCGGCATCCACAAGCCCCATCCCGCGTGCGATGCATCGGCACCACCCTTATAACCTTGTCATGCTTCGTGATGAAAACCCCTGCACTCCGCCGACAGTCGTCCCCCCTGAATCAGATGAACCTCATGCACCAGCGATGACTGAGGAATTCGCCATGTGGCTGATTGTATCCTCGGAGCCCAAAATAACCACACTCTGGCGGTTGGCGGTTCTTGCGGCGGTGTTAATTCTCACCTTGCGCCCATCTCGTTCGCATCAGTGAGAACCGAGAATCCCAACCCCGCCACATACGATTACCAATGCACACGCCGTCGAAAGCCGGTGCCATTCGTGAGTCATGCCTCTCACTGATCCACCACTACGCACACACGTTCGTTCCCAACGACGAATCCCATACCTCTCGGTCACACGTTTACCATTGTAGTTGCAGATGTCAGGATCAACGTCAAGATATTACAGCATTATAAAAAATAAGCGAGACTGATGACGTATTGTACTGTACTGTGCATGTGCATGTATTTTCGCATAGGTGAGCGGGGGAGTTTACCGAAGGTGACACTTAATAAATTTGCCCTCCACCACGGGGATCGAGCTGTCGAGTGCCACTGTTTAAGATCATGATGATAGGTGTACGGCAACCGTGGCCCGTCGCGGACCTTTTTCCCCATCCACACCCCACAATTCACATGTACACAACTCTACAGAGACCGATGGGAAATCGAATATGAACTGAGATAGATTCAACGATGCGGCGTACACATATCCAGCACAACGGTCTTTGATGGCCACACAGTTATCGGCCAGTCAAAATACGGGGTGGCCGGCCAGGTCAGGGCGTAGGGAAAGGGAACGACTGGAGGGGTTTAGTTTGACTCGATGAATGAATGCCGTTTTCCGTTCTTAGGAAAGAATTGAGGCGGCCCGAACATAAATAGACCAAAGGATGATAACTGGACTGCAGGGGCCAGCCCCTTGCCGCCCCGGGGTGCCAGTGGCGTCGTTCGAATGATAACTCTGTTTTTTTAAAGAGCGGTCACCCTCATCCGTCTCAAAATCTAATCTAATACGGCACAATACTTCGGAATTCCGAACTCGAAGCTTCCCACTTACCCTTCTTCCTCTGCTTCCGAGAGACTGCGGCAGCTTCTTGCGAGTTCACACCGCATCCATTGTTATTTATTGTTATCATACCCACCCTGCCCTTTGACAGGCGCGGAATCTCCGGTATTCGTGTAGAAACTTAAACCTTTGGTACTCACCGTCCTGCGTGGGGGCGGCGACTCGGCCAGGAGTGGAAATGCGGAAATGAGACCAGATCGAGCCTTCGGGGAAAGTACTGTACGTACAACGTCCCTAAGATACAATAAGCGTGTTTTTGCACTTTACATGACAGGCGAAGACAACAGTGAGGAAGGGGAATGGGGGCCTGACTAGTATTACTGGGCTTCTTGTAATTGTGAGTCGAACCGCGGCCTTTGTTTTTAGTACA
Source organism: Lactifluus subvellereus (assembly GCA_022496195.1). Lineage (NCBI taxonomy): Eukaryota > Fungi > Basidiomycota > Agaricomycetes > Russulales > Russulaceae > Lactifluus > Lactifluus subvellereus. The sequence goes on along the minus strand of WTXC01000004.1, from coordinate 96,116 downwards.
AATATACGCTTGTGGCTCTCAGTCGTCAAAGAGCGGTCGGAACGCCTGCCGATGACCAGCCAGAACACCACGAAACCGATCAGAAACGAAACGTGTTCGCACGCATATACACGGGAAGAGGTAGGTGCACATTACCTTGCCGTTATCATCGGATTGCGTGGGCCCCATCTCCGACTCGATATCATCTTCGAACAAGTCGTCGTTCTGCCCGTGTCCTCGTTCGTCCAAGTCTAAATCCGGCACTGGCGCTGGTGGCGGCGGCGGCTGGAGCGACGGCGCCGGAACATCTGGAGCTTCCAAGTCAAGACCGACCTCCTCACCCTCGTCCTCCATCATTGCGTTAAACTCGTCCGCATCCATATCGCCAAGGCCAGACGCGTGAAGCGCCTCCTTGTCCGCGGCGGACATTTGGGACCCTGGAAGGAAGAGCGGTTCTTCCGGGAGCTGGCGCGCCGCCTCCGATGCGTGTAAAGAAGGCGCGGGCGGTGGCCCGACTGGCCGCCGCCGTGAGAGCGTAGACGGCTCTACGCGCTCGACGACCTTCGCTGGCGTTCGATGCCGCGCCGCTGAATCCTCACGTGGACGCTTTTGCGCGCGCCCCCGCGCGGACCCGGACGACCCCGCGGAACGAGCCTGGCTGGGTACCGCGGCCGCAGGAGGTGCAGGTGCGCCGGGAACACGGCTGGTTGACATAGCGAACAGGCCCTCAATGCTGTCACTCTGCACGTCTACGTACAAAGCCGCGGCCGGGTCGGTGAAACGCACGTCGAGGATGGCCTCCATCGACTCGGCGTACGCGATCGTAGCCTGATCAGTGCCGTACGTAGGTTTATTCCGCGACTTAAGCGCTTCGCCAGCCGGAGGAGACTGCGAGAGACTCACATTGAATTCACGGAGGTGGAATGCAAAGGAAATAGGTGTCGCAAATATGTCGTAGTTCTCGAACTCGTCCGCGCTGATGGTCAATTCGGTGGCGAGCTGTCCCGCCCCTGCGAACGCCGCTTTATTAACATTCTAGATGACACAATATTTCGCCCACCTTTGCCGTCTAGCGAGTTCTCGAGACTTCTTACGTGAACTTCAGCCTCATCGAACACCCATGTTAATTGTGGGTCGGCCTTGCCCCTCGTAGACGGGAAATGGTCAATCATGTCCCTCATGGCTTTGGGACCTATCACAACGTGTGATTCATTCAGCGCCTCGGGTACATGGAGGTGCAGTTGGGATGATGGTGTTTGGAGTAGTAAACGATGTGTCTTTACGATACCTGACGGCGACAATGACGGACTCGCTTCAGTAACGAGAATGCAACATGCCATTGACATAGCGACGTCACCGTGTTTACAGTGCAAGCGAACGATTAATTTGCCTTCCAAAGTGTCGTGCTCCTCGTCCTCATGACCTGATACACCATCTACGATAATGAGATCAAGTCTATCCAGGGATTTCTCGAGGGTTTTGTGTTTGAGGATTGCGAGTAGGGGCTACGATACAGCTCGATGAATGGGGCTGCGCGTGTTTCATCTGCAGAGAGAATACCTGTACACACAACTGACCAGTTACGGCCTGCACCTGCTCCATATTGTCAAGATCAGAAATTCCATCTCTCACATTTCCGTCGCCGATATTGAACTTGGTAAAGAAGCTCCTATCATACGTGAAGCGGCAATAAGCAGACAATGACGCATTTGTTGCGGAGAACGAGACAGAATTGGGCATGGCATTGATGAAAAGTTCTTCGCTGTATTTTGATATACAAGTAAGAGCGCGTGTGAATGCTGGGGGTGGTATCCTTGGCAAAATGCTAATAACGGCGTGCATAACAGCATACACTTCAGACCCGAGGAATCAAGGGAGGCCTGCATCTGCGCTTCTTGGCAATAATTGAGTGACAGGTATTATTCTGTAACCCCGTTACCTGATGGCACAATAAATCAAGAGAGGAAACATACTGTGCCAGGGGTCGACTGTTATTACCACAGTAACTGTAGTAGCAGAGTATAAGTCATCAAATGACGTCACGTGCATGTATCGACACGGGCTTGTGGCGCATCGACCCTCACAATCGAGCGTCCATGGAGTCCACAGACCTGTACAATGTCAGGCAATGCTTCTTCCTAGGTATGTGCATCCATGGACTATTTCTTCTTATCCTAATACTACAATAAGGTGCATACAAATCTCTGGTAGAACAGAATCTTCCAGACCGATCATCTGAAGACTACATCCCAATCCTCTTTTATAGAGCCCGCGCGCACATCGCTCTTGGGGATACTGAAACCGCCACATCTATCATTCCCACGGAAACCGAAAACCTTGCTCTCAAAACAGTGGCAGTGTTTGCCAATTATATCTCCGCTCCAGGGAGTGATGCTGCGCTCGAGGAGCTCCGCGATTTGTGTGTCGAAATTGAGGGAGACGACGTGGAAGCGACTGAACGGGAGAAGGGCTGGGTACGCGTCGTTGCTGGGACGGCGTTTGCCCGTGCGAACGAAATAGAAGAGGCTCTGGAAACTCTTGGAGCAGATTCGACTACGGAGAATCTCGAGGCGTAAGTCGTCTACATCAATGTGTGTGAATGTTTCAGCGGGCAGCTGACCCCGCTTTTCCTCTTTCAACGCGTCTGTCCTCTCACGGACCAACTTCTTAGAGTGGCCATCGCCGTCCAAATTTACCTCTCCATCCATCGTCCAGATTTAGCGCGGAAAGAATTCGAGCGTGCGAAGCAATGGGCCGAGGATGACCTGCTGCTTCAGTTGATCGAATCAAGCATCGGACTCGTAACTGGGAAGGATGGCTATTCGGACTCACAGTCATTCTACACGGAACAACTCGCTAACCCCTCTCTTTCTTCTCCCCACCTTCTCACCGCACGCGGGGTTACTCGCCTACTCCGCGGTGAGATCCAAGAAGCGAAGTCCGACCTCGAGGAAGTTGTCTCGCAGCAGGGGGGGAATATGACGCGGAGACACTCGCAGCAAGTGTCGTCGCCGCTGGTTTAGGACATAAGAAAACCGATGCGGAAGAACTGTGGAGGTATGCTTCATGCTTGATTCACTGTTGCCTCTGGCGACTCCGATGCTCACGGGTTGTTACCTTCCTCAGCCGACTTTCATCAGCATATCCCGAGCACCCATTAGTGACTGCGGTGAACGCGAAGACCGTTGAATTTGACGACTTGGCCGTTAGGTTCAAAGTCCCACCCCTGGCTATTCCTACTGCGGCTTGAGGGTACAGGCGACGTTGGATCGCGAATATTGTTATGCTGGGATCACCATCAGCCCTTGCGGTTTAGCATTATTTTGTAAACTCCCAATTCCTCCATGTTCTGCAATTTTGTGCGCTCCGCCATTTCGACCCGAGTATTTCAATACTCAATTTCAAGTGGGCACTGCATACATGCGGAGCTGCGCCCACGGGAATCTATATTTCCCGGTCGTTGTGTGACAGTCTGTCGACACGTTCTCGGCACAGTCTTGGGATGCTCAAGCAGGTTGTACCTTCTTCGGAGCTAGCAAGAGGCCGACAGGACAGCTGAGCGCTAGATGTTACGTGCATGTGCACGTCAGTAGCTAACTTAGCAACAGGTGCATCTCCAACTACAGCGATATGGAAAATAACCATTGCCATTTCCCGAACTGGGCGGAGCATTAGGACAAGATATTAAATTCCCACGCCGAATCTGGAAAGGATTATTGCATGCATGGACCACGCGAGAGCCGTGGATACTGCACTCATGATTTTTGGGTGTTACTCAGGGTAGTAGGTCTTCTTTCTCTTTACCGAGACAAGTTTCCTTGTTCTAGAACGTTCAACTGACACAATAAGGTGGTTCTGAGGTTGATGTTTCACCACCTTGAGCGGTCTCCGTGCCACTATAGTGAAGGTAGCGTGCGTGCAAGTGTCCATGTATTGCAACCTTGTGCGCTCATCTGTCCGAAGACTGTCATGCCGTGATGCACAGTCGGCGACGACGCATATGGAACACAGCGTGTCGAATTTGAATGGGAAACGTCACAACGACGTTCTCTTTTCTATTTTATGACAACCGTGATCCATGCGAGCATGGTGAGAAAGAGAAGGGGGCCCAGCCGAAGAGTGGCGCTGATACATACAATACATTTCAACGAAAGGAGTTCTTGACAAGCTAGGAAAGGAGTTCACTGCCCTCGAGCAAACGGTGATAAGAAAATGAGGCATATCCGTTGGGTGATGCAACATCGTAATCGCATCCTTCATGTGATACTATCCTGTTTAAATATGAATTTGTCGAACTTCTACATGGCCCTAACCACCCCTTCCCGAGAACGACGTTGATGTCTCTGATTGAATGTGAGAAGCCCCATGTAAACTTTGTGTTGTGAGCTTAGACTGCACTTGGTCAAGCATCAAAGAGGGTGGTCGCTCCATGATGATAACACGGTGTCATGCGGTGATTTCCGCCTAATTTCCGAGCACCACTGTACCAGCCAAGAGTGATCCCTGATGCGAATTTTACTATCGCGGAAGGTGGTCATTCCGCAATTAGTACAACCAAGAGTAGAGTTGCCATGATGGTGGGGTGCGTGTGAAACCCGGGATTCGCGATCCCTCGTTGGCGGCTGAGTCCGCGATGGGATATCGAAGGGCTAAAATAGATTACGAATGGGCTTAATGCGTTAAATGACAGCATAATTTCTGCAAGCAAGCACTAAGCTACAGACGGGCTAACGGCAAACTGTACACGCAACGTTCTCAAGAATCAGTGGGCGGGGCTATTCCTGTTGCGGAAAAGTGCAGTACTTTTTTGCGCACATGACAACCGACGTTCGCCTGGTCTGAAGGACACGGACCTCTGGATATCTGAGACTCGAGTGGGGTCGTCTCGGGACCAAGGACTGTCCTAAAATGGCTGTTGTGGAGGGAGAGGGTTATGTAAGCGAATTTTGGTGGGTTGCACAGTGTGAGCTGCGTGTGCCCCGCCACAGACATTCGAGCTAACGACAGCCGCGATGCCCATCAAACATCTAGAGAGTCCGTCTTTTTTTCCTTTGATGGAGTCATGTGCATAACGTATCTTTATTCTAGCGTACCTTCAAGAGAGGAAGCACCTTCAAACACTTCCTCTTAGCATTCTCTCTGATTCACGCCTGGGTATTGATGCCGCCTACTACCTCCAGTCTCTCTACGACAACCCACCGTCACGCGAGCCTCTCCTAGCAGCTACTGGTGGTCTCCCACTTTCTTTGACCACACGTATCGAAAGCGACCTGCGGACGCTCGAAAAATTGCGTATCAAGCCCGTTTTTGTTTTCCCAGGCCTCACTCCAAACAAGCGCTGGAGATACATACAGCGCGATATCGACCAGCAAGAGGCATGTCGCGACCGCAGCCTTGCATGGAGCAAGTATGAGTCGGGCCAGGAGGATGCCGCCACTAAGTTGTTCGACGGACGGAGCGGTCTCACTCACTGGGATCTTTGGCGCCCCGTCCTGCGCATTTTCCGTAACAGAAACGTCGAGTTCCTTGTCGCGCCATATGTTGCTTGGACACAGGTGCGCTACCAGTATTCGCTTTTCGTTGTCGCCTGGGGTGTGCTGATCTCGACTGGCTTGACGCGTCCCAAGCTCATCTACTTGCAACGGCATCAGAAGGCTTATGTGCACGCCATCTTTGGACCCACTGATACCCTTCTATATCCTGGCGTGGACAAGCTCATTACCTCCGTCAATCTCACTGGAACAGAACCCACGTTCACGTTCACATCCAAAAAGGCAATCCTCAACGACCTCGGGGTTTCCGAGGACCATTTTCTTGATATCGGTATCCTGGTCGGATTCGACTATGCACAGCCATTCCCACCCACAGTTCACGAGCAGGCTTTGAAAGCAACGGTAGACATGGTCAAATTCTACAAGTCTGGGCACGCGGCCGTATCAGTTTACGCTGACCATCCCGCAGTCAAATCCATACAATATCCAGATACATACGTGCGGACGCGATCCATGATCAAATACTCTCTCATTCTATCCGTCGAGGGCACTGTTCAGCCCCTTCCACTCGCCATCCCCTCCCCAAACCCACCACACGGAGGAGGCAATCACCATCCACATCATCCCACTTCCGCCGACATTCCGACAGATTTACACGAAATTTTCACTCACCGTCTGCCGGACGAAATCTATTTTTACTTATCGCGCGGTCTCCTGAGTCCGCAACCACTGGTATGGCTGGCTAGTGGGCAGGTCGTCGAGCACCCACCTCTAGATAACGGAGAGACAAATGAATACAGGCGATTTGTCAAGGAGGTCATCACCGAGGGACAGACGGGTCCTCGTGCTACCGCGCTCGCTCTGGTTAGCAGCGTCGCGCACACTTTCTGGGCTAACCGGAAAGTCGCTGGTACATTCTGGTTCGAGCCCGCGACGCCTCCGTCAAATAAATATGTGCTGCACACTTCGCAGCAGACTGCGCAGCTCGCCGAACGTGTTGTTGGTTGGCATGTTCCATATGCAATTGTTGAAGAGGAGCTCCGCGGACAAAATGTGAGCGCAGGAAGTTTACTAGTGCGAGATTGCCTCTAACAAGTATCACCTTGACAGTCATCGACAATCGACTTCGCGCTTTGCTTGGGGGCGACTGCTACGGAGAAACAGGCCGCCCGTACAAGAGTCAGGCCCGGGGTGACAAACGCGCCACCTCTTGAGAAGAAGGACGAAATGGTCGCGAATGTGATTTGGCGTTTCCTTGAGCTCCGAGGGTACGTATTTTCCCGCCGCCCTGGGATTGTGATATCTTTGGCGCTTGTGGCGCCGATAGCACACCTGATGCGCGGCTATGACACTAACTTAGAAACTTTTTTTCTTTCACATATCTCATCCGGGTTCGCCGCGGTACCTTGTTGTCGCTCTCGCCTCACAACAGTTTCCTGTTGAAGACCCATGATCATTCGCCGATGGCGCGGGCCATGCACTCGGCAATCCGGCAGGCGCGGCTGAATGACAAGTTCCAGGATTCGCTCTACCTATTCCTCGAGTTGGTTAGGGCTGGGGTAATGCACGGGCATCTATGGTCTGGAAGGGCCTTCAGCGGAGGGCCAAGTTTCGGTACAGGTAAGTTGTGTCTGTTGAAGGGCGTGGGGGTTTCCCACGTCCAAGAAGGTTGCTGATGGTGAGACCATGTGTGGCAGATGATGAGAAGTCGTGCATGTTGCTAGTCATGCGTACCCTCAGCATAGTCCCGCTAAACTTCAAGGTGTGTTTTATGTCCGCTATGCTATTATGGGGTGCCGATTGTTGAATTGACATAGCCGGTGCCATGGTCTGCGCCACTATCACGGGAGCTGTTGGTGTTCAACTCGTTTGTCCGATCGCTGTCTCGGGCGCTTCGGACGCTTCTCGAGGTGACTACACTCAACATGCTCCTACGGTCTGATGCACGGCGAGCTAGAGATGACCTTTTGGACATCGCACTGTCACTGCCGTTCCAGGGTGAAGTGAACACGGGGTTCGGTGTGCTGGCAAAGGTATATTTGGATGCATTAACGCATCTGAACAATCAGCAACGTGTGCGTGATCCAAATGCAGAAGGAGTACGCGAGGCAAAGGCGATGGCGCTCGAGATTTGCGAGGAGACATTCCCGGGGGTGAAGTCACCGCGAATGGAAGTCGAACGCGGATTTCGGTTCTGGGATGTGGTGAGTTTGAAGGCCGAGATGAGATGCATGTCCGGAACCTGACACGGAAATTTCAGGCGCTGACTGCCATGCGGCAGCTGCATTCGGAGCAAGCAGTGTTACCTGAGCTTATTGACCAGTTCGAGGCAGCGGAGGCGTGGCTTGGACCGATGCGTCCATGAAGGGGGGCTAGGGTTAACACGTGGGAGGCAAGAAATACAAAAAAAAAATTTTTTTTGGAGAGAAAATTAGCCAAGGAAACGCCGAGGGGGGGATGATGATGATGATGAAGTGGTGATCGTGTTTGGTCTGGCTGCTTCTGACATAAAATTGGGACAACACGGTCCATGGCTCAGGCGTGAGAAATTGGCGGTACCAGGTTGGGTCGCGCCGCGAAATGTCCGCTTACACACGCCGAATTGGAACCACTCTCGAAAAGGCAAAGACTAGATGGGATCTGAGCCGATCTTACCAGGGAATCTGGCTGGGTTGCTGCCCTCTGTCTTTCATACCCTTCTTGGTACCTCCCTCAAAAACCACTGGGTACTTTAGATGAGGCCTCTACCCCCCCTTCCCATTCCCATCCCGTCCCATTGCCGACTTGACTTGACTTCGATTACCTTCCACCATCATGTTCAACGACGATATCTATCCTGCTTCAAAGGACTACCTGCCACAGTCCTTATACGTCCGCCAACCGTGTTCACTTCAGATTATCCAACTCGTAGAGTGCTCCCCACCACCCCCTCAACAGAAGTACACTCCCTCCCGAATATCCTCATCGTCCTATTCAGACTCACAGTCTGATGACTCTGCCTGTGACTCTTCATCTCCTTCCTTGTCCGATGGCTCGTCATATTGCTCTTCCGTGGAGGGCAGCGCTGCTCCTGTACGACCGTCCTTGAACGATCGTGACCCGTCGTTTGATGACACGTATCGCACTCGTCAACGTCGGGTTAGCCTTTGGCGTGACGCAGTCTGCTCGAAGAATGATGCCGCTTCTGGTTCGTTCTTTACCTTTAGTGGTTCTCCTTTACATGCTTCTTATGCATCGAATGTAGCTCGTCCCCCTTCCCCTTCCCAAAAGCGCAAAACCCCCGATGGTGATTTGAGGGATAGCGATGCAATCGTGAGTTCTTCCCATCGGGCTTCTATCTATATCGATTCCATTTCACTGACATCTCACGTCCCAACTTTAGACCTCTCACACGCCACGCAAGTCCCCTCGCTCGACACTGAGCGCACATTCTTGTCCCGCTTGTGACGAAGACTTCTCTTCCCCACTCAGTCTCAGGCAACACGCTTCTACCAGCAAAAACGTTAACGAAGCGTGTCGCATCGCCGTGGAGTACGGCTTTGAGTAACTGATTTCATTCATATTCCCTTGCCAGGTCTCGGATAACTGAGCCGGTGCTCCCCAACACTGACTCCTGATCACCCACTTTCTTCGCCCCACCTTTTACCGCCCCTCATCCGGCCTCTGTCACTTCCGGAATCAAGACTGCCATCACTAGTTGGGTTGCATTTGCATTGTATTGACTATCCTACCCCCTTTGTCGCGTTACCCGGTTACGCACCGACCACACCCGTTCTCATGCACCGCCCGCAAATGACGCCTTCTCGGCTCGGTTGCCGGCATCCGATCAACTCCTTTTTACTCCTCCGGGCATCTAGCCTCGTTCATGGGACTCTTGTTGCACTGTACCATCACCATCCGCATTACTCATTGATACTCTAAACCCTTATATGTCCCATCGGGTATTATATCTTTCCATAATCCGTAATATATCAACAGTGTCGTGGCTTTTGTCACTTTCTACGTGTGCGTGTGAACTCCGACTGCCATGTTGGGAAGCGAGTCCTGAAGGTTACCACGGCGGATGCTCTGCTGTCCCCATCACACCCGTGAAATTTGCACACATCTGCTACGGAAACGCGCTGTGGAGTTGAGAAACGCCGAATAGATATCCTGATCATATTCTCACTTGTAGGGGCGATGCATGCCTGCCCTGCCTCCGGAGACGATAGGATCAACAACAGACATGATCGAGCCCCGATGAAACGGTTAGATGGTGAGAACATGTCTCGCCCACAAGGCCGGTGCTCAATCCGCTCAACTGTCATCTGTAGACCTCCACAGGCGCCCTCCGTCAGCCACTGCGCCCGTCTATTTCCGGTGCTCAGGGGAACCCGCCCCCTCAATACTATCGGAACCGCACACGTGTAGGCATAAATTGTCCCCTCATGAGGAATAGCTCGTATAGGGTTCATCGCCAGGATTCATCGCCCAATCAAGCGGGAAGATGATCCCACGCGCTATCGGGGTCGGGGTAGGGTCGGGGAAATTAATGATGATGGATATTGTTTTATTTTTATTGAGTTGTTCGGGTCGGGCGGGCAGGAAAGGGGGGGGGTTCGAATGGCTGGGTTGAAGGATCAGGATCATGGACGGGTCCAGGGCACAGCTTGTCTGTCCGTCGGGAAAGACTGTGAAAGTCCCGCGTCCCGGCGCTGGCGCGTTCCTATTCGCCGTCCGTTATGAAAAAAGGATATAAGTGAAGCATGACAGGGACCCGGCCACCTAGATGGAAAGGAGAGGGACGCCGAGAGATCCCGTGAGGTGGTGTCATGACTCAACTAAGGCCAAAAGTTGCGGACATAGACGCGGTTATTGACGGGCAGGCGCTCGACGCCAACGAGACCCGGTGGGAGGATTTTGACGTCGGAGGAAGGGAGAGGAACAGCTACCACCGCACCGCCGATAAGGGTATGGGATGGGTGCAGCAGATACGGCCTTCATAGCGTTTGCTTGGGTGATCGGAACCGAGGTGCCATAGACGCCATCAGACCCATAACGATGCCAAAACGGTGACGGTATGCCCCAACGATTTCGCTGATAACGCTCACTGTCAACAGCAATAGGCAGGAGCTCGTTCCCACAGCCTACTACTCGGAAACATAAAGGACCTGTGTTGTGTGCATATGGCACCGCGGGAGATGAAACTAAATTTACTTTTGGTTAGGGACTGCAGACACAACAGGGCTTCGGCTTTCCGTTCCGCCTCTGAAATCGAACCCAATCCCAAAACCTGTTGTACGGGTTGAGGCGTGGGATCACAGGCGTTGGTCCGTCCGTCACGCAGCAAAAGGTACTATACAATATCTATCGGCACGCATGTGCATACGCAAACGTGTGCGATTCCTATCATAAGACTATCTGGACTAACCATAGAGTGCATTTTCATCGAAGGGTTTGGGTTTGGGGCCCTGGCTCGTTTTAATTGTTGCTCCAATTTATTTCCCACCCGAACCCGAGCTGCTCCACAATCCCCACCCCCATGGGCGTTCCACCCGGTGTTCTCTCGGAATTACAGCTGTGGAGTGAATGGGGTGTATGTGCCATTGAATCCGCAGCCGCAGCAATGCGGACCTGCAAACGAACGCATACATTACACGAGGTCGGAGGCGAGGACCCTCCCTCTGGCGACACGGACAAGTTATGAAAGAGCCGATATTAGCAGGTGGTGGGGGTGGTGGTGGTAGTCGTAAACCGGAAACCATCCGCTAGCAACCGATTGATTGACCAGCTTCCTGGGATGTCCATCGAGAACGATGAACAGGAGGTAGTCTAATGTGGCACTCTCAGGCTGATAACCCTACTAGATGGTGTACGTGGGCCGGGGGAACTAGAAGATAGACTGCCCAATATTTCTTTCTTAGGTCGGGGAGAACGATAGAACGATAACTTTCAAGTGAACACGTGTGCGGAGGCGTGGGGGGGCTGGCGCACTGGCAGGCGCCACGTCAGGATAAGCGTCTTCGCCCAGACAGCTTCTGCCGTGCGATTTGAAGAACCCCTCAAACAAAAGAGGTATTCAGACGCCTGCATGTATTGCAGTGCTCATGTGATGATGCACACTGTCGCCTTCACGCCATACACGCAATTGCATGCCCTCAGTCATGTCGCCTGTCAAGGTTCAAGGTGCAAATGAAGGCTCTAGAGGGTAGGGCATAGGGGCTGTGACAAAAAGGCTTGGTATGTATGTGGCGTTCGGAGCTACTATATGTTTGCAGGTACAGGCCATGCGTGGAGCTATGCTCACTAGTTGGGTTACTAGTACACGCGTATCAGAGCCCTATCCTACATGACACCCCTACAACATAACGAAAATCCAAGAGTAGCAATTTCTAGATTCCCAGACTCCCAGTGCCTATGTACACAAACGCGCGCTTACTTGGGCGTCAGTTCATGACCGCATTCTGTGGTTATTCTGCGGGGTGTTTACTCGGCGCGCCGTCCTTCCATCCGGTCCCGCACACCCAAAAGGCAAGCTTGCTTGGCAGGCGCAAAACTCCTGGGTAAAAATATGAGGTGTAGAGACAAACAAGCCCGATCACCTGTCAACTTGTTTTTCCATGAGAAAAACCGGCGAATATAGGTCGGAACAGGTTATATCGCAGGAACGGTGATGCTTCCCACACATTCGAGGATAATAGCTGGTAGCATCAGTGTCGTAGATAGCCTGATAGGGTTCTTCTTTCGCGCGTCCTTCGGTGTCATTTTGTCACTGGCGACTGGGAATTCGTGACGCCACTGAAACCAACGTGCAGAATCCAGAACACGAGGCGCATCATCCGGTCCGCGTTTCGTTGCCGGACCATGGAACGTGTTGGCGCTTTGTTGCCAGCTGAGCAGAGCAGCTGAGCGCTGACGTCGTGGACTTCCCGCGTTGTCCTGCAATGATGCCAGTAGGTGCGAGCACCTGAGCGACCCGCGTCAGGCGGTCATACGGCCTTGGCGGCGCAATTGTCGGTGGACAAGCAGGGGCTACCGTTCGGAGTGACTTTGTTCCCACCAGCACCCAGGTCCATTGCCAAACCACTGCTACGGTGCCTTGGACGAGGTTCGCATAGAGTCCATGACTCTCCCTCCCGTTCGCGGCCAATTATGCCGTCCCAGTTGTTCGCATTTAGACGGCCAAGAGCTTCCAACGAATGTTAGCCCGCAATGATGGGCGCGCAGTTTCGGAGCCGTACCAGAATGGCAGACGTGGGATATCGACGCAGCGTAGGCTGCGAATATGGAGTGCTCCTGAGCGCCAAGACCCCTATGTACTGTCGCATGCCAGGAACTACGGGAACCGGCTGCGGTTACCATTTCCCCGGGAATCCAAGTGCTCTTCATTCGTCTGGTTAGCGGCAGTTGAATACACCTGTGGTAAAGAGGGTTCTTGCACAGCCCTGTTCTCAAGAAACCGGTGCCGAAATGTCGACTGTGGTCGATCTAGACTGTGCTCTCCACCAAGAGATCGAGACTTCATCAGGTCGAATTGCTTCGCGAGATGATGACTGAAAATGTACCGGCAGGGGTTGTGATGGCATATATTTCTCGAGGACTTTCGGCGACGAGACTTAAGTCAACCCAAAACCAGCGAAGATATCCAGTTATATTTGGGTCTAAATCGATTGCTGGATTAGCCGGGGTGCTTAACCAGGACCTTTCCTTATCTTTCTATCTGGGGAAATGCAGGAGAGAACCTGGAGGGATGGGGAAGGAGGCGGATAAAGTGGCGAATAGAGAATAAAGGAAGGGACAGTACGGATGGCCGCCTACGGTGCCTGTCGGCCAAACGTTGCTGTCAGGCTAATGGCAAATGGCTTAGCCAGGCCATCGATTTCGAAAAGAGTTGATACTCAGCAGCTCATAGTTAGGGGTCTGGGTAATGTCAGTCAGTTACAGATGGGAATAAATGGCTCCATGAAAGATAAGCAGTCGTCAGCTGCACGACTAACTCCGCATGAGAAATATGAATCTGTCCTATAAACGCCGACTGATAAACATGATGTTGCTTTCGGTGTGTGAATCTTGGGATGCCATTGAGTACATCTGCGACTAGGCGCTTGGGAACTCCCGGAGCCGTAGTACTCCGGCACAGTCATCGGGAAATGAACTGTCGAGTATCCTTGTTGGACGTAAAAAGGAGTACGACAACGGGTTTAACTGGATAGAAGCTTGGCGCATTTACTTGTAAGTAGATGAAATGATTTTAATTTACAGCTCAGTTCCGAAATTCAGATCGATAATACGAATCAGCGCGTGGTTGTGTTCCTTTGTTCTTTCCTGAAAGGATGAGGGCCAGCGAACACTGGATTGAGTATGCTTCCAACAGAAACAGTTCGTCACCCTTGACTGTACAGTACATGTAGTTTGTTGGGGCACTAGTGGCCAATTAAGCCGGGCGCGGCGGATGCGCCTGTCGCCGTGAGAAAATATGGTACGCTACTTATGGAACTGAAGCGCCTCGAGGGATTATTCACACACCTCCTCAAGTTATCCGCGTTCATTTGGGTTCCACTAGTAGCCGAACAGAGAAGCCGGCAAACCCCAAATTGGCCGTAGAAAGTGACGCGCGTGCGCTCGCATCAATGACAAGAAAAGAAGCCGGAAGACCTGCCCAATATCCAAAAAACAGAGTGCGCCGTGGGAACGGCAGGGTGATACAAGGGCGAGGCGACACGAAACAGGGACGGTGAAGCCACAGAAGGTCCTATTTGATATTTACCTGCCTAAGTGCTCTACGATAAAGGTAGAACACCAATGAATAAAGCTCCAGCTGTACATCCGCGCTTTCTGAGTTCATGCCTGATACGCCACGTAGACGTAATAGACTCGGTCACTGGTAGATTTCCCCGCCAGGCGAGTGGCGTAAGCTGAATACCCTCTGCTGAGGCGAAAGAACTACTATCAAGAGATTGTCCACCGAAAGGAATGCTATCCGGAAAGACGACCAATGACGTCTGGTGGACCAATGCAATCGGGTTTGCAATAGTTTTTCGATGCGTCATAGCCTGAGGACATGCTTGCGAGCACTAGGTCAGGGATACCTTTATCGTCCTATGTAAGTTATCATTTAAATTCCCAGGCAGACCTTGAAGGAGTTATGAGGTATAGCAGTAGTCCAGGGTCAACAATGCGCTTGCGCTCATATGGTATAGTGTTCGTATTCAGCAGCCTCTAAATGATGCTCCAACAAAGGTTAGAGATGTAAGCAGACGCTTTCTGATCTAATCTATAAAGCTCAAAAAGTACTTATATTTTCATAACAACCTCCTGGGAAATGAATGCGCTAGAGCGGGGTGTAATTCATCCCCCGAGACACGAAGCAACGAGTATTCAATCAATTCATGAAGCGTGCCGCCCTGCAATGTCATTATTCCTTGTTTCGAATGGGGTAGACAGCGGGTCTGTTGTGCGACCCGACCTCAGAACTGAAGCGCAATCAATCACAGACCAAAGGGACCTGATAGAACCACTGGCGATTGTTGAAACTAGCCGAGCGGAGCGTGTTTTGGCGCGGAAGGCTAGCACAGCTCGTACGTCTTTTCCGAGTTCCACCGACCACGGGAAGGTGTCTTGCCGCGAAAGCAACACCCGTGCTACGAGAGACTAGCGTTTCCACGTGCACCACGGCAACCGTCGTTGCACGTTTTGCAGCATGGAGTACCTGAAAAATAGCCCCCCTTTAATGACGCGCGCTTCGTTAGGCGCGTGTGTTTCTGGATTGGTGGTGAAAACGAGGGCCCGGAGGTGGCGAGGCATTACAAACCAAAGTACGGAAACCCAGCGGGCATAGCATGGTGCCTGTGATGATGCACGCACGCAGATAGGAGACTGAATTGCTCCTCACCCCTTGACTGAGGAATCTGATGTATAGGGCAATGCGTGGCCCCATCGAAGAGCCGTGGTCACGATAAATCCACCCGAGGTGCCCGAGCAAGGCCGATTGACATTCTTGTAGATCAGTTGCACTTAGGATCATTATCGGCCCCAGGGCTACCAAGTGGTGCCAGAAGAATGGAAGGTCCGGGGGTGTGTTTTTTCCGTCCCCGAAGGTCATGCCGTGTTGATTGGCGAAAGTTTTGTCTAAGAGATTTGACAGCTAAATCGTCGTAGGGTGGAGACATGGTTCATGGAGTCAGTCTATGGTCTTCCTGATGATCTCGCGGGGAGTTCCCTAAGAATCCGTTGCAATCATGGGCGGCGCAAGAGCCACCACACGTTCAACCGTGGCATCTGAACTTTCTCTACGGTCTCGATCACACGGCAAGGATCAGAAGAAGCTTCCACCAATAGGCGTGAGCAGAGTATATGGAAGGTCTCTTACAACGGTGTGAGAGCACTTGATGTGAAAGAGCCAGAAAAGAGAGCAAGCCCCACCAGTCGGTGATGCTACGGTGCATTCTAGAAACGTCAGCTGTTGTTTCCTACGAGGGAAGCAGAAAACGGAAGAATGGGGGTGCCTTCGCGTCACAGATGACAGGCTGAGAAAGTGGAGGCATACTCCCGCCAATGCGGGACTCCGTACGGACAACCAGCCACCTTCGTAACTAAGGTGGAGGCGGGAGACCGTGCGATGCCTAAGTGCTGGGCATAACCACCTCGGGAAAGGGGTGCTACCGTGAGAGGGATCAGAAAGCTAAGGGTGTTAGAGCGAGCTAGAGACAGTTGAAGTGCTGTGAAGCTCAACTGAGCCGACGTGAGGTGCCACCAGAGTGAACGATGCACTACAATGTATTGCACAGCACAATACTGTACGGTATAAACTGGCCTGTGGACCTGTGGACTTGGGAGACTAGGTGTAAGATAAGATAGGGGTTAACGGTGACCCAACTTCACCGCACCATCAGGTCAGGGGTGGGGACTGTCATCGCGGCAATACAATAATTCCGACAGCAGAAAAGTCCTCACGGTAGTGCCTGAGAAACCGTAGTGTAACCGCCTTCGACAAAAACAATGAATAGAAAACATCGATTCACATTGCTGTGGAAATTAGTTCATCGTGATTGAGTCGGGGGCGCATCACCAACGAAGCAAAATGTGGCGCCCGACTCCGACTTGAACGTTGGAACGTCGAGAGGGCCACGGACCGCCGCCTGAGCTGAAAAATTGGGCGACTGTTGGGCGCCTTTGTGAAAGTTTGTTTGATAGACCGTGGAGTTAATGGGGTCGGGAGAGAGGGACAAATCCTCTGCATGTGGGAAGAGCGGAGCTCTCATCCGTCAACGTGAGACGTCAGTCGTGAGATCATAACGAAACAAATGCGGCCGTAGCAAGGGGTTCACCGGAGGCCTGAGAGCTTGGCGGCGGCACCGATGCACGCCAACAGACAAAAAAGGACCTCGTGATTGGAACTGAGTAGTCTGAGAGAGGGGGAACAGGTCATCGGGGCTCGCAAAGCGCTCACGTGGGAACGCGACTTGTCCACAATGCGCATGGCACCCTCGGCATCGACTCGGCTGACTCCAAAAAGTTGCACCAGTTCCTTCTTCTCTGCTCCTCTGATAATAGACTTTTAAGCCTCGTGTCCGTCCGTGTCCGTCGGTGCAAGTTTTTCATCTGTGTAGCTTTACGCTAGACCCGTTAAGAACAAGGCGCACGCACAAGAATGTTATACGTACTAAGGTTCTGTACGCCGAGACACATGCCAATGAAAGTTATTGAAGCAGAAACTTTCACGATCAGTACAGTACAGTACTGTACTGTACTGTACAGCACAATGTCAGTGTCATTGCCTTGAGTCAGACCGACTGGTTCGGAATTGGCCGAAATGCTATACAGATGGTCCGCTTGTCAGCGGGCCGCTGCGCAAAACTAGAACTCCCGTTCTGTTCTACATTTATCCCAAGGATGGCCCGCGGCGCTTTTATTGTCATCGAGGGCCTCGACAGGTCAGGGAAGACCACACAGACAGAGCTGCTCGCCGCGCGTCTCGCCACAACTGGCGTATCCATCGAGCGGCGCAAATTCCCAGGTGAGGGCTTTGCACACACACGCACACACACGCGCGCGCGCTCCACAAAATGTCCAATGTCCAATGGGACGTCCACCACGAAACTAACACAAAAGATGACGGACTTCCCTCACCCGCTCAGATCGCACGACGGGCACAGGCCAACTGATCGACGCGTACCTACGCGGCACATCCGACCTAGACGACCGCGCGATCCACCTGCTCTTCTCCGCGAACCGGTGGGAGTCCGCGGGCGCGCTCGAGGCGCAGCTGGCGGCGGGCACGACGGTGCTCTGCGACCGGTACGCGTTTTCCGGCGTGGTCTTCTCCGCCGCCAAGGGCCTCCCGCTCGCATGGTGCCGCGCGCCCGACGTCGCCCTGCCCGCGCCGGATCTCACGCTGTTCCTCGATCTCGCGCCGGAGCAGGCGGCGGCCCGCGGTGGCTACGGTGCGGAGCGCTATGAGAAGGAGGCGCTGCAGGCACGGGTGCGCGGACTGTTTAAGAGCATGGGGAGTGAGACGCAGGGATGGGTGACGATCGATGCGGGACAGGATCGTGGAGATGTGGCACATGATATATGGAAGAACGTTGAACCACTATTGCAAGGAATTGACGCACCAATTAGGAGGCTGTGGATAGATGATGCCGTGTCAAAACCTGTCTAGGGTTGGGTATTCGCATTCCGTTGAACTACTGTAGTTGGGATTGCCTTTGCCAAATCTACTACAGAAGATGAACATGAATTAATTTCCAACGCTTCCACATAACACTGTACACGATTTTTACTGATAGCAAAAAGGAACAAGAACCTGCTTATAAAAAGGAAGGGAAATTGCAATATCGGAGACCGAGGAAAGTGAGGGAGTGTATATGATCACGTCCTGATTAAAATGCCAACAACCCGGAGACGCGATCTAGGAATCAAAAGAAACTGAACGAGCGTCGTAAATGGTTGAGATATTGTCACGTTTGGGACAGAAGACGTGTTTCGAGTTGGATTCGTTTGTCATGGGATAAGGCGCAATCAAGCACTCGTCGTGATACGAGAGACAACCACGGCCAGAGCGATAAGGACACCCCAACGCCACTTGTCCCACACGACCTGTCGCCAAGTGGCAGCCCAACCAAGACTGCCGTCTCCCGCTCCTGTCGTTGAGACGGCACGTCCTTTTCGCGGGCGTACGATACCCACAGTCTTGGGTGCGGGGACTGGAGGTTGTGTCCCAAGCCCTACCTTTGACGTGGGAATTGGGAGTAAACAGGCCGCGGGTATAAGAGAAGCAGAAGATTCTGATGCTGATGATGCGGTGTCCGGCACGCCACGTTCTTTCTCACCCATATTCGGCAAGGGTCGACGAAATGGAGTGCAATACTGGAATCGACAAGCCTAATCAGCAACGATGGTTTGCCAGGATGATGGAAGGTAAACCGGGAATTGCCGGCGGCCATCAAACATCACCGATAGGTGTTGGGGCGATGTCTGGGGAAGGGCATAACGATCACCACGCAGAATGGGTGGGCTCACCTCGGGAAAAGCGTCTCTGAATCTCCTCTGCTGCAAATTCCAGGTGTGACTACGACTAGCATAAACTCTCTTGTCTGTGTCCGAAGTCGTGACGGAACCGGTGGTCATCTCATCTGAAAGCATAAAGGACACGAGACCAGTCAATCTGAAAGGAACAAAAGGGTACCATGTCAGGATGGGATTGTAAGGCAGTGTCACATGGGAGTGACTCACATCGTGGCGACGCTCCACGCAGGGTTCCACTATAGGTGGATCGATAATGATCAGCATCAACGATGAACAGGGTTGAAGATGGGGATGGGACGTACAGAGCCAGGGTGGAAGTCAGACATGGAGAAACAAATCTTCTTATCTGGTTGGAAACGACCTGAGGGCGTGTACATCTAGGGCGCTAGATATGAACGTGGGGCCCCTAACGCCAACACAACGCGACTGACCTTGATACCTGGTGGCTTGAAAGGGTACTCTGAGGGGAAAAGGAGTACGCCGTGGTACTCGCCGCCGGCGAAGGGGGAATCTGGTGGGCCATGCTGGAAAAGAGAAGGGGTTGAAGTTGATGTGTCAGCCGGGGCGAGGACGCAAGGTAGAGAATTGTTACGATAATAAAATTCCCTGTAGAAGAGAAGAAATGAGCTTTGTGAGGCTGTAACGTGGAAGGTAAGCGCACAGGTTAAAATGTCTTTTTCGTCGGGGGCAGCCCAGACGAAAGGGGGTGGCTCCTTCTGCATGGCAACATACTCCTTTGAGAGCTGACGTGGGTGTTTCGGTGAGCTGTTCAGGTAAGTTTAGGGAAGGGGAAGACGCACGCGTTTATAAGCAGCTTTAGTGGCCATGAGGATGAGCGGAAGAAGGGACCTCGGGAGGGTAGATGGAGGAAAGTGTGGGTGGGTGGAGAGGCAAAGTTAAGGGGGTGGGATGACTTGAGAAAATGGGGAAAATATGAACGATTTTGGGCGGTCCGACCAGTCTCGGGTGGCCTAGGGCTGTCGGCCCACGCACTTCTCGCCAATAAGCACAAAAGGCCTGTGTGCACAGTATCCACAAATAAAACCAAACAATAATTTTCGTTGTCAGCCACGCCACACAGCCACTCCTTATCTAGATCAATTAGTTAATCATCGTCGCCGGCCTCTTCCCCCTTTCATTGTCGTCCGCTTCCGTTCCCGTTCTTCCTGCCGGGCTTGCGCACCTCGAGCGCGCGGGTCGATTACCTCGTATTCTCTTTCAGCCTTCTGCACCTCTTCCTCATTCCCCTTCGGGAACTGAAGTAAGTGTCCCATGAACCCCCGATCACTATCCACTTCCGTTGCACCCGTGTCTCCCTCGGTCGTTTGAGCTTGTTCCTCTGCCGGTGGCTCAGCATCGCCCAACGTGCCATCCATCGCCTCATCTTCGTCTCTTGCAACGATCGAAGTTTGCAATTTATTCCTGAAACCGGCTAGCGCCGTCAGGACGTCCGACTCATCCTTCTTACGTCCCTTCCGATGGACACCGCGGCCTTTCTCGTACCGCGCTAGCTCTTCCTCAAGCTGCGACTTGTTCTTCGTTTTCTTCGCCCTCCGTTCTTCCTCGCTGTCCCCACCGTCTCGTCTCCGCGAAAGTCGCTTAACTTCCGCCTCCATCCTCTCAATGTCCGTTTGCCGCGCAGAGCTACGTACCGCGTCAATTGTAGTTACGTAGGTAGGTAACGAAGCGACTCGTACCTGCCGGCCGCCTTTTCCCTTTGATGCGCTTCCCGTATCTTCGAGATGTCTTCGCTCTTAGATTTGGCAATTGTTATGTCCTATAGTGCATGTGGTCTTATGGCATCTCGTTGGGTCGACATGACAAGTGACCTACCGACTCGCGTTGCGCTTCCCTGGGAGCAACCTTCTCCGGTTTCGAGGGGAATGCATCTAGGACTGGCATACTAGGTTGATCGGGGTTCTCAACCACTGCACATGAATATGGGCTGAGAAAAGCTGCGATACCCTTCACTTAATCACTCACAATCTGGACGGACGACACTCTTCTTTTTGAGGACTACGGGCATGTCCTCCTCCGCATCTGCATCCGCACCAAAGCTTAATAACTTGGTGTCTCTGGGGCTCGCTCAGTGGCAGCTCCACAAATATCGAGAGTTTGGAGAAACGCACTTTTTTGCGCCTTTTCGGCGGGCTGCCTCTTCCCGTTCGCGAATCGCGGCCTGGCGCGCGCGCTGTTGCGCACGCTTTTCCTCAGCTGTTATTCGTGGTACGATATCATCGAACGGGTTGTCAATGATTCGCACACTCTTTATCTTGGGTGGGCTTCATGACAAAGAAATTCGGACGTCACGACGTATAAGGGGGCATTAGCTAAAGACGCACTAGAGAGGGCGCCCGTTGTCATCGAGTTCTAGAGTCGCACGATAAACATTAGTTCTCTTCACGAGTATGTCCGAAACTTGTATGTTACACACCCATCGCGCCAATCTTCATGACATCTGAATTTGAGCACGACTTAACGATATGGTGCAGCGGACGAGGGGGTTGAACGGCAACGCACTGTATATTGTATCCCCTACACACCGCCCGAACAGGGTGTGCTTACCTTGAAGTTCATCGGCCCGGTCTACACCACCCCATGAGAAATGCTCACTTTGACAAGGAAGCGAGCGGATGCAAAGAGCAACGCACCGAGCGTAATGAAGAACTGAGAATCGTTCGAATTCTTCGCGCCGTTGTTAGCCATCGCCACGAGTCCGCGGTGCGCAAAGCGCAGACGCGGGTGGATCTCATCCTCGAATTGTTCTATGTTTTTTGTTCACCAATTGTACGCCGTACATGGAGAAAAAAAAAAAAAAAAAAGACGACGGACACACCTCCAAAGAAAGACTCGCCCCCGGCCCCCGTGCCTGTTCTGTCGCCCGTCTGCACGAGGAAATCAGGGACCACCCTTGGGGGAGAGAACGCGTCCAATTGTAGTAGGTGGGTAAATCACGGAAAACAGACGCGTTGTACGGTGGTTTTGCCTACCGGTGGAAGATGACACCGTCGTAATAGCCTGTTCGCGCACGCGCGGAAGGGCGAACATTGTCAGAGACCATGCACTTCGAGAAGAGACGGGGACAAAAGAAAGAGCGCACCCTCCATGGCCAACGCGATGAAATTCCGGCATGCTTTCGGTGCTTCCTGCGAACAAGTGATAACACAAGATATACAGCCCCAAGTTTAGGCGAACGCCGTCGAATTTGAGAACCATGGCACCGCACGACGCACTTTGGACCATAGCTCAATGTCAATGTCGCCTGCGGTTGTATCGAGAAGCACGCGGCCGTGCGTTGGGAGAGCCATATGTCACTGCTGAGGATTTGGAAGAACTCTAGGCCACTAAGTTACGCTGAGCAAGCGGTTGAGGTATCTCGGCCCCGCCAGATCGGTGTGATCGAGGTATGTCACGTGCTACACCGACGCCGACTCCGCATCTCTCGCATTTCAAGTTGGGGCCCGTACGATCGTTCAGACGAGACATCTTATTGTTCAAAGTTGTGTTGGACACGCAGCAACTCACTCGCAAGCACGGGTGATTCGGAGACACGGGCGACTCGGGTTTGTACTAAATTAGCACAGACCTTTGCGCGGCCTGTGCTGCGGATTAATCACAAAGTTCCGATTGCTAAGCCTTAGTCCTTTATCCACTGTACTCCGATCCAATACTACTGTACTGTACAGCAAAGTGAGCCATTCAAACGTCCAAATCCTAGAGGCCGAGATCGCCGCACGTAATCGATACACAAGAGCATCAAGAAGGGGCTTCTCTAAGCACCATCTGATGCACAGTCGCAACAAGCGGCCACGAGTTCCCGGCTGGACTGTAAAGTCCGACGAAAAAAAAGGAACAACAAAAAAGGTAAGCAACGCCCCAAATGTGACAGGAAAAAAAACCACACCGACCTTTTCCTATCCTGTCTTTCAGGCCGCAGCACAAAGTTCATGGTATACCCCACCTCTCCACTATCTCGCGCGCCGCTTATGGTGCCGAGCACGACGAGCAACGCACCGATATCCGGGCCTAGATATGTCACGTCATACTCCACCTTATTATCAGAGCAGAGGGCGCCAAGACCCAGGGCCCACAGAGCGTCCAGGATATCATCACGGCCTTGTGCGCGTACATTACGTGGAGTACATGAGAAGGCCGCGTCGGGGGCGTACGCCTCGGCGAGCGCAGGGCGATCCGTGTCAAAGGTCTGGAAGTACCGTTCGAGGTACTGAAGTGCAGCGGACCGTATCACGGCATTTTCTCCAGACGAAGGCGGCCGATTATCCGACAACAGAGAAGGCCGCGGGGCCAGTTCCGCCCGCTCCACGGACACCTGCAACGTGGTAGGAGATATCGTCGGCGGGTATGGTTCTGGGAGGGCCTCTTGAGGCGGCGCCATGGGGGAGGAAGGATAGGACAGTTCTAGTTCGTCGTATTCGTCGCCGTAAGCGCTTGACGATGCAGGATCCACTTTCCGGCTCTCAGGAGACGAGTCCGTAGGCGACAGAACTGCGATAGGTGGTGATGAGTGTTTCCCCGAAGACAAAGAACGTCGCGCTGGGCGTCCTGCCTCGCTGGGTGGCATTGGTGATCTTTCGATCCCATGCGCGAAGGGAGACCGCGACGGGCGCTTCTGGTATAAACGCAACGGCGTGCTCGGCGCTGGTGTTCCTCCGGATCCCACTCGATTGAGACGTGCGCTCTCATTGATTACCGCAGCGACAGCATCGGCAAAAGATTCAGTGGATCGCTTGGATGGACTTTCGGTTTGCAGTGCGGGATACAGTTTCCGCGGGGAAGACGAGGGTGACGGTGAAATGGTGGGTGGTTTCGGTAAGCCAGATGATCCACGACCGGCCTTTCGTTTGAGTTGTAATATGTGCCGTAAAGTTGCGCGCTGCGAGGGTGATGAGAGTGGCGGTGTAAGTTGAGGTGAGGCGGTACGCTGTTCAGAAGCAGTACGGGGCGGCTGGAGACTCTGAGACGGCGTCCATGCCTCACTTGATGGGAAGATCGGGATGTTGCTTGTTGCTTGGCGGTACATGGATAGATGGGAATGATCAGAGGGGGTATCGTGCGCAGGCGGGTCTAGGGCGTTGACCATAGTTTGCCATCCAGGATTTGTGTGCGCGATGAACCCTTGCTGCTGACTCGGCCCTTCCTGACTTGGATCCCAAGAAGTGTTGCTCATCTGCCCAACACTCGCATGAGAACTAAATTCTCCACCAGATACTCGTCTATCACGATTCTCCAAGGAAGCCTCGACCACAGATTGAGTGTTACTTCCCCCCCTGCCCGAGCCCGGTTCGAACCTTGGGACATACGTGCCAGGGATGGTGTCGATCTCTTGACGACAGGCTGATGAGGAGGGTTCGGTATCGCAGCATCGTTAAGTAGTAGTGCGCGTTCAATGGTAGCAGCTGTGTCTGCCGGCTCGGAGTCGGTAGCCTCCCTGAGAAAGGTATTATGTTCAAATCGGGCGCCTTGGCGGGTCCATTATTGGACGCACCAATCGATGACCATCCCGTCCTCCCTATGAGGCTGACATGTGAGAAACCAAGGTGGCTGGGTGGTGTAGTACAGACCTGATAAACGTCCGCACCACTCTCAGACCAAGTCTCTTCAACGCCTCCTGCTCTTTCCTCGCCCACGCATTCCTCGCCACCCTGTAATTCGGTTGCGATTGCTTGCACTCTGGCGGAAGGGGAGCATATCTCTTGGAGCCGGCCGCAATAAGTTGCGGTTCTGCGGATAACTCTGGCGAGATACTGCGTTCCCTCTTGACTTTGTGGTCGCCAACGAGAGTTACCGACGACACTGGTGATACTGATGTGAAAGTTGCAGCCATCACCTCAGTTGGAAATTCACGTTTTATTTCTGGGGGAGGGGTGCTCTCTAGTTTTCGACGTTTGGGGGCCAGAGCATCCACTGTTGGCGTCGATGGTGTTAATGGGAAGCTGCCTAATCTCGGTGCAATATCATTCGGGGGCTGGGCGGCATTTGGATGTCTTGGACCGCTACCACCAGTGGCTGGAGGTGGTAGCTCTGAGTAAGGAGTAGCGGAGACGCCACTATGTGGTGGCGGGGGGCGTCGCACAGATCCAGTTGGCTCCCAAATTGTTAATTGCTTATCCCGGCGAGTAACCGACGGTCGATTCGTCCCTCGTCCGCCTCGCCGTGGCGGCTGGTTGCGAGTTACGCTACTGCTGACGGCAGGCGGACACCGCTGGCGTTTGTTCACGAATTCGTTTGGTTGTGCATCTTCGGAATGCGGACGAGCGCGAGAAGGGGCCGCACGTTGACCCGGGCGATTAGAATGTGGAGCACGCTGCGCCGGAGGGTGCCATGGTCGAAACATATACGAGCGATGCGTGCAAGCTGGCGAGAATGAGTCGTGTGGTATGGCCAGAAGCGGACTCGCAGCTGCCGCTGCCTCGGCTCACGTCACGGGGTGAGCTCGGCGCGCACGGGCCCTGTTATAAGTATAGTTTAGCTTCTATCCGAAGCGCGCCCATGAGAGAAAAACAGATGCACCCTAGCGGAGGCAGTCTGTAACTGTAGTACAGTATCCATAACGCTATTCCTGATCGGTGGTGGTAACAGTGATATCGTCTCCTTCTCACGCGATGCGTTCCCCGACTACTGTGCAGACTAATTCTCGTGCACAAGTGAAATTTGTCACCTCCCGATCCAAAGTTTTTTTTTTCTTGTGCCCACCTAATTGGCAGATCCAGGAACCGAGCACCCTTGCTCGCTTCGCTTACGCTGCCAGAACAAGCACAGATTGAAACGCGTGTGGCAACGATCAAGCGGGGCTTGACTTGCTCAAAGATTTTCTAGCTTCTAACTGATAAAAAGAGAGGAAATGAAATATCTACACTACTGTATAATACAATCTGGTGAGCGTGTCGCATAATTTACACATCGAGCGAGCTATTCTTCAGCGCGAATAATTACCAGTTCCATCCTAAATACAGTAGCGTTTGTGTGCGCATCTAATGGTTGCTCGGCGTGAACCTGCACCAGCAACGGCATCCTACACCGTGAACCGCCATACTCCTCAACGGCGCATCGAACCATTCCCGACTGCATGCCAATATGCGGCTTGTTTGCTCTGCAACCCACGCAACAACGTCGCGATGATTTGACGTACGCGCGGTAGATACTTGTTCAACGCGTGAGCAGATGGTTCCTCACTGAGGCATGCTTCGAGAACCGCGCGCAAATCTTGTGGGATTCGATATGTTTCACTACAGAGATCATACCGCATAAGCGGGGAGCGCAAGGCGCGTGAAACAAATGGGGACGTACCTCATATCAATGCCAAAGTTTTGAAATGCGGCCACAGTGGAGTTGAACTCGGTGCCCAGGCGTACATACACGTCACTGACGTGCTGTTCGGACGCATGCGATGTGCTCCATAGACGCAGCGTTTCCTGCAGCTGCTTCGTCACCTCGAGCAAGGTTGCAACGGCGCGGGGGACATCCGACTGGGATTGCTACCCATAAACGTGTTAACGAGGGCACTCGGAGCGGGAATGGCAGCTACTCACCAGGTTGGTGGTCTGGAGTCGTCCGTTGGGGGGCATGTATTGGCGGGTAGCGGTACGCATGACGTGAAAGAGGAGTCTGGGGGAGAGGCGAGCGTCGACCGTGTAGAGTTTATAGAGTGTTTATACGAGCGGAATAGGAACGAAGCGCACGGAAGCTTCGCAAAAACGTAAGGGTAAAAGCTGAATGGTAACTACGCTCGAAAGTGGGGTTGCCAATTTATAGGTACGTCGCTTGTGAGACAGATCTGTAGCGCGTTCAAGGGCGGAGGCGACGGGCATGTCCGAGTCCGACGGATGGAAAGTGGACAAACGCTGTGAATCAGAATTGATGATGATTGGCCAGAGGCTAAGACTGCGGCGGTCATGACACGAATTGATGGGATGGATGATGTTAGATGTGCTCGTGCGCAGGTGTTGTCTGGCTCTGGCTGTGCCGTGTACAACTGCGCCGCTCTAACAGCCGATGCCCTGGTTCTCGGCCGGCCGCACGTCTTGGTAACCGCGGAAGACTGCTCATCCATCCATTGGCATAACTTACTTTTACTCGCCTCCGCAGATTCATGCCTTTGACACGAGATGGCGTCTCTCTCCGTTGGCGGCCTTCCCCTGCCGACACTGCACAATCCCCTCGGTCATGAATGGAACGCAGCAGACAGCCACACGAACCCTTCGGTATCCAAAGAAAGATTTTCGATACCCACGATGTCCTTTGCCGTCAAAATATCATGGAGACGATTGACAACAACTTGAAACGCATTCGTGATGTTCCACCAACCATTCTAGACATAGGATCTAACTGATATCATGAACAATGGACTTATTTGTCTATTTACAACCCCGTAAGTGTAGGTTACCGTAGCATCCTCGTGCCCATACACTACGGCGCAACTATGTGATGGTCGGTTTTCTTCGTGGATCTTTGACAACAGCTACCCTTCTCTGTATTTCGTCTTTGAAAGTAGACTGCAAAAATCTTTCACTTCGTAAGCGATGCGAAATCCATCAGATCGAACTTACGTCCTTCGAATATGCTTCCTTGAGTCCCCGCACCTGTCTCCACTCCCAACCGTACTCGCTCAACATCTTATCTTGGACAATGGCATCTGATGTCAAGAAGCGTGCGATGCGTTGCTGTAGTTCCTTGTCCTGGATCATGTAGAATTCGGCCGCGGATGGAGGAAATTGCGCCTCGCGCCGCTTCCGTGTTTCCTCTTCTTCCCTTTGTTTTTTCGCGAGTTTGTATAGCAGCGGTGCCACAGTCTCCATGTGCGCCAGGCGCACCGATGTCGTCTCGCGATCAAACCTAGCTTCCAAGCTCGCCCTCCTACGACGAGACTGACCATACAATTCCTGGACGCGACCATCAGATGTGTTCACAGGAAAGTCTTGAGAATCACAGACATCGATAGACCCCGAGTAGCCACCGTTAGCTTCATCATCCTGTGCCATGTACCGATCTAGTGCGTCGTCGAGGTATTGCGCTGCTTGATGTGCATACAGCTTCTCAAGTTCGGCGGTGTGTCGCGTCTGCAACTGTTTGATTCGTTGTTTCAGGTCTGGTACCGACTCCGCGAACACAGACATGTCAGCGAATCTGTGCAAGTGTGAGGGTTTCCGAGCATTGTGATGTCTGCAACGGCCCACTTTGGGAAATAGGTGCCATGCTCTTGGAGGATGTACTGTGAAAACTCGTGTTTGTCGAGGTCTGTACGGTCAACGTTCTCCGCCGATGAAGGTTCCATCAGTTGAGGCCACTGCCACTGTCAATGGCGTCCGCTGAGTAGATGAGTGACCGGTATACGAGGGGTAGAGCGCCCGAATAGGGGTAAGTATCTCACGCGTTCCTGTCTCATGGTGATGACGGGGCAGGGACACCGCAATATTGTTTCGGGGACGGACTGGACGTCTGCGATTCGATCATCGTCCGTCCCAGACGATAATCTAGTACAACATCAAATACTTGCTACTTGGACCTACTGTACTGTACTGAGGGCAAAGCCGAGCGCCTCCAACTGTATTAATGTATCAGGGAGGACTCAGATGCGGATGCGGAAAAGACCAATAATAGTCGCGAACCCCGTATGAGCCCAGACCGCCCTGGCTGATAATGATGGAGGAACGTGGTGTTGTGTCCAGTAATTTCCAGTACGGTAGCGTGTAAAAAGTAAATTGATTCATTCATTTCCCTAATCGAGCGGAGCGTTCAGTTTTGCGGCTCGGTGGCGGTCTCAAGCTCGCGTACCGCACGGTGACGATGTCCAGTAGACGCGATGATCTTTTCCCCTCCGGTTCCATAGGCCGCAACCAGGGTGCATTCATACAGCGAATTCCGTCACCTGCGCCTTCCCTTACTCGAGAGACCCTAACCGCACACCCCTTGCTCTCCCCAAACCCAGCCTCTGGTCCAACCAATGCTCCGCCAACGTCAGACGTAAACGATACCACTACGCCAGGCACGCGTTATGCAACGTATACCCCTCGGCACCGCACCGCACCGACCACTGGGACGACCCTTCAGTCCTCGTCCGTTTCTCCTCAGCAGCAACCAGGCGGGGGCACAGCGGCCAACAAGCTCCAGTTGATGAATCTCAAGGCAGGCGCCCAGTCGATTGGCCTTGAAACCAACAGCGTTGGTTGGGAGGTTCTGGAAAAGCTCGTAGCGGAGCATGACAATAATCCAGAGTGGGCAGACATATGGAATGCCCTGTCCGTGGGGAAGGTACTCGCCGTCACTCTCTGCTCGAGACACCGCTCTCATCGCTGTTTCCTGTTATCAGGCAACGTTGCTCTTACCTCTTGAGAGTGGAGGGTACGCTGATGTCTCGGCTGACTTTGTGAGGGATCACATTGCCCTCTGCGAAAGTCCATCTGGAGACAATATTCCTATAGTGACATTGTCTGGATTGAGGGGAATGCTCGTGGGGTAAGCTTGCTACGTGTTGGAGCGTGTCGATGACTTATGGGCCACCTCCCAGGCAAACTCTTACTCTCCGATCTTCACTTCTGCCTGGCTCCAAGCCTTTCGAGGGTCTCTTATTACCTTCGACCCGCGTTTCTGCTCTCGCATCCCTCTCGCCTCTCCCTCTGGTGCCTTCTCCGCCCCTTCCCCAAACATACCCCACGTTCGCACTTCCCGCTTACACGAACTCGCTCCCCCTTCCACCTCACGTCGTAGCAAAACCGCCCCTCCCACCGAGGCCTGGACAACGCTCGACCTCTCAGACCAGTACTTCACGCATCTCCTCTTCTTTCGCCTCACTCTTTGGCAAGTCCCCCGCACCGGCCACGCCTGCGTCTACGCCGCCGCCACAGAATGTGAATGCAGAGCCTGAGCACGCCATAGAGGTCGCAGCATATACAATCGACCAGTGCATCGTGCGTAAGGACGTAATCAAAGTGATCAACAAGGCACTCAAAAACGAAGTGAAAGAATCACTTTCATCGTCCGGAGTTCCGCCCTGGGCCATTGACCGTGTGCATGATTTCACTTTAGGGCTATACCCCTTCGTGAGAAACGGCGATGGGAAAGGAACTACACCATCGTCACAGTATGTCATCGATCCCCCACAGGAAACTGCCGAAGAGCTTGCAACACAGTTCCAAGCCTTCTATGCGGAGCTCGAGGAAGGTCTGCTTGGAGGTAATCTTGTGACGGCACGGCCTGTTCGCGAAGGCTTCCTCGAGGCTGAACAAGAGAAAGCACGCGACGGCCGCCCGAATGGCAAAGCTATGGGTGAGCAACATGCGCGCGAGGTTATAGAGGCCGTGGAGCGTATCATTTGCTCGTTGTTCTATGACAAGTGCATTTCAGCCATCTGCTTCCTGGTTCCGCGGCTGATCCCGCGTTAGATTATATTTACTCCCCAAGTCCGATGATGCATCGCACGACGAAGCGCTCTCTAGCCGCGTCGCCGCGCTGAATATGCTCGACCTCGGTTTAGAACACCTCGGCGTCGACACCGGTGCAGCAGGTGTCGGCGTCGAAGCTGTCCTCAAGGCTTGCGGTGACAGTGCGCGTTTAGAATCGTGAGAAGATATTCTTACTCATCAGCGCCTTTTCCTGTCCAGCGCTTTCTCGGCTTGAGAACCTGGAGACCCGATGTCCAGCGGACAAAGCTACTGTACTGGTTGCAGCGCACAAGGCTGTCGTTGGTAGGCACTTGCTGTCAGGTGTTGCGCCCTGGTATCGTTGCCGCTGAGACTGTTTCCAGATGGACTGTCACGCCTACCCCCTATCCGACTAAAGTCGGAGGCCGAGTTGGAGAACCAGGAGACCCCCGAAGCCTCGCACAGCCTCCATGATCGCGCTGCAAGGCTTGGTGACGAGAAGGAAGCCCCTCCCATCGACGCAAACCCTCCACCAATAATCGTCTCCCCTGACTCTGAAACTCAGATACATGTAGAATCGCCAATCGCGATGGAGGGGACAGTTGTTCCCATTGCTTCCGATGCAACCGCCATGTCTAGACACGAGGGCCAACCGGGTTACGTACCGACATCCGGTCCCCCTTCCGTTCAGGTCGCTCCTTCCTCCAACCGTTCTCCTCGTCGTCCCCAACACCTGTATCAGGCGACATCATCCTGCCGCTGATGATCTTTGCCGTTGTCAGAGCGAATCCATCACATTTTGTATCGCATCTACTCTATACTCAGCGTTTCAGGAATCAGCGTGTCGGTGGGCAAGAGAGTTATTGCCTGGTCAACCTTATGGCGGTTGCAGACTTCCTTGAGAATGTCGATCTGAAGGCGCTAGGCCTGGGAGAGAGTGAGAAGAATGTCATGAGGTTTGCTCTACCCGTCCTAGCGGCCCCACAAATCTCACGCTTTCACTAGCACTGCCGATTTAACACCTATCCCAGTTCACCGAGCGGCATTAGAGTCCCAAGCTCCTCCAGTCTCGCCCGAAGGCGTGCCCGCACGCTTCCGGCGCGGCGTCGAGCAGCAAGTCGACGCCATCGCTGGCTCCGCTAATAAAGTCATCCTTGGAGTTGTCGACCAAGGCTTTGGTGTACTCCGCGCACTTCTACCTGGCACCCCTGCTGATGCACACGCGACTTCATCGGAAAATCCGAATGTAGACCAAGAAGCCGCGCCGTGGAACGCGATGCGCCCTGGTTTCGGCCTTCTGCGTCGCGAGAGTGCTTTCTCAATCGCGAGCCTGGCCGCGTCGCTTCCCCGCGGTCGTGACCGCGCCAGATCGCTCGCAAGCTCGATTGGCACAACGGCCGAGGAATCCGGCCAGATGATGGTGGACGTATCTTCGCGGCCGGGTTCGATACGCTCCGTGTATGGATCAGACGCGGAGAGCAGTGCAGATGATGACAGCCAGGGGGATGAAGAGGATGATGACGACGAAGAGAGAGACGATGATCGACACGACACACGCAGTATCCGCAGCTTCGAGAGCATGATGGGCCGCGCAGCACGCCGGCGGCGTCCTCGAAAGACCCTCTCCGACCGCCTTGCCAGCATGCCGGGACTCGCACGACTCGCTGGACCGCAGCAGCAAGCAACACCGCAAACAGTGGTACTTAGTCTTGGCGTTGTTTGTTCTCGGAACTCGTCCCTTATTAACCTTCATCAGGATTCGCCGCCGTCCTCACGGCCATCGTCGCTTCTTCCTCCTCCCCGAGCTCCGACTCCCGCCGCAAACCGCATAGAGACTCCTCTATCGAGTCGAGCGCCGTCTCCCGTACCTGTGCGCATCGCCCCTCCAAATCAACACTTTTTAGAGGCAGCTGCAGATGACCTCCGGCTGTCCGAAGTCAAGGAGCTTTTGCGCGAATATAAGAGGGTTGTTGAGGGCTTGCGAGCAATGGGAGGGTTTGAGAAGTGATTGTTGTACCCCTCAAGTATTGTATGATGCGTAGCAATGAATGGCAGTACCTCACGGTGAACCAGTTGGCTGATTGGTGTCCGGGGGACGGAGGACAAATTAAGACCTCTTTCCCACGGGTGTTGAGTACAGCCACCGTATTTGGGAACCTAGACGAACCCTATCTGGCAACACCGTCGAAGACACTATTGACAAGAAAACGGCAAGATGGTGAGTCCATGTCGCCCAGTGATCTCTGAAACACAACCAGGGGTGTTCCAATGTCGGGTACCTGTAGGCAGATGGACGCTATCTCTTGGCTTGAGGGCTGGATGGGTGTTGTACCGTTCAGATGACAATGCCTTTCAAATCACTCTCCATATCACCATCTTCTTTCTAGATGATAGCTGACGCATGTTTCTTTACAGACAAAAGGTCTGTGCTATATATGCACCGTTGAGAAGGTGATCCACTGATAGTCCTGTCTCCGTCCGATTACGATAGGTACATCTTCATTTGGGTGCGTTCTGTTGCTGCTGTATGCATTGTATTGTCCACGTTTCTGATGCCCCGCCCCAGTAAGCGTCACACCAAGTCGCATACACTCTGCCGCCGCTGCGGCAATCGCGCGTTTCACAAGCAGCACAAGGGTTCGTTTCCGTGACATCCAGTTGTAGGGCCTGCCTTCACGAATCGTTCCCATAGAGTGCGCGCAATGCGGGTACCCCAGTGCGAAGCTACGTTCATACGAGTGGGGGCAGAAGGCCAAGCGCCGAAAGACGACGGGTACCGGCAGGATGCGGTACCTCAAACATGTCTCGAGGCGGTTCAAGAATGGTTTCAGGTGAGCGAGAAGCCTTTGTGGGACTTGATATCAGCTGTGAGCTCTGAATGCCGTCATATCATCAATTTAGGGAGAACACGGTGGCCAAGAAGCGCAAGCAGCCCGCCTCTGCAGCATGAAAGGTCGTTGTTGTCACCTACATATGTTCCATCGTTGTCACGCTCTACCTTTTGCCCTGTCGACATACAAAATACATGACTTTATGCCATGCCAAGCTAAGCATGCCCATGCCCTTTCTCCAACTGTATTACTATGTGAGGTTTGTGATTGTCAACTTGGGACATGTTGCACTGTCCCGTTCAGGATTTGGTTTGGAAGCCTCATGAGTGATTCCACCCGAGCAGGAACAGGAACATGAATGTAGTCAAATTTGACGTGGTATGCATCTGTGCTCCGGAATTTTTTCCATTTTTTAATTGTTTTTAACGGTTTGTTGGGCCCAATCCAGATTCGATCATTCTCGGGTGGATCTGTCCTAGTGCTACCCTCCAACCTTCCTTCCTTGAGCTACCGGATAGGGTTATACCCGGTGTGGCGGGGACAATGGCCGTGTGTTCTTGTGGATGTGTTGCCAGATGGTATAAATCCGAGGCTCCGAACGCCGCGTCGTCGACGAGTTCTCTTCTCCCCTTACATTCTTTGCAGGCATGGCCACCTCTCACTCTCTAACCATTTCTCGTCCCTCCAAACTTCAGGCGAAGCAGCCTGCACCGGCTTGTGTAAGCGCCATCACAGCTGTGGCGTCGACCGGTGCCACCGAGCCGGCCAAGCCGAACACTTTGTTTGCAATGAATCTGACGAAATGTAAACCACCACTGAAACTTGATGTCACCTCGAACACCTTACGTGCTGTTCCACCTGTTCCTTCAACACCCACGAAGAAACGAGCGCGTAAAGATTCACTAGATGAGAACAGTGGCAGTGGCGATGCCGCCGGGTACCTGCCTCGGGTCCGTCAACGACTTGTCTCCACCTTATCAGTCGCAACAATTCGGACACTCAAAAGCATCGAGGATGGACGAGGAGTTAAAGGATCGTCCGCTACTCGTTCCTGTGTGTCCACAAGGTCGAGAGATCCACCAAAGGAACCACCCAGAGTGCGGCCGCTCTCTGAGATCAATCGCATCCCTGGAGATACACCCCAACGCAGGCTTCGTCGCGTCGGCACTATCGAGTTCCCTACGATGCATACCTCAGAAAGCGGTGGTTCCGATCCTTACCAGCAACCGTCGCGGATCTCTATCCCCATTCGCCCGGCCTCCACCTCCGAAAGTAGTTCAAGTGCTCCAGAACATGCTAGGCAATCCCAGTACGTACCACACCATGCGAGAGAATCATCGTCGTCGTATGCCGTCGCGGCCGCTCCTGGACCGGCACCACGAGCATCTCTTGATAGGTTCGATCTCAGAATAGCGCCCGTGAGGGCGCATACAGAGCTATGGGATCTCCCCGACGAGTGCGTACTTGTCTGACGATTGCCGATGGGTTGCGGGCTAACCTTACTGGATAGCTCCTTGCACGCATGGCCTGGCATCCTGGTTTTGACGGACCACCAAGCAGCGCTCAACTTTCCGCCGATTCACGCGATCGAAATTGAGTGCGCGACACATGCATACGAGGGTCGCTTCTCCACCGAGACAAACGCGGTGCCGGTGTTTTCGACCCGCTTCAAAGGCACCTGCTTCTCAAAGGAGTTCAAGAATATGCCGAAGGTGTTCGACCCATTACTCGGAATCGTCATGCAGGAAAACTGGTCGGACGCGCAAGTCCGCAAGAACCAGTGGTACATCAAGTTCTGGGTGCCTATCCCCATATCGCTCTTTCGCAAGAGGGAGACGCGTATGTTCCGCTTGAAGGCCTCGGTCAGTGCCGTGGACGATCGCATGTGGAAGAAGGTGACCGTGTATTCCGGCACTGTCGTAGCCGACATCTCGCATCTGCGCAAGCACAAAGATATGGATGGCGCCGCTGCGCGGTGCTAACTTTTTTTTTTTTTTTTTTTTTTTTTAAATCTTATCTTCCTCTCACCTCTCACAACCCTCACTCTCGTTATCTCATCCTGTGTGGCGCGCTGTACGTTAGTAGATGCTTCTCTCTGTACCCTTTGTTCCGGTGTTGTAAGTTAGCACAGTTGTAGCACTCGCTTTCCTATGTTAAGCCATTTCATCGTTTAAAATGTCGCTTGCGCGGGATGCAGAACAAATTCGAACCAAGCTGCATGCCTTGCGAAGGTTGCGCGAGCTCGAATGCGCCTCGGAGACGACCACTCCCATAAGCTTGACTGCCGTGCTGGTCCGGCGGCGGGCTACAGCAACCGGCGATCCGAAGATGTGTGGCGCCTGGATCGGCCACTAACACGGAGCGCCACCATCATGATCAAATACTCGGCCGCGGCACTTTTTTTCCCCTTCCTCAAAATAGTTACAACAACTCGTATTGCTTGGCGTGTCGTCTTAGACCCAAACTTTTTTGTGGTGTTTAACATACAGTAGCAGTAGTCAGATCGGAATGGATGGCTATAAGCCAAACATCTCATCGCGCCCGCCAAGCGAAGGAGAGTGCGTCAGATAACGTTTGAGTCTATCAGTTATCCTTAAACAATGATTTTCCGTTGAGTGAAGTGTTTGGAATATCCAGGAGGCGATGCATCAGCCGACGGCAGACCCGAAACCGAACATCTACTCAACGATGCAATACACATCGGGAACACAACGCTCACTACACGACCCTAGCGGGACTTAGCACCTTTCAGGGTCAAGACTGTTACGCTCCACATGTACATTCACATCATGTCAACAAGTAGTCCATGGTGGATGATGGGTGGTCCATATCGCCTCTCCTACTTCATGGGGTTAGCGTCGATGATGCGTCGAAGTCTATGCGCGTGGCGGTTCCGACGGGTGCCCCTTTCTTTATTCAGACAGAAGATGTGCGGGCCCCGCATGCATCATTGCATCAATATATCAGTCTGTCTACCAAACTTCCGCGATTGTAATGGGGTTCCGTCTATTGCTAGCGTACATCATGCAGGGCTGTATGGCGCACCGATGACACGGGTATGTTTACGAGTTGGCGGATGAAGGCGGTTCCTCGTTGATACCTCCGTTTCGTCCTCACGGATCTCTACCTCCTTCGATGTCACAACCCCTATCATGGGAAGTTGGACAACTGCCCTGGCGGACTTTATTCTGCCTGCTGCCTGATCTAGCGGGATGCGCTTGTGTCGTCTGTGACCTAAGACGAGCCATCATCGTGGAGAAAGGTGGGATAACATGATGGACAGGTCGACAGATGGTGTCTTCTGGACGTGAGCCTCTGGAGAAGCGATGCAACGAGATGATCAAAGATTCGAGGACAGGATCTTGTGACCTCTGTAAATGTGTCCGCGCCAAGCTTGAATCAGTAGTCCCATTTTCGAGTCGAGATGGAGAGGAAGGAGAAGGAAAGCGCAGTGCGGGGGGAGGATGCTTGCGGGGTGCGAGGCGAGATGAAAGACCACGTGACCAAAAGTCTCGAGACGCGGGTCCGCGTCGTCCGAGACTCCGCTTCCGAGTCGCGTCCGCAATCGAAGGCTGCTACACTTAGTACGCCCGCGCTGGAGCTGTTTTTGGGGTTTTCATTTAAGGATACCGATGATATTGCTGCCTTTGCCACTCCTTCTTCTCATCCACATTCACCTCCTCGGCTATCCACAGGCTGATGAGCCAGAATATGATGAACACGTCTTCAACGTAAAGGCGCGCGGACTGCGCGATCGGACCAAGACCATGGAAGACTTATGTTACTTCCTCGTCGGAAAGATTGAACAGAAGCCCCGCATGAAATCAGTGAGTCCCCCCCTATCAGACACCCACGAGCCCGTAACTAGATCGTTTCAGCTCTTTCCGACATACCCATGTTCGCAGCCATCAGATTCGGTAGCTTTTAGGGCAGTATTGGCGAAGTACCTAGAAGGCCTGCGCAATCAAGTAGTGAGGCCTGAAACGCTGTCTAAATCCCAGAGTACGTCATCGAAAGGGAAGAGCTCTGGACTTGGAACAACACTAGAACACTGGTGGTGGAGAGATATCGTCGTGCGAAAATCTCTCCTCGAAGAGTGTACGGGAATTCGGTGAGCCATGATCCTCAACAGTAGATCGAATCTCGTTGTGTATGTTTGTGCACGATGCTGCTTGCAGGTTTGAGCGCATGATTATAGCACTCTCCACACATGCACTTTTTGCAAATACAGCTGAGTCGCTCAATACCAGTGCATCGGGCATCTCTGCAGCACTCGTACGCTCTCTTGGAACTTCTTATTTTGGTATACTGACGTACTCTAGAGTCTCCTGCCGGACCTTCCTAGAGATCATGTTTCCTTGGAAGCGACAATCCGCGGCGCTCGCAGGGCATGGGAACATTATGCCGCTCTACTCCAGCAGCGCCAGGCGGATTTGAAACATGTAGAGGTTAGTTTCGATATTACTCGGCACCACCTAAGCGAGCCTCACCGTCTTGCAGATCAATACAGCTGTTAGCCGGGGACACGAGTCCAATGCGATGCTAGCAGCTCTCTCGTTCGGAGAACTCGTTTCTCTTTGTGAGACCAAGCGTGATGAATTACAGCTGGGGAAATGGCAGGGAGAAGTAGGCCGTGCATGCCTTGATTTTGCCATTGGCCTCGCGGGATTGAGTTGGCCTGAGCTCCCGGCTGCTCAGACTGGATACGTCGAAGAAACGTACTTGTCACCGGAGAAGATATCTGCTGTAAGCCGTTTCCGACGCTTCTGCCAGTTGGCTGGTCTTAGGGAATGTAACAGACTGAGAATCTTCTCCCACCACTTCCGACAGCGGCTGCGCATCATCCACAGCACATGGAGTCGTTTTTGGCTCCCGTCATATCGACGTCATCTGCTACCGAGGATCTTCGACCGGCCCAAAGCAGTGACTGCGGTCCTCGTACTTCCATAACACGTCGCGTCAACGTCCTGATCACTGAACGCCTTGCTGCAGAGGAACAAACTAACAATGATTTCAGAGAGGCCTTGAACAGGATGCGTACAATGCGCGAGGGCCTGCAGGCGCAATTGCGATTAATCCCAGACGGCGCCAGCGCTCGGGCACCAAGTGGGAATCCGCCTGATGTACCAACACCACCTGCACCCAGCAAGGATGTGATAGTAGAGGCACAGACTCAGAGACAAGCCGCGCGGCCTCCTGCGCCAAATCAGGTTGCTCGAATGGGAAAAGCTAGTACTGTACACTCGGCGACTTTCCCCCTGCCCAAAGCGTCCCAAGTTCGTAAACCCCCATCCCGCCACCGCATACCCTCTGTCCCTACCGTAGAGTCGATTCAACCGACTCGCCGTTTGAAGGTGGATACCCTGAAACATCGTTCTACCAAAATTTCACGGGCCCCCGAACCTGCCGCTACTGTCCCACGATCTCCCGGAGCCGATGGCAGCGAGGGAATGCCCAAGGTAACTCACCAATCTGTCGGTGAGGCGAGGCCCACAAGAACGCAAGAGAGGAATGCCCCGGTTTGTCTCTTCACGCGTACACTTCTCAGAGGGTTTGCTTAATTTCCGTTCAACTGTGATCTATCTAGATTATCAATTTTGATGAAGATGAGGCCTTCTTACCGTCCGACCTCAAGCCAGACATCAAGCCGCCCGCACCCCCGAAATTAGACTTCATAGAAGACAACTCGACCTTCCTTCCATCCTTCCTCAAACGCGATATGGTACAGATGGGACCTGCAAGGCGGCAGGCAACGCCTGCCAGCGCAAGCCCGGCGTCAAGCCGTGAGAGCACCCCTGAACACGGAAGAGTAACACCGTCTGTGGGCGGTGGCAAGGACGAAGACGATTGGAGTTACGAGGGAAAAAGCATGACACTGCGTGATATCCTCGTGCGCGCGGGTGATGCGACGTTCGCACATTTTGATATACTACGTGAGCGATATCTCTCTTTTTCTCTCTCTTTTAGCTCTGCACAGGCCGCACAAGCCCTAAAGGAGGTACATACTTCCAAAGAGGAAGCTTTCACACAGCCTGATTGTATTGTGTGCCAGGCTGTTCGGCCACGCCAAGGTGGCAAGGCTGTTGAGCGTGTTGGACGGGAATTCCTGCCGCCGTCGGCACCCCGCGTACCCCACACGCGTGGCAGCGGGTACCCCGCGGGTTTCCCTTTTTTGCCTCACTGTTATCGCTGATTGATCAAAATTTACTAACACTATTGATTTTATCACAGATGAAGGGGACGTGGACGTTGCGGATGAGACGCTCGGGTGGGAATAGGTTCGTACTCGGCGTGGTAACACGTAAACAAACGGGCGAGCGTTATCTTATCAACCAACAGGCTAGGCCTGCAGGTGAATGGTCGAGAGGGAGCAGGGTGCTGATTGTGAAGGTTGCAATAATTTACTCATCAGTTCCTGGAGCTTGGGCCCGTGTTGGGACACCATTCCTGGGGGCCAGAAACAGATGGGATTACACGGAAGTAGAGATCCGTGACCCGAAAAATCTCGATCGCGGATTCGGTGTTTAGAGGAGTGGCAGTGCGATAAGGCTTGTCTACTAATAGACTAGATTAAGAATCTCAAACATGTAATGTAGCGGTAGATGGGAAGGAGAGGGAGGGGATGGATGACCGGGGGGCCGCTGCTACCGGTGGATACTCTTGGATGGGTTGCTAGATACTGCCGAGGAAACGGGGGCGTCGGAAGACAGGTAATCATCCAGGCCTCGCGTCAAACGGTAACGTCAAAATGTAAATGCCAAAAGGAGTAACAAAGGGAGGGTCGGAAGTTGGGAAGAAAAAAAAAAATTAGGGATTAGCGCAACATAGGATCAAAAGACGGTGATAAGATGGGCTTTGCATGACAACGTCTAATCTGAATGAAGGCAACACGGTTGACAATGAATTGGGGGGGGTCAAGGAATCGAAGCGTGGGAAATATGAAATGAAAAGGATCTGATTGGGTGATTTTAGAGGGACGTTTCAGTTTTGGTTTATCTTGTCTTTGTTGGCGGGTCGTCGTTTGATTACCAAGTAACGCATCTCTTCCCTCTCCGGTCACCACCCTCAATCCTCTATCCCTCCCTCCCACCACTTAATCATTTCCCCTCATCCTCGACCTCGCCATGCTCGGTGTACATAACTCCATATCCCCAGTGTCTCGGTTACAGTTCCCTCATAATCCTTCTTCAACCGATCTCTTTCAAGCCCCGCCCTCACCCTCCAGCTTTCAGTCCGCCTCCTCACCTCAGGTTCATCACTCTACTTTCCAGAAAGATCAACCCTTCTCAGCTCAACAATCTATACAGGATCGGCAGCCAGATCAAACTCCCTCAACGCCCGTCCAGCCCCAAGGTGCTCCACCCACCACGACCCAAGCCTGTGCCAACTGTAAAGCCACCACTACGCCGCTATGGCGTAGAGATGCCGAGGGTAAACCCGTTTGTAACGCCTGTGGTCAGTGTCACTTTCCGTCTACTTTCCTTTTCACGTGTTTGGGACCTACCACTCCGTAACGCATCTCACCCACGTGTCCTATGTGTCGAGTGACACAAGGCAACGCTTATGTCGCACGGACGATCTCTCCGCCCTCACATTGGGTCCAATCTCCTCCTTCCTCATATCTCATTGTATCGGTTACGCTGACGTGCCTTCGCCACTCTCCTGTCCGCATGTTCTCCATCTCAACCTCACCTTTTCTGATACGCGTCTACTCACAATGATCTTAAACAGGCCTCTACTTCAAATCAAAAGGCAGCATTCGCCCCCCGGATCTTGGTCGGTCAGGTTCAAACCGCGCTTCTTCGACCCCCGCCACCCACCCCGCCGCTACCGGCGACGGAACCACAGCGCTGCCCAGCCGGCATATGACCCATACCCCACCGTCTCTGCTCACACCTGCAGCCTCCCCGGCCCTCGAGTCCTCCGCTCAAAACCAGCCCTCCAACCCACCCGCCCCCCATCTTTCTGGCGGCACTTGTCCTGGTGACGGTCGCTGTGACGGTACTGGTGGTACTTCAGCTTGCTCCGGTTGTCCCGCGTACAACAACGCGCTCAGTGCACGGTCAGAGATGGAATCTACAAAATCCAACAACCCCGCGTCTCCCTCCGCTCAGGCCTCGGCAGAACAGCAGCAACAGTCCCCA
The DNA here is from genome assembly GCA_022496195.1 of Lactifluus subvellereus. Classification (NCBI taxonomy): domain Eukaryota; kingdom Fungi; phylum Basidiomycota; class Agaricomycetes; order Russulales; family Russulaceae; genus Lactifluus; species Lactifluus subvellereus. The sequence continues at coordinate 54,786 of WTXC01000004.1, read as the reverse complement.
GACTCCCCCGAGGGCGGTGTCAGCCAGGGTGCACGCAGCCGCAATGGCCGTGCGGCACCTGTTGGTGCGCTTTCGTGTGCCAACTGTGGAACGTCGACAACCCCACTCTGGCGCCGCGACGACGTCGGGAACAATATCTGCAATGCTTGTGGTACGTCGCTCGTTCCATGCCAGTTTTGCTTCCGCCTCTCTTGCCACCAATGTCGTTTATCGCCGCAGCGCCACAGTGTTGCGCTGGCACGTTCTTATGGGTCGGAGATCAATTGATCTTATCAGATCACGCAATCCCTTGACTGATAACGACTTTGGGGTTGTTTGCTTTCACAAACACCGTGTTGATTTGGGGTCTGTCAACGACTATTCTATTGTGCCCCGATTTGACGGCCCGATCCCCCTTCTTCTGTTTACTTTTTGTTGTTCCACATATAAACAAACAAAGCAACCTGACATTTCCTTTTACGTCCAGGTCTATACTTTAAGCTCCACGGTACACATAGGCCGAATAGTATGAAAAAGACTGTTATCAAACGGCGCAAACGTGTTCCTGCAGCTGGTCCTGCTGGCCGGCTCTCCGACCAAGCTGCCGCAGAGGCCCTCGTCTCCGTTGGACGTGGCGTACACGCTGGCACCGGTGACGAGGAGGAAGATGAGGAAGATTCACCCGAACCAAAGCGCAAGCGTTCACGCCGTTCCTTTCCGCGTACGAAGCGCGGTGGAAAAGATAAAGGGAAGGACGGGGACGATGAAGAGGGTGGAGAGAGCGAGGCTCACCGTAGTTGGGAGATGGCCGACGCGCCTCGTCCCGGTTCACGTAGTGCCTTCGTTCACCCTCCGCACCCGTTCAGCGTCCCCGGCGGATTCGAGTTACCTCCACTTGGTTCCACACTCCCCCCGGGTACAGACTTCAATGCTGCGCTAGCAGGGTACGTCGCGGCCAAGGGCGCTTTCCACAGCTCTGCGAGCTACATCCGCTCAGGCAGCGGCGCTCCTAGCCGTACGCACTCTCCTCTCCAAGGTGCAGCCTCTGGGTATGCTCCCGTGGGGGGGTATGGGTTCCCGCGCGGACACTCACCCGTGTTGATGAGTGGCGTTGTGCCAACGGTACCCGAGCTGGAGCGGCATTATTACGAGCTGCACGAGCACCGAAATGGGCTTCTGGAATTCCTCGAGCGCACAGAACGACTGATCGCTGGCGTCAAGCGAGGCTTGGACGAGATGCGCGGCTCGTCCGACGGCACGACGCAGCAACAACAACGACAGCAGCAGCCACAACAGCAGCCGCAGCAGGAAGCCGACAGCCAGGCCCAACCTCAAAGCGAAGCGTCCAATAATGGAGCGGCGCCGAGTGCCCCTCTCCAGCTTCCGCGGAGTGCACCTGGCTCTCCTGGGGGCGGGCGAGAGAGCGTATGGCCCGTAACGATGGCTGCAGACAGTGGGCGGGATTAAGGAGCGCAAGGTGATATAATGTCTGACTCCTTCCCACCCCCCCCTCCCCTCACATTTTTCATTTCGCTTTGCTTTGTGGGCTCATTATTTGCTGTGCACTCTCCTTAAGTTGTATTGGTGGTGGAGATACGCTCCTTTTAATATTGCTTTGACCATGGACTAGCACTTCCTCGTATATATTGCTGCTCGCTATTGGCCGTTAGTACCTATTACTCGTCTGGTTCGATTAACTGCTCTCTACCTTTGACTGAGATACTATTTTTTTTTTTTTTTTTATATTATACGTATGTTCGGGCGATGGCCATTCTGCAAAACAGAAGGCACACGCTGTTTCTACCCTGCCAGACTCGACTGATCTCTGCTAGTAATCCTGTGATAACCGTCCTTTTGTTTTATCTTTCACTTCACTTTCGTTTTATTTGTCCTAGGCAGGGAAGGATCGCCCATATAGTGGATATTTGAATATAAAAACACATGGTTGATTTTGGTCGTGGCTGGCTGGGATTGAATTGATATTTTGTTGACACGTGAAAGTGACGATGGGGTATGGCGGGCGGGCGTAAGGGTGAGAGGGCCCTGAGAGATTGTCTCGTCTCTCTTCACTCTCTCGTTTCTCTCACCCTCATCCTCATCTTCGCCTCCGTCCTCCTCCCTCTTTGTCTTCTTCTTTCCCGATCCGTTCCTTTCACTTACCCTAATTTAGATCAAAAAAAAACAGGCGCTCAGTATCCCCATTTCGGGTCATCATGACCGCCGCCACTCAGCTTGAGCCTACCCCCCAACGCTCAATTCAAGACGAGGACGAGAGTGTACGCATCGCCGTCCGGGCCCTCGGCGACATGCGCAACGGCGCGCTCCTTCAACCTCCTGCTGCACAACCGCCGTGTATCAGCTGTGCGCATATTCCCTGCATCTACTACCCCATCCCCAGCCTGCGCGTTTCGCTCACACCTCCCGTCTCCAGCCTTCCAGTCCACCCCTGTGCTCTCAATCTCATCTTCTTCAAACTCTCCAACCCTGACGAGCCCTACCCTTGCATCTGACGAACCCGACATGGACGCGGAAGAAGCGGACTTCGTTGCCCGCGTTTCGACCTTTCCCGTAGTGAGCAGTGCCCTCCGAGCGTACGAGCAGAGCAAAGCTAGCTCCCGCGTCGTCAAGGTGTGTTGCCGCTTTTCCTGCGCGATATCCAAAAAAGCCTTATTGGTTATCTAGTACGGCGCGGAGATGATGGAGTGTTCCGTGAAGAGTATATCACGACCCGTCATCGACCGATTACCAGTGACTTCTCTCGACGAGTTTGCTTGCCGGCAGCTCGACCGGGTACGTTCCGTTCACATTCCTTGTTCTTTTACTTTTCTATTTTGCCATCGCTGCATCATCTCAATTAAGCTCTTATGCTTATATAACTCTTTTCCGGTTTTCGGTTAGCTCGGGCGCTACGGTGCAGGCACGCGACGACGACCGAGCGTTGATGCAGATGGACGCAGCGTGAGCCGAGAACGCCAACGTAAACGTGGACGCAGCAGTCTGGAGTCCGCTCTACAGATATATGATGTGAACATGCGGGACCTTGCTGAGCGGGATCCCTCACCGGGTGGGTACTTTGCTAAACGCCATTTCACGCCCGCGGGACCGCGGCTGACATCAGCCTATTTTTTTTTTTTCGTGTAATCGTATCATTTAGAGTCAGAAAGGAACGTCCTGGCGGAGAACCCGGACGAACAACAAGTCGTACAGAGGAGCCGATGGCAGGCTGTATTACTCGAGGCGGGCGGTATCGGCGCTGCCGTGAGCGAGGAAAGTATGAGGCGACTCAAATACTGTCTACAGTGGTTGCAGGTCAGTAACACCAGCTTTGACTCTGATCTCCGCTGTGCCCCAAAGGGATCTCACGATAAGATCGACTACAGTACGCTACAACACATATCGATGGCCAAATCTTAATTTTGCGCGATTTTATCGCCTCCCTCCAACCACCACCAGACTCACCACTTGCGCTTAACCCTGATGCCCTCATCTCTCAGGAGCGTATGCGCCAGCTTGCAAATGTCAAGCGAGATGTCGTTGCCACTGTACGTCAGGTCGTCGATGTTGTGTCCAAGTATGCAGGTGGTGCTCTTCCGGAGCCTGCACGCACACGTGTACGGGGGTTCATCCTCCACCTCCACAAGCCTGGGCAAGCGCCGCACGTCGGGAAAACGTCGCATCTGCATCCCTCCCCGCTCGTGGACGTGGTTCAACTCGGAGAAGTGCACGACGAGCGAACGCAAATGGGACAGGGGAGACATCACGTCCTGCATCACCCACTGGCACATCCAACGCACGCCATGTACGACAAAATAGCGCAAGTGCCAGCGGTACCCCAGTTGCTATGCCACCTACCGCCAGTTCCGCAAAACAAGCCGCGCAGCGTATCCTTGCTCTTGCCACTGAGAGTCTCGACATGATGCGCGGCGTGACTGGCGTCGTCAAGGATTCTCTCGACCGTGCTGATGCATGGGTCGAACGCCTACGTGTTATCGGGTTACAACGTAGCGCCGCAACAGGCCCAGATACAATTTCGGGAGACGCGATGCCATCTCTTGATCTGATGGCCCATCGCTCACCCGTGGGAGCAGGGGAGAGCGCTACGACGAGTGCGGTGGGCACCCCTGTGAGCGTCCATGCGATGCTACCATCGCTGAGCCCCATAGTGCGTCCTGCGACAACACTATCGTCCTCATCTTCGTCATCATTGCAAGACACTTTCTTTGCGGACCATCATACGGCCGGGTTAGGCCGCTTAAGTCTATCGGGAAGTTCACCGTCGACGCCGAATAAGAAGGATATGTTTACGGAGGAAGGCGAACGCGGTAGCACGCCCAAGCTGGGCACTTCCACTCACGACGGCTCACCTGCGATGGAAGTTGATGAGTAAACAACGATGTTCCCGTTGCGGTATTTATTTCGATACTGTCTGGTTCGTGGTCTTCTACTCTTTTTTCTTTCTTTCTTTCTTTCTTTCTTTCTTTCTTTCCCCGCTCGCGAATGTATGGAAACATGGTTTGTCTGTCCTATTCCACCTTTCTTTTCCCCGTTTCTCTTCTAGTTTTCTCTGTCGCGTCTTCTTCCCCTGCTCTGCCCTATTTTACTGTGCGATATAGTTGTCGAACTGCGATTTTCTGTACTGACGAATTGGGGGTGTGTATTCACTGGATTTGTGTGGACATGTGGACCTGTCTACGATATTGTATACTCGATCTCCTTGAAAGGCTCCGACGTCGGCGCCCCATGTTAGTAACTTACAATATCACCTGTGACACTAAAACATGATACATGCACGATGTATGATACCTGATGTGATTTGGATGGGGTTCCCCATCGCCAGGATCTCGGCGGGCGCCAAGCCAAGCCAAACAAGTCCAATTACGGTATCACAGCCTCACTCTAGCCTCACAGCTATTTCATTGCATGTACACACTCAATTACGCGATTGACACTAAGCTGCGACCTCATTACTTCCTGTGACTGTTTGAGAAATCGATCGATAAACGGAAGCTACGCAGCAGCGAGGCCTCAAGGCACGGCGACCGCGCCTTGGATGAGGCTTTTTTTAGTGAAAAGGAGAAAGCTGGTTGCTTGCTGGACGTTTGAGAAATATGGAGATGGTGCAAGTCAAAGCGAGATCGATCGTGGGTTTGGGGAGGGGAGGGGGGCGGTCCGGTGGGCGCATTATCGCCGAAGAAAGTGCTGTTACACATGCACAAACGTGGCTGCACACACACACAAGGAGTTTCTTGTTTGTGTGCTTGGTATGACGGACTGAGAGATACTGCTGTGTTGTGTTTTGAGTGAGGGAGACGGAACATGCGTAATTCATTTCGTTTGGATTGGAACTTCTTATCGCAAAACACGCGTAGCAATGCGTACGTTATACACACACACCCACACACCCACACCCATACCCGCATCATGGCATCTCAATGCGTACACACATATACACACACATACACATACACACGCATATACGCGTGAGGCCCAGATTGCGTCTCAAATCTATCACACTGAGATTCCTCCTGTGCGTGAGGGGATGGAGGGGGACGGGGGGGAGAGCGGTTCGTGTCTTAGAAAGTGGAGCCCTCGGGAGGCTGGGGGAGCTTGCGATTGTTAAACGAGGCCATCTCGCTACAAGAAAAAAGAGTCAGGGATGTATCCAGGCAAGGAAAGGGGGCCAGAGCAAAAGACGGACCGGCGGATCTCGACAAGGACGGTCTCGATGCTCTTGCTGCGGTTCCAGTTGGAGAGCACGGGCAGCTTGGACGGGTCGACTTTACCGTCGATCTGCGAGACGAACGGGAGGTTGACGCGCGAGATGAACTGGATCGTCGGCGGTTGGTCGGGGTAGCTGTCGCCGCAGTGTATCTTGAGCGAATAGATCCGGTTCTCGTGCACCGTCTGTATGTCCCAGAGGGGTAGAAGGAGGGATAGCGAGAGAGAGGGAGAGGGGGACGGGACGGAGAGAGCAGGTGTGTGCGCGCCGCGTGTACGGTGGGTGGTGCGTGTGTATGCGTGGGTTACGTGGGTTGAGGGGATTGCGGGGAGCGGATAAGAGATGGAGAGATGAGTACGTACGTGTCCTGGACCGATGACGGTGCCGTTCCAGTTGGACATGAGGATATCGTCGCTGTCCTCGAGGCCGTAGGAGCACGATCCGTCGCCGATGCCCTTCTCGCCCTTTTCGAGCTCCTCGAGCAGGCGGAAGTTGCGTGGAACTGGCAGGAATGGGATGGATCGGTGTGCGTGCCATTAGACGTAAAAATAAAATAAAAAAGAAAGGAAAGGAAAAGACAACGCCACGCACCCTTGGCCATCGTTTTGGTACTGTATCAATCGGTGGAGTTTCTCGTGTTACGGTTGTATTCTGGTACTGTTGTAGTAGTCGCGCTGTTCGTCTCTGTTCCTGTTCGCCTTCTGACTCGATCTGCTTATAGGAGGCCCGGCCCGACTCCGGATCTCTCCTCTTTCTTTTGGGCCCTCACAACGGCTACGAAGACGAATCCTGGTTTTTGGGCAGACGATCCGAGAGGACCCCGTTCATTGCATCACACTCATCTCCGTTGAGGCTGGGAAGGAGGAGGATGAAGATGGGCCGCCCAATGAGAGATAATCTTCTAGCGACCTTTCTAAACTACTACTGTAATGCCTTGCGATTCCAGCATGCATGGACTTGAATCAATTATCGAGAGCATGATCGTTTGTCACATCACTCATTACCGTTCAAAACTCTGCCGACCAGGTGAACGTAAGTGGTCGGCATCTAGGAGCGGGGATGTCGGCGTACACGCACTCTCAATCTCAATAAGCTATGCAAAATTTGAGCACCGCAGTTGTCAGGGCTATGCCAACGCACAGAGTCAACAGATCCAACCCACTTTGCTGAGAATCTTGGAACAAATTCAGCGTTTTCCCTTTGTTATAGTATGGTAGACTTTATCTAACTATCAAGGTTGAGAGTGAGTGAGATTAGGTCGGGACTTAGAATTACCTGATTCAGCGTCTGTGCCGAGGTTGACCCATCTTTGTCCGCTAACCATTCTCTGAGTCCTCAATTACCATCCGCAGCAGTACCATTTTCTTTTAATCCTCAACTCTTATTTATCATTCGTCAACACCTTTTGACCTTGATCCTGATCCATGTTCAAATCTCCAACTGCAAATCCTTACGACGACATTGTCGGTGAGTACATTAGAGCCGTAACCCTTTTCCCTACTTGACGCTCATTCACCTCTCCACCAAAAAGTGAAAGCTACGGATGAGACTCTGACCAGCGAGAACTGGGAGATCATCCTTAACTTGTGCGATAAGGTCCAAGATGAGGGCGAGCAGGGGTGAGTACCTTGCCACTCCTCTAATCTGATAGCGCCCGTTTAGTTGGACACTTTGATAGAGCACGGAACGTCATTGCGGCCGTCCTCAAGCGACTAGCTCACCGGAACCCCAATGTACAATTATATTCACTCTCGCTTACAGAATCACTTTCAAAGAACTGCGGCAAAGAGCTCCATAGCGAGATCGCGTCCAGGGCCTTTACTCAGGCACTGGAGAGATTAATCACCGATCGCGTGCGCAGCTTTAATGCCGTCCTCCTTTGCGAAGATGCTGATGACTCCCTCCTATTGTACAGACCACACACGACAAGGTCAAGCGTCGGGCATTGATGCTTATTGCGATGTGGACTGAGGACTTTGAGAGTGACCCAAATCTTGGTATCATGGAGGAATGTTATGAGAGTCTCAAGGCAAAGAGTACAGCGTTGGCTCATTCCCACCCTCATTTGTACTCATTTCGCTTGTACAGATTACAAATTTGAACCGGCTGACGAACCTCCACCCAACGACGACGACGAGGCCCGCAGACGCGAGGAAGAGGAGTTACAGCGTGTGCTCGAACTTTCTATGCAGGACAAGGGCGGCCGGAAGAACTGGAACGAGTATTCCCTCGCGTCATCAAGCGGTGCAGGCGGATCGGGCTCACAAGCGAGTACAGCTCGTCCGCCTGCCGAACCTTCTGCCTCATCAGCTTCTGTTGCCCCGGTGCCTCCGCCATCATATCCTGACGGCTACGCTCCACCGCCAGAGGCGCATGCTCAAGCCGCACTTGAACCTGCACCCGCACCTGTACATGTACCTGCGGCCGCGGAATCATCCACTGAATCCCTTCCAAACGAAGAACCAACATCGCCCACTCCTTCTACGGAAGTGTTTGGCGTGACACGCGTGCGCGCGCTGCACACATTTGAGCCCACTGAGCCCAACGAGCTGGCATTTGAGAAAGGAGAAATAATCAAAGTTGTGAATCGTGAATACAAAGATTGGTGGCGAGGGCAGTTAAGGGGTCGCACCGGGATCTTCCCCGTCAACTATGTCGTACGTTTGCAGTCTCCCTCGCCCCTCCCGACGTTCACACGCTGTCGTGCAGGAACCTCTTCCGGAACCTACACAGACCGAGCTAGCAGCCGAAATACAGCAGGAAGCCGCCGTGTTCGCACAGGCAGCCAACGTCGATCGGTTGTTGACAATGCTGCGCACTCTGGATCCCGCAAAAGATAATCTTGCAGATAATGAGGACATTCAGGAACTCTATCGCTCGTGCATGACCCTCCGCCCGAAGATCGTCAAGTTGATTGATAAGTACAGTCAGAAGCGCGGTATGTAGCCTTGTAAATGATAGGGGCCCTTGCAGAGCTAACGGTGTCCTATCCCGAATGTTTAGCTGACCTGGTGTCGATGAACGAGAACTTTGTCAGAGCGCGCACAATATTCGACCAGATGATGGAAGAGAGTCTCGCACGTCATAGTGAATGTATGGTTTTATTTCTCTCTCTGAACTCTTCCCCCGCTCACTGATATTGGTACCTTTCGCAGTCTATGAACAACAGCGTTCGCCCTACCCACAGCCACAATCTACGTACCCACGTGCTGACGGGGGCGCACAAGGTCAGCCAGAACTTGGTTATGGTCGGCCTGCCGACCAGTCACGACCATATGGGTGGAACCTGCGCCCATACGACCAGGGCGGTTATGGTCCATTCCCTATGTCTGCAGCTGGGTACCCACAGCCGCGGCAGAGTGGGCCCGTGTTGGGGCGCAGTTCCTCTTATGGCGCACCACAACCCCAGCCCCAGGGACAGCCTCAGCCTCAACAAACGCAACAGGTCCCACAACCCCAGCCTCAGACTGCATACGTGCAACCATATCCGGCGCAGGATAATTCAAGAGCATCGTACTATGCTCAGGCACAACCGCGACAGACAGAGCCTCCTGCTCAACCTGCGCAAGCTCAATCTCCGGGTCAGACTCAGACTCAGCAGCAGCCCGAGCTCCAAGCCCAGGTCCAGCCGCAGTTGCAACAGCAGCACGCCCAGCAGCAACCTCACGTTCAACCTCAGCCGCAATTGAATCATGCCCAGTCGCAACTTTCCATTCAATCACAGCCGCAATTGCATCATGCCCAGTCTCAACTTTCCATTCAAGCACAGCCGCAGGCGCAGGTCGCAGTCCAGCAACAGCCTCAACCTCAACCCCAACCTCAAACAGAGACGCAGCACCCATCAACTCAAGCAGACCCCCAGGCACAAGTGCAACCGCAGCCGCAGCAAGCGCAAAACCAGCAGACGATGACGGGGCCCCCCTTCGTCTTTGACCCAACAGCGACGTACCCAGACCAGAATGTACAAGCGTGGGCACAATACTACGCCCAGGGCGGGACAGATCCTACCGGCTCGGTGTACTTCATCTCCGTACCTGGCATTACCGACGCGCGCCCACAGTTGCAGATCCAAGCACAGCCGGTGGAGGGGCAACAAGAACAAGAACAGCAGCAGCAAGCAACCGCGCAGGACAGCGGCCTCCATCGCCAGAACTCACTGCCACTGCCGAATCCATACGGCTCGAACAGTGTGGAGTTTGACGAGCACGCAGCCCCGGCCAGCGCAGGTACAGTGCCGGGTGCGGCGTCCCATGCGCCGTGGCAGCGGCTGCCGGGGCAATTTGCGCAGATGCGCGTGGGGGAGCCGAGCGTGGGCGCGTGAGGAAAGCGACGGCGTGGGTTTTTTCGGGGAACTGTGTAACGTATGTGGGAAGGAAGAATAGCATGGCGATAGGGTAGGTATGCGAGGCCCGGGTTTACACTCCCCGGCCCTAAGGACGGACGGGCGGGCGGTTTTGGCAGGCTTCATTTCTTGCTATGTTCGCCTTTCTGTTGTGTTTTTCTTTTCAACTCCCCCCCATATATGCGTGTCCAAAGTAATTGTTTTTGCTGAGAAGGCCATCCATTCCTCCCTTCGACTGTGATGTTGAAAAGGAACACTTCGATGATCTCAACCACTATATCTCACGAAAATGGAGCGTACACACTACGCACATCCATTGTCGTGCATCAATCGGCAGGCATCACAAAGTTCATATATACAGTATAGGTACCACTCGCACGAGGTCAGAGCAATCATTACATACACGAGATAGATGAAATACTCGGATAGAGTAGGCTTTTGTAACCGTCTTAGGGCAATACGCCAAGAAAAAAAAAAGGTCATCCATTACAACACCGCGTGAACACGTTGCACCCCCGGACCTCTGACCAAGCCCGGTGTCTAGATCCGAATTTCATATCATGCCTCCTTGATCCCCTTCCGGATCTCGTCTATCCCTTCATCGAATTGCCAAAATTCGTCATCCGGTGGTAGTGGTGGCGATGCCGGCAAAGGTACCTTTCCTTCAGCAGCCCGAGCTGGATCCGGAGCCGGAACCGGAGCTGGAGCTAGAGCCGGAGTTGACGTTGGTGCAGGGGCAGCAGGGACAGGGACCGGGACCGGGAGCCCTGGGCCCACGCCCAGGCAAGGCGCACTCTGTACGCTCTGAAAGTACCGCTCCTTCACTTCGCGCGTCGCGTCGTCCATGCGCGCCTTCTCCGCACTCCCGATCCACAGCACGCGCACCAGCACGTGGCGCACCGCGGCGCGGAGGATGATGTACCCGTGGCTGGCGGCGAGCGCGATGAACAGCGCGCGCACGACCACGTCGCGCGTCTGGCCCCTCTCTGCAACATGCTGCGCTCCCGCGCCCGCGCTCGTGGAGAGCGGTGCGCGCAGTCCGACGGCCGCGGCGGCTGTAGGGTGGAAGAGGTACACGAGCGCCGAGTTGGTCAGGGCGGAGAGCCAGGCAAGGTAGGAGAGGCAGTCGAGCCAGGGCCCGATCGTGTCTGTGCGCGTTGGGAGCGGGTGGCGGAAGTGCGTGACGATTTTGAACGCGTCCGAGGGGAGCTCGATGACGTTGTTGAGCAGGGCCATTACTGAAGAGCCAAAGCGTGCGTCAGTCAGTTGTTGTTCTCGAAAAGAAATTAAAAAAAGACCAACAAGGTGCAAGCGGCCAAATTGTTGACCAGAGTGCGACGTAGCCAAACTGGGTGACCATCTCGTCGTAGTCCTCAAAGAGGCCATACTGGGGGAGGGACACCTCCCTGCGCACGCGCTCGAGGAATTCGCGTTCGTCGCGCGCGCCCCCGCTCTTGTCGTCGTCAATCCGACACGCTTTTTTTTCGGGGTAACTGCGCTTGCGCCGGACAGGGATGGCCGACGCTTGCCCGAGCGGACCGAAGCGAATGCGCGCGTAAGAAAGGGGAGGCCAACTTCCATGAAAAAGTTGGATGCTTGGTTTGTGACCATGTATGCAAACATCTCTTTCTGCAGGCGCGAGCGATTGAGCTTGGCGTGCGCCATATTCGCGTCGGACACGAATAAAGCGCGTCCAGATTTTTCGGTGGCAATATCGAACCCAGAGGAGGTAAGAGATGAGACGGTATTAGAGCTAAGAAACAGAAAGTGTTGCACAGAGTTCATGACTGTCTCGCCAAAGGGAACATAGATAAAGGCCGAAGAACCATGCCAAGGTATGAGACGATGGAAGAGAGGACAAAGCTTTTTGTCGTGAGGGAAGCATCAAAAGACGACTGATGCTCGTGATTCTCCCACTGTGTGAGTCTTCGTGCATATCTTCGATAGATGGCGAGGAACTGAGGGATGACCGCGGTGAAAATGACTGTCGGCGCAAATGACTGAAGAAAGATACATAAGTGAGATGAACAAATGTTGAAAACGATAGCCTTACAATGTATTCGTGGCCAGGACCGGTATAAAGAGTGGTGACGAAAGCCTCAAATATAAAGATGGCCGTGAGGAGGACAGCGAGAATGCTCGCAAAAAGGGCAATGATCGGAACGCTGACGAGAATCTTTAGTTCGCGTTTCCACCAAGGATGGCCCTCGGCAAAACTCGGGAGATGTTGTTCGACCCGATCTGAGCCTAGACAACCCCACGTGACGGAGTGTAGACGCTCACGGATGCGCCAGTATTCGACAAAGACGACGGACCAGAGGAAGAGAAGAGAGGAGTAGGTGAACGAGTAGGCTTTCCCAGAGTAATAACAGGCGAAGCCAGCGACAGAGATAAAGAAGAGGGCGCGAGTGTAAGAAACAAGAAAAGCGAAGTAGAGCGCAATGGCCTCGCCAAACTGGAAAACATTAGGGGGAACTTGAAGCACGTATTTGGGGTGGAAAAACGTACTTGAGTGCGAATAATGTCAAGTTGGTCATGACCGATGTTAATCACGCTTGCGAGCGTTGTGACGGAGCGAATCCAGACATCATTAAATTTTGGGTCGTGAAGGGCCATGATGGATTCTATGCGAGACCAACTGTCATTGTGGGGATGTATGCCAAGGCCGCCGTCAGAAGGTGTGGCTGTAACATAGGTATACACGAGGCGAAGGCGTTCGGCCGGATTTAGGGTGGTCTGATCCTGGTTGACGTTTGAGGCAGATGTCGAGAGGCCATGAAGAAAGTCGGAATGGCTGTCGGGATGATGAGTTAGGGGAGAGAATATGAACTAATAGTGTGCTTGCCATTCACGTTGCAAGAGTTCTTGGAGTTTTTGATTGGAACATGATACTAGGAGGATCAGTTGACCTTGATGCTCGCCACGCCTGCCTACGGCGTAAAGGTCGGCTTTCCGAAGTGTTTCGAGTAGACGAGTGTACTGATCTTCCGCGTGTTGGGCATCAATCCTTGCTTTATGTTTTGAAATATGAATAGAAGGAGAACTTGCTCTGAATACGACGACGAGGTCGATATCATGCCGCATGGTATGGTTGGGTACCAGTGGTGTGGCGTGCCTGTGACGCGTGGTGCGAGCCGCGCTCCTCCGCTCAGCTCAGGTTGATCGGCGCCCGAGAGCACAGCCGGCGCCAGCGCCTAGGATCCAGGATCCAGTGGAGCCGCCAGTGGAGCTCCAGCGCAACGCTTCCCGTTGCTATCGTAACCTAAAATTGGGAACGGCAAATTGCTCGTCCCCATTCCCCCCTTCTTCCGAGGCGAGACGAAGAACTGTCGAGGCCAGGCATTGGTAGAACCCCCATTCTACATTTAGTCTCTCAAGGGTGATTGTTCCCCCTTTTGCTCTCCAGGTTGGTTGGTTACACCGATTAACCCGCGTTCTGCCGCTCAACCCACATCTCCTCTCGTCCTGTCTTCCTTACTCTTAATCCGTAAACGCCCCCTCCCCACGTGTCCAGCTCTCTACTCTCCTTTCTTTTTTTTTTTTTTTCGCTCCTTGAGCCCCTTCCAATCTTTACTTTCTGACCAACATCACACTGTGTGTACAATTGGTCTCCTTCCCTCGGAAAGTCCGGAACATCCCCTTTTCTTTCACTTTGCCCCATCTGGCCTCTGGTGACAGATAATAGCTCTTGACATTCCCCTCTCGTGGTCATACCCACCTCTACCAGTTCCCGCAACCTTCGAACCGTCCCCAATAGTTCACCTCCTTCGCAGTGGAGCACTTACTGTCCTCTATATATGTACGCTCAGCTTTGTCACGTCGCCTGGTCTTCAACTCATGCCCACCGACAGGCTTTTCTTGGATCACTCACGTAGTTGACGCTTGTCCCGACTAGACACGATCAGATCATTTCTTGTCGTATGTTGACCACAGCTGTTTCTTCTATTGTCCTCCCTAATTGCCTTATTAGCAGAAAATACAATTCTCACATGGCCTTTTTTTCTTCTGGCGGACAGGAAGTTTATGAGTATCGCCTCAAGCGATCGTCCTCAACTACGAGCGTTCGAAGTCGCTCTCGTCGCCCCTCCGGATTACAAAGACTCGCATCGCAATCCCGTGTCCATACACACACTCCTCCACTGCCCCGTGCGGAGACACCCGAGGACGTCTCCTCTACTCGGCATAACCCGTCCACCGCATCTCCTTCCCATATAGCCGCGCTAGATGTGCGAGAGCAGAGTATGCGAGTTGTTCCATGAGCCGAGGTGCCTCATTAACCCATACGCTCAGTGATTCAGGATTTGAAAGTATCATCCACATTACTACAAGCATTCCCAACTTTGCGCAGCAGCCAACGCCGCGATGACGCTGGACTTGAACTGCCGCAGCACCATCCCGGCACGTCACCCTCATCTGCATTTTCGTTGCGTCCCAAAACAAATTTTGACACTGGCTCTGTCTCTGACACTGGCGTCGTTTCGCGCACACCACGCCCATCTCGCTATCTTGACGTCTCTTTACCGCGCAGTTTGCACCTTTCACCCTTAGATGCGCGCCACCCCTCTCCTAGCTCTCCCAATCTTTCTCCAGCTGGCTATCTATCTGAGGGCGGTAGCCCTGAACGGTCGCCAAGCTTGCTCCACCCTTCGCGTCTGGACGTCAAGCGTCTCCTCAGCAAGCCAGCTGCACCAAGCGTCGCTTCGACCCTTTCCATTACGTCTGACTCGGAATCTCATACTATACCTCGTGCTCAACTGAACCCCAGCGAGGCATGGCCGAGCAAGACCAGGATCCAGAACCACGTCAAATTCAGTACCAGTTCTCCAACAATACTAAGGCCGGAGTCCCCTGAACGATCTCCCGCTCTGTCACCACCACCGTCACTACAGCAGCGCCCAAGGAACCTTCTTAGGAAAAGGTCTGCAGCCGGGTACATGCGTGCCACTACGACATCCGCACCTTCACGAAGGATGTCAATTCCATCTTCGCTGCAATCCATTATACGCTCTCCCGCGGCCCCTCCGTCGCGCTCTTCCATGCTACAAAGCGTGCTTGGAAGCCGCGCGGCCGTTCCAACCTCCCCACCGGCTAATGGCTCGGGCAGGCTTACACCTGCCGGCCAAATCGCGCAAGCGTACAAGGAGCAGGACATGCGTCGTGAGGCCTTTGCTGCAGCTGCGCGCGCAGAGAGTCAGTTACCTACTGTCCCACCAAGCGCGCCGTGGCTTGATACACCCGAACGTATGTTCGAACAACATGCCACTCCGACTACCGAGGAAGGTGCGCCATATTATACTGTATTTGGTAGCTAGCTCTACTGACCGCCTCGTCGCAGTGGGCAGTGCCCAGGATGCGCTTTGCCACGCTGGCGATCACAACCCAGGCCTGCGAAGTTCTGGGTCCCAACCTGTCAAATCGCTCACAAGAAAAGTCTCGGCGCGCCTCCGGCGTGGCTTGGCGACCATTTCTGGCGCGGGGGCCGGGGATGCTGATGGAGAAGGCGAGCAGAGGAACACCGTTCGAGGCGACCTCACGGGCGGCAATCCGTCAAATCAACATGAGCGCCAACGGTCGTCATCTGCCCAGAAGGCAAAGCGCAAACCAGAGTCGCTTAGACTGTCGACGGATCACACTTGGCCCCCTCCTACTAGCGGACTAGAAGATTCCCCGGACGAACGTTCGGTTCACGCTATGCCAATTGAGACGGCGCTGGATTCGGCGAGTTTCGTTGCGCAGAGCAAAGGCAAGGAGAGGGCGCAGGAGAAGGACGAAGCAAGTGCAGGCGGGAGGCTCTGGAGACTCGTCAAACGTATCAGTGCAGGTGGCTTGCGCGAGCGCTTCCACACGGCCAGTACGCCCGTGCCACCGGTACCTGCGATACCGAAAGACTTATTGCTGCCCCCGCCCGCGACGCTCGAGGGGCAGATTCTTATTGGAGGCCACTTTATGGGTTCAGACACGTCGATAAGCAGAGCGTCGCCTAGCGGTGACGGCCATCCGACCATTGCAATTGCGATCGGCACGCCGCCCCCAGGGACGATGCGTGGTCACGATGCAAGTCCGCACCCGCCTGGCCCCAGCACTCCATCATCACCACAGTCCTCTGAACCCACATCTACACAATTCTTCCGCTCGCACACACCGCGCTCCTCGTTCTCGTCAATCGTTGGCACCTCGCCTCCAGCGCCACCAGTACCGGTACCCGCACTGGCACGAAGCCCGAGTCCGCGAACTCTCTCACGCTCGAAGAGTAGTTCCTCGGCACGCTGCCCCTCGAACGACGAACGGCAGGGCTCGAGGTCCCCGCAAACGCGGACGAGACAACGCAGCTCGCCAGATAACCCGACATTTTCTGTCGCAGACGTCGTGAATAACTTTATCATGCGTCGCCCTTCGCTCGCGCGCCACCAGAAGCGACACATACCCACCCGATCGCTGCCCAAGATCGTCGCGCCGTCTCCTGAGGATGTCGGCGCGTTTCGACAACGTCCCGCGCGTAGCGGGTCGCGTGACGCGGCGCAGCAACGCGACCGCGTCGATCCCATGTTAGCCCCGGGATCGTCTGGGCAGAGCCGCGATTCGCATAGCAGCGGCGGCTCGACGGTGTGCGAGCCGTCGGTTTCATCGCCCACGATCTCGGCGGGCACGAGCGTGGGCACGGTCGCGCCTCTCACGTTCCGTGAGGCTGGAGGTTCTCGGCGGCAAGCATGGACGTCGCAGGAGAAGGAAGACAGGTGGGACGACCTGTTGGAACGGAGCGCACGGGCGGGTGGGACGCTGCATCTAGGCGCAGGGGGCGCGCGCCTGGCATCGGATAATATCCGCTTCTCAACAAGCACATTAGAATCAGAGGTGTTGAGCAGGTAGGTGATATTTATAGTTGATGCGACGATGTTGGGTGTCAGGGAGATTTGGTGATTGTGATTGTATAGCTTACTGATGTTGTTTGTTCTAATTCTATGATGATATCTATCTACACATACACCGATCTCGGTTCTTGTTCTACGGAGTCTGTATACCCTAATAACAAACACAATATGATCTCTGAAGCCCGAGTTCGGCAATTCCCCTTTACGAACCGATCTGACTGACGTGGATCTTCCAACAACTCTCGCTCCATTTTACTTGCTCTCTTCCATCTTCATCCACGTACATCCCTCCTTTCTTCAATTCCCTTTCCATCCAATCACAAATACAAACACAAAAATCCACCTCATAATATGGGCTCCGCTACCAGCAGTATCCCCGCAGAACCCATCGTCGCAGCCGTCGCCGCAGTAGGCGTACTCGGCTACGGCTACGTGCACTACGTCCAGCCCACTGCACAGTCCGATGACGCGGACGCGGATGGGAACGCGACGGGAGGTACCGTCGCGTCCAAAGCCATCGCCTCCACGCTTCACGGACAGAAAAAGCGCGGCCGGAAGCTGCAGCTTCCCGGCGACGCGACGCTCAAGAATTTGGATATCCTCGATGGGCCTGGTCCAGTGCCGAAGCGGCCGGTTCCAGCTCCGGTACGGGAACCAGCATCGATATCGGCGGCGCGACAGCGGCAGCAACAACAGCAGCAGCAGAAGCAGCAACAGCATCCGGCTGACCGGTCCCAGGATGTCGTTCCGGGCGGGTTTAATGGCGCAGTGGCGTCCTCGGATGAGGTACGTGACGCGCAACCGCAGCAGGGGCAAGAGCAACCAGCGAAGAAACAAAAGAAGAAGAAGGGGGGGAAGAGGACTACCGTTCCGGCGCCTTCGGAATTGTCGTCTGCCTCCGCCTCCGCCTCCACCTCTGTTGCTGCCACTTCTCAGTTGGCGTCGGGATCGACGGAGGGGACTGCTTGGATCGATGTCCCATCCGCGACCGTAGCCAAGGCCAAGAAGGGCTTGGCGTCTGAGTCTGTCGACGAGACGCACGGGCAGATCGAGCGCTGGACCCGTGTCGAGGCGCGAAAGAAGAAGGCCGTTCCGCCGCAGGCGACGGCGACGGACGCCACGACGAGCGACGCGGGCATTACCACGTCTGTGACGGACAACTCGTCGGTTGTGACGGAACGCACGACCGAGGACGAGCTGCCACCCGAACTTGACGAGTATGTCTAGCCTGACTTCCGGTTTCATGTGTGGGCCTTTGACTTTTGCGCGTTTTGCGTCTTGTAGCAGTGTATTGGAGATGTCCACGTCGTCATTGCCGGACGCACCACCTCGCGTGGTACCTGTGCGTCCGCCGCCGGGCGAGCAGCCCGCGAAGGGCTTTACGTGGGATGATTATGAAGGTGTACAGGATGACGAAGATGCGTCGGGCGAGGATGATGGTGGTTGGGGTGTCGTTAAAAGTCGAAGAAGTCGGTTTTCTTATCCTTTGTCCCCTATCCACGTTAAAGGGGAGTCCGAACATCTTTCTTAGGACCTAACAAGGCCGCTTCGGGAGAAGCTACCACAAGTGATCCACAACCACTGACGAAGAAGCAACGCCAAAACGCGCAAAGACGGGAAGCACTGAAGGAGGTGAAACGGGAACGGGAGGCGCAGCAACAGGCTGCCTTCGTATCGCACAAGCGCGAACTCGAGAGTGCGCGTATGGCCGAGCAAGCCACCACAAAACGTACGGGTTCTCGCTTCGACTCGTTGGGCTAGTTCTTGCAAGCCCCGAGGACATATGAAGAGGTAAAGCTGAAGCTTTGGTGCCACAAAATACGGTATTCACTCCTTTTATTTAAGTTATCACTTTAATTGCAGGGCATTCCGTGTCTAAACCTCCCATGCTCCATTTAGTCTTTTAGAAATGTGACCCATTTTGCTTTCGCCTAGGACCTAGGACCGGTAGTCACCATTGATTCGAACGTACTCCTGTATATCCCATACCCCGTCAGTAATACACGCATTGCCAAGGTTCCAGGAACTCACGTAGCTGAAATCGCACGTCCAATACTTTGCGCTCTCTGAGCCCAGGCCGAGCTCGACGCGGACTTCAAGATCCTCCGCGCTGAGGATCTCCTTGGCACGAACCTCGTCAACATCTTCTGGCTCACCGTTCACGAGTAAAGGAAGAACGGGCGAGCCGTCGGTAGGGATGAAAGACACGCTCACGCGGGTCGGATCGAGAGGTGCCGATAACGGAACAGACCCTGTTGCGGCTAACACGCGACCCCAGCTAGCGAGCGTTGGTCCCAGTCAGCCCGCTTTGAGCGACAAGAAAGAGACTCGTACTTTGCATCCTCGCCGTAAAGCGCGGTCTTGACAAGTGCAGAAGTAGAGATCCTGGACGCGATCTTGTGCGCATCTTCGTATGACCCGGCGCCCTACAACAAACGCACAAAAAAATATTTAACGTCTCAGGAGTCATTGGTGATGACAAACGGCTAGACGCACGTCAACCGAGATGGTGACAAACTTGGTCGCACCCTCGCCGTCCCGCACGACGAGCTGCGCGAGCTCTTGCATAAACTCCGTCAAGCCGTCCCGGAAACGCAAGAACAACTCGGGATCGCTCGCCTCGTCGATCTCGCGCGCCGCGGCGCCGGCGCCATTCGCGAACAGCACGACGGTGTCGTTCGTGGACGTGTCCCCGTCGACGCTGATCGCGTTGAACGAGCGCTGCACGGCGTAGTCCAGCGCCGCTTGCAGCGCGGCGGGCGCGACGGGCGCGTCCGTCGCTATGCACCCGAGCAACGTCGCGTGCGGGAGCGCGGGCAGCGGCGCGCCGACCATGTCGGGGTGGATCATCCCCGCGCCCTTGTCGATTCCGGCGATTCGGTACGTGTGCTGCTCCTGCCCCTGCTGCTGCGGCCCGACACCGAGGGGGAGCTCGCGCGCGCGCAGCTTCGGGAACGTGTCGGTCGTCATGAACGCCCGCGCCGCCGCTTCCCACGCTGCGAACCCCTGTCCCAGCTTGTCGCGCGACGACAGTGAGCCGCCACCGCCGCCGCTGCCGCGCGGTTGCAGCGCGGAGAGGATTTTGGAGATGGGGAGGGTTTGGCCGATCACGCCTGTTGACATGACGAGGGTTTCCGACGAAGGAGGAGAAGGAGAAGAGGTAGGGGGAGGGGAAGGGGCCACCACCTGATGGAGGAGGGCGTCGGTCGCGCGGGCCATCGCCCATGCATCGGCGAGACCTTGCCGGCCCGTGACGGCGTTCGCGCAGCCGCTGTTGACGACGAGGGCGCGTGCGCGTCCTGCGGTCTGCTTGAGGACATCCTTGGACACGGTGACGGGCGCCGCTTGGAACGCGTTGCGGGTGAAGCTCGCCGCTGCCGACGTCGGACGGGATGAAGTCGAGAGGAGGACGGCGAGGTCGGGGGCCGAGGGGTCCTTTTTCACGCCGCTGTGCACGCCGCCGAGGACGTAGCCGCGAGGGAAGAGGTCGTCGGGTATCGGTTTGTAGAGGTGCGCTTTGGATGGTGCGGTTTTGGCGGTGAATGTTGACGTCGAGGCGAGTCGCTTCCACGCTGGGGGCAGCGACATGGTATGAGAGCACAGTGATCACCTTTCAATCGATGCCTTGCTGCCTTTGTTGGACGATGACAGTGGAATCAGACAACAATTTAAAAAAAGTGTATTTCCTTGACGGGGGACTCGGCAGAGAGATTAAATACAGCAGAGCCCGACAGAGCCGTTCCTCAAAAAAGGACACGCATCATAGGAGAGGTCATTCTGCCATTGCTCCGTTACTCGAACCGCCGAGATTGCTGGGCGGTTGAGTGCCGCCCTTTATAAGACTGCGTCAATGGCAAAATTCAACCCTTTTCCGCGCGCCGATTTCGTCGTGTCTACTCGTGACAGAGTTGTGACGGTCACAGTCACGGTCGAATTTAGGAGTCACAATCCCTCGTCGTTTCACTGACTCATTAGACGACTGCTAGCGGACGACCTCAAGACATAAAATGGTATCGACGCGGTGTGTATCTCTTTTTATCACTCTATAACTTTTATGTGGCCATGCTGGTATGGTAGATATGGGCTGAGATAGTCTAGGAAGTGGTGGATGGACCTCAATGAATCAGGATGACATCTTCAACTATTGCGGAATGACATGCGAAATCTGGTGCTGATCTGGGTTGATTTCTCGCACAGACTCTACAGCAAAGGACGTGTACTCGGCCACAAGCGGGGCAAGCGTAATACCCGTCCCAACACTTCTCTCCTTCAGATCGAGGGTGTCGCGTCCAAGGAGGATGCTCAGTTCTACCTCGGAAAGGTGCGCATCTGGCAGATCCCCTCTCTTCGGTATCTCGCGTTGACCCTATGTCATGCGCACAGCGTGTAGCATACGTATACCGCGCCAAGCGGGAAATCGCAGGGTCGAAGGTCCGCGTCATCTGGGGGTAAGTCTTCAATACCCTTGCCAATATTGGACCATTGCTCACGATTGTAAAGACGCGTAACTCGCCCGCACGGTAACAACGGTGTTGTCAAGTCAAAATTCAGATCTAACCTGCCCCCACACGCTTTTGGCGCGAGCGTTCGCGTTGTATGTCTTTCGCTGTTCCTATCGCGGCTTTGGTTGCTCACGCTCTGCAGATGCTGTACCCCTCGAATATCTGATTACTGTACTCTCTCGCATTACCACTCTGCCTTATTGCAATATGACATGCCGTCATGGTCAGCATGCGCTCTCCTCGCATGAATACATGATCTTTTTTCGTGCGATCGTTGATTAGTGCTTTCATTTGCGGATTCTATGTGTCCGTATTGAATGACTTGACTTGGATATACCCTTCCCGGATCGGTGTGACAACGGACATTGGGCAGAAGCGTACAACAAACCTCCTACAAAGCATCTAGCTATGACTGCGACATAGCAACATCAGAATCTGTGACAGCTACAATTGCACGTCTGTCATCCCTACCCAACCCAGCTGCACGCTCAGATTCCTCGATCGTATAGGCTGGCTCTTTGAGAGCCTTGCACCGTCGTTTGTGCACTTTGCTCTTCCAATGTGACCGTAGCGCAGAGTCCGTCTCGTAGTATCTAAGAGATATTGTTTACATTCAGCGCTGAGCAAAAAGACGGGATACGAGACAAACTTTGCGCATTCAACACAGTAGTGTTGTGCAAGGCCGGGCCTCTCGTAGTCTAGTTCTTGCGCCTCCAACTTTGCCCGGTTCTGTAGTGGGTTTCAGGTTAGACAGACGCAAAATGGAGTCAAACGGGCAGGCAGACCTTGGGGTCTAGATCGACGAGTTGTATCTGGTCAATGTCTCTCGTACGTGCCTGCAGGAAGAAAGTTTTTATGAGCACAGATATCTGAACGCTGATGCCAGGCAAATTTACTCGTGTGCGACTAGCGCGGTGCACGTCCCGCTGTGCTTTATGTGTTCGTGACCTGCGAAGGCGAGACATCCTATACGTTGAAAAAGTGTTGGAAAGAGTTGAGAGCCAGGAGAGAGGTGGAGTGTCGCCGTCGTGCTCGTGACTATCTCGTCTCGCGTCATCTCAATTGCAAAACCCAAGGCGCGGCACGCCAGCCACGGCCTGGGCGTATAGACACTCGGAGCCGGACTTGAGGCCAACTATCTGAACTTTTGCGGCTCCCGACGTGATAATCTTGCAACGCCAATTCTGAAGGACACGCGTAAAAAACGCATGCGAATCTTGTCGTGGAACCTCGTACGTATATCTCTGGCCCGGCTCCACCCCCAGTCCTCGGTGAGATGCCCTTTCGCACAAGCGGTTCTGACGCGTCGTGGATTAGAACGGTGTTCGGACAATACCTCAATATCACCCGTGAGCGACCCTGCGACCCTGCTCGACTCGGTAGCTAATGCGGGGTTTAGATGGAATACTTTCAAGACTTGGGATGCCATTCTCAAGGAACTCCAAGCCGACATAATCTGTTTTCAAGGTACGGCCCTTCTGCTCCCTCTCTCCCGTCTACGCCCCCTGTTCACCTGGTCTTGTCGGTTCCTGAACCAGAGATGAAGAGCAGTCGGACGGCAATTGGTCGTGACATCGCGCTGCCGGACTCCTTTGATTCGTTCTTCTCCTTTCCCGCCTCGAAAGGAGGCTACAGTGGCGTCGCCGTCTACACTGACACGCGTACGGCGACGCCTCTCAAAGCCGAGGAGGGTCTGTCAGGGCGCCTGCAACCGAAGCCTCCTCTAAGTCCAGAAGAGCGCATCTCGACGTCCTACCCCGCCGCGCACGACCTCGACCTCGTCCCCGATGCCGACGAACAGGCACCACATGATCTTCTCTCGCTAGACCTCGAAGGACGCGCGCTCGTGCTCGACTTTGGCCTCTTCGTGCTGATCAATCTGTACTGTCCGAACGAAGGGTCCGACCGCGCTTTCCGTACAAGATGAACTACCATCTGATGCTCCAGGAGCGCGTGCGGGGGTTGATGGAAGCAGGTCGGCACGTCGTCGTCGTCGGTGACCTTAACGTGTGCGCGGCCCCGATCGACCACAGTGATGGACACCTGCCCAGCAACTTCTCTACCTTCTGGGATTACCCTACGCGGGCATGGTTGCATGACTGGCTCGCACCGCGCGGGCCTTTGATCGACGTGCTCAGGACGTTCTGGCCAGACCGCAAGGGGATGTATACCTGTACGTTGTTCTACCCCCAGCACAAGCGTTGGGGGCAGTTTTGATTGACGAGCTCGCACGACCCAGGTTGGAACACGAAGATCAGCGCGCGCGAAACGAATTATGGGACGCGCATCGACTACGTGCTCGTCACGCCGGGCTTGCTCCCCTGGATCAAAGCGAGCGACATCCAGCCGTCTATCAAAGGGTCCGACCACTGCCCCGTCTTCGTCGACTTTCACGACGAGATTACCACCGAAGCTGGCGAACGGCTCGTGCTGCGCGACCTCATGCACGCGCGCGAGGACGCTGCGAAGCGCGAGCCCCCAAGGCTGGCAGCTAAGCATTGGCCTGAATTTCAGGGAAAGCAGACGCTTATGTCGAGCTTCTTCACGAAGCGCGGTGCGGACACAACGGCGGCGTCCGCCTTCGACGCTCTGGATCTGGATACGCAGCCTCCACCGTCGTCGTCTGTATTAGAACTGCTTGTATCGGAGGCTTCACAAACGCCCTCGTCCAGTCAAGTTGATACTGAGCTCTCATCTTCTCACCCCCTGGTGTCACCCTCCTCGAGCCAGGCTTCTCTCAAACCGCCGCAGGCATCCCGCGACTCGCATAAACGTCCACGCGCAGAACCTTCCGCCACGGGGACGTCAAAGCCGAAAAAGCTCAAGGCGGGACAGTCAAAGCTCTCCTCTTTCTTCAGCAAACCAAACGCCGCCGCACCGCCAAAAACATCGCAACAAGCCGCCTCGTCGTCGGAGATCATCGACCTCTGCGAGGACAGCGAGGAAGTGTCCGTCGAAGCGTCGCCATTGCCGACCTTCACGTCGGAAATACGCCCGCTCCCAGATACACCCTCGACGAGTCAGAGCCAGAGTCAGAGCCAGGAGAACGGAAACGGCGCGAGGAGCGCGCCGTCCTGGTCCGCGCTCTTCACGCCCATACCGCCGCCGCTCTGCACCGTCCACCGCGAGCCGGCCAAGGAGTGGCGCGTGAACAAGCCCGGGCCGAACAAGGGCAAGACGTTCTATCTCTGCGCGCGCCCGGTCGGACCCGGGTATGACAAGGGCCGCAGCGAGAGGCTGCGCGAAGAGGTCGATCACCAGTACAAGTGCGACTTCTTCAAGTGGGCGAGCGATGCTAGGCGCGAGGCCATGCGCGCCGGCGCTGCGGGCAGCGGAACCAAATCATGACGAGCGTGGAGCGGAGGGGAGCGGACGTCTGGGCGTCGCATTTTCGTATCGTTATAACTTGTATATAATATGTATATCTTATCCATCGTCATTGAAGTCAACCCTGGGCCGGGGTGGGGAAGGGGATAGTTGTCGTAAGTTACAGATGGGACATGCTCAGCTAGCGAAAGCGGTGGGTACAACAGACGAGGACGGGTTAAAGCTATGTCTGACAGAAAACAAAGGTCCATTGCGACAAATGTGGTGACAGTTTTTGGAAGCTGCAAAGTTCAGGAAGTACTCTTGACTTGCTTCTTTGCGGTGCCGATTTGTGTGTTGTTGACCTGTTCCACGAGAGCAAGCCAGCATCAGCAGCGCGTTCGTTTTCACCCTCTAGAATTTACTTGCCTTGGTGGCGAAACGCAGCGAACAAAGTGACTCGTTGAGGTGAGCCGCCAGCGGCGAAAGATTCAAGAACATCTAGTCAGATATCAGGGCGCGCGCACGCTCCTCGACGATGCGAGTCTACTCACCAACGTCTTGGAGTTGCCGCTTAGTGAGTTTTGCAATAGGTACGTCAACTATTGCACAGAGTCAACGCCCCATCCAAACATACACGCCAATCCTTTTTACCTTTGAATTCCGATATGGTATGTGCTTGTCGCTCTTCTCGCTCTTCTCTCCCAGAGCCGCAATGACATCTCCAAGCGCACTCAGGCTCTTGTTGATATTCTGCGTCTCCTTTAGCCTCTCCTTGTCCTTACCCACACCACTTGCGTTCAGCCGCTCGCTGCCGGCAAGGTCGACCAGGTTCAGCGCGCCCTGGCACGCCTGGCCGGTATGCGTGTTGGTGCCGCGAATACGCAGAGTAAAGACAGAGTGCGAGCGCGATGAGCGTTCGTTCATGAGCGTCGCCGCAACCGTGCGCCGCGAGTTCGCCAGGGTAAGGAGTGAGCGAACCTGGGCGGCTGAGCGGAGTTGTTGCACTACGACATCTGTAACACGCGTTGAACCCTTCTCGTGCTTGATCTCGTGTTTTTTCTTGTCGAATTCGCCCTTTCCGAGTAGGTCGTTGATAGTTTCGTTGTACTGCATTGTGCCGTGAGATACAGGACCTGGAGAATGGTGAACTACATACGATCTCAAGGAACTGGCCTTCGAGGGTATATTCCCACCCCTTGCTCTTCAGTTCCTCAGTAACTTGGAACACTTGTTCTACAGCGCGGGGTATCATACCCACGGTCTCGTTTGTCTGTACGACAGTATTTACGGTTGACGTCTTGGTAGCACTTTAGAAAGGTACTCACGGAACCTCCTTCCATTGTAAAAGACTTTCCAGATCCAGTCTGGCCATAGGCAAAAATACAGACATTATAGCCATCAGTGCAGCTCTGTGCCAGCTGTGATATCTCCTCGAAGACCTCTTCTTGTGTGCATTGAGGTTCGAATACCTAAAGCGTGAAGGTTAGCGTTGGTATTCCACACGAGATAGGAAGGAGGCATTACTCGATCGAAGTTGAAGTTCCAAACTTCTTTCCGCTCCTGGCCCGTTGCACTCTCGCTCGTAGAGCTGAGCATTATCTCCTGATGATCCCTCATGTCGGGGAAAGACATGTTGGCCAGTGCGTCCTTCCGCGCCTTCTCGTCGTCCGTGCCCAAGAGATCCGATGACAGCAGTGGTCGCACGCGCGCAAATACGCGAATATTGCCCTTGAGCTCCTGCACCATGTTGTGCAGCCGTCGGCGCACCATCTCCGCCTCGCGTGCCTCCGCCTCGAGTTCGTCGATGCGGCGTCGCGCCTCTTCGAAGTCATGCCGGAGTGTCGACACCGTCTCGGCGGTTCCGTCGTTCGCCGCACGAAGAGCGGCAAGCTGCGCTTGCAAAGCAGAGTTCTGTGACCGCAGGGAGGTCTGTGCGGCGCCCTGCTGCGCGAGCGCTTCTTTGAGCGATGCGCTGGTTTTGCGCTCCCGGTCGAGGTCCTCGCGCGTAGCAGTGAGATCGGCACGGGCGTCGTCGAGTTCGCGTTCGCGGCGGTGCGCGTCTGCCTCGAGCTCGATGAGTTCACGGGCATGCCATTTACGCAGGGCCTCTAGCTCATCCGTTTGGGATATCAACTCACGCCTGTGACTGAGTTCCTGCGTGCGCGCGGAAGCCAGGTCGCGAGTGCGGGTGAGTTGTTCTGCCTGCAAAGCTGCGACCTTCGTACGCTCCGCATCCATGTCCGCCGCTAGGCTCGCATTTTCGGCTATCCGTGAGCTCACCGATCGCGGCTGGCTCTGTAATGCTTGGAACCGGAAATCATCTCCACCGATACCGCTGAAAGTCGTTCTTTGCGGGTCAGATAATGTCCGCACTCCGGTGGCGCGAGGGACAGCTGTTGGCTGGGAGATATAGCGAGGAGCCGCTGATCTCGGGGGAGCGCTAGTTGCACGAGTCGGACGCGTGGTGATGGTGGTGGGCGGGGGGCCCGACAAAACGGGAGGATGTGGTTTGGTAAGAGGTGGGGGTCCAATTCCCAGGTTGCGAGTACTGCCAACGTTAGCAGCAGCTATATTTTGTCTAAGAGGTCGTGTCGGTCGCCCAGTGCCTGCCTCAGCAATGGTGGGCAGTTTGGATGGCTGGTAGGGCTCATGGTCGTCGTCACTGAGAAGTTTGCGTTTGAGAGACGTGGCAGCAGGAAGAGACGTAGAAAATGAGGCTGGCATTGTACTCAAGGATAGAGTTGAGCCTTTGGCTTGAGGATTAAGGGCCTTGATGGCACTCGGCCTCTTGAGCAAGGCGTCGTTCGCGTCGGCGTCGGTGGTGGCGGCTCGGATCAGTTGTTCACGAGTTCGCGACGCGTCAGTCACGTGATTATTAAACTCGCTCGATGCGACGTAATACCCTAATACTAAGTCCCTACTACGTCTGAAGTGTGGAGAGCAACCCTTTCCAAACAAAGTCCCGTGGATTCCCTCCAGATTCCGTGTATTTTGCTAAGAAAAGTTCGTCATTCGCCGCTGAAGGGAGGTCAATGTCATTTCAGCCCAAGCAGCACATGGACTCACGAGAATGGAATGACTTATTCTTATTCCAGACTTCGAATAGTGACGCTGCCTCATTTACATTCAGCTTTTCAGGACCTTCAAGATTTGAATGCCTCTCGTGAAGGTTGTAATCTCGGGTGCAACTTTGAGATATGGCGATGGTTGGAGCCATGGCTGCAAGCCCAAAGCGTGACGGAGCTCTGGCGAGAGACCGTAAGTTTTGTCCGAGAGTGATAATGCTCCAACAACGGCACCGCGTGCCTTTTTGGTGTTAGTTTGCTTGGATAGCGTGAACAAATTATAGCTTACAAACTCCTTTCGACCACTCGGTATTCAAGAATGAGGCGAGGCATGGATAAATGCCACGCGTGGATAGTTTGAAACTGTGGCGTCTTGTACGCTGTCCTTGTGAAAAACGCTTGGAAGTCGTCGATGGCGAGTAGGACGGGTATTCTGAATCGCATTCCTGATCTCTCTGCAAAACGAACGCGTAATGAACTTACTTTGTCTGCTTTCCAAGCGCTTCCAGCAGCGCCGCCAAAACAATAGGTGCGGAGATCAGATCTTTGAGTCCAACATCGATCAAGGTGAGAAGAGGGGTGCCCTGAGGCAGCGATAAACCATCGTCCAAGTCAATTTTGTCCTCCGCAGCCAGTGAACTGAGAGCATGCTGATTTACGGTGCGAAAGCGCTGAAGTGTTTGTTGAGCAAAGACGGGTTGGAGATACGTTTGCGTGCGCAAGTCGTATGAATATGGCGTGGATGAATTCACGAGGTTGATAGCTGAAGACTATTGGCGCATTTGGTCACGCACAACCAACTAGACGTACCACGTGGGATGTACATAACTAACCAGCCTGCGGATGCGGCATACTCCACCCTTGTATTAGCAGGAAGCTCTTGCCACTACCTGCGGAACCAGCTATGAGAGGCGTCAGTTACACGCACAGGAAACCCGGGCGACGGAAACGGAACCAACACAAGACAATCCTGCTTTTCTGGCTCGACTCTTGGCTCGCAGCTTGTAGCCGATCCACCAGTTTTATTGTCCGTCACGCACAACCGACGCAGCCTTCGACAGAATACGGAACTGTACGAAAGGGTTCATATTCAGAAAGGGACGGCATAGGACGACGCTCACATCCAAGAGTACATTCCGTGGGACTCCAAAGACTCGAACTGCGTCATTCTCCGGCAATGGGAAAGCCATAGCCTTTCCTAAGTTCCCTTCTGTAAGGTCCTCCTGCATAATTCCTATCAGAAAGGTCCACACATAGCGGCGACGGTCGTTCACGAACGGCATTGAAGTCAGGTAGAACAAGCTCATCTAGACGCTGGCTTTGAAATAACTCGTGCTTGAGTTGGCCAGTAGGGAGCGGTACGAAGGCCTTTGTCAGGGTGGATAGAGTCAGTATCACATCCCACCGCCGATAAAACAACAACGCACCCCAGGAGACTTGTTACTCCGCATAGCCTCCAGACGTTGCTGTTTCTTGGCCTGCTTTTGGCTTTTGGCTCCTTTGAATCCCTGGGCTGAGCGAGTTCCCGATTTCATATACAGGAACGCGAGGACAGTGCTAGCCAAAGCACTTACCATGCTGCTTTACGGAGGTGCCCTTTCCCTGGGCTGCATAGGAGCGCGCCTGCAGAGATGTTCCGGCCTCTCGAAAAGTATTAAGTGACGCGCGCGACCGCGTGACCGCGGTGAGGAAGGACATGGACGGGCTGGTCGCTGAGATGCGGCGGGACCACCCACGTGGCTCTCTTTGCTTGACAGCGGCGCGTCCACGTGACAACTAGCGCGCATCTACAACGGTGAACTCAAAGCAGTGATCAACGCGTCCTAGTCTTGTCTTGGAATCTCCTTCCGTCGTCGCCGGCAATGACGCAGCTCGAACGACAGCCCCGCTCAGGTCTTGCCACCGTCAAGCGTGAATTTTCTTCTAACAAAACAATGGAACTCTCTCCCGTTTCCGCGCCTACCGCTACGGCCACCAAGCGGAGCACGCTCTCGGACTCTCTTAGGAAGGCCATTCAGGATGGCGTTGCCAATCGCGAAGCTGAGAGGGCCGCTCTTGCTTCATCATCACTGAATATTTTTTCGCAAAAGCGCTCTCTTCCGCTTGATGCCGCCCCACCCGCCAAGAAACGCCAGCTTCCCAGCTCATGGAGCGACATCGAGTCGTCTTCGGCAACGTTCCCCCACGCGTCGTCTCAGCCTTCAGTATGCCCTAGCTCACGTTCCTTCGTGACTAGCTCTCTCCCAATCGATCTGTCGTCTGATGACCCTTCTTCCAAGCTGAAACCTGCCCGACGACCCGCTGAAATATCATTGAGCCACGAACAGAAACTGATTCTTGAGCTGGTAATGCAGCAGAAAAACGTTTTTTACACTGGAAGTGCAGGTGTGTCGTCCCTTCCCTTGGTGCCAAGGCTCCTACATACTGTTTGCCAATGCTATCATCGACGGCTCTTTGTTACAACTCAAAATGACGAAGTGTGCCCAGCTCAGGATGCTGGTCTTTGAGCGCCTTTCTTTTAGCATATATGCGCCCGCGTTCTAATTTAGGGGAATGCTGACCTGTGTCTAGGAACGGGAAAGTCTGTTCTTCTCCGCGAGATTATTAAAACCCTGCATAAAAAATATGTAAAGACTGCTGATGCAGTTGCGGTAACTGCTTCTACCGGTATGCTTCTCGATTTTCTCCACCCTTGCAATCCTAAGACGTTCATATAGGCATCGCTGCTTGTAACATTGGCGGCGTGACAGTCCACTCGTTTGCTGGTATTGGCCTCGGCGTAGAAGATGTCGAAACGCTCGTTGAAAAGATCAGGAAGAACCGGAAAGCTAGCTCGAGATGGTGTCGAACTCAAGTCCTTATCATCGACGAAGGTTAGTGTGTCACTTTTTGTACAGCCCAAAGGTGACAGCCCCTCAGTCTCGATGGTTGACGGTGAACTTTTCGACAAACTGGATAAGATCGGCAGTAAGATCAGGCATAAGCATGATGAACCCTTTGGAGGCATCCAGGTAGATCTGGGTTGTCGGTGTCCTTTGATGTCCCTTCGGCTTAACGCGGTTATGTAGCTCGTCGTCACTGGCGATTTCTTCCAGCTACCCCCGGTCAGCAAAGGAAATAAGCCAATGCGCTTCGCCTTTGAAGCCGACGCTTGGAAGCAGGCAATCCAAAGGGCATTCAAGCTCACGAAGGTCTTTCGACAAAAGGATTAGGGTACGAATTCGGGTTTCACAGGGCTCCAGCTTGATTGATTCAAATGGATCTAGAGTTCGTCAAGATGTTGAATGAAATGCGCTATGGGGCATTGTCTCGAGAATCGATTATGAGGTTCCAGCAATTGTCAAGAGAAATCAAATATGAAGACGGCATCGGGCCAACTGAGCTGTGAGCAAGCGTCTCGTAATCGACGTGGATCCCATCCCTGAACACGCTACAGTTTCCCGCGCCGTCACGACGTAGATCATTCCAACAACCTGCGTATGAGCCGCCTCCGCGGCGAGAGCCGAACGTATCGTGCTAAGGATGGCGGACTAGCCACTGGTGATCAACGGCAAAGGCTCCTCGAGAATTTTATGGCCCAAGAAGTCTTACATTTGACTGTCGGTGCCCAAGTCATGCTCATTAAGAATATTGATGAGACGCTCGTCAACGGAAGCATGGGCATGGTCGTCGCATTCAAGGAGCCAGGCGTGTTTGGTGGGGATGACGACTCAGACTCTTTGCGGGATGAGGAACCCCAAAAGGTGGGGGTTGTCAAAGCGCTAGCGCTCGATGAAGGGAGAAAGAAGAGGCCAGTGGTCGACTTCAACGTTCCTGGGGGCGGGATACGGCAGGTAATGCTCGAACCAGAGACGTGGAAAGTAGAACTACCGAACGGTGACATTCAGGCGTCACGAACCCAGGTACGCTTCTACGACCTTTGCACCCATTTGTTACATATTCGCCGTGGCATTGCAGTATCCTCTTATCCTGTCGTGGGCGATGTCGATACACAAGTCCCAAGGTCAGACACTGGACAGGGTAAAGGTAGACCTCGCGAAGGTCTTCGAGAAAGGCAAGGCCCTTCCTTTTCTGTTCCTTTTACTTGGGTTAACCCTCCATGTCAACCTACGTAGCTCTTTCCCGTGCTACATCTCTTGAAGGTTTGCAAGTCCTGAACTTTAGCCCCAGCAAGGCAAGAATGTTGATATGTGTCCTCTGCACTCTGCTCATCGTCATACCCAGGTCTTTGTGCACGAAAAAGTGAAGGCTTGGAGCGCAAGTTTAGAGACGCTTACCATCTCGGTTGAAGATGCGGATGACGATATCATTGAGCTCTGACAGTATGATTGGATTTCTTATGCCTCACTCCTGTTCTCACATCTTACCACAGCTCCTCGGGCCTGTCATAATACCGCACATACGTACGCATTGTTATCAGCGATTCTGCACTCCTGTAATCATATACCTCATTTACAATATCTAAATCCCCCTGGGCCGCATGTATGGCACGGTAGCCAGATCGTTCAATATCCATCATTTGTCGTTACGACGCCTGCTGCTAATACCCCCAGCACACCTAAGAGTATTCAGCATTGCCCTTCATCTTTTTATAGGGGCGCTACGGACCCGTCCTATGTACTCGAGTATATTTGCAGAATTGCGGCAGTGTCCTAGACGGTAACTAGAGAGTCGTTTAGGCGCGCCCAACGTACGGCCTGCCCTTTCCAAATGCATTTCCCACGATAAGAAACATCCTACTTCGCTTCGGAACAAGCAGATTGACTAGCTCATCTGGCTCGATCGATATTCCCGGAGCTGTTTTGTTTGGTCAGGACCGCTTAGATGGCCCCATCCAGCGGAGGGTACGATGGTTGTCAGATAGTCAGAACTTCCCATCTCCTTGGTAAACGACAGAATACGTTTCGCAGCATGCTGTGGGCCCATTGCTCCGCGGGCAAGATCCACTACTCCTTGGTCCGACACGACCGAAGAGATGCCCGCAGAAACTAGAATCATTTAGACCCTGTGAGGTGGGGGCTGAAGTCAAATGTCACGGGCCCGACATAAGATTTGCATATGTATGCGTGTATGCGCTGACCTTCAATGAGCTTGGTTTTAACCTTGGGCTCCGCCGCAACCCCAAACGGTTTCCTGTTTTCAAGGGCAACCATCCACCTTCGAGCTGATCAAAATGTTTTGTACTCTCAGGGAGACTGACTGAACGCTCCGAGCATCTCCAAAGGAATATCCTGTGCCCGTTATTCACCTTGAGCGGACTGACTCGACACGGCCGTCGGCGCAATAGTTCTGCGTCATCGCGCGGGCAGTCCCACCATCCATAGAGCACAGAAGAACGCGAGTATCACTTTGGCGTTGACAGTTCTCGGTCTGAAGATAACTAAGAGAAACGTAACATGCACACCCAACGTGCGCGACAGTCAAAGCCATCTTCTGCGCGGAGAAGAAGAGGGTTGAGGGACTATCCAAGGAATGAAGGATAGCGATGGAAGCGGTGGATCCGCACACTTCAGCGGCAGCTTCTGCCCCGAGGGTTCTGTCTACCTGCAGTGGTTACAATCTCGCTCAATTCCGAGAGGAAGTTAGCCGTATGTTGAAAGACGCTCACCTCGAAGAACGCGAGTGTCACCCTTGCGTGCAGGTCCATTTCCCCTCACATCTCCCGAAGACGGATTAATCCAAGGGGAGAGTAGACTGCCCTTAAAGCGCTTGAAGTATCTGTTGTCGCAGCGTGGATTTGGTAAGCGCTGGCTACCTGATTTAGTAGCATGAGATATTCAGTTTGAGTGGTCGAAAACTGAAGTGAAAGTGCAGAAAAAAGTACAGTAAACAATGTGTAGCGTAGTAAATTGTCTTAATCAGTGTAAGCACGCATTTTAGATTATCTAATCTACATTACTCGCGGTCCATGCGCACCGGCTATTCCGGTTAGCTACCGGCCCGTCTCAACAGTATTCGTACATCTCAGGATGTGAGACTTGCCAACTGACTCTAAGAGGCCAGGCGCAGGTATTGTGACACGGTCGAACTGCCGTGCCTACATTTCATGACGAACGCGCATCACCATACTAGGTGTAATCTCACCCATCGTGATGGTTCCTTTGGGATAAAAAGAAAGAGACCGTGGCGTCATTCAAGTTATAATTGAGGACAAGTATTCTTTACACGGCTACAGCCTGAATATCCTCAATGCGTCCTATCCATTCCATCACTTTCGCTTGACTAGCTCCTCGTTCTCTCTCCTCCTCCTCCTCCTGTTGCTGTTGAGAATTCGCGGCCCAATCTTTGAGTGAAACCCCTGAATGTATCATCAGGGCAAGATTCATCTCGTCCATTGGGTCAAGCCACATCCCATCACTGTCCTCCCCTATCCCAGGTGGTGTGATGGGCCCAGGGACGTAGTCAGCATCGCAGTCGTCATCAGGTTCACTGCCTGGGGACCACCGCCTTAGCGTAAGCTGATAATTGTCTGTGAAGTACGTTTGAAGCTTTTCGTGCACTTGCTGGTTGCTTTTCCAAAGCTGATATGCCGCAGCGCCGTACACGTAATCTAGGATGATCGCAGGTGGGAACAACTCTTCCGCACTGGTGAGATGCGCATCAAGGTCAGGGACCGGAGCATAGCTCAAGTCCTCCACCAGGTGCTGCATTGTAATACGCGATGACAAGTCCTGGGATGTACGGGCAACATTGCCCTCTCTTGGGATGTCGTCACAGCTGAGCACAGAGTTTGGGGTCTAGGAACCACGGAGCTTAAGGAGACATCTCAAAGGATGCGAACTTTGTCACGTACTTTTAGAAAGGCTATCTTTCCACGACCTAAGCCACAATGTAGGTCCTTCCTAACTAGTATACCATTTCGTACATCATCGATGCTGGAAATCGAAATATCGATTTCGGGCGAGTAGTACAAGTCACGGCGGGATTGGACAATTAGCTGGATGTACTGGATTTAGATGAGGACGGGAACAACTTGAAATAGTCAGGAAGTGGCAACGCACCGCATCGCCTTTGCCCTTTGGGATGATATGTGCTGCATCACATTCATCTGGGTCAGCCCTTGTTACAATACAGCGGGAGCCATCTCGCGTCATCACACATCCACGAAAATATGGTGCACGTCGTGATCCCGTGGTAGATGTAACTCTATCATTCAACGCTTGGTAGTCGATGAAGCGGGGGTGCATGTCTGCAAAGACGTGAACATTGTGGAGGCACAAAGAAACACTGACACGGTCTTACCATATGGAGTGTACAAATAAGATTCGCTGATGTCAGCGAAATCGGTGTCGTCTTGGACCGCTTGTCCTTGGACTGTCGCCAACACTCCGTGCGCTCCACAAATAGCAAACATTACGTATTTTAACCATTTGTGTGGCGAAAGGGAAAGTCTCTGTATCTCCTTTTTGGGAATACACAGAAAGGGGGTTGGACCAACATTGTCGTGAAGGTTGAGAAAGATATTGACTTTGTCCATTGGTACAAGCCGCGAAAGTAGAATAGAGAGAGGAGAGGAGAGGAGAGTTTAGAGTGCGTCCGGGAACGAGTTTGCTGCATTCTTATATTCACGGCACAATACCGTACAATGCATGGGTCGGCGGAGGAGCCAGTGGTTTGCAGTAAAATATGAATAAAATGTACCTTTGCATCGCATGGCCGGGTTTTGGTCAATGCATAGTGTCATACTATCCATCCCGCCGGTATGCAAAAGCCCACGATTATGTATTACTGTATAAACAAATATTAGGGGATTACAGGGTTGCGTTCTCACGCCGATTTCGGCTTTGATTTCACGTTTGATTTCGTCTGAGTAGAAAAACTTGTTTTCATCTGCTGTTGAACTCTGGACAGTTAACTGCGTTCGAACGTGGTTTCGAACGGCAATCCCGGCATGGCAACTGAGTTTGAAAACTGCAGCCAGGAGTTCGAGGCGACCTATGCTGCATACACTCCGATTCGCTAGACCACTCGCTTGACTTACAGAATTTCAGTCTCCGAAAACCTCCAAGGCAACGAAATCAAGGTGAAATCAAATTATTAGGGGGTTGTCAGACCTGCGTCTGATTTCGACTGATTTCAGGGAAAAGGTCAGACGAAACCAAACGTGAAATCAAAGCGAAATCGACGTGAAAACGCAACCCTGTAATCCCCTATTATACGGACAATGCCCACTGAAGCGCAGTGTCGAAAACTGCATGAGATGCCGAGCGGAATTTGAATCGGCAGTTGTGACAGAGTGTGACATATCTTTGCTAATCCCTGGTTTTTGAGTTCGTTGACACGGACTCGTTCCGCTGCTACGACCACGTTTACGATCATATCTAAGTAGTTAAGACCTATGGTTATCCATTGCAAAAGATCCGATCAAATTCCCTTGATTCTCTGGGGAGATATGCGCGATCTGTCTCAGATTCTGCATATCCCTGGCGAATCATGGCGATTAGGCTTTCAAGCTGAAGCAGCCATGAATATATCAAATTCCAATGCCACGACCTGGGCCTCCGAGTCATGGTTAACGTTACTCCGCCGAAGATTAGTACCGAATGAAATGCGTATAAAGCTGGACAGTACAGAGAAGGGTGAATACTTCTTGAAAATATTCGTCTCTAAGAGTGCATCCGGGAGTCGGCAACTACTCATTTGCACTGCAGAGGATGCGATAGGCAAACAAGGCAATCAGCCTCTTACACCAACAGAGAGAAATATCGTTTCGCAATGCAATCCACGAAGCGAAAATGTTCCAAAGTTCAATTGCCGAGCGAAATCGAGATTGTCAAAGGAATGAAGGTGCTCGTAACATTGTCCCAGATCTGAACATCACAAACGGAGCCCGCGGTGCCAGTGAAATCGTCGGTGATATCATCTTACTGTAAGTCCAGATGAGCCAACGTTACGTTCAGGATCTCACACCTACGTCATTTGCCAATCCGCATATTAGTTAAGTTAATGAATGTACAGATAGAGATCTCAGGAATGCAAACAGGCAAACCACGACGCAGTGTCACGGTAGTACGGTGCCATGTTTCCGATTACACCAGCCTCCATCCGGCTCTTTCACTCCCTGGCTCCTTTCCTGGCTCTTTGGCTCCCTCTCACTCTTCTCGCACACTCTTACTCCCTTTCTCGCTTGCTCCATGGCTCCATCCCTCATGCTCTCTAACTCCCTTGCCCCCCCTTCTCTCCTCGCATTCCCTGGCTCGCTCACACCCCCTGCGTGCTCCCTCGCGCTCCCCGTCCCACCCTCTCTTCACACGCCCTGGCTTGCTCCCACCCTCGCTTTCCCACACTCTCTCGCTCTCTCGCACGCTCCCCTTGTGTTCGCTCATGCTCCCTCTCGCGCACCCTTGCACACCCTCTCTGGCACTCGCTCGCTCGGACTTCCTCTCACGCTCGCTCATCTCATTCGCTCCTCTCCCTCACTCGCTGGAAAACCCTCTCCTCGCTGATGCTCTCCTCCTCTCCTGCGTCGACCGCATCAAGTTTGGCCAGGGCAAATGGCCAGATGACCTTCTTGACGCACTTCAGACGCAGAAATTACGTGCCTTCTCACCCGATCGCCATTACGAAGGCTCCTCCATAGTTGACTTTATCTACGGACGCTGTCGGCCATGACGAATTCGCGATTGCAGATCTCGCTCCCTATCTGTGTCACCTTCCCTGCCACGCAACCTCAAATCGCAGATACAGCCTCTCACGGTGGTCAACACACCGTGCATGACACAGCCTCGATGCCCCCGTCCTCGCGCCTGGGACACCCTACTGCCGCGCGATCAGGCCCCCGGGCAGAGGAACGGGATTTACGTGCAGAGGCGGAGTAGCCCCGAGGGTGGCAGAAACGGGAGCAGGGGAGACAACGACTCGTTTCTGGACCGTCCCTTCCCGCGCGCCGGGTTATCATTGCTATTACCCACAACTTTGTGACACAAGACGCCGGAGCGGTGAAGGCTAAGTGGAATCCGAAGGGTGACTACACCTTCCCCCTCACTTCCAATACCGCATATGCCTATTCATCTGCGCACTCCGGGTCATCAGCTGTGTCTTTGTTACTCCTACTGAGTGCGCTGACGGGCTTGTACCAAATGACGTTCGCCGGGTTCTTTGTCCACTTCAACTTGATTCCGCAGGTTCTGTGGTGACTGTAATGGATATGTCCGCTTAAGTATACGCTTGAGGCGCTTGCGGTAAACGAAGTCAACATGGGACTCCAGATCGAAGACACCCTCCAGGGTGTGCCCGTGCACTTCTGCGCGGCCCTTATTCTGGGCCTCGTGCGTATTTTCACCATCTCTACTCATTGTCGTCACACTGAACCACGAACCGCGTCTAACTGTTTGAATTTGACCCGAAAAATTATTACCGCGACCTACTCGTGCTGTTCGCGTTCATTGTCGGTTTTGGTGCCAGTGTGATCGCCATGGTGTGGGTCTGAGTGCGAGAGACCTGATGACAGGATGATAGATTACCAATCAACAACACATTCACGCTCTTTATACCTCTTTTTCCTAATTTCGCTTTTCCCACTTGGGTATGAGTAGCACCCTTAACGCATCTCCTAATATGCGAAGCCGCTGGCACATGGACCCTAGGCACAGCGCCTCGCGCGTTTGCCAATACGCCGCGCAGAGGGTCAGAATAGCAGGCCCAGTGGTGGCAGAGCTGTCGGGGGCGATGACGATGGGATCTCCTCGCAGGTGTACTCTGGAACGCAACGAGGTGGGTGCTCCTGTGAGCTCTTCACCCTGGCACCCCGGATGGCAATCTACGGATGCTCGCGAGCCAAAGCTTAATTGAGTACAGCAGATCACAACGGGCAAAGGCGAGGATGAACTACATCCTTGTCGACAGTTATTGCAGTGAGGACGGAGAAGAAAATGATGCACGATGAGTAAACGTTCCAAGTGGGCGTTGGGTGATCTCACTCACTAAGCCCAGTGAGAGACCAGCAAGAAAATTTCACAATCAGAAAAGGGATGTGCGTCCTTGCACCTGTGATGTCCGTTCCCACTCCAAAAGCTTACTGTAGGACTAGGACCAAGTGGTCACATTTATTTAGTCAGGGCCAGGTCAACTCTGAGGTGTAGAATGCGGCCTACTTAGGAATACGAGACGCATCACCCAAATACATTCGAGGGCGACAGGAGCCGGGACCCTAGTAGAATGGAACAGCCGCTTTGCGAAAACGCTGATAAATTTTCCGTAATATCACAAGTATTTGTAAAGGACATGCATTGCACATGGGAAAGGCAAGATCAGATCCGCACGAGAGGAAACTCAAGTTCAAGTGCATGCACGCGGTGACCGATGCAGTGAGACAGTCCTAGGAAGGTGATTAGGACGCAGAGATCTGCCTTTGGGTAGTAGTGTTCATAGAGCGATAGCAAAAGTGTGATATACGTAAGCGATACGACCGCTATGGCGACTGATGGGGGTGGTGATGCAGATAGGTGAGCCCAGGGACATAATGCTCTATTTCCTGACAAAGCCCTGGGACGAGAATTCGAAGACGTACCCAGCCAGCACTTGCGAACGAGGCAGGGGTAATCCGTCCATTGGAACATGGAGCGTAGCGCATCGAATTTGACGGGGTGCTGCACCCGGTGGAATGAGGAGTAATGCGACCACCTCTCGAGGACGCAACGCTCGAAGGACGCGACATGGCACCATCACCTACAGTTGGTGCAGACAGTTTTGCAGCAGCTACAAGCACACCACACTTCTGTGGGCATGCGAAATAACGATGGGTTGTGAAAGGCGAGAGAGACAGAGTTCGATATGTATGCAACTCACCCATCGACACTTCCGTCATTCTTGCCCTTCCCGGCAAACCTACCACTAAGCTCTACGCCAACCCACTGACTGGTCTTCTCTTCAATCTCTCCCAGATATCGGAGGGTCCCCTCAAATCTGCTCTCAATCCTGACATTGTCCCCGACTTCGAATGACCTGCCCACACGGCTAGAGCTTCGTAAGAAAGTATCAGACTGGCAGCAAGGTGGGCGGATAGAAGGAGTTTTGGTGCGAGGCATCGGGATAGCCCCAGCATTTCAAGGAGAGGATGCAGCCGAGGATGGTCTTCCTGCAATAGAATGGTGCCCGGAGTGTGGAAGAAAAGAGTCGCATGCACTTTCGACCGTGGTCTGCGCGGAGAGTGAAAGTTCCGCTTAGCTAAGCTGTGACTTGACGTGATTGACGAGTGAGTTTAGTGACGACCTGGGCCTTACATCATAGTACCCCTGTCCTCTCTCTCTCTTCGCGACTTGTATCAATGGACAAAGTCAATATCTTTCTCAACCTTCATGACGGTGTTGGTCCAACCCCCTTTCTGTGTATTCCCAAAAAAGAGATACAGAGACTTTCCCTTTCGCCACACAAATGGCTCAAATATGTCATGTTCGCCATTTGTGGAGCGCATGGAGTGCTCTCTGCGACACTCCATGGACAAGCCGTCCAAGATGACACCACATTTACCGAGATTGGAGATTTGTATTACTACACACCCTATGGTGAGACCGTGAGACCCTTTCTTTGCATTGCTGCCTTCACATGTCTTTCTTTGCAGACATGCACCCCTGCTTCATCGACTACCAAGCGTTGAATGATAGAATCACATCGACCACGAAAGCACGATGTGCACCAGATTTTCGTGAACACGTGACGATGCGAGATGGTTCCTGTATCATAACGGGAGCTGACCCGGATCGATGCGATACGGCACACATCATCTCAAAAGGCAAAGGCGATGCGGTGCGTTCCTGACTATGTCAAGTAGTTCCCGTCCTCATCCTCATCCAGTATATCCAGCTAATTGTCCAATCCCGTCGTGACCTGTACTACTCGCCCGAAATCGATATTTCGATTTCCAGCATCGATGATGTACGAAATGGTATACTAGTTAGGAAGGACCTACACTGTGGCTTAGGTCGTGGAAAGATAGCCTTTCTAAAAGTACGTGACAAAGTTCGCATCCTTTGAGATGTCTCCCTAAGCTCCATGGTTCCTAGACCCCAAACTCTGTGCTCAGCTGTGACGACATCCCAAGAGAGGGCAATGTTGCCCGTACATCCCAGGACTTGTCATCGCGTATTACAATGCAGCACCTGGTGGAGGACTTGAGCTATGCTCCGGTCCCTGACCTTGATGCGCATCTCACCAGTGCGGAAGAGTTGTTCCCACCTGCGATCATCCTAGATTACGTGTACGGCGCTGCGGCATATCAGCTTTGGAAAAGCAACCAGCAAGTGCACGAAAAGCTTCAAACGTACTTCACAGACCATTACCAGCTTACGCTAAGGCGGTGGTCCCCAGGCAGTGAACCTGATGACGACTGCGATGCTGACTACGACCCTGGGCCCATCACACCACCTGGGATAGGGGAGGACAGTGATGGGATGTGGCTTGACCCAATGGACGAGATGAATCTTGCCCTGATGATACATTCAGGGGTTTCACTCAAAGATTGGGCCGTGAATTCTCAACAGCAACAGGAGGAGGAGGAGGAGAGAGAACGAGGAGCTAGTCAAGCGAAAGTGATGGAATGGATAGGACGCATTGAGGATATTCAGGCTGTAGCCGTGTAAAGAATACTTTATAATGGTAGCAACGACGTCACGGTCTCTTTCTTTTTATCCCAAAGGAACCATCACGATGGGTGAGATTACACCTAGTATGGTGACGCGCGTTCGTCATGAAATGTAGGCACGGCGGTTCAACCATCACAATACCTGCGCCGCCAAGGGTTTCATGGCCTCTTAGAGTCAGTTGGCAAGTCTCACATCCTGAGATGTACGAGTACGTCAAAGAGATCGGTGGAATGCTGTTGAGACGGGCCGGTAGCTAACCGGATTAGCTGGTGCGCATGGACCGCGAGTAATGTATGTAGATTATAATCTAAAATGCGTACTTACTGTGAAGACAATTTACTACGCTACGCATTGTTCCACTCTTCTATTCTGCAGTATAATAGGGCCAGAATGCATTTTTCTAATGGCTTTCCAAAGCACGCTCCTTTACTGTATTTAAGGACGCTTTTTTCTGCACTTTCACTTCAGTTTTCGACCACTCAAACTGAATATCTCATGCTACTAAATCAAGTACTAGGATTAGAACGGTGTTCGCCGGACAATACCTCAATACCACCCGTGAGCGACCCTGCGACCCTGCTCGACTCGGTAGCTAATGCGGGGTTTAGATGGAATACTTTCAAGACTTGGGATGCCATTCTCAAAGAACTCCAAGCCGACATAATATGTTTTCAAGGTACGTCCCTTCTGCTTCCTCTTTCCCGTCCATGTCCCCTGTTCACCTGGTCTTGTCGGTTCCTGTGCCAGAGATGAAGAGCAGTCGGACGGCAATTGGTCGTGACATCGCGCTGCCGGACTCCTTTGATTCGTTCTTCTCCTTTCCCGCCTCGAAAGGAGGCTACAGTGGCGTCGCCGTCTACACTGACACGCGTACGGCGACGCCTCTCAAAGCCGAGGAGGGTCTGTCGGGGCGCCTGCAACCAAAGCCTCCCCTGAATCCAGAAGAGCGCATCTCGACGTCCTACCCCGCCGCGCACGACCTCGGCCTCGTCCCCGATGCCGACGAACAGACACTACATGATCTTCTCTCGCTAGACCTCGAAGGACGCGCGCTCGTGCTCGACTTTGGCCTCTTCGTGCTGATCAATCTGTACTGTCCGAACGAAGGGTCCGATCCGCGCTTTCCGTATAAGATGAACTACCATCTGATGCTCCAGGAGCGCGTGCGGGGGTTGATGGAAGCAGGTCGGCACGTCGTCGTCGTCGGTGACCTTAACGTGTGCGCGGCCCCGATCGACCACAGTGATGGACACCTGCCCAGCAACTTCTCTACCTTCTGGGATTACCCTACGCGGGCATGGCTGCATGACTGGCTCGCACCGCGCGGGCCTTTGATCGACGTGCTCAGGACGTTCTGGCCAGACCGCAAGGGGATGTATACCTGTACGTTGTTCTACCCCAGCACAAGCGTTGGGGGCAGTTTTGATTGACGAGCTCGCACGACCCAGGTTGGAACACGAAGATCAGCGCGCGCGAAACGAATTATGGGACGCGCATCGACTACGTGCTCGTCACGCCGGGCTTGCTCCCCTGGATCAAAGCGAGCGACATCCAGCCGTCTATCAAAGGGTCCGACCACTGCCCCGTCTTTGTCGACTTTCACGACGAGATTACTACCGAAGCTGGCGAACGGCTCGTGCTGCGCGACCTCATGCACGCGCGCGAGGACGCTGCGAAGCGCGAGCCCCCAAGGCTGGCAGCTAAGCATTGGCCTGAATTTCAGGGAAAGCAGACGCTTATGTCGAGCTTCTTCACGAAGCGCGGTGCGGACACAACGGCGGCGTCCGCCTTCGACGCTCTGGATCTGGATACGCAGCCTCCACCGTCGTCGTCTGTATTAGAACTGCTTGTATCGGAGGCTTCACAAACGCCCTCGTCCAGTCAAGTTGATACTGAGCTCTCATCTTCTCACCCCCTGGTGTCACCCTCCTCGAGCCAGGCTTCTCTCAAACCGCCGCAGGCATCCCGCGACTCGCATAAACGTCCACGCGCAGAACCTTCCGCCACGGGGACGTCAAAGCCGAAAAAGCTCGAGGCGGGACAGTCAAAGCTCTCCTCTTTCTTCAGCAAACCAAACGCCGCCGCACCGCCAAAAACATCGCAACAAGCCGCCTCGTCGTCGGAGATCATCGACCTCTGCGAGGACAGCGAGGAAGTGTCCGTCGAAGCGTCGCCATTGCCGACCTTCACGTCGGAAATACGCCCGCTCCCAGATACACCCTCGACGAGTCAGAGCCAGAGTCAGAGCCAGGAGAACGGAAACGGCGTGAGGAGCGCGCCGTCCTGGTTCGCGCTCTTCACGCCCATACCGCCGCCGCTCTGCACCGTCCACCGCGAGCCGGTCAAGGAGTGGCGCGTGAACAAGCCCGGGCCGAACAAGGGCAAGACGTTCTATCTCTGCGCGCGCCCGGTCGGACCCGGGTATGACAAGGGCCGCAGCGAGAGGCTGCGCGAAGAGGTCGATCACCAGTACAAGTGCGACTTCTTCAAGTGGGCGAGCGATGCTAGGCGCGAGGCCATGCGCGCCGGCGCTGCGGGCAGCGGAACCAAATCATGACGAGCGTGGAGCGGAGGGGAGCGGACGTCTGGGCGTCGCATTTTCGTATCGTTATAACTTGTATATAATATGTATATCTTATCCATCGTCATTGAAGTCAACCCTGGGCCGGGGTGGGGAAGGGGATAGTTGTCGTAAGTTACAGATGGGACATGCTCAGCTAGCGAAAGCGGTGGGTACAACAGACGAGGACGGGTTAAAGCTATGTCTGACAGAAAACAAAGGTTCATTGCGACAAATGTGGTGACAGTTTTTGGAAGCTGCAAAGTTCAGGAAGTACTCTTGACTTGCTTCTTTGCGGTGCCGATTTGTGTGTTGTTGACCTGTTCCACGAGAGCAAGCCAGCATCAGCAGCGCGTTCGTTTTCACCCTCTAGAATTTACTTGCCTTGGTGGCGAAACGCAGCGAACAAAGTGACTCGTTGAGGTGAGCCGCCAGCGGCGAAAGATTCAAGAACATCTAGTCAGATATCAGGGCGCGCGCACGCTCCTCGACGATGCGAGTCTACTCACCAACGTCTTGGAGTTGCCGCTTAGCGAGTTTTGCAATAGGTACGTCAACTATTGCACAGAGTCAACGCCCCATCCAAACATACACGCCAATCCTTTTTACCTTTGAATTCCGATATGGTATGTGCTTGTCGCTCTTTTCGCTCTTCTCTCCCAGAG
This sequence comes from Lactifluus subvellereus, assembly GCA_022496195.1. Classification (NCBI taxonomy): domain Eukaryota; kingdom Fungi; phylum Basidiomycota; class Agaricomycetes; order Russulales; family Russulaceae; genus Lactifluus; species Lactifluus subvellereus. Next base: position 10,196 of record WTXC01000004.1, on the reverse strand, counting down.
CGGCAATGACATCTCCAAGCGCACTCAGGCTCTTGTTGATATTCTGCGTCTCCTTTAGCCTCTCTTTGTCCTTACCCACACCACTTGCGTTCAGCCGCTCGCTGCCGGCAAGGTCGACCAGGTTCAGCGCGCCCTGGCACGCCTGGCCGGTATGCGTGTTGGTGCCGCGAATACGCAGAGTAAAGACAGAGTGCGAGCGCGATGAGCGTTCGTTCATGAGCGTCGCCGCAACCGTGCGCCGCGAGTTCGCCAGGGTAAGGAGTGAGCGAACCTGGGCGGCTGAGCGGAGTTGTTGCACTACGACATCTGTAACACGCGTTGAACCCTTCTCGTGCTTGATCTCGTGTTTTTTCTTGTCGAATTCGCCCTTTCCGAGTAGGTCGTTGATAGTTTCGTTGTACTGCATTGTGCCGTGAGATACAGGACCTGGAGAATGGTGAACTACATACGATCTCAAGGAACTGGCCTTCGAGGGTATATTCCCACCCCTTGCTCTTCAGTTCCTCAGTAACTTGGAACACTTGTTCTACAGCGCGGGGTATCATACCCACGGTCTCGTTTGTCTGTACGACAGTATTTACGGTTGACGTCTTGGTAGCACTTTAGAAAGGTACTCACGGAACCTTCTTCCATTGTAAAAGACTTTCCAGATCCAGTCTGGCCATAGGCAAAAATACAGACATTATAGCCATCAGTGCAGCTCTGTGCCACTGTGATATCTCCTCGAAGACCTCTTCTTGTGTGCATTGAGGTTCGAATACCTAAAGCGTGAAGGTTAGCGTTGGTATTCCACACGAGATAGGAAGGAGGCATTACTCGATCGAAGTTGAAGTTCCAAACTTCTTTCCGCTCCTGGCCCGTTGCGCTCTCGCTCGTAGAGCTGAGCATTATCTCCTGATGATCCCTCATGTCGGGGAAAGACATGTCGGCCAGTGCGTCCTTCCGCGCCTTCTCGTCGTCCGTGCCCAAGAGATCCGATGACAGCAGTGGTCGCACGCGCGCAAATACGCGAATATTGCCCTTGAGCTCCTGCACCATATTGTGCAGCCGTCGGCGCATCATCTCCGCCTCGCGTGCCTCCGCCTCGAGTTCGTCGATGCGGCATCGTGCCTCTTCGAAGTCATGCCGGAGTGTCGACACCGTCTCGGCGGTTCCGTCGTTCGCCGCACGAAGAGCGGCAAGCTGCGCTTGCAAAGCGGAGTTCTGTGACCGCAGGGAGGTCTGTGCGGCGCCCTGCTGCGCGAGCGCTTCTTTGAGCGATGCGCTGGTTTTGCGCTCCCGGTCGAGGTCCTCGCGCGTAGCAGTGAGATCGGCACGGGCGTCGTCGAGTTCGCGTTCGCGGCGGTGTGTGTCTGCCTCGAGCTCGATGAGCTCACGGGCATGCCATTTGCGCAGGGCCTCTAGCTCATCCGTTTGGGATATCAGCTCACGCCTGTGACTGAGTTCCTGCGTGCGCGCGGAGGCCAGGTCGCGAGTGCGTGTGAGTTGTTCTGCCTGCAAAGCTGCGACCTTCGTACGCTCCGCATCCATGTCCGCCGCTAGGCTCGCATTTTCGGCTATCCGTGAGCTCACGATCGCGGCTGGCTCTGTAATGCTTGGAACCGGAAATCATCTCCACCGATACCGCTGAAAGTCGTTCTTTGCGGGTCAGATAATGTCCGCACTCCGGTGGCGCGAGGGACAGCTGTTGGCTGGGAGATATAGCGAGGAGCCGCTGATCTCGGGGGAGCGCTAGTTGCACGAGTCGGACGCGTGGTGATGGTGGTGGGCGGGGGGCCCGACAAAGCGGGAGGACGAGGCTTCAGGCTTGGTAAGAGGTGGGGGTCCAATTCCCAGGTTGCGAGTACTGCCAACGTTAACAGCAGCTATATTTTGTCTAAGAGGTCGTGTCGGTCGCCCAGTGCCTGCCTCAGCAATGGTGGGCAGTTTGGACGGCTGGTAGGGCTCATGGTCGTCGTCACTGAGAAGTTTGCGTTTGAGAGACGTGGCAGCAGGAAGAGACGTAGAAAATGAGGCTGGCATTGTACTCAAGGATAGAGTTGAGCCTTTGGCTTGAGGATTAAGGGCCTTGATGGCACTCGGCCTCTTGAGCAAGGCGTCGTTCGCGTCGGCGTCGGTGGTGGCGGCTCGGATCAGTTGTTCACGAGTTCGCGACGCGTCAGTCACGTGATTATTAAACTCGCTCGATGCGACGTAATACCCTAATACTAAGTCCCTACTACGTCTGAAGTGTGGAGAGCAACCCTTTCCAAACAAAGTCCCGTGGATTCCCTCCAGATTCCGTGTATTTTGCTAAGAAAAGTTCGTCATTCGCCGCTGAAGGGCGGTCAATGTCATTTCGGCCCAAGCAGCACATGGACTCACAAGAATGGAATGACTTATTCTTATTCCAGACTTCGAATAGTGACGCTGCCTCATTTACATTCAGCTTTTCCTTCAAGATTTGAATGCCTCTCGTGAAGGTTTTAATCTCGGGCGCGACTTTGAGATATGGCGATGGTTGGAGCGATGGTTGCAAGCCCAAAGCGTGACGGAGCTCTTGCAAGAGACCATAAGTTTTGTCCGAGAGTGACAACGCTCCAATAACGGCACCGCGTGCCATTTTTGGTGCTTAGTCTGCTTGAATAACGTGAACAAAGTTATAGCTTACAAACTCCTTTCGACCACTCGTATATTCAAGAATGAGGCGAGGCATGGATAAATGCCACGCGCGGATAGTTTGAAACTGTGGCGTCTTGTACGCTGTCCTTGTGAAAAACGCTTGGAAGTCGTCGATGGCGAGTAGGACGGGTATTCTGAATCGCATTCCTGATCCTCTTGCAAAACGAACGCGGTAATGAACTTACTTTGTCTGCTTTCCAAGCGCTTCCAGCAGCGCCGCCAAAACAATAGGTGCGGAGATCAGATCTTTGAGTCCAACATCGATCAAGGTGAGAAGAGGGGTGCCCTGAGGCAGCGATAAACCATCGTCCAAGTCAATTTTGTCCTCCGCAGCCAGTGAACTGAGAGCATGCTGATTTACGGTGCGAAAGCGCTGAAGTGTTTGTTGAGCAAAGACGGGTTGGAGATACGTTTGCGTGCGCAAGTCGTATGAATATGGCGTGGATGAATTCACGAGGTTGATAGCTGAAAGACTATTGGCGCATTTGGTCCACGCACAACCAACTAGACGTACCACGTGGGATGTACATAACTAACCAGCCTGCGGATGCGGCATACTCCACCCCTTGTATTAGCAGGAAGCTCTTGCCACTACCTGCGGAACCAGCTATGAGAGGCGTCAGTTACACGCACAGGAAACCCGGGCGACGGAAACGGAACCAACACAAGACAATCCTGCTTTTCTGGCTCGACTCTTGGCTCGCAGCTTGTAGCCGATCCACCAGTTTTATTGTCGTCACGCACAACCGACGCAGCCTTCGACAGAATACGGAACTGTACGAAAGGGTTCATATTCAGAAAGGGACGGCATAGGATGACGCTCACATCCAAGAGTACATTCCGTGGGACTCCAAAGACTCGAACTGCGTCATTCTCCGGCAATGGGAAAGCCATAGCCTTTCCTAAGTTCCCTTCTGTAAGGTCCTCCTGCATAATTCCTATCAGAAAGGTCCACACATAGCGGCGACGGTCGTTCACGAACGGCATTGAAGTCAGGTAGAACAAGCTCATCTAGACGCTGGCTTTGAAATAACTCGTGCTTGAGTTGGCCAGTAGGGAGCGGTACGAAGGCCTTTGTCAGGGTGGATAGAGTCAGTATCACATCCCACCGCCGATAAAACAACAACGCACCCCAGGAGACTTGTTACTCCGCATAGCCTCCAGACGTTGCTGTTTCTTGGCCTGCTTTTGGCTTTTGGCTCCTTTGAATCCCTGGGCTGAGCGAGTTCCCGATTTCATATACAGGAACGCGAGGACAGTGCTAGCCAAAGCACTTACCATGCTGCTTTACGGAGGTGCCCTTTCCCTGGGCTGCATAGGAGCGCGCCTGCAGAGATGTTCCGGCCTCTCGAAAAGTATTAAGTGACGCGCGCGACCGCGTGACCGCGGTGAGGAAGGACATGGACGGGCTGGTCGCTGAGATGCGGCGGGACCACCCACGTGGCTCTCTTTGCTTGACAGCGGCGCGTCCACGTGACAACTAGCGCGCATCTACAACGGTGAACTCAAAGCAGTGATCAACGCGTCCTAGTCTTGTCTTGGAATCTCCTTCCGTCGTCGCCGGCAATGACGCAGCTCGAACGACAGCCCCGCTCAGGTCTTGCCACCGTCAAGCGTGAATTTTCTTCTAATAAAACAATGGAACTCTCTCCTGTTTCCGCGCCTACCGCTACGGCCACCAAGCGGAGCACGCTCTCGGACTCTCTTAGGTAGGAAGGCCATTCAGGATAGCGTTGCCGATCGCGAAGCTGAGAGGGCCGCTCTTGCTTCATCATCACTGAATATTTTCTCGCAAAAGCGCTCTCTTCCGCTTGATGCCGCCCCACCCGCCAAGAAACGCCAGCTTCCCAGCTCATGGAGCGACATCGAGTCGTCTTCGGCAACGTTCCCCCACGCGTGGTCTCAGCCTTCAGTATGCCCTAGCTCACGTTCCTTCGTGACTAGCTCTCTCCCAATCGATCTGTCGTCTGATGATCCTTCTTCCAAGCTGAAACCTGCCCGATGACCCGCTGAAATATCATTGAGCCACGAACAGAAACTGATTCTTGAGCTGGTAATACGGCAGAAAAACGTTTTTTTACACTGGAAGTGCAGGTGCGTCGTCCCCTCCCTTGGTGCCAAGGCTCCTACATACTGTTTGCCAATGCTATCATCGACGGCTCTTTGTTACAACTCAAAATGACGAAGTGTGCCCAGCTCAGGATGCTGGTCTTTGAGCGCCTTTCTTTTAGCATATATGCGCCCGCGTTCTAATTTAGGGGAATGCTGACCTGTGTCTAGGAACGGGAAAGTCTGTTCTTCTCCGCGAGATTATTAAAACCCTGCATAAAAAATATGTAAAGACTGCTGATGCAGTTGCGGTAACTGCTTCTACCGGTATGCTTCTCGATTTTCTCCACCCTTGCAATCCTAAGACGTTCATATAGGCATCGCTGCTTGTAACATTGGCGGCGTGACAGTCCACTCGTTTGCTGGTATTGGCCTCGGCGTAGAAGATGTCGAAACGCTCGTTGAAAAGATCAGGAAGAACCGGAAAGCTAGCTCGAGATGGTGTCGAACTCAAGTCCTTATCATCGACGAAGGTTAGTGTGTCACTTTTTGTACAGCCCAAAGGTGACAGCCCCTCAGTCTCGATGGTTGACGGTGAACTTTTCGACAAACTGGATAAGATCGGCAGTAAGATCAGGCATAAGCATGATGAACCCTTTGGAGGCATCCAGGTAGATCTGGGTTGTCGGTGTCCTTTGATGTCCCTTCGGCTTAACGCGGTTATGTAGCTCGTCGTCACTGGCGATTTCTTCCAGCTACCCCCGGTCAGCAAAGGAAATAAGCCAATGCGCTTCGCCTTTGAAGCCGACGCTTGGAAGCAGGCAATCCAAAGGGCATTCAAGCTCACGAAGGTCTTTCGACAAAAGGATGAGGGTACGAATTCGGGTTTCACAGGGCTCCAGCTTGATTGATTCAAATGGATCTAGAGTTCGTCAAGATGTTGAATGAAATGCGCTATGGGGCATTGTCTCGAGAATCGATTATGAGATTCCAGCAATTGTCAAGAGAAATCAAATATGAAGACGGCATCGGGCCAACTGAGCTGTGAGCAAGCGTCTCATAATCGACGCGGATCCCATCCCTGAACACGCTACAGTTTCCCGCGCCGTCACGACGTAGATCATTCCAACAACCTGCGTATGAGCCGCCTCCGCGGCGAGAGCCGAACGTATCGTGCTAAGGATGGCGGACTAGCCACTGGTGATCAACGGCAAAGGCTCCTCGAGAATTTTATGGCCCAAGAAGTCTTACATTTGACTGTCGGTGCCCAAGTCATGCTCATTAAGAATATTGATGAGACGCTCGTCAACGGAAGCATGGGCATGGTCGTCGCATTCAAGGAGCCAGGCGTGTTTGGTGGGGATGACGACTCGGACTCTTTACGGGATGAGCCCCAAAAGGTGGGGGTTGTCAAAGCGCTAGCGCTCGATGAAGGGAGAAAGAAGAGGCCAGTGGTCGACTTTAACGTCCCTGGGGGCGGGATACGTCAGGTAATGCTCGAACCAGAGACGTGGAAAGTAGAACTACCGAACGGTGACATTCAGGCGTCACGAACCCAGGTACGCTTCTACAGCCTTTGTACCCATTCGTTACATATTCGCTGTGGCATTGCAGTATCCTCTTATCCTGTCGTGGGCGATGTCGATACACAAGTCCCAAGGTCAGACACTGGACAGGGTAAAGGTAGACCTCGCGAAGGTCTTCGAGAAAGGCAAGGCCCTTCCTTTTCTGTTCCTTTTACTTGGGTTAACCCTCCATGTCAACCTACGTAGCTCTTTCCCGTGCTACATCTCTTGAAGGTTTGCAAGTCCTGAACTTTAGCCCCAGCAAGGCAAGAATGTTGATATGTGTCCTCTGCACTCTGCTCATCGTCATACCCAGGTCTTTGTGCACGAAAAAGTGAAGGCTTGGAGCGCAAGTTTAGAGACGCTTACCATCTCGGTTGAAGATGCGGATGACGATATCATTGAGCTCTGACAGTATGATTGGATTTCTTATGCCTCACTCCTGTTCTCACATCTTACCACAGCTCCTCGGGCCTGTCATAATACCGCACATACGTACGCATTGTTATCAACGATTCTGCACTCCTGTAATCATATACCTCATTTACAATATCTAAATCCCCCTGGGCCGCATGTATGGCACGGTAGCCAGATCGTTCAATATCCATCATTTGTCGTTACGACGCCTGCTGCTAATACCCCAGCACACCTAAGAGTATTCAGCATTGCCCTTCATCTTTTTATAGGGGCGCTACGGACCCGTCCTATGTACTCGAGTATATTTGCAGAATTGCGCAGTGTCCTAGACGGTAACTAGAGAGTCGTTTAGGCGCGCCCAACGTACGGCCTGCCCTTTCCAAATGCATTTCCCACGATAAGAAACATCCTACTTCGCTTCGGAACAAGCAGATTGACTAGCTCATCTGGCTCGATCGATATTCCCGGAGCTGTTTTGTTTGGTCAGGACCGCTTAGATGGCCCCATCCAGCGGAGGGTACGATGGTTGTCAGATAGTCAGAACTTCCCATCTCCTTGGTAAACGACAGAATACGTTTCGCAGCATGCTGTGGGCCCATTGCTCCGCGGGCAAGATCCACTACTCCTTGGTCCGACACGACCGAAGAGATGCCCGCAGAAACTAGAATCATTTAGACCCTGTGAGGCGGGGCTGAAGTCAAATGTCACGGGCCCGACATAATATTTGCATATGTATGCGTGTATGCGCTGACCTTCAATGAGCTTGGTTTTAACCTTGGGCTCCGCCGTAACCCCAAACGGTTTCCTGTTTTCAAGGGCAACCATCCACCTTCGAGCTGATCAAAATGTTTTGTACTCTCAGGGAGACTGACTGAACGCTCCGAGCATCTCCAAAGGAATATCCTGTGCCCGTTATTCGCCTTGAACGGACTGACTCGACACGGCCGTCGGCGAAATAGTTCTGCGTCATCGCGCGGGCAGTCCCACCATCCATAGAGCACAGAAGAACGCGAGTATCACTTTGGCGTTAACAGTTCTCGGTCTGAAGATAACTGAGAGAAACGTAACATGCACACCCAACGTGCGCGACAGTCAAAGCCATCCTCTGCGCGGAGAAGAAGAGGGTTGAGGGACTATCCAAGGAATGAAGGATAGCGATGGAAGCGGTGGATCCGCACACTTCAGCGGCGGCTTCTGCCCCGAGGGTTCTGTCTACCTGCAGTGGTTACAATCTCGCTCAATTCCGAGAGGAAGTCAGCCGTATGTTGAAAGACGCTCACCTCAAAGAACGCGAGTGTCACCCTTGCGTGCAGGTCCATTTCCCCTCACATCTCTCGAAGACGGATTAATCCAAGGGGAGAGTAGACTGCCCTTAAAGTGCTTGAAGTATCTGTTGTCGCAGCGTGGATTTGGTAAGCGCTAGCTACCTGATTTAGTAGCATGAGATGTCAGTTTGAGTGGTCGAAAACTGAAGTGAAAGTGTACAGTAAACAATGCGTAGCGTAGTAAATTGTCTTAATCAGTGTAAGTACGCATTTTAGATTATCTAATCTACATTACTCGCGGTCCATGCGCACCGGCTATTCCGGTTAGCTACCGGCCCGTCCGTACATCTCAGGATGTGAGACTTGCCAACTGACTCCAAGAGCAGGTATTGTGACACGGTCGAACTGCCGTGCCTACATTTCATGACGAACGCGCATCACCATACTAGGTGTAATCTCACCCATCGTGATGGTTCCTTTGGGATAAAAAGAAAGAGACCGTGGCGTCATTCAAGTTATAATTGAGGACAAGTATTCTTTACACGGCTACAGCCTGAATATCCTCAATGCGTCCTATCCATTCCATCACTTTCGCTTGACTAGCTCCTCATTCTCTCTCCTCCTCCTCCTCCTCCTGTTGCTGTTGAGAATTCGCGGCCCAATCTTTGAGTGAAACCCCTGAATGTATCATCAGGGCAAGATTCATCTCGTCCATTGGGTCAAGCCACATCCCATCACTGTCCTCCCCTATCCCAGGTGGTGTGATGGGCCCAGGGACGTAGTCAGCATCGCAGTCGTCATCAGGTTCACTGCCTGGGGACCACCGCCTTAGCGTAAGCTGATAATTGTCTGTGAAGTACGTTTGAAGCTTTTCGTGCACTTGCTGGTTGCTTTTCCAAAGTTGATATGCCGCAGCGCCGTACACGTAATCTAGGATGATCGCAGGTGGGAACAACTCTTCCGCACTGGTGAGATGCGCATCAAGGTCAGGGACCGGAGCATAGCTCAAGTCCTCCACCAGGTGCTGCATTGTAATACGCGATGACAAGTCCTGGGATGTACAGGCAACATTGCCCTCTCTTGGGATGTCGTCACAGCTGAGCACAGAGTTTGGGGTCTAGGAACCACGGAGCTTAGGGAGACATCTCAAAGGATGCGAACTTTGTCACGTACTTTTAGAAAGGCTATCTTTCCACGACCTAAGCCACAATGTAGGTCCTTCCTAACTAGTATACCATTTCGTACATCATCGATGCTGGAAATCGAAATATCGATTTCGGGTGAGTAGTACAAGTCACGGCGGGATTGGACAATTAGCTGGATGTACTGGATTTGGATGAGGACGGGAACAACTTGAAATAGTCAGGAAGTGGCAACGCACCGCATCGCCTTTGCCCTTTGGGATGATATGTGCTGCATCACATTCATCTGGGTCAGCCCTTGTTACAATACAGCGGGAGCCATCTCACGTCATCACACGTCCACGAAAATATGGTGCACGTCGTGATCCCGTGGTAGATGTAACTCTATCATTCAATGCTTGGTAGTCAATGAAGCGGGGGTGCATGTCTGCAAAGACGTGAACATTGTGGAGGCACAAAGAAACACTGACACGGTCTTAATGGAGTGTACAAATAAGATTCGCTGATGTCGTCACCAGCACTCCGTGCGCTCCACAAATAGCAAACATTACGTATTTTAACCATTTGTGTGGCGAAAGGGAAAGTCTCTGTATCTCCTTTTTGGGAATACACAGAAAGGGGGTTGGACCAACATTGTCGTGAAGGTTGAGAAAGATATTGACTTTGTCCATTGGTACAAGTCGCGAAAGTAGAATAGAGAGAGGAGAGGAGAGGAGAGTTTAGAGTGCGTCCGGGAACGAGTTTGCTGCATTCTTATATTCACGGTACAATACCGTACAATGCATGGGTCGGCGGAGGAGCCAGTGGTTTGCAGTAAAATATGCATAAAATGTACCTTTGCATCGCATGGCTGGGTTTTGGTCATGCATAGTGTCATACTATCCATCCCGCCGGTATGCAAAAGCCCACGATTATGTATTACTCTAGTGATACAGAGGATATGGGGACGATAATAATGAGGACGGGACCAGACAATACCATTCGCCCCTATACGAGGGCGTGCTCCTTAAGAGCAATCCTACGCGTTACATAATAAACAAATATTATCTTATCTTATCTTAGCTGGTCTGTCGGAACACATCCCAACAATTACTGTA